>CAMAPF010000108.1:1702500-2902500 GCA_945859915.1 Cuscuta epithymum | reverse complement strand
TGACTCGTGTTTCAATTGATGTTAAAGCATTGAATTATGTATTCTGTTGGAGTAATACGTTCATTATTTTCCTGGCTTCCAGCTGAATTAACTTGAAAACTTTATCCTTGCAGATCAAAACCTCTGCTCAGTTGGACGTTGTGTTCGGGTTTCTCATGTCCAATGCTTCTGAGACTTTGAAGGTCAATGAATTTGCGGAAGCTTGTGGTGTTGGTATGAAAACAACTTATGTTATTTTTGTCAAGCCTCTGCATTATTATTCTTTTTACAGACTAAAGATTTCCTGAGAAATGAGAAACAAAATACCTACTTATTACTCCATTTCTCCATTATAAGGTCCAGTTACCTTGATTTAGTTATCCAACCCACAATTACTTGTAGTTCATCTTTATAGTGCTTGTTATATTCTTTGGAAATATTTCATATCTGAAAATTTGAACAGGAGTTGAAGTGTCCATGGAAGACATAGAGCTCATTGTTGATGATATTTTTGTAGAAAACAAGCCTAAGATTTTGGAGCTGCAGTATATAATAAATGGTTTGTATTTCTTGTTGTGATAATACCATATGCGAAGTAGTGCAGGATGCAGCAATATGCTTACTTATGCAATTTCATAAACACCTACCATGTTTTATAATAATAGTAGAATGGAATGACAATTAAACTACCTTGTTCATTAATCTGTTACGTACATGATTTGTAGTTTTGTACTATGTAAATGAGGAGAGGGCAATGACCTAGCCAAGGTTGGTAAGTTAGTTATTGTTATATTTCATAAAATAAGTGCGACGAAGGTTATTTCTCCCCTGAAAATTTCATTTCCTTAATCTTGTTTTTTTTAATAAAAAAATAATAGTAAACACCCTCCCCATGATGGAGCTGAATAAACTCTTGTCTTTCAATCTCGTCTCGAATCTTCCTCCATATTTATTTGTTTATTTATTTATTCGCCTACTTACTTCTTAAGCTATAAAGCTTACCTTTTGGACCTGAGAGATACTGTTGCAGTAACTTCAGCTGATATCCATGGTGCAACTGCTTATGGAGTTTCTGGAACCCCTGTGGACTGTGTCTCTTTGGCACTATCTGGTGCACTATTTTCATGGCCAAAACCTCTATTGGTAATTAGTGGAATCAACTGGGGTTTAAGCTGTGGCCATCACATGTTTTACTCGGGTGTTGTAGCAGGGGCTAGGGAGGCATTGTATAATGGTGCTCCTTCCATATCAATATCTCTTAACTAGAAGAGCAATGAAAGCCAGGACAGTTATTTCGAGGGCACTGGAAGTGTTTGTTTGCCTTTGATCTCTGCAGCTATTAGGGATAAAGAGAACGGTGCTTTTCCCAAAGGTTGTTTGCTTAATTTGGAAGTTCCAACTGATCCGCTTACAAACAAGGGATTCAAGTTAACCAAGTAGAGTGTATGGAGAATTGGAGATCCACACTTAACTGGAACGATGTTCCAGCTAACAGGAATGTTGCTGCATCACAGTTTCTTTCCAACCAGCAAAGTCTTCGCTTTCAACTTGCACAGCTTGGTTGCGATGCATTTGCTGGTGGTGGTGCACGCCGTTTTACCACACAAAGGAATAATATAGAGGTTGTTCAGTCAGTTGGTGTTGCTGGAAAGTCTGATCCCAATGGAACCGTCAAATACTTCATATTGGAGTTGCTTGAGAAGAAGCACTAAGAAGAGGATGAGGATTTAGATTTAAGATTTCCTAGCACTTGAAAATGGCTTTGTTGCAGTCACTCTTATATGTGTGTCAACGCAAGAGCAGGAGATACAATCAGCTGCTTCCGACTGGACTCAACTGCCGTACCGGAAAAGCTCTGAAGCTGCTTTTTAATCTATATATAAGCAGCTACCTTATTATTTGTCTATTTATTAAAATATAAGTGTACAAAGTGTGTCTGCTACCCTACTTGTAACATTTGATTAAACAACCAGTCAACCACCCATGTATCGCTAACCCACCGCCCGTCCCCACTCCAGCCCATATCTTCTTATTTCTTTGGCTATGCTAATGCAATGCTTCTCTTGCTTTAAAAACTGTCTTGCTTGTATTCTGGAGCACCTATTAAAGTATTGCTTGTAGGTTTTGCTATATAAAAAAAAAAAGCTTACCTTTTGCCTTATGGACCTCTTTGGGATTCCATCACTTAAGATTGCGTTTTAAATTTTCTTTTTCATTGTGCTTTATTAGGTCACGTTTAAGCCCCCGACATTTTTTTTCTTGTATCTTTTCTACTTTTTAAATAAAATTTAGCAAATATTCCCGGCATCTGTCCCACCGACTTAGGTAGTTGTCGTACATGGTTAAAAAAAATGTTCACACAATGCTTATTTTAAACTACTTCCAATTAGAATTGAACGCTTTTTAACTTCCTATAAATGTTAACATGGGAAATGCTAGAAAATCATTTAAAATCAATATATATGTTGGGAATTTTCCGTTGATAAATTGTATTAGGCACTTATATAATCGCACATCGCGCGTGTAGAAACTAGTTGACTTGACAAAGGATAAAGAAAGCAAAAATTGTATGACCGAAAAATGTGCACGTGACAAAACGATAATACGAATTACTAATAGTTGAACAAAAACATGAGATTATATTGAGACAGGTGCAAAAATGTGCAATGTATCTAGACAATGTCTCTTTTTAGCATTAAGTACAATATCATGTTTTCAAAATCTTTTAGACCAAAAAGATTACTAAAAGATTTAAGAATATAAGTTTTCAGATAGTTTTGATGAAATGTATATACTAGCTTCTATTTTAAATATGAAATGTATCTAGACGATGTCTCTTTTTAGCATTAAGTATAATATCTAGACGTATTTTCTTATAGATTATAGACTAGCATTTATTTTAAATTTTCAAGGCATGGGACCACAATTTGCAATTGTTGGGCAGTAAGGTTGAAAAGGGGGAACTAGAAGCTGTTCTCTTCGCCTGATCTGAATGTTTCTGATCTGAATTTTTTAAGTTCTGATCTGATCTGATCTGAATTTTTCTGATCTGATCTGATCTGATCTGAATCTTTCTGATCTGATCTGATCTGATCTGAATCTTTCTGATCTGATCTGATCTGATCTGAATCTTTCTGATCTGATCTGAATGTTTCTGATCTGGTCTGATCTGATCTGAATGTTTCTGATCTGATCTGAATCCTTCTGATCTGATCTGAATCTTTCTGATCTGATCTGATTCGAATATTTCTATGATTATAATTATAATTATAATTATAATTATTATTATAATTGCAATTACAAATATAATTTAAATAAAATTATAATTATAATTGTAATTATAATTACAATATTTATCTCTATAATTGTAACTATAGTTATCAATATTATTATAATTACTCCATAAAATAATTACAATGGTAATAATAATAATAATATTAATATTAATTATAATAAAAATAATAATTATAATCATAAATTATTATTATAATATAATTATAAGTATAATTATAATTATTATAATTATAATTAATAATAATTATAATTATATTAACATTAATTATAATATTATAATATAATAATAGTAATATAAATACAATTAATATTATTATAACGATATTATTATATTAATATTATTATTACAATAATATAATAATAATATGATTATTATTATAATTAGTATTATATTATTATAATATTATATTATATTTATAATTATAATCATAATTATAATTATGATTGTAATTATAATTATAATTAATTACAATTATAAATATATTTAATTATAGATATAATTATAATAATTACAATTGATTATACTTATAATTATAAGAATTATAATTGTAATTATAATTATAATTACATATAATTATAATAATATTAATCATATTATTATTATTATAATGTTGTCATAATAATAGTCTTCTTAACAATTGCATTTATATTACTATTATTATATTAAAAAATTATAACTATTATTAATATCTTTTTTTATCATATTATTATTAATATTATTAATAATAATTATATAATAATAATCATTATAGTAATAACAATAATAATAATAATAATAATAATAATAATAATAATAATAATAATAATAATAATAATAATAATAATAATAATAATAATAATAATAATTAATATTTAATATAATAATAAAAGTGAAAAATCATGTTTGAACTTTTCTGATCTGATCTGATCTGATCTGAATGTTTCTGATCTGATCTGAATGCTTCTGATCTGGTCTGATCTGATCTGAATGTTTCTGATCTGATCTGAATGCTTCTGATCTGATCTGATCTGATCTGAATCTTTCTGATCTGATCTGATCTGATCTGAATTTTTCTGATCTGATCTGATCTGATCTGAATTTTTCTGATCTGATCTGATCTGATCTGAATAAAATAAGAATAAGCAATAAGTAATAAGAATAAGACGAACAGAACAGCACCTAAGTAAGCAAGGCCATAGTCTTGTAGGGCAGCAAAAGTGACAAGGGAGATACTTGCAGAACCAGCAAACATAGCAAACATTTATAACTTATAAGCTAATACCAATCAACAAAGAATTCACACTAATGGACCCAATCCACTTAAGCCACGTTACTTATTCCACTTGTGTACCAACATTTCCATTGATCAATGGCAATTGGTTAATAACTGTGACAAAAATTGTGATTAATCTGAGAGAATGAGAATAAGGTGGCATAAGAAATATGGTAACACAGGATTTCATCACTGTTGAAACTAGCAAGTACGTATCAAATAAGATATACGGAGAATTGATCAATTAGAAAAACTCCATAGCTTTGGTTTTATAAGAACGGGGATAAAAGAAATTAATTGAAGCTTAAAAGATTCTGCTAGCGGGTCACACATAGCTAAAAGGAACTAGTAAGCATGGCCATATCCTTGCAGGAAAGCATAAAGGGACCAGCCTGAGACTTGCAGAACCTGCAATCATTAAAAAGGTAGTACTAATGAACACAGAATCCACAAGAAGATGCTCAAAGAGAGTGCGAGGGTTAAAGATGTAGAGAAACTGGGGTGCAAACAATACCTATAGATATGCAGCTCCAGTAAAACACCTGCAATGAGCCCCAGAAATGTTGAACTTCTGTTGGTTCTTGCGGTTAATGCTTAAGAATGTCATTTCGGTAGGCCGATCGAGGGATTCGATGGGTGGCACTTGAGCAGCTAGTACCTTAACTGAGAAGGTTGATACAAGAAGATAATAGTCACCTGTTTTGAATTCCTTAGCTGTCAGCAGGCCAAAGTAGTCACCATTCCCTATCTCAACAAATGTGCACCCCATCATGTCCCCTCCAAATCCTTCCAAGTCGAAGATCCCGTTCACATGTTGATAACAGGAGAATCCTTTTCCTTCTGTGAAAATACCAGCTCGAATTTCTCTGTAGGACAAAAACATCGACACAATGTACAAATGGGACTACTTGTGTTTTATTCCCAAAATAGGACTTGGTTGGTCCTATTAAAAGTATAAAACTTCCTCATTTAGTAGTTAGAGAGTCATATTCTAGGGAGAAAACAATAATCCTATTTATGCACTTCGTGTAAGTCTTATGCACTTTCTCAATCTAAAAATCACAAGAAAAAATGTTGTAGAAAAACGATTTGTTTGAAAGCAACATAATAAAATTGTTTGATTGACGAAATATAAAAAGTGACCTTGAGCTTGATCACTATACTCCTTGTAGCTGTTAATAATTTTTCGGGTTTATAAAGTATGAAGTATTTTTTGGGTGTGTCTCGAAAAACGAAGAAAAATTAATTAATAAAATTAATTAAATGACTAAAGCAAAACAAGAAAAAGATGGAGCAGAAAATAGTCAGAGCTCGTGCTACGCACGATGTCCTTTGTAAGGGGTTCTCAAAATCACTTGGGTTTTCCGGTGTGGGATAATCATTCTAGAAACTCATCATTTTCCTGGGTTTTCCATTTTAACGAGTGAACTTCGAGAATCAATTTCTTATTCAATTGTTATCCATTTTGAGGGTCCCACACTAGGACAATCCGAAACCACTTTGACTCGACTCACATTGGAAGTGGACCCCACTCAAAATATTGCCCGAAATTGACCACTTAAGACAATTTTTAACACATTTTTCCAATAGTATTAATAGTCCATATGTATTATATATAAAAAATACATTTTTTTTAGTTTCTTAATTAAATCGGTTTTCTTCGGTCTGGGTCGGGCTTAAAACTATGAACCCGAATAAAGACCCTAGTTTTCGAGCTCGGGTCGGGTATTTTTACCCGGTTCAGTCATTCTTAAAATAAAACCCAGACCATTGTCATTTATCGGGTTGGATCGATTCGGTTATCGGATTTTTTGTTGGTTTTTCTCACCCCTAATTTATAAGAGACCAATATGGCATATCGAAATTTAAAAAAAGAACTTACGATTCATTAAGTAACCTATTAATAATTGTGTTTAAAATTACATTTAAGGGATTATAAGAGTGTACTCATAACCAATTTAATCAATTTTATTTCACAAATATCTATTGGAGATGTTCTTCCTTATAGTTACTTTGATACGGAGTATAAAATTAAAATATAATTATAACCATAAAAAATTAATATTTCTAAAAAAACAATTAAAAGTTAATAAGTCACATTTTATCCACTATACTTATTTGAGTCATAGCTATCGATTATTTCTTTACTTAATACATGATGATCGATATCATAGTTGAAAAATAGGAACATGTTTAATATATATTCAAAAAACCTTTTGTATGCAATATATTACTGTCGTATGAAACGTCATAAGAATTACGAAGTATGAATTTTAGAATATTTTGTAAAAGTCAGAGTTAAAATGTAAAGTTTATAATACTTTGAATAAAAATTGATTTTTAAAATAAGTATAATGGGTTAAAATATGATTTATAGACATTTAGTGACTATAATATATATAAAAAACTAGCCCTAATATAATAAAAAAAGCTTATGTGCTCATTTTTCATTTTAAATTACATGTCGTTTGGTGACACTCTTTTTGGATTTATGAACCTTATTAATCAAATTTTTCATCTAATATTTAAATTTTGATTTTACACGTTGGATTCTGTAATAATCAAAATAAGAAAGGTTGAAGTTGCTTTTTGGGAAAAGTACGGAAAACGTACTTGTAGCAGGGGCCGTGTTCAGATAGGGTCATATGTTTCATCCTTTATCAAAGTGGTTCATGTTTGAATTCCGTTATCACAAGAGGGTCACACCGTTAAAAAGGTCTGAAAAAACCGTTAAAAGTAACTACGGTTTTCAAAATTGCCCGAAAAATTAAAAGAAAAATAACGAAAGGTGCGCCTCATCAAGATGACCTCCAAACCACCTTCGCCTTTGGATTTTTTAGATCTGTTTGAATTATTTTTTAAAAGTGATTTCGCGAATATCACTTTTCCGGTAGACTTTCTGGTGACAAGGGTGGCTGAAAACAAAAAAGAAAGATGGTCTAGCAATCGTCTTATTGAGGCGTCCTTCCGGTGTTTTTCTTTTATTTTTTCGGGCACTTTTGAAAATCAATTTAACTTTTAACGGTCTTTTTCAGACGTTTTTAACGGTGTGACCCTCTTGTGATAGCGGAATTCAAACACATGAACCACTTTGATAAAGAATGAAACATGTGACCCTATCTGAAAACGAGCCAAACCACAAGTATCTTTTCTGTACTTTTCCCTTACTTTTTTGCCTGAATTGAATGAAGTTGTTGTAAATGAAATATAATTTAAATATATGCTACTTTTTTGTTTAACTTTATTTATTTTATAAGTAAAATATAATCTAAATTTAATTTTTCAATAATTCAGTGGATTCAACCAGTGCGACAGTTTCAGCAAGAATTTTATCAGTTTCAGTAGATTAAGCTAATTTATGTTACCAAACATACTCTAAATAATTTATGTGCTAAATATTCGAGGTTATTGCCCATGTAAAATAGATCTAACGGTTTTAAAATGTCACACGGTGTGATGAAGTTACTCAATGAGAGTTATACACGGCATGAGCAGTAATATATATAAAGGCATACAATTGGTGGGGGCGAGGTCGCGAGGGTATAAAAATCTCCATTTTCTTTAAAGTGTTATAACTTTTTCATTTTCTCTCTAATTTCTACTACCTCCGTCCCCGAAACAACTTCTCACTTTCCTTATTTGGATGTCCCTAATTTAACTTCTCATTTCCTTAAATGGAAAGTTATCTACGTCAAAACAGTGTCAAACAGTGTCAAATAGTGTCAAAACAGTAAAATTTATCCCTTGATAAGTTTATTTTCTTAATACTCCGTATGTGTGTAGGTCAAACCGAGAAGTTCTTTCGGCGACGGAGGGACG
Source organism: Cuscuta epithymum (assembly GCA_945859915.1). Taxonomy (NCBI): domain Eukaryota; kingdom Viridiplantae; phylum Streptophyta; class Magnoliopsida; order Solanales; family Convolvulaceae; genus Cuscuta; species Cuscuta epithymum. The sequence goes on along the minus strand of CAMAPF010000108.1, from coordinate 2,894,155 downwards.
AGGGAGCATAAAATATATATCAAAATTTATAATCTATTTATATATAGGAAAATAGATAGCTCAATCAAAGACTATTCTACCCTTTATGAAACATACACGTATATCTCTCTATCCTATTTTCTCTCCTCTCATACCCTACTGCCACGTGTATTCTTCTTTTTAGCCTATGTTGCTCACAAAGAAAAAACGGTGTTGCTCAACAACACAAAAACGGCTCTTTCCATGTTTATTATCTTCTCCATAAAGGTAATAAACATGGGGTTGTTACCTTTAATCAACCTAGAATATTATAGGGCTTTGTTATCTCAACTATTATGAGATAGTTGGGTTTTCTCTCCTCTCATCCCTAGAATCGGGAGAGTTGCAAAGTTTATAGTTGGAAAAGGAGAATGGAGATGTGAAGCTTACTCCATGTGTTCTAGAAAGTAGAAAGCTGAAACGCAGATTAATTACTTCACATGCAAATGTGATAAATATAATTACAAGCATACTCTAAGTTTTTTGTTAGCTGGATAAATATGTCAATTCTATTATTATTTTTGTCTGGTATGATTTGCCAATGTTGAAATAATGCTAATGTTGGAAGATATCTCCCATGTGAGATTTTAGGATAAGAACATAAGCTTGCACAAAGCTGAACCACACAATTTTTACTTTATTATTTTTCGTGCCGGTCAAACTTGACAAAGTTTTAAGGAACGGAGGTAGTATAAGATAAGTCGGCTAAAATATTAGCGGGGAAAATTTTCTTTTTCAAATGTAGTACGCTTAGGTATTATTATAGGAGATAAGCTTGCCTACAATTGAACGAGAAAACTTTTCACTCATATGTAGTTCTTTTAAGTAAAAGATAAGTCGGTTAACAATTGAGGAGACAAATTTAACTTTATCTCTCATATGTAGTGCTTTTAGATATAAGTGTATAAGATAAGCCGATAAACAATTGAGCGGAATAATTTTCTCTCTCATATGTAGTGGTTTTAGGAATACGAAGATAAGCGTGATAATAATTGATTGGCAGAAACTTCCCTATCATATGTAGTGTTTTTAGGTTTTAGAATATAAGCTTGAGAACAAATGAGCAGGGGAATTAAGCGAGATGATTTTTTCTCTCTTATGTAGTGTTTTTATGTATTAGAAGATAATATTGCTAACAATTGAGCGGAATAATTTTCTCTCATATGTACTGCTTTTGGGTATAAGATAAATCGGCTAACAATTGAGCAGGAGAATTTTCCTTTTCATATGTAATGGTTTTACCGTTTTAGGAATAAGAAAACTCGCTAATAATTGAGCAGAGAAATTCCGTTGTCATATTTAGTGTTTTTAGGTATTAGAAGATAAGTTTGTTGACAATTGAGTTGGGAATTGAGCTGAATAATTTTTTCTCTCATATGTAATGTTTTTATGTATTAGAAGATAATCTTGCTAACAATTGAGCGGATTAATTTTTTTCCTCATATGTAGTTGTATCTCATATGTTAGCACTAATTTAACTAATACTTGGCAAGTTCGTATTTAACTAATATTTGTTAATTTTAATATTTATTGTATTCGCTTAAACTTTATGTCATTCACTTATTGTACTTGTTGAGGTTTAGTCTCGTAGGTCCGAAAGCCCAACACACGCTTTGGATATTAAGGATGTATGTTTGGGTCTAAAAGGTGTATAAAATATAATACAGTGGATTAAGGAATGAACTCAGAAGCTGGAACTTGTATTAAGTAATTCTGTGATTACACTGAAACTACTCTAACGGCACGTCAGACTAGTGTCTAATACAAGAACAAGAGAGATAATTCTATTGCTAAGCTCTGAGTATCAAAATGCTAACCTTTTACAATGTATTCAATGGAGGTATTTATACTAAGAGGGGGTAGGTGGGATGGTGACGTGACTGAACTCGGTTGGCTGTTGTCTCTGCCGCCTCTGCTACCATGTCTTCACTTGCTACCGCCATACTTCAGCATTAAATGCGGTTGCCACTTGCCGGCTACCCGGTCGGGGAGCTCGTTCGGTGTAAAGGACCCATAAGTGGACGCTTGATGTTGGCATTTTGCTTGATTACTCCAAGTGAACAAAGTATCCCGAACACTGAACGGGCAACACCCTGAACGGGATGTCTTAGATTTTTCTAGTGCGTTGGGCTCCCTGCTTCCTCTGGGGCCTTCTGTGCTTTGGGCCGGGCATGTTGGGCTTTGGCCCAATATCCCAACAGTACTTATTTTTTCAGAATTGTATTTAATTTTTAAATTAATTTAATCATAAAAATTAATAGGTACCAAACTCTAATGAGTAGTGTCAATTAATTTTTCATAATATAATTTTCATTGAATATTTATTGTATGGCTTATACTTATATTAACATATTGTACTCTCTTTTTTGAAAAAATTGTAAAATCCATGAAAGTTATTTTAATCTTAATATTTAATTACATCATGAGAAAAAATATATGCACCAACTACTATTTCTCGTGTGTATGCACGGGTACTATACCAGTGTGGCAGTGTATTTTGAAAATATTTGTCTTTAGCATTAGGTACAATATCATATATTCAAAACCTTTTAGAACAAAAGATTACTACAAGATTTAAAAATAGAAGTTTTATACAAAAATATTACTAAAATAAAACTTATATACACAAATATGACTATTAGTTACTACAATTAGCGTAATGGTATATTAAGTTTAAAAGTGAATATAAGTTACTATGATTTCATTACTACTCTAATCATTAATCATGTTTTTGTAAACAGCCCTTATTTTACATATAAATATAAAATTATTTCTTAAAAATATATGTTTTCAATTAGTTTTAATAAAGAGACGTATTTTTTATAGGCCTTGTTTTGGCAATTGATTGTTAGTCGTTTGCTGGATATGACAGTTGATTGACAATAGCTGGTTATGTCAGCTATTTTAGTTGGTTCGTTATGTTAGCTTGTTGTCAGCAAATGTTTGATAAATGAGCTGTTTAGAAATAGTTGTTTGGGCGGAAAAAGACATATAAGGGCATCAATTTATATATTTATTTTAGCTACTACATGTTAAACAATTTTACCTACAATTACTTTTACATGACAAATCATTCATATTTTAGAAATTCTATAAATTGATAAATGTAACTAAATTAATCAGACACTTCATTGTTACCAAAGGATGATTTCATTCCATGTCAGCACAGAAGTATTTGTACTATTTGTACAAAAAAAACAGACTGATACAATTAAAATAAAAAACAAACATATCACTGCTATCAAAATAGAAATGTTGGAATCACGAATTATTGAGTTCTTATACACCGTACAATTTTTATTAGGGAAAAAATGCTATATAACCTTAAAAAATAGGCCACTTCAAGTTAATAACCTCTATTTTCTTTATTTAAATGCATAGCACTTTTTTGTTAATATAAAACCCTTGAAATTTTAACCACCGTGTAAACTTCCCAATTATGGTTGCACATACAAGCTAACAAGCATTTTATAATATCACATCATAATAATTGGACACCAAGTAAATAAGGTCAAAGAGAAGCCGGCAAATGTTTGAGAATGTTGTATGTTTGCTGCTGCCTTCATGAAATTGGATCTGAATTTCAAGTGAATAACCCTTTGCTCCATAGAGGCATGATCGGTTTCTGATAGTGGAAGAAATTCTGGACTAAGAGAGATAGTTAACCGATGAAGAAACTGTCTAATGTTTATAATGGACAAAGTGCACCCGTGGTTATTAATAAAGGACATCTACTTAATTTTTGCTAATCCATAATATTAACTTAAACACACATATTTAATTATGTACATACACCCAATTTTCTCTTTTTATTAAAGGTGGTTTGTGCTCTTTCCAAGGTCTTGGGAGTTGGGATGGTGAAGTAGATCACTGTGAAACCTTTTCAGTCATTATTTGTGTGTATAATTAAAAAGTGTTTGTAAAGTTAGGTCACACACACAAAATGTTTGCAAAGTAAATATTATTTTACAATTTAAAAATGTTTGACTAATTATTCCAAGGTCAAGTGTGATTACATGATAATTATTGAGATTGGTTGTCTTTGAGGATATTCTCAAAATCCTCATGAGTGAGGATAAAGAGTTTTTTTCCGTATTAATGCTAATTAATTAAGTATTAATTATACGAAAATAGGGTCGGGTTAAAAGTATTTACGGATATACTGCTGGGCTTAACCCTGGTCGGGGAAAGTCGCCAAACCGTTTGGCGACTTATAAGTCGCCCAACGGTTTGGCGACTTACCCATAAATAAAAAAACCGGGTTAAGCTAAAAAAAAAAAAGATGGGCAAAATTGTCTTTTGAAACCCGTTGAATTTTACAACTATCGTGTCCGCAGGTCGCCCGCGCAGGGGGGGTGCAAATTTTCGATTCTGAACTGAAAGCCGGAATTCTTGTGTGCGCGAGAGCTCCCCTATTCTCCTTCACCTTTTAATTGTAAGAGAGGAGTGGTTCATATTTATAGACTTCAAACTTCTCAAGGAGTTTAGGTGTGGGAAAGTTAAAGAAGCTCACTTTCCACCTTTGATTAAAAGTGTACACTTTTCCATCTTTCTTTTTCAAGAGCAAATTTGAGCCACTTCAAACTTCAAAGTCCAAAACTCCAACACCAAAGGTCAACACTACAATCAAAGCTTCCAAGAGTCAACATTGAGATTTAAAAAAAAAAATCAAGGTTAAGACTATTTTTCTCAAACTCCAAGCTACATTTCAAGGTCCTATATAGGATACACTTTTGTAGGATTGATATCAAATTTCATATAGAGGATAAAGATTGTTTGATAAGATTAAAAAGCAAAAGCTTTTTCAAAACCACCTACACCCAGAGTGTTTAATAACTTTTTTATGACTGATTTTTTTTGTTCAAGGAAATGTAAATCTGTCTTTCACTTTTGTACACAGGTCTCTTATTTTTAAGGAACACAAAAACTGGTTTTAATAGATTTTGTGTTAAGAGGAATTCTGTTGAAGAGAAGATGGTTAATAATACGAAGTATTTATTTTTACTTTTATTGCTACATCAAGTATAGTAAGATATGATCTTTATAATTACATAATCATTTGTAGTTCCAAACTAATATAGACCAACGGATAGTCAACTTAGTTTTACTCACTCCATCTGGATTGGAGGAATAATCATATTCAATGATCATCTGCTCATGAAAGTCAACTTTACCTGGACATATGAAAGTATAGAGTTACTTGATATAAAGCTTGCTAGACTCAACCACACATTCACTAAGAAAATCCTCCAAAAGAGCATTGTCTATACTGGCTAAAAACATTGTTCATTATTTCCAATCACATAAGCATGTCTCTTGCATCCAAGGATGGGACTAAAGCTTTACAAGTAATGATACAAGTTGAAAAATAAAATTGTTGTCCTAAGTTAAAAGCTAAAGAAAGCACACAAGTTATTTATTTAGCAAAGATACACAAATATTTATGTGACAAATGTGAGGTTGGATCAAGCTTTACGTTCTATTACTTGGATGCAACAGGAAGGCTTTAAGCCTGATCTTGTTACCATAGTTACAGCCCTTCCAGTATATGGGAAACTGAAGGCTTTGGTGTAAGGGAAGGAAATTCATTGTTATGCTCTGAAAAATGGTATTTTGCCTAATGTTCTTGTTGCTATACTTCCCTGATCATAGCATATGCAAGGTGTGGTCTGCTTGAATATTCACTGAGAGTGTTTGAAGGGATGAAAAATGGAATGTTCTAACATGGACAGCCATGATAGAATCCTAAACAATTTTTGAGAAATGTAGCTTGGAGTTTGAAATGTAGCTTGAAGTTTGAGAAAAATAGTCTTAACATTTGGTGTTGGAGTTTTGGACTTTGAAGTTTGAAGTGGCTCAAATTTGCTCTTGAAAAAGAAAGATGGATAAGTGTACACTTTTGAGCAAAGGTGGAAAGTGAGCTTCTTTAACTTTCCCACACCTAAACTCCTTGAGAAGTTTGAAGTCTATAAATATGAATCTCTCCTCTCTTACAATTAAAAGGTGAAGGAGAATAGGGGAGCTCTCGCGCACACAAGAATTCCGACTTTCAGTTCAGAATCGAAAATTCGCACCCCCCCTGCGCGGGCGACCTGCGGACACGATAGTCGTAAAATTCAACGGGTTTCAAAAGACAATTTTGCCCATCTTTTTTTTTTAGCTTAACCCGGTTTTTTAATTTATGGGTAATTCGCCAAACCGTTGGGCGACTTATAAGTCGCCAAACTGTTTGGCGACTTTCCCCGACCAGGGTTAAGCCCAGCAGTACATCCGTAAATACTTTTAACCCGACCATATTTCGTAAATACTTAATTAATTAGTATTAATACGGAAAAAAACTTGAGGATAAAGGGTAAAGTACACTGTAAAATGTTAATTTGTAAATACGTAGTACATTATTATGAACGCGAAGAGCACAATTTCAGACCGTACATGGTTGGGGTGCTACACGGAATATGTGAGTGGGGCATGAGTTCGTATATGGTACACCCGGCTGTACGGGTGGGAACCGTACAGCCAAGTCTTTTTGTAATTTTATTGAACTTTCAGCCTCATTTGGTCTCTTCATTAGTCTTTATTACTGTCCCCTTTCGTTGTCGTGCATCCGCTACGACTTTATCATGGAAAAAAACGCTGTTCTCTTTGGTGTCCACAATTAGTGACTGAAATTTAAAAGTGAAAAACGATGCTCTTAATACCAGGCTTTATCATGTTTTTTTTAAATCAATAATTCTTAGTTTATTCTGTGGGTATGTCAGCTACGTTGGATCTTACAAATTCCAAATAAATTAATTGGATGACTACTTGAGTAGAATAATCTATCTTCCTCTTCTACTAGTATAATTTCAGTTTTCTAAATTGGCTCATATTGAATGCCTACCAACTATTCGATAAAATTCAAAAGTGAAGTTCATCTCTTTTTATATTATACAATACACTTACATGAGTGTAATGTTTAAACAATGTGCAAATGTCTAATATTACAAATGAGCATAACAAATACTTCATAAGGGTATACATTAGTTATGAGTATATGCTAGAAATGATTTTTGCAGTATACAGAAATGAGTATAATGTCTTCAAAAAATGTAAATTAACATAATATTTTAAAAATGAGCACAAACCAATTAGCGATTGAGCATACTATATTAATGAATTGTGCATTGATCAATATGACATAAGGGGAGTACAAAAACAATTAGTGCATATTGCAATTTTGGTGAAAACAGTGGTTTCTTTTATATGAGAAATAATAGAATTTAAATGAGCATCAAACATATTCTGTTGAATATTAGAGACTAACAATGAGCATCGTGATTTTATCTTTATATCTTATAATTCACTTTCATTTTCTTATTTTTTGTTTATAAAAATCCATAAATGTTATTTATAATCAACTCCAAAGAATTTCAAAATGCGAATCCAATACCAAATGAGCATAAGTAACTTACAAAATGAACATTAGTTATGAGTATATGCTAGAAATGATTTTTGCAGTATACTGAAATGAGTATAATGTCTTCAAAAAATGTAAATTAACATAATATTTTAAAAATGTTTATATTTTTTTTATTTTAATTGAGCATAACACCAATACCAAATGAGCATAAGTAACTTACAAAATGAACATTGATATGAAAATAATAAGCTTTGTTAGTTGAGTATCGAGACATTTTCATTGAGCATCAAAGCTCCTACATTGAGTATTAGAAACATGCAATTGGTTATCATGATCTCTACTCTCGTGTCTATAATCAACTCTCATGTGAATCTAATGTAAATGATAGTATTGAAATATGCATGAATATGACATTTTAAAATATGAGCATAACATGGGTATCACTTGAGCATACATTAATTACAAAATGAGCATTTATATGCAAATCGTAAGTTTTTTTAATTGGTCATCAAGACATTTTCATTGAGCATCAAACTTACTCTATTGAATATTAAAAATATGTAATTGAGTATCTTGGTCCGAGTTCCCATATTTATAATAAACTCCTACATGAATCTAATGTAATATGATATTTTTGAAAAATGCATTGATATAACATTTTAAAATGAGCATAACAACAGTACCGAATGAGCATACATAACTTAACAAATGAGCAATGATATGAAAATCATAAACTTTGTTAGTTGAGCATCAAGACATTCTCATTGAGCATCAAACCTCTTCTATTGAGTATTAGAAACATGTAATTGAGTATGACGGCTTGTGCTCCCATATTTATAATAGACTCCTTACGTGAATCTGATGCATGTAATATGATATTTTTGAAATATGCATTGATATAACATTTAAAAATGAGCATAACACCAACATCATATGATCATACATAACTTACCAAATGAGCAATGATATGAAAATCATAATTTTTTTTAGTTGAGCATCAAGACATTTTCATTGAGTATGGAACCTCTTCTATTGAGTATTACAAACATGTAATTGAGTATCATGATCTGTGCTCTCGTATTTATAATCAACTCTTACGCGAATCAAATGTATTATTCTACTTTTGAAATATGTATTGATATAACATTTTAAAATGAGCATAAAACCAGTACAAAATGAGCATACATTACTTATCAAATGAGCAAGGATAACGAAAAACATAAGCTTTGTTAGTTGAGCACTAAGACATTTTTATTGTACATCAAACCTCTTTTATTGAGTATCAGAAGCATTTAACTGAGTATTATAATTTCTGTTCCCATGTATACAATCTAAATTCTATGTGAATCTAATATAATACTTTTGAGATATGCATTAATATGACATTTTAAAATGAGTATAAAATCAGTACTAGATGAACGTATGTAGCTTATAAAATGAGCATTGAAAAATTAAAAAGTTTGAATTCTCTAATGTGTTCAAATGTTTATTGTGCACATAAAATGACAAATATAGTAATGAAAAATATACTCCCTCTGTCCTATTTTATGTGTCCTATTTTTCTTTTTGGGTTGTCAAAAAAAAGTCTCTTTTCTTTTTTTGGAAAGAAATATGTGGTCTACACTATTTCACTTTATTATACTCAAATCTCAACCATAACTTTTTACTTTTTCAATCACTTCATTAATAATCATGTCATGTCAAACTAAGATACATAAAATGGGATGGAGGTAGTAGTAATTTATATTAAGAATAATTTATATAAAAGAAAAAAGAAATAGGAGTTCAAATATAGAGGAGCAGAGACAAAAGGCATATATAAAAAGAAAAAAGAGAAGCAGAAAAAAGAAAAAGAAAAGTGAAGTTAGAAATTTTAAAGTTCAAAATTAAAGGAAAAAGATAAAAGAAAAATAATTTAAATGTTAGGAAAATTGAATTTCAAAACTAAAAGAAACGACATAAACAAAAACAAAAAAGCAACAAAAAGAAAAAGAAAAAAACGAAAAGAAGCAGCGAAAGAAGATAAAGAAAGTATGAGGATAGAGCAAATATGACCATCAAAAGCCTCTGGGAAAGTGGGAAGGAGCAACGGAAGACAAATAAAGAAAACATATCTCCTTCTCCTTAATTAATAGCCTTTGGATTGCCACTAATTACAAATATATCTGGTTGTACCAAGTGATACGGTACAGCCGGGTGTACCTTATACTTTACCGTGGGGCATAATTATATTCTTGACATAGAAAATATTCCGTATATTTTATTGAAGGGGCAGGCCTATACGGAGTATGAGACAAAGTGAAAGAAAATTCAACACCTACACAAAGATTTACCCTTTTTACACACAATATATCTCAGCTTTCCCTTCCCCTAAACTTCTTTATCGTACTCCTGTTCTCCATCTTTGTGATCTTTACCATCCCATTTCCAAGTTTTGGTCTTTACGTGCATAGACTTCCCCCAGTTTCCCTCTTTCCATCCTAATTTATTACTTTTTCAACATCTTTTAAAAATCATATGTAAATTCATCAGACACTACTACACCATTGATGTGTCTATATACAACTATTGTTTATATGAGAATCGTTAAATGAAAACTCTTTTATTCACGCAAACAACTAAAAGATTATCATTCCGACAACAACTTTGGGCTAAGTTGCATTGATTTTACTCTGATGAAAAGTACAGTATATATTGCTCAAAATATAAACAAAAAAGTAGGAACACTTGCCAAAACAATGAATTCATCATTTTGAAAAGAAAACTGGTTGTAATAACTAATAACTGTTTCTTAAGGTTTCATGCATTTTCACAACAAAGAAGCATTTCCCCTTTGAGTTCTCACCCATCCTAAGCGGGGGCAGAGTTAAGGGGGCTTGACCAGGCCAGTTGGATTCACTCCAAATTTGAGGAATAATTGTTTTTTACATGTAAAACTTTATTTAAAAGTATATCATTGATTGTTTATACTGGTCTAGCTTATTTTATACTTCCAGCTACCCCTGATCGTAAGACAAGATTGGCTGAAATTGAATGATGATAATCAGCAAACAGGGAAAATTAGATGCTGCTAAAGGAACTAATGCAACTCTGCCTGAAATTTTCAGGGCTGAAGTGAGAGACCTTAAAATGAGGGTGTTCAACATCCCACTGTGTTGCAATTTCATCAAAATCCAACAAAATATCTCCTCCAAATATAGATAAATCACAAACATGCTCCTAAGTATTTCACTTCTCTGATTCACCTTAGTTAATACCAAAGTACGTATCTCTATTCTCTAACCAAACCATACAAATGGAAGTAATTTCAAACTACCCTTTGAATGTAAGAATTCATTTGAGGTTTGTACACAGTTTGTCAAAAACAAAAGATCAAGGCATTCTTTGCCAACTCTAAGCAGTCACAGTGAGGAATTGAGGATCTTCCTTCAGCTTAAACAAATGTTTAGCTATGAGGTTAAGCTTCTTTTCCTATCCAGCTCTCATACTTTTGGATTTTCGAAGTAGGATTCTGGTATTTGTACTGGAGAAAGAAGTGATGAAACACATTTGAACTGTTACAAGAAAAAAACATTGAATTCAAGTTAGGATATCAAACGGCGACATTTATCACAACTCGTAATTATTTTTGGGATAAGTGTATACCTTGTGCTGTTTATATTTGTCTCTTAAAGCCACCAAACTGCCTGCTCTTTTACTTAATTGCAGGTCATGTATGATAGAAATGCATGGCTTCAAATCAGCCGGCTTATACCCAGTGTATTGATGGAGTTTTTGATTCTACAATTAAGAGGTTGAAGCATAATCAAGATCCAAATATACATGTAGCATGTGTGTAGTTTATGTGTCCCACATTTGTTGATATTCATTACTTACCCATGGATGGACATTTGGCTTCAGTGTGAACCTTGCAAGGAATATTACAGAAGATGCCACCATTGATGGGAAAAACTTTACACAGTAGTAATCCAGCAGACTTAACTCTGCCAGGTAGTACACCAGAAACAGAAACTGCACTTTTCCTGTCTGCATATGTAAATAAGCAATGGTAAGAACATTGAAAACAAAAGTATACATGCTCATGAAGACCCCAGGAGAATGAAATTCCATCAACACTTACTTTATAGTCTTCTTCAGCAATTTCAATAAATTTTCTGCAATTCAACAAAAGGACATAACAATGCATCAGACCATAAGCCATGTGAGTCTAACTAGTCAGGATCTAATCTAGCAAACAGTTAATTGAAACATACTTAAGAAAAGATCTGATGGTTGGATTCCCCAATTCGAACTTTAGAGATTTGAGAACATCTTGTTCCATCTTTACAACCTCTTTCTTGTTAAAGGTATTATCTGTGATGTAGCAGAAATCATCCACATGTGGAGGACTGATCTCCTCATATTTCCTATTAAACAATACAAGGCATAAATAATTGAGCATGAGAAACCCTAGAACTTATTGTACATGATAGGGATTAAGAGTCTGTTCTTACGAAGCAATGAGCATTGCGGAAACACCCAGAAGCTGGAGCTTTTGCCGGGGAATAGGGCTTACAGATAGAAACCTATCGAGATAATTGACAGTTAGATATAGAGTTTCAGGGAGAAGCGAGTACTCCTGAGCAACTTCAACCAGCCAGTCAACCAAGATCCCCCTCATATTTGCACTCACATCCCTCTGAACCTTCTCCATGTAATCCTGCAAAGGCCTTCTTCTCTCCTGCGCCTGAAACACAGAATCTCTGTTTATTCAAACTCAATATCCTAAGATCAACTACGTTTTATCAACCATAATAAGCACTGTATTTCTAAGAAATTGAAATTGAAGAAAAACGATTCGGACCTCCATTTGACGCAGATACACATAAATATCAGAAGAATACGCACTGCATATCTGAGGATCATCAGGTTTAGAATCAACACCGTCCTCCTCCACCGTATTTGTTGTAAATTTCTCCTGCTTCACCCTCCTCTTTGCCAGGTTAGGCTTGGGATTAAGCGGCTTTGGCTCTAGGTCTTGAATCTCTTCCGGATTCGCGGTCAGCAAGTCATTGATCTCAGCCAAAGCCACCCTCTTCTTCCTCTGTTGTATGTGCTCCGCAGTCATCGCTTCCGCGGCTCTCTTCTTCGCCAGGCGAGTAACTCTCACGCAATTCTGTTGGTCCGCCATTGATGTCTCTTGTACAGCTGCTCGGACCGCTTAAATCTGAATCGGCGGCGAGAAACTGATAGGGAGGGAGCTGTGAATGGAGGAGATGGAAATGAGATGGAGGCTCGATGGGTATAAATCCACCATTCTGAGGGTTTGAAAATTTTCAGTTTTAAGAATGTGCGCGCAAGTTATTTTGGTTCAAAGGGAAATGAAATGTTTTCGTTTTCAGCTGTTTTTCTTTTTTTCGAGTCAGCTAACTGAGAACGCGAAAGTTTTCAAATTTGGGTCAAATTGCGAAATCTTTCATCTTTAAATTCGGCGCCAAAATTTTCCTGCGGGGGAATTAATACGGAGCGCCATTTTGATTTGTTTAGTCAAAGTACACACAAACTTTATTTTTGACATTTTCATATGATGTCATACTCCCGCCGCTAATTATCAAGGTCTTTACATGGAATATCATATTTAGAGCTTATTTTCGATATAATGAAATTGGATGAAAAGGTTAAATAGACTGAATCAGCCAAATTTTAAAAAAATAAACGAAGCATTTATATGAAGAGCAAAATGGACTGAATCAATAAAATAAAATAAAATAAAATAAAACATATATGAAGTATAAAAATAGTCAAAAAGTGATTTTAGTCAATCTTAATCAATTCAGTTAGAAAATTAATCAAATCTGACTAATTTTAATTACTATACAATATACTGCATAGAGTCAAAATTATGCATTTCATAAAAAAAAATAAGGGGTTAAGACTAAAATAATACTCCCTCTGTATTTCAAAGTTTCATACACTTTCTTTTTTGGGATGTATTTAAAAGTTCTCTACGCTTCCATTTTTTGTAAGTTTATTCTTAATAAAATACTCAACTACCCTTACTTTATCTATTTTTTATCTTCGCTTTCATACTTTTACACAGGGATGGATTTAGGGGGGGGGGGGCGACCGCCCCCCTTGGACATTCAATTTTTTTTACCTAGTATTTTCATAAAACTTTCATAATTTAATTAGATTTGCCCCCCTTAGCTTTTAATTTTCAAAATTAGTATATAGTATTACATAATGTAATACTTAATTGGAGATTTAAAAGAAGAAACATCTAAAATAATTTACATAACTTAAACAAATAAACAATAAAGTAACTCGTTATTTAAGTTTTAAGATACTTATTATATAAGAATTCCTAGTTTTGTAATGTTTAATTATCTTTATTAGATAACAAGTACTAGATTATATACCAGACATACTAATTACACAATTTTTAGATCACGTGAAATGAATCCAAAATATAAATATTTATAGACATTAGATTACATAATTCATTTACTTCTTGCTTTCTAAAAATAATTTATTGCATGGATAATAAACTTTACACTATTATAGAATTAATAAAAATATTAAAATATAATATGCACCATATATGTGTGTGTGGTGCATATTAGTCTAAAAATAACAATCTCATACATACTAGTATACTACTATTGTAATATTAAGAAAACTTCTCATGAGTCGTGACTCACGAACACCCTCCTTGGTGGACAAAAATTACAATGCAATAACTGATTCATGAGGTTAAACAATGTAGAAGTTATTAAAAATGTATTGGTTGATGTCTTTGTCATCGTCTAAACTTAGAATGTAATAGATTTAAATGCTGTTTGGGATGTGCATGTATTAATGTCATTTTTTGAATAAAAATAGCCACATAGCCCTACAGTAGCGAAAAAGTTCCCCCCGCTACACTAGGGGAAAAAATTTCACCCCGCTACACTAACAAAAAAATTTCACCCCTACACTAACGAAAAATTTCGCCCCCCTTGACTCAGAATCCTAGATCCGTCCCTGCTTTTACACACTCTCTTATATTTTTTCTACACCATTCACTACCCTTACTATTCTATCCTAAAATATTTTGCCAAAAGCAATATAAATTTTTAGTACGTAGTACTAAAAATTGACTCACACACAAAAAAGAGATTTTGTTTAAAATTCTTAAAAAGAAACTAAAAAGAGAAAAGATGACCATTAAACCCTCTCTACTTGATTCATTACTATAGTGACTAAGCTACAGTGGCCAAAGTTTGACCAATGACCAATGCTCGTCCGTTCGGTGATCAACATCCGCCCGTCCAAATATGATCTACGCACGCTCATCCAGTAACCAACGTCAGCCCGTCCAGTGACAGTTACCCGACCTGTCTAGTTACAATTATCTGACTCATCCAGTTATAGTTACTAAACTCGTCCAGTTACTCGACCCGTCCAGTTACAGTTACCCGACCCGTCCAGTTACAGTTACCCGACCCGTCCAGTTATAGTTATCCGACTTGCCTAGTTACAATTACCCAATCCCGCCAGTTATAGTTACCTGATCCGACCAGTTACAAATATCCGACCCAACCACTTGCAGTTATCCAACTCACCAGTTACAGTTACCAACTTGTCAGTTAGGATTATCTAATTCAAGCAGTTACAATTATCCGACAACGTCCAATTACAACACCCAGTCCAACAACTCTCAATTAACTAGTCTCATAATAACCACTGGCGGCCAACACTGCCTGCGACCACTACCTTCGTTCACCGCCGGCAACCACCACCTCCGGCCACCGGCGATGACCACCACCTCTGACCACAGCCGACGATCACCACCTCCGACCACCGTCGACGACCACTACCTCCGGCCACCGCCGCCGCCCATCTAGAAACCGTTGCCGCCACCCTGCCCCCTGCCCTATCTCCCACACTAACTCCAGATACAACCCCCTCTCAAGCTCGCCTATGATGCCCCAGCCACCTCGCGGCTATCCTCTCAGCCTCGCATCCCCACCACCATCCCAACGTTGTCCCCCACATGTTGTCGCTACCCCCAGTCACGTTGTCTCCTAACCCTAGTTGTGCCGCAACCCCTAATTAACCCTACCGCCGGCAAGATACTCTAGAGCGAACAAAGACCATCTAGGTCTAAATCTTCAACATCGATAGGTTGCGAGAAAGAAAGGAGAAGAAGCAAAGATGAAGACATGGCTACGAGAGGGTGGAGGTAGGCGACGATGTGAGATCGATTGGCCGGTTGGTTTAGCTTTGGTGATAGTGGCGCGGGATAAAGATATGGACCTGCGGTGGCGGCATAAGATGAAGTTCCGACCTGTGGTGCTTCAACGGAGAGGTCGAGTGACGATTTGTTGCGGGGGGGGGGGGGGGGGGGGCAGAAGCAGAGATGCGGACAACCCTTTGCAACGTAGAAGGAACAATCCAGATGTTAGGGTTGGGGGCATTTTGGGTGTTCCATTTTCATTTAGCCACTATTTTGTCCATACGAGTTTTTGATCACATGTGTGTCAATTGTAAAGTCAATACTATTATTTTGGTCATTATTTCAAAAATTAATTTATAAGGTTGGTAAGCTTAAAACAATAGTTACCAGCGAAGCTCTTACTTATTCGATGTTATATGTCCAAATAACTTGTTTACCATTCATAAATGGATGTTACATGAAATTAGATCAAAAATATATATTATATAAATAGGAGTAACTTAATGTAATTTTCAATTTTTAGTATCACAATTTGGGGTTGTGAGGCTTTAAAATGACATCATAATTGTGATAATTAACATCTTTTTTCAAACATACGGAGTAACAAACTTACTCATATTGGGGTTGTTACAAACATACGGAGTAATATATATATATATATATATATATATATATATATATATATATATATATATATATATATATATATATATATATATATATATATATCACATAAATAGGAGTAACTTATTGTCATTTTCAATTTTTAGTATCACAATTTGGGGTTGTGAGGCTTTAATATGACAGCATAATTGTGATAATTAACAAAAAAAAAATTAAATATATGGAGTAACAAACTTACTCATATTTAGAAAATAAAAGCATAATTCTCCTACATTGAAATTAGAAATATTTTCCCACCTATTTGAGGAAATTTCTTTATTTTTTCATTACAGTAAAGTAGACATTTTTAGTGGTTGAGAGCGAAATATATAGATATACTAGGGCCATGTAGGTTTACCTTGTTCCTACATTTTTTTTACATTTGTTGCTCTCCCTATTTGATGTGGTTCTAAACAAAAGCGCTTCAATTGAAGGGAATTTAAAAGTACTTGCTCTAGTTGAAGAAAAACTGCAATAAATAGTCAATTTTCAAAAACTTTTTGTTGTAGTCATGTGTGAACTTTTTCAACTTTTTTATTGTGGTGTGCATGAACTGCGGCAAATAAAACTTTTTTGGAAGTTTTTGTTGCAGGTATAAAGAAATCGCAGCAATTAGTTATACTTTTTTGCCTTGTTTGCTGTTTCCGTTGTCGTGAACCGCAACAAATACCTCCCCCCCAATCACTTTTATCATCCCCAACCCCAATTGATTGAACCCAAGCTGCAAAAAAATACCCCAAAACACCAGCAATCCTCCTGGCCCTACCAATCGGACGTCCAATCAACAACCGACACCAGCCATAACTTCTCCATCTCCTCCAACTCCATTGTCATCTTCTTTCACGTCTACTACTTGTTCATTCATTTAATTGTAAATAATTTTTATGCAACAAAAGCTAATGTATCCTTTAGTTTGGATTTAGAGTACAAAAAATCTGTCGCATACCCCAATGATTTTGTGGGGCATAAAAATGAACACCAAATGTTGGATAAGTGTCCACAATGTGGTAAATCTCAATACAAGTGTGATGGTGAGTTGAATAACAGTAAAAAAAGGATAAACCAACAAAGGTGTTGCGGTCCCTTTCAATAATTCCAAGGTTCAAGCGTCTTTTTTGCCTTAAGACAATGACAAAATATTTGAAGTGACATGGGAAGGAGCGAAAGAAAGATGGGATGCTTTGACATCATGTAGATTCTCCACAATGAAAAACTATTGATCAATCATTTCCAGAAATTCGGAAGGGAAGTGCGAAATCTAAGGCATGTTCTATGTACGGATGGCATGAATCCATATGAGAGCTTTAGTAGCCAACACAATACATTTCCAGTTCTTAAGGTCACATACGAATTGCCACCTTGGTTGTCGATGTTCATATTTGAACCTAAACAACCCGAGAATGATATAGGTATCTACCTTGCTCTTCAAGTTGATGGCATAAAAACAATATAAGATGTGATGAAGAAGTTTCAATCTTTGATGCACATGCTAATGAGTATTTCACATTATGGACAATGCTCGTTTACACTATTAATGACTTTCCAACATATGGTAACTTGTCTAAGTATAAAGTGAAAGGAAAGAAATCATGTCCCGTTTGGGATGAAGATATGAAATCCACATACTTACCACATTGAGGGAAATATGTGTACATGAAGACTTAGAGATTACTTCCTAGGTATCACTCTTAATATAAAAAGAAAAAGTTATTTGATGGGATGCTGAGTTGAGATCTGCTCCTATGCCATTGATTAGAAGGGAAGTGTATGCGTGTACCAATGGTATTGTACATGCTTTTGGGAAAAGCGACAAAAAAAACAAGAGAAGGTCCTTCTTTGTTGAAAAAGAGTCTATATTATGGAAACTTCCTTAATTATATTGGAAGAGCTCAGTAGTTAGACATTGTCTTCATTTGATGCGTATTGAATAGAATGTTTGTGATGTTATTATTGGGACACTATTGAACATTTCAACAAAGACGACATATGTCATAAATGCGCGGAGAGAATGCAAGAAACGCAGATTCGTCCGGAACTGTGGGTACAAGATAAAACCACAAAAGGGAAAAAAGAGGCCCACGTTTACCCTACCTTCAGCCTGATATACTCTATCAGCATTGGAAAACGTTGATTCCACGAGTGTTTGTCTAACATTAAAGCTCATGTGGGGTACTCATCGAATATAAGAAGACTTGCCTCAATGGGTGCTTTTAACTTAACCTTTACGAAGTATCATGATTGCCATACTACGATGCAAGCTTTCTTATCCATTGTGATTCAAGCTATATAACCAAAACATGGCAGGGTTACCATTGCCACATACATTTATCACATTTTGAAACTATTAGCCACATTTAATATTACTCAAATTATCATATAAATATCAGTAACATTTTAATATTAGTTGCATTTTAATTATATTCACATTTACATATTTGGTATAGTTTAATATTTGTTACATTTTAAGGTGTCACAAACAAGACATAACATTCTGTAGACATGGGTAACCTTCAACGCAACCGAAAGGAGATTGTGAAAGGACACCCTTCTTCGCGAGCCAAAAGTAAAGGACATGTCGGGTCTCCTTTCTAAAGTCGAGATCTTTTTTAGACGACTTACAACCAGAGAGATGCGATGTCCAACAAGCAACTGGCTCAAGTATTATTGGCCCAAGGACATGGCCAATCTGACAAACAACAAGACATTTTTTAGATTGGTGAAGATCACAGGGATGACGAGGAGGAGGAACCGGCGACAGCCAAAGAGAAAAAAGGTGACGAGGAAACCCCCGGTGAGGAGGAGGAAGAAGGCAGCGGTCCATCCCAACCCGGTAAAAAATACAAATCTCTTCTTCTTATAGATCATTTTGGTAAGGTCAAGAACCTGGTCGACAACAAGTGGTGTGCAACTTGCAAACATTGTAAGCAGGTATTGAGCTTGGGGGTGTTGATGGGATACGATGATGCTCATAGGCATTTGAAGGCCCAACACCCCACGGAGGCGGCGAAACTGAAAGGCAAGAGGACGCAAACACAAATATCGAGGTTTGCAAATAATCAAACCTCTGGTAATTTCGCCTTTAATGATGATGTGAAAAAATTTATGATGATACGAAAAGTTTAACATTCATGTCTGAATTAATATGTGAAGGAAATTTCCTTTTATTTTTTTTTGAAAGTCTTGCTTTACGTGCTTATGTTCAAGGTGCTTTAAATTCTCAATTTTGACACTATAGTCGCAAAACAATTAAAAGGAAGTTATAAGAAAATATTTTTGGAAAAGGATAAATGATTTTTTTCACAAAACTTTAATGGACGTATTAGTATTTGTAGTGATATATGGGAGGACGCGCATCATCATTTGTAGTGATATATGGGAGGACATGTATCATCATTTGTATTATTTGAGCTAGTATGATTGCACATTTTATTCATGATGAGTGGCAAATGCATAAAAGTGTTATCACTTTTTCGATAATTTAATGACCGATACACGGGTGATAATATTTATATTCTATAAGCATCTTTTAACTGAATATAATTTGATTGATAAGGTGTTTGTTATTGTATTTGATAATACAAGTAATAATACTGTTGTTATACATAGATTGCGTGAATTTTGTGTTCCTTCTACTCTGATGAATAGATTTTTGTCATCAGCATTGTGCATGTAATACTCTTAATGTATGTATAAAAGACAGTTTAACTACAATAGGAAGTGTGGCGGAGAACGTGAATGGGGTTTTAAGCCTTATTGGGGGTAAATGGGGTAATACTCAACTTAAAATAATGCAATGACGTGAATATTTGAAAGCTAGATGTGTTAGATATTGTGCTTTTCCTAAAGACTTGTCTATTCATCACTAGAATAATACTTATAAATTTATTTCTACACTTCTTAGATTTAAGGACTATTTTCCAGCTTTTTTTAAAAAGAAATTTGTAACTATATTATAGAACCGGTAAAGATCGGCACTATGGAAAAAATTCGCACAATTTTGGTTAATTTTCATAAGGCAACTAAAACTTTTTTCTCATATTGATACACCTACGACAAACCTATTTTTTGTTGAAACTGTTAATCTTGATGTATTTTCTCGCTGGCCATTGGAGTATGCATGGCGCCGCAAATTGTGCTAAGCAGCTATAAAAAAAATTCTAAACAACTTTTAACACTACTTTTAGACCAACATTACAAGTGTATTTATTTTATTTTAGGTAGATCAAGGCCCATGTGACCCCTAGCTCTGCGATGTCTACGGTTGTAAACGAATCGAATCGAATACTGAGTAATACTATTCGTATTCGTATAACTTGACGAATATTCGTATTCGTATTCGGATATTATTCGAATCTTAAATTAGATTCGTATTCGATTCGTTAATGATATTCAAATATATTTGTACTCGAAAATTTGAATTCGAATATTTGTAGGGGAAATTTTTTCACACATTCAAATTATCATATTTTGTATGTATTTTCTTCGATTTTCGCAAATATATCTATTAACTGAACTATTTTTAAAAAAAACAACTACAAAAATCAGTTGGAAACCCGTTCAAAATAAAGTAAATATTGTAAAATCAATTAATCAAAAAATCAATTACTTAGAAAAACTATTAATGAAAGCACAAAATTAATTAAACTAATAAATTTAAGTTTAATTTAAACTAACAAAAAACTATTTTAGTTATTTTAATTTAAATTATTATAAATTATAAATATAAATATAATAATCTAAAATATAATTCATGTATATACAAATCGAATATATTCGTATAACATACGAATCGAATATATGTATATTCATATTCGAATTTTATACGAATAACAAAACCGATTTGTATTCGTATTCGTATTCGATTTTTTCGAGTTCGAATCACGAATCGGATCAAAATTATTCGGTTCATTTACAACCCTAGTGATGTCCATTGTGACTCCCTAAGAGCATCTCTGATGCTCTTAGTGCATTGGTAATGAAGTGGCAAAGAAATGAAAAAGATCTATTTTATAAATAGATCAAGCTTTAATTAAAATGATGAGTCTATCAATACACTACTCCAATGCAAAAATAAGGAAATAAATTTAACAAAAACTAAATTAATTAAAAAAGAGAAAGGCTATTTGAGTGGTTGCCATTTGCCAATGCTCATATAGGCCCACAAAATCTCTTTTAATTTGGCAAAGGCCGGGTGGCACCAAAGATCCATCTATGGACCTTGTCTTGCATCTTATTCATTTTCTCAATTGCCAACTCATCTAGACTAGCTCAATATTATTTTGCATTAAAGATGACACTTTCATTTTAGAGGTTCATTTGATGATGTGGAACCACAATGGACTTATGGTCGTATGGACCTCTCCATTGGGGATGCCCTAAGCCATAGGGACAGTGACCACAAATTCCATAGCATGTCATTGGCCCCTATGTCCATCCAGTTCGTCCCCATTGCAGTTACCCGCCCACCCCAAAACTAGGCATGACTATTGACTACTACCAACAATGGCTAACTATGTTAGTGACCTCGCCCTAACACTAACCTTTACCATTTCCAGTTATCGAAAAGCTTAACCACCATAATTAACCACAATTGAAGGCCTTGCAAAGCTTGCTTGGCTGAGTTGCAATATGCGGCTCCCACCCCCCTTAAAATCTTAGCACCAAAAAACCGTAATGTCGAAAAAATGTTGCCACTGTATCCCATGGGAGAACGAAGGAATAATAGTATATAGTCATTTATGCGAGTATATTCATTTTTTTTTGAAAATACGCAACATTAACGCAAAGGCAGACATTTAAATGCGTGTATATACCCAATTGGCCAATTTCTTGCATGTATAATAAGTGTATAAGGGATGGATGGAAAAAAATTATTTTGATCATATTCATGTACACAAATTAAACTCTTAAAAATCAACTTCATGCAATCATGCCATTTTTGAATTAGTTGGAAATAAACTTTTCTCAATAATCGTAGACATTTGAAAAGTTGAAAGTTATAATTTGTTGCCATTCGTGAAACTGTATAAAAATCCAAATCAAGATTTATGGATAGCAAATAATGGAGTCAAGTATGGTGGCAGATGAGGACCGGTTCAACTCATGCAAGTGGCTGATCAGACCCACAAGTAATAATATGATCTCATAATTACCTTCATGCAAGAGGGGCAAGACCACAATGTTGTTGACCATTCCTGGGTTACGCTGTACACTATTAATGGCTCAAAAATTATGCTAGCTAGTACCACGTACTACATACTCCCTTTTCCCATTAAATACAATATTGCCACGTTTTTTTTATTTATATAATACTACTCCGTACAAAACGTAGTCGTTTTCATCTTCAAATTAACAAAATGTTCGTTTTATTTCATACCTAATATGAAGTTGTCCAATAGTCATTTTCATCTTGAAATAAAATGCATCTATGGTTGTTTTATTTCATACCAATGTGTGGTGCGTATAATACCCATGTATCTTGCTGTTGGATAATGCTTCCACCTTCCCTAAACGGCTTTGGGAATTGGGAAAAATGTACTACGTACAAAATAGCATGATTCATTGATAGAAATTGCGATTGAACTCGTTATTATTGTTGTTGTATTTTTTTATTACTACATATTTATTACTACGTATTATAAATAGTTATTTATATATATGTTTGTGTGTGTACGTGTATGCATGTATATACGTAGTATAATTTAGAACAATTGACATCATGATCTAAAAAGAGAGATGAAAATAAATACGTTATTTTAGATTGAAGAGTTGTATAATTGTGTGAAATATAAACGCGCGTACGATGTTATCAATCAGACAATACGATGATAACTCTATAAAAACGGAATCTAATTGCCAATTTAAATTGTACAATACCTTAATCAGAAATAACCATAAATGTGAACAATTAAATCAAAATGTACACACATTCACTTACATAGTTACATGTTATTAGGGATATGTAATCTATATGAAAATAATAATAATTAATATTACTCTAAATAATGTGATGAACAAAAATATTATAAGTATTTATTACCGATTGTAATTGTGCTCAAATTAACATCATACTCCGTAGTAATTACATGTAAGCTACTGAGACGTAAATTGTGAACACAATTATAGTCACTAATAGTTACTTCGTACCAGGTAATATTTTGTCTGTGATTGTTTTTATATTCCTAACGGAATTATCGTTATAAATCAACTACCTCATACAAAACAACCTGATTCGTTAGACACAAAACATAAAATTTTAAGCTTACTCCAAAAATCCAAATCAAACTAGAATAAAAACATGTTTTGCCTTATCAGAGATTTCTGTTTGTGCAGCTCATAGAAAGACAGAAAATCGTGATAAGGCGAAACACGCATATTTATTGATTACCCAACTCCTAAAACTAATTCTTAACCAAAAATGAACTCTGCCAGAGGGGATATGGTGAAGCAGCCGCACTGATAAAATTATGGAAAAATTGATAGTAATAATCCCAACTATCGATTATTTCAGAATAATCCCAACTTTAAGGACCTTCTGCCAATAATAGTCCCTATAAATAAATTCATGTAGTTTCTAAAGTGGATGAGAAGCGATATAGCAAATAATCCCTATAAATAATCTCAATTTTTAATTTTTACACTTAATTTCTATTTAAAATTCACTTGTTATAGGAGGTAATATCTGGTCATGGACCACTATTGGCGGATGGTCCATATAATTGAGACTATACAACAATAATCAATAGTTGGGATTATTGTCAGCGGACCGGAAATAGTTGAGATTATTATTTTCAATTTTTCTTAAAATTATCTAGCATTGAAATGAGTGACACACTTAACCACCACATAACAAAAACGAAAACAATAAACAAATCGTGTGCGTGCATGTATGTTTTCTTTTGGACTATTTTCAGTCCCAAACCAGACCAGATCAGACTTAAACAGACCAGACCAGACTTAAACAGACCAGACCAGACCAGACTTAAATAGACCAGACCAGACCAGACTTCCGTAGTTATAAAATACAAAGAGACCAGACGTTTACCAGACCAGACCAGACCAGTTCAGACCAGACCAGACTTAAATAGATCAGACCAGACCAGACTTAAACAGACCAGACCAGCAAATTTCAGTCCAAAACATCCTATATCATTTTGAAGAAAAGACCCTTTTAATGCACCCCTATTCCGGATATATACATACACTTCCAAGTATTCAAACTTCTCAAATGTACTACGTATTTCTAACCTTCTTTGAACATGGAGAAACTTTTCTACTACTTTCTTGCTGTTATAGCTGCATATCTTCTCATTCTTCTCCGAAAACTTCTTCCCAAGCGCAACAAAAAATTGCTGCCTCCTAGCCCACTCGCTCTTCCGGTAATCGGTCACCTCTACCTTATCCGAGATGCTCTGCACCACTCCCTCGCTTCCTTATCAGCCAAATACGGCCCTGTCTTACTCCTCCGGTTCGGTTGCCGGTCCGTCCTGGTCGTGTCTTCCCCTTCCGCCATCGAAGAATGCTTCACCAAGAACGATATCGTGTTCGCGAACCGGCCGGCGACCATGGCCGGCGACCGGCTGACCTACAACTACACCGCCTTCGTGTTCGCCCCGTACGGCAACCTCTGGAGGGTTCAACGGCGATTCGCCGTCGTTGAGCTGTTTTCCACGGTGAGCCTCCAAAGGTCATCTGTCATAAGGGAAGAAGAGGTTCGGAGTCTGGTTCGATCCTTGCGCACCCTCTCCGCCGGTAATCATTCCGGAAGAACGTCCGTTGACTTGAATAGCTTGGCGGCGACGTTGACTTTCAACGCTATGATGAGACTCGTGGCCGGAAAGCGGTGGGTGGAGGAAGAAGACATGGGGAGAGCGAGAGGGAGGGAAATCATTAAAGAACTCAGGGGAATTTTCTTTGCGAGTTTAGCTGTCATGAATGCGTGTGATTTCTTCCCGGTTCTGAGGTTAATTGGTTTCAGAGGGATGGAGAAGAAGCTGATCATGTTTCATAAGAAGAGAGACGAGTTCCTGAATGGGATGCTTGGAGAATTCAGAGAAAAGAGGTCTCTGTTTTCGGAATCCGACGGTGGGAAGAAGAACAGGGACGATGATAAATCAACAATTATTGGAACGTTGTTATCTCTACAAGAATCGGAGCCTGAATTTTACACGGATGATGTGATCAAGAGTACTATACTGGTTCGTCTCCCCTATTCTTTACTACTTACTCCGTATTTCATTGCCCGCATAAAAGAAGATTTGTCATTTCTTTACGGTGACAAACTCTAGTACCCTTCAAAAAAAATGGGGTAAATATGGGGTACTGTACCTACCATTCATTTGATTGGACCACAATACTTTATTATATTTAATTTAGATTTAAATAATTCAACTACTACCTTCTCATTGGTCCATGTGGACAAACAGGGGCGGATCTAGAATTTGAACTCAGGTGGGGCAAAAATTTAATTAAAGAAGGTATATTACAAAAAAATGTCAAAATGAAAAAATATAGTTAAATAATATTACAGAAATGTCAATGAAAAAATAAATATTACAAAACCGATAATTTAATGATCTTAAAAGTCATAGATACCGAATCAGAATTGACTCGCTTACTGAAATATTCAATACCAATTTTCAAGTCAATTTCTCCAAAACCAATTTTCTTTTGACTCTATAGTCTATTTCTCTATGTAAATAAATAAGCTAATTAAATTTCACTCACCAAGCACAATGAATTGAATTTATTAACTGTTTATGTAATATTCAAAAGTCCAATGAATTCAACTAATTAATTTTTCAGTCCAATATCCAAAAGCCCCATGAATTGATTTAATTAACTTTTCAGATTAATATTCAAAATTCCAATTATTTGAAGTAATTAATTTTTCATACTAACACTCAAAAGTCCAATGTAAAAAACTGACGGAGTTCAATTTAAAGGAATAATTCTTTCTCTTTTTTGGTGTGAGACAAAGAGATTTTGGATAGAAAAAATGAAAAATTATATTTAAAACATGAAACATGTCACAAAATTTGGACAATTTTAAAAAATTAAAATGTTGTACTGAGAGTTATAAAACTCTGTGTCCAAGGAGATTCGAACTCATACCCTCATGCTACACAAGTTATCTCGGTCTACTTTCATTGGACTACCAAGAATTATGTTTAGTAGTCAGTGTTAATAGTTATTATACTATAACTATAAAAATACAATATACTAAGGGAAAATGGAAACTAATAATGCAACCTTTTAGCGGTCTTCTTACAATAATTCAACCTTTTGGTTATTCATGAATAATCCAACCTTTGCACCTCATCTTCATTCACTAGTCTCTGACCGGTTGATGACCTGTTATTCCAAGCTATTTTCTTATCTTTGCAAATCATTATACCATAAATCTCATCTTTCACAAAGATAATATTTTGCAAAGATAAGAAAATAAATTGGAATAGTAGGTCATTAACCGACCAGGGACCAATGAATGAAGATGAGGTGCAAAGGTTGGATTATTCATGAATAATCAAAAGGTGGGATTATTGAAAGAAGACCGCTAAAAGGTTGGATTATTAGTTTCCATTTTCCCATATACTAATATATACACATATATACTAGTAATTTTTTTTAGCATGGGCCTAGGCCCACCCTGGCCTTAAGCTGGATCCGCCCCTGTGGACAAATGTATCGTACCTTATAAGTATCATAGAATCTACCTTTTTCTTTTTACCATAGAGATTTGTCATTTCTTAAAAAAAGTGTCTCCCTTGGCAAATTGATTCACATTTTTTTGAATAAGAATTTGAACCAAAGTATCAAGAATCAGTTCAACAAATTATTTAAAAAAAGAAATTTCTTTTAAAAAAAGAAAATTCTTTAAATAGAACTACAACAATGATAATTTTTTTAAATAAACCTATTACTCCACGTATTCTTTTATTCTTAAAATAGGACTCACTCCTATTTCAGTATTTTGGGAAGGGCTAAACAAGTCTTATTTAGTGAATAATGATGTTTTTTATTTGGATTGAAATTTGTTGGTTTGGTCTGTTTAAGTCTGGTCTGATATGAGATTGAAAACCATCCAAACAAAAACATCCTAAAACATACTTTGTGTAATTTTAATCCTATATTGAGCAATTTCTATTTTTTTAATTTCTTTTTATTTCCCTTTTTTCTTTGGTACATGGGAAAAGTTATTCTTTAACTCTTTTCCTAAATGATCTTATCTCCCCTTTATTATATTTCATTTATCCTATCTAAATGGTCTAAATAAAATACGGAGTATATCACAATTTTCAATTTCTTTTGAAATAATGCATCTAAGGAGAATTAAAGGGGAAGTATTTGTTTTTTTAAAACTTCATATTTTATTATTTGGGAAAAGGGTCAGAAAAGGCCCTCGAACTTACATAAAAAGATCAAATAAGCACTAATATAGGAGTCTCTGTCCGGCCGTTGCCATTTGGGGCGGTTCCCGGTGGAATTTTTTAATGAAAATTTTTGAGCATCTTATTCATCAAGTCTGGTTCACTCATACCACATTTCAGCTAAAATTTCAATCGGGAAGGCATTCAAATGAATTCTTGAAGATAACTGCGCAGTTAAAAACACAATTATCTTCAAGAATTCATTTGAATGCCTTCGAATTGTTAGCTGAAATTTGGTATGAGTAAACTATGTTAAAAAAAATTCATCAAAAAATTTCACCGGGAACTGCCCCAAATGCATGGTGACGGACGGATAGAGTCTCCTATATAAGAGCTTATTTGACCTTTTTATATATATTCGATGACCTATTCGACCCTTTTCCCTTATTATTTTAGTATTGATATACCCCTTCGGTCCATATATAGGTCCCTCGGTTCCTATGCCTTTCGAACGTTTTTGTAATGTAGAATTTTAGGGTGTTAAAGATTGTATACAAACCTGGAAGTATGAGAATCTAGACGGAAAAGGAGTATGGATGTTTTCTTTTGGACTGAAATTTGCTGGTCTGGTATGTTTAAGTCAGGTCTGGTCTGGTTTGAACTGGTCTGGTCTGGTAAACGTCTGGTCTCTTTGTATTTTATAACTGTCCAGGTCTGGTCTGATCTGTTTAAGTCTGGTCTGATCTGGTCTGGTCCGGGACTGAAACAGTCCAAAAGAAAACATCCTAAATTAAAGAACACTCTAACGTACTAAACATCAATGTTTAGTTCAGGATTCGAACTATAACGTGTTAAGGTGTTAATGTGAAGAACATGCAATGGATGCACTAATAGATATTCTAAATTTAGAAGAGTATGGGCAAGTAACTCCAAATTGACCAACGAAATAAATAAACTAGGGATTCTTAACAAAGATAGCAGAGGAAGAGATAATGTTTAGGATTTGCAGGATTCGTCATTTTCTGTTGATGGGTGTGGCCTTTTTTCAAAGAGACAAAAAGTGAAACCTGGCACTTATCCACATCGGGAGAGGTGAATTAAGCTTCGTCATCAATTATTCTAGCCACAAGTAATCTTTGTACTCAAGTTCAAAGGTTGTATACTTGTATATGAAATACTACGTACTACGGGTGCTACATTGTCTTGTCCTTTTTTGTGCACATAGTTCACTTAGTAGTCACCTAAAACTCTAAAAGACTAAACTATGTATTTGAAAATGTTTCTTTAGGGTTTGGACTTGGTATAGTTTTCAATGTAATTTTTGAAAATGTTAATTTTAAGTAGTAAAACTGATTCAATTAACTGCAAGATGATTTAACTTTGTTGTTAGTCAACCTTATAAATGGAAGTTGTACTAATTATGTTTCATTGTCAACAGAGTACCTAGGATCAATAAAACAATAAAGACTTAACCCATAACTTCATTTACTTCCTCCGTTCCTTTTTAATTGCAACAGTCAACATTTCACGTTTGCCAACGCACAAGTTTGACCATTAATATCTTTCATTCTGTATTAGTAAAAAATTTTAAAAATTCATATTTTGAAAATTTAGAATGAGAAGAATTTAACAATATTTTTTAAAAATTTAATTAATAATACATAAATTAATAAAATGTAGTCAAAGTAGAATATGTGAATAGTGCAAAAAGTCCAACGTTGCAACTAAAAGAGAACGGAGGTAGTATATTGAATGAGTCATATACTACATACGTACTCCGTATTTAGAAAAAATAGTACTATTTGAGAACGTGCCATGTTTAGCTTCTATCTAATGAGTTTTCTCAATTATGAATGATTATTACATATTATCATTATCCTAATTAAGCACATTCCTAACATGCTAACAATGCTTCTTTGATGTGTCAGATGATGTTTGTGGCAGGAACAGAGACGTCTTCAGCAACCATAGAATGGGCGATGTCATTGCTGCTAGCTAATCCAGAGGTGATGCAGAAGTTGAGATCAGAGATAGACAACTACATCGGACCCGATCAACGTCTCATAAATGAGTTGGACATTCCCAAGCTCCCATATCTACGAGGAGTAGTGAAGGAGACATTGAGGTTATACCCTCCCGCGCCACTTCTCTTACCACATTGTTCAACCGAAGATTGTGTGGTTGCAGGATACGACGTTCCCAAGAATACAATCTTATTGGTAAATGTTTGGGGCATGCATCGGGATCCAACGGTGTGGGAGGAGCCCGAGAAGTTCATGCCTGAGAGATTCGAAGAAGCATCGGAGGAGAAGGAAGGATTCAACTACAAATTTGTTCCCTTCGGGTTGGGGCGAAGGGCCTGCCCTGGAAACAATATGGGATTGAGAACTGTCGGGGTGGCATTGGCGACTTTGGTTCAATGTTTTCATTGGGAAATCAGTACGGAGAAAGATGACAGAGGCGAAAGCCGCTCAGCCTCAATCCTGCAGAGGGCTAAGCCGCTAGAAGCCGTGTGTATGCCTCGAGCCAGTTGCCTTCCATTTCTAGACTAGATGCTTGCAACTGCAATTCTACATATGTTTAGTTGTTAATTAATTATGTCAGGTCCGAGTGTGAGGCGTCACAATTAGCCACTCTACCTTTTTGGGTTGAGTGCTTTTAATTTGTGTGCTAATGTGCCATATATGTTTTCCTTTTGTTATGGTAATCTTGGGCGCTCTCACCATTTTGGCCAAAGTATTACTCCGTATCCTATATTTTTCCCTATTTCAAAATATATGGAATTACATTTAACCTTGATATGAGATCCACGTACTTCAAGGGTACCATGTCCGTTGAATGATAGAGGAGCTAGCAAGCTTGAGTTAGCACACCAAATTAAACCACACCTTTCAACGAGGGTGGATAGAGACCGAGCATGATACTTAAAAAAACATGACATCGAGTCTCAACTCTGCCCCGACAACACCGCCCGGATAGTTATGATGTAAATTGAATTTTAAACACAAACTCTATGCACTTTTGTATAGAAGCCTCTCAATGCACTTGTCAAGATCAGATCTCAAGACTTATTCACTTGTGATAACTATATCTACCTGATGAGTTTTTTTTAAAAGGATCTACTTGTTGAGTTACGTCCACCAGCCAACGCGATACTTCACTTGCTTAGACGAGACCCTACTTCCATTAAAATTTACTTGTAAGTTAGTTTTGTTGTATTGAGTCTACAAAGAATTACCTAAAATATGACTACTTTTCATCCAGATGTAAAATAAATAATACCTAAAATAAGACAATATTAAAATACGAATAGTGAATAAAAATGTGATTTAATAATTTTAAATGACAATTTTCATGTTAAAACTTTACATCACATCACAGTGACTACAATATATGTACAAAATCACATTTTTCATAAGTTTTGTTCTAGTACCCCTTATCTTTTACGGAGTATAAAATACCACTTCTTTTTTGGTTTTTCAAAAAATATGAATACTTCTCTAAATGAATTTTACAGGAGTTTTAATTTCATTTATCATCTATTGCCTTTGTCACATTCAAAGATTTCTATTCAGTACACGTAAAATCTTCTTAAAATCATTAACTTAATATATTCAACTTTCATCAAATTTGAGTTTTTTACGATTTTATAAAAAAATCTAATTACGTACAAGAATTAGTTAATTTTGAGAACAGTGGAATATAATAATCCGTGTGAAAACATTATGCAGTATTACCCAAAGAGTGACATTTTAGAGAAAATGTACATCAAACCCCTAATATTGTCACGCAGTAACGTTTTTTTGGTCACGCAATAACGTTTTGTTTTGTTGTGAAAAGCCGAAAACAATTCAAATAAAAATAAACACGCGAAAGGGACAATTATGACATCCACTTCGAAACTGTCATTCATTACTTCCCCTTTCCCCTTGTCCATAGAGAGCCAAGCCAGCCCATTTCCATGTGATGCTGTGTAATTGTGCAACGTCATCAGTTCTAACAAATCACTATATTGTTGAAATTTTTTGAGCATCTTATTCATTAAGTCTAGTTTACTCATACCAAATTTCAACTAAAACTTCAATCGGGAAGACATTCAAATGAATTCTTGAAAGTAACTGCACAGTTAGAAGCGCAGTTATCTTCAAGAATTCATTTGAATGTCTTCCCGATTGAAGGTTTAGCTAAAATTTGGTATGAGTAAACTAGACTTGATGAATAAGATGTTCAAAAAATTTCATCAAAAAAATTCCATTGGGAACCACCCCAAATGACGACGGCCGGATAGAGCCTCCTAAATAAGGGCTTATTTGACCTTTTTAGTTAGTACATGGGCCTATTTGCACCTTTTCCCTAATTTTAAACCAAAGTTTACAAATCCGGTACCCTCCTAAAAAATGGGTTACTGTACCTACCATTTATTTGATTGGACCACATCACCTTATCATTTTTAATTTAGATTTAAATAATTCAACTACTACATCCTTATTGGTCCATTTGGACAAAGGTATGGTACCTTATGAGTACCATAGAATCTATCATGTTTTATATTAATATATATTCGGAATAACCCCGTTTTTCACATTGAATTGGTCAAAATATGCCGATTTTCTTACCTTTTGGGGACGATTAGATCCTGTAACTGGTTTTCTATAGGCCATGGTTGACCAATATTGCACAGTGATATTTAAGCAAGAGGAACTAATTGAAAAGATATGCAAAGTATATTGTTCGTTGTATTCATTCTCAAATGGAAGATTACAATATACTAGGTATACACTTGTGTAGTTATGTACGTTATTCTTCGGTAGGAAATAAGTCCTACGCCTACAAAAGTGCTCAAGGGTGGTGCTATTAAATACATAAAATAAATACAACAAAATAAAGAATATACGGATAATAATGATTTGAGCTTATCCGTCCAACGGCTTGCTTGCATGTGTACGTAAGTATGTATGAGGATATACACCAACACCCCCTCAAGATGGAGCGTGGGGGTCTAGAATGTCCATCTCGGAAAGGAGATAATGAAACTGAGAAGTACCGAGGGATTTGGTGAACAAATCCGCCAATTGCTCCGAAGTAGATGTGTAGGAGGGAGTAATCACGCCAGAACGCACATGGTCACGAATGAAGTGACATTCAAGCTCAATGTGCTTCGTACGTTCATGAAACACAGGATTAGAAGCAATGTGAATAGCTGCCTTATCACACAGTAGTTGCATCAGTGGCAATTAGATACGCAAAGAAGAGAAAAGGCTCTTGAGCCAAAGTAATTCACAAGTGAGAGTAGCTATGGATCTATATTCTGCTTTCGCGGACGAACAGGACACAATAGCTTGCCTTTTGGTGCGTCACGAAATAGGAGAATCACCCAGTGTAACAAAATAACCCGTAACGGAACGCCTGGTGTTGGGGCAACTAGCCCAATCTGAGTCGCAATATTCAATAAGAGAGAGTGATGTGTGGCGTCCCAACAAGATTCATTGGCCAGGGTGACCCTTGAGATAGCGAAGAACCCGAAGAATGGTCTCCCAATGAGCAAGCTGTGGGGCTTGCATAAACTGGGAAAGAATATGTACAGAATAATTAATGTCTGACCGAGTGAGAGTGAGATAAATAAGCTTTCCAACCAGACGACGATAACGATCGGGCTCAGAAAAAAAGGTCTGTTATCAGACTGTAGTCCATGATTTTGAGGCATAGGAAAAATAACCGGCCTGGCCCCAACCAGTCTCAGTAAGAATATCCAACACATATTTGCGTTGACACAAGAAAATGCCTCGCCTACTCTGTGCAACTTCTAACCCAAGAAAATATTTCATGTGACTTAAGTCCTTAACAGGAAAGGTATTAGCCAAATACGTTTTGAAAAAGGAAATCATGGCAGGATAAGAGCCAGTAATCAGCAAATCATCAACATATACCAGAATGCATAACATGTGGCCCCCACGATGAAGAGTAAATAATGAATAATTAGCCTGAGACTGTTGAAACCCGTATGTGATAAGTGCATCAGTCAACTTAGAAAACCCACATCGGGGCCCATAAAGTGAGTGAAGTAATTTACACACCTGACCAGGTTTAGAAGTAGAATAACCAGGAGGAGGATGCATGTATACTTCTTCGTGAAGATCACCGTGTAGGAAGGCAATATCCACATCCATAAAGATCCCGGGAAGCAGCGATGGCTAGCATGGTCCGTACAGTGACCATTTTAGCCACAGGTGCAAATGTCTCGTCATAATCAATACCCTGAACTTGTCGGTTACCACACACGATCAACCGGGCTTTGAACGGATCAATGCTTCCATCACTCTTAAATTTAATTTTGTAGACCCATTTACAGAAAATGGGTTTCTTACCAGGTGGAAGGTCTTGTAATTGCCATGTTCCGGTCCACTCCAAGGCCTCAATTTCACGCTGCATGGTTGCCCGCCAATGTGGATCACGAACCGCTTCTTTGTATGTGTTGGGTTCCCTATTGGCTGAAACGGCTGCAAGCAAAGCACGATGGCGAAGCGAAAAACGTGTATAATTCACATAATGAGATAAGGGATAAGGATTACCTGGGTCAACCGTCGGAGGCGAGGGTCCAGCAGGCGGAGTATCTATTTTCATAGTGTTGACCTGCATCACATAATCTTTATGCCACAACGGTTTCTGCCGGGTTTTGTTGCTGCGTCGATCATGCATGCCTTCACCATGAGAAACTGATGTCGAGCCAGGTGTCCCATCCAGTGTGTGATCATTTGCCATTGTTGTCTCATCATTTGGAGCAATATGTGAATTGGTAGTGGAATGCTCCACGTGATCCCCCTGCTGGTTAGAACTAAAAGCAGCTGCAGTATCGGATGAGGATAAGTCCTGGTCATCATTTCCACCAAAATGATTGATATATAGAAGTGGCATCCTGGGGCATATGACCATGTGAATGGTCTGTTATCTCTGGAATTTCGTGTCGGCTCTCAAATGCATACGGGAATATTGTTTCAACGAAAGTGACATCCCGTGAAACAAAAAAAATTCGGGTTTCCAAAACAAACAATTTCCATCCCTTTTGTGAGTTAGCATATCCCAGAAAAACACTTTTTATTCCTCGGGGAGCAAATTTGTCCCTATTCTTCCCATGATTGTGAGCATAACACAAACATCCAAATACACGAAATTGATCATACTTGGGCGCTTTATTAAATAAAAGTTCATATGGACTTTTATAATCCAAGATAGATGAGGGTAATCGTTTTATAAGATAACATGCGGTCAACACACACTCACCCCAAAACTCAATAGGTAAATGCGCATGGAACCGAAGCGTGCGTGCTACTTTCAAGATATGTCTATGCTTGCGCTCGACCCTACCATTTTGTTGCGGAGTATAAACACAAGTAGTTTGGAACAAAATTCCAATGTCCAAAAAATAGGATTTTAGGGATTGAAATTATGTCCCACTATCACTCTGAACGATTTTCACCTTCTTATCAAATTGACGTCCTATCATCGTAATAAAATGTTTAAGAATATTTGAAACTTCAATTTTCTCACGCATCAAGTAAACCCACACTGCACGTGAAAAATCAGTAAAAAAATATCTAGCCCCACACGTTGCAGGTGAACGATACGGACCCACACATCACAATGAATCATATCAAATATTTCAAATGCTCTGGAATTACTAGTGTGAAAAACATCATGAGTCTTTTTTCCACGCATACAAGCATCACAAATTTTATTCAAATCAACTGACAACAAGGATTTATCAAAACTAAGTGCAGAACGTAAAATCTTCAATGATGGGTGTCCTAACCGAGAGTGCCACAAATTACTCGCGTCCTTCCCTCTTATTGAACACGCACGAACTGGATCCAAACTATGAAAATAGAATACTCCTCCACGCTTTTCACCCGCTCCAATCGGCATCCTCAAACATAAGTCCTGTATCACACAAATATCATTAGCAAAAATTATACCACATTTTCGTTCATCGATTAATTGCCCTACCGATATCAAATTTCATGTCAAACCGGGTACCAACAGTACATTATAAAGTTTCATGGCCTGATTTAAGTACACCTCACCGCTGCTCCGTGCAAATGCTATCTCACCGTTAGGCAAATAAACAGAAAATGGACGTATTTCCTGAATATTGACTAACAATTGTGCTTTTTTCAGTCATATGGAAGGAGGCCCCTGAGTCTATAAGCCATCATGTACTGGAAGACTTACCCGAGGACTTGTCATGCGGTGGCTTCTTACTTTGGTCTAGGAGTTCAAGCACCCTCTTCCATTGTTCGGCAGAAGTTCAGGTGCCCGTACCCTTTCCTTCATGCGTGCCGGCACATCTGCATTTTCTTCGCCGGACTCCTTCATTTGCACAACGTTGGCGACAGCTCGTCCACACCCTCTTCCGCCGCCACCACGTCCGCATCCACCTCTTCCTTGGCCCGGATTATCGTACCACCAGTCCGGATATTGGCCCGTCTTTTTGAAACAGTTTTCAACAACATGCCCTTGTTTTTTGCAAAAGGTGCAGACCACCTTGTCTTCTCTTCCAGTTGGCAGCACTACAGTTCGTGTACTAAAGGCAACAACATCAGCCTTCTCTACTTCATTCTGGGTCAAGTTCTGGAGCCGCTCTTCCTGCGTAACAATCTGGTACACTTTTGTGAGTGCCAGCAGATCTTTTTGACTACTAAGAAGATTTGAGCGTAGTCCTCCATATGTATCTCAGTCCAATCCCATAAGGAAATCATGTGTCTTTTCAAGCTCGATATGCTTCAAGAATTGTTTGTTCAATTCACACTTACAACCATCACAAGTGCACACCGGAATTTTACGGAGGCCGTCATAATCATCCCATAGTGCCTTGAGATGTCCATAGTATGTCGTAATCGTTTGACAGTTGTGCCGACAGGAGCAAATTGACTCCTTGAGCTCATAGATTCTCATCGAATCGGCTACCTCGAAACGAACCTTAAAGTCGTCCCATAATGCTGCAGCATCTTCCGTGTACACAATATTTGTTCGTAGTGCCGGGTCAATGGCCGTCATCAACTATCCCACTAACATGGAATTAACTGTATGCCAATCTTCGAGATCTTCCACGCTAGTTTTGGGTCGTTTAATCGTTCCTTCCAAAAAACCGAATTTCCGCTTAGCACGGGAAGCATTTTTCATCACCGTCACCCACTCCCTGAAATTTCCTTCACCTTTGAGGGTGAATCCGCAGATATTAATCCCAGGGAAGTCGGAGCTTGATAGATAATACGGCGATGAAGGATCATTAATTTTTCTTCTCCTAGGTTCGCCAAAGTTTGTGTCGTGGGTCGTGTTCACCATGTTGGTGAGATCGTTCAGAAATTCAAGTGCGGATCGTAAGCCGCTCTGATACCAAAATGAAAAGATATGCAAAGTATATTGTTCGTTGTATTCATTCTCAAATGGAATATTACAATATACTCCCTGCGTCCCGCTATGATTGTCCCATTTTACCATTTCGGTCCGTCCCACTAAGATTGTCCCATACCTTTTTTGGTAAAGTTTGTGTGGTTCTAAATCATTCCTACTTTATTCTTACTTTATCAATTCAATATCAACCACATAAACCCACTTTTATTAATAGCCGTGCCACCTTCTCTTGTCCCAAACTTAGGGAGACGGACCTACGACACAAACTTTGGCGACCCAAAATTATCAATTCAATATCAACCACATAAACCCACTCTCATTAGCGATTGTACTTTGATCTCATTTCAATAAATAAAATCATTGCTTTAAAAAAAAAGTATGAGACAATTAAATAGGGACATCCCAATATGGTAAAACGGGACATTTAAAAGGGGACGGAGGGAGTACATGATAGTTTTTACAAATCAAGTATAACATACTCTGTACAATAAAAAAATATCTAATAAAGTGATTTATTACTCTAGTTCACAATTGCTCCAGTTCACATTTCATCTTTTGAATGTCATTGACATAATTCCATTTCTGACCCTTTCAAATAAATACCCTAGTTTAAAACTTAAAAGAGTCAATTAAAAGCTAATGACAACAAAAACTCATTTTTCAACTGTATCAAAGTGTGATTTACATTAGAATATAGTTAATTTTTACATATTAGATTGTTACTAAATTAATTTTGACCTATTGCTATACTACGTACCAGAAATGGTCTTAATCCTTATGCTTTGTGTGGGACTATAAGACTTAAATTGTGGCAGCTTCCCCCCATATTATACATATGGATCCGCCCTGGACTAGAGTATTCACATGTCATGACTTGAAGTGTTCTGTGTGATTGACGTGCACTTTGTCGTGGTGTGCACTCAAAAGAATAATACAATACAACAATTATACGTAGTATAATGAAGTAAGGTTCGTATCCACAGGGAAAGGAATACTTCTCTCTTTATAACTAGTAACAAGGGGGGGTTTAGGTTGAGTAAATGAACTTTAAATTATATTTAAACACGAAGATGAACGAGTTATGTGGTTTAATTAATAAGAAGAAGACTTGGCTTTGCTTTTATCTACTTAATGAAATGTTCGTTGATCCCGGTTATATCTTTAACTATCTTCCTCTCGAATACTCAATCGAGGAGTATATCCAGTTCATCGAGGGTAGTTATTAATAACGAGAAGCGTTCATTAATAAAACTTACTACCGAGTCAATATAGAACAAGCGCTGTATATTAACTTGATAGTAGCAATAAAATCAAGATGAAAACGATTGAGATTGATAACCTCAACACAAGCGGTTTATTGGTTCAATCAATATAATTAATTCCCCTTGCTTATTAACCATGAGAAGCATGCATTAACAACCCAAGTTTACTACCGTGAAAGAACCGAATTAATAACAAGCGTATTAATCGATTGATTCTAGTAATAATTAATATATAGAACAAGACTAGTTGATACTTTAAGTAATGCTCAATATATTAATATGGAATATGAATAGGAAGTAATTAATATTCAAGGAAGAAGATTAAAGAAAATAACTCACAACTTACAAATCATTAAGCTTCAAAGTAGCAAAACCAAGATGGAAGAGTTTAGCTCCTCATTTGGAGACTAAACATGATGAAAAATATAAAGAAAGAACTTGTCTAAACTGAGCTAAGAAGTATATGTGAATTGGTGAGAATATTGTGAAGGAAAGGAGGTGTATTTATAGGCTTTTTGGGGTGCAGGTCGGGTACTCGATCGAGTATATATATGTACTCGATCGAGTATGTGCAGAAAGCTGAATTCGATCCATACTCGATCGAATTTATAGTAGAATTCATAGCTATACTCGATCGAGTATGTCGGTGTACCCGATCGGGTATAGACACTCGATCGTGGGGAAATCTTCCTCTGCATGCTCCTTTGTTTTCGGATCGGATCCTTGAAAATCAGTATTGGTACTCGATCGAGTATAAGGTATACTCGACCGAGTACTGGTCAAAATCAGGAACTTTCCTTCTTTTTGTCTTGTACTCTTGCACCTTCCTTCACCAATGATCATTTGATTGATCTTGGACCTGTTTAAGCTCAGAATAAACCTAATCTAAACAATTTACAAGAATTTAACAAACTAACTATTACACCAAAAGTGTGTAATTTCCGAAACATTAAACAACCAAAACTAACTAAAAACGTAAATAAGCACACGGAAATTACAAACGTATCAGTGATAGAAATCAGTGCATGCATATGTTCTTTGAATTAATATGTTAAATACGTTGTTGACTTATAAAAAATATCAGGAATCTAGACTTGGATATATCATGGATAACGGAAGGTAACTGACTGTCTGAAACATATGCCAATGGAGTTGATGAGTTCGTACAATTTGCTATTGTTAACTCAGAAAATCGTAGATCATTCAAGTGTCCGTGTAGAGATTGTTGCAACATGGAATTTAGTAATCCTGAAAAAATTAAAGTGCATTTGTTGAAAGTAGATTTTTTGAAAACTTACCTTATTTGGAGTAGGCATGGAGAGTCTGAAGAAACTCCTAACTTTATTCCATCACAGTCAACATTTCATGATCAAAATGAAGTTGATGAGACGTTAGGTGATATTTATGAACAACTAGAGGGTAATCCAAAAAGTTTTAAGGAAGTAGTTGAAGATGCAGAAAAGCTATTGTACCAAGGGTCAAACTATACTAGGCTATCGGGGTTAATGTTGTTGTACAATATTAAAGGGAAACATGGGTGGTCTGATCAAGGATTCACAACTTTATTAGAAGCTCTTTCGAACATATTACCCGCTGACAACAATATTTCTAAGTCAATGTATGAAGCTAAGAAAATAATGAAGGTCTTAGCATTGGATTATCAAAAAATACATGCTTGCCGTAATGATTGCATCCTTTTTCATAAGCAACATAATGACCTTGATGTCTGTCCCACATGTGGTGAGTCTAGGTGGAAAGAAAAAAAATGGAGCCATAACAACTACGAATAGAATTCAAGAGAAAGTGTTGTGGTTATCCTAAAGATGAAGAGTGAAGATAATTACAATATATAAATATACACACACACATATATATACATACACACATTATATTATATTACATGTTGTTTGGTGTTTGGTTCGATTTACGGTTTTTCGGTTTTAAACCAAACCAAACCATTCGGTTTGAAAAAATTGTTACCAAACGGTTTACTTAAATAAACCCAAACCAAATCAAACTACCAATTTTCGGTTCGGTTCGGTTAAACCAAACCATTTAAATTGCCCAGCCCTACCATGAAATCACTTCAAATCTGATTAAACTAGACAACATATATCATGTCACACCAATTCATGTAATCATGTTATATTAGAAATATCATAAAAGTAAGTTTCAGTTTAAGTGAACAGTTATTGATACTCCATACGAATTAAGTGTGTCATGATCAAGTGTTATTTTGATCATTCTAGCTACTTTGTACGTAGTATATTATCGTGCATTTCAACTCATTGTGAAAAAGATTCAGCATTCCTTTTGGTAAGCTAATAAGTGGCGATATCTTTATATAATATGAAGTAACAGTCTTTGCACAACAATTGGAGGGAAAAATCCCACCCAAAAGGGAATTAATGCTTAGCAATGCACTTTAGAGAAATCCCGGCCAAATGTATTCATTGTCAAAACTTAGGACAATAAATGCTTAAGAATGCTCCAATAATGCTCCATATTGTGTAAGCCAAAAATATAAGGTAAGTCCAAGAAATGGAAAGAAACAAAAAAGAGTGCATTTAAAATATACTACGTATATGTGTAAAATAATAGCCGGAACTAATTTAGGACATAAAGTTTATTACAGAGTATACTACTATAATTATTAAATGGTACAATATTTCAATTATTTCATAAAATAAGAAGATTCCATAATATTTGAGTATAAATTGGAATGCAGGGTTGCTACAATTTCTCGAGAGAAAATTGCTGCACATTTTCATATAAAATTGCAATGTAACCTAGCCGTCCATTATTACTACATGTAAGGTAAGTAAATAAATGTTTTAAACATGGTGGGATATTGTTAGGCAATCATGTTTAAACATGATACGATCATGCGACACATATATGATCATGTTTTAGCAACATGCCAACATGATCATATGATATATTATAAACAAATATAATTTTATGGTGTTAAGTACATAAAAAAATTGGGTCATATATTGGTGTATCACTAAAAATAGTTCTAAATGATATACCATTTACAACATATATTTGAAATAAATTAACCTTACACTTTTTATGAAATATGACGAACATGAAATAAAATTCAACATCAAAATTGAGATCAACAAATCGACACAAAATTGAAGTTATGATACGAAAGACTAACGACACTACCTATATCAAGGACATTTGACATTAAAAAACTTCACTAATGTATATTTGCTAAATTCTCTTTTATACAAACTTATTTGTATGTTGTCATATCCAGAGTTGTCAATGAGTGAGTTAATATTTTTATATGAAAATGATGATCACACATTATCAACACTAAAGATTGAAGTACAGAGAGAGTTTTTTTAAAAACTAAGATGGTTTTGTTCAATCACTCAAAATAATGGAGGTAAATTTTTAAAACTTTTGAATGTACTGACTAACGAAACACAACACTTCAAAAATTCTAACCAAATGATGTTACATGACTCTATTTTTAGTTAGATGACATTATACTTTCACTTTCTTCCATTGGTCTACTCTTACGAAAATAGTAAAACACTTTAACACCATGTAATTAATTACTTACATTTCCAAAAACCTTTACCTACTTTTCCTATT
The DNA here is from genome assembly GCA_945859915.1 of Cuscuta epithymum. Lineage (NCBI taxonomy): Eukaryota > Viridiplantae > Streptophyta > Magnoliopsida > Solanales > Convolvulaceae > Cuscuta > Cuscuta epithymum. Next base: position 2,852,227 of record CAMAPF010000108.1, on the reverse strand, counting down.
TCGTTTGCCTCAATAAATTTCCCAGATGCTCCATTTAGTAATACGTATGTAGTACTGATTCATTCGTTATTTACACGTTTCAAGTTCACCACTAATCACATAATTTTATTTTTCTTAATAATAACTATCTCACTTTTGCGTGGAGGTAGTATATTTTATTTTTTAATTCCCTACATCCTATACAAGCTCTAGATTTCTATAAATTATGTTAGAACCTATAGTGTTTTTCATATTTTAATAATTTATTACCGTGCTCTAGATGCCACCCGTGCAACGCACGGGTCATTAGTCTAGTATATATATATATAGAGAGAGAGAACTTCATGTCAGGCCGGCCTGACGGGCTGCCCCGTCCGGCCGAGCCCGTTTGGGCACCTTCCCGGTGGAATTTTTTGATGAAATTTTTTGAGCATGTTCCTCATCAAGTCTAGTTTGTCCATACCAAATTTCAGCTCAAAATTCAATCGGGAAGGTCGTCAAATGATTTTTGCAAGTTAACTGGTCCGGAATATGTATGTTCCGGACCAGTTAACTTGCAAAAATCATTTGACGACCTTCCCGATCGAATTTTGAGCTGAAATTTGGTATGGACAAACTAGACTTGACTAGGAACATGCTCAAAAATTTTCATCAAAAAATTCCACTGGGAAGGTGCCCAAACGGGCTCGGTCGGACGGGGCAGCCCGTCAGGCCGGCCTGACATGAAGAGCTCTCTCTCTCTCTCTCTCTCTCTCTCTCTATATATATATATATATATATATGATCACATACAAACAAGGCTTCCCGTACAAAATGCAAATGCATCATGTACGTCCAAATTGGCCAAATCAAAGGCTATCCGTATAAAGCCCACCGCATCATTCCATCTGGTGCATTACAGGGGATTAAAAATGACCAGTCAACTACTATGCACATTTACTAAGTAAGGATAGGGAGGTAAATTAACATTTTTAACGATACGAGCCGGCGGAATACATAAGGAAATCCCCCAAGTTCTGCAAATAAAAAAAAGGAAAGATCCAAAGTTTCTTCTAATGCACCTGAGTTGCTTGTTCGAACCCCTGTGCACGGAAATATCAGTGGCGTTGAAGAAGGTTGACGTTTTTAGACATCCATGAACCCTACCAGCCATAATAGGTTGGAACACACCATTTTGATTAAATTTTGGATGAGAAGAAGCAGTGATCCGCATTTTTTTGTCTAAAATTAGCAAATGATGACATATTTCAAAGAGAGAATTCCCAAAATAGGAGTAAAAACCTTTTAAAATTCCAAATTAGGAGTATCATGTTTTTTATTCCCTAAATAGGAGTAAATTTTTGTCAAGTTTGGCATTACAAGGCTTTTAACATGGCATTTTCTTCCAAACTTGGCAGATTACTCCTATTCAGGGAATAAAAAACATGATACTCCTATCTTGGAATTTCAAAACGTTTTTACTCCTATTTAGGGCAATTTCTGTATTTCAAAGTGGTGTTAACTGATATGCAGTATTAGAATAGTTCGATCAGTGCAATAGTTTGTAATAAAGAATTTAATTGTCTATGTAATTTTGAATGGATTTTCTTTAGCTTGATAAATGAAATGGACACATCTTTGTAATGTAGATTAATATGCAGAGTAGGTACTTATTTGGTGCATTAGTTGGTGAAAAGAGATTCAATTAGATTTGGTTTTCTTAAAGGTTAATGAGTCGTGTAATACCAATTAGAATTTGATTAAGGAATTTGTTAATTATTGTGTTCTTTACCAGGTTAATAATGCATGGATATTGGAGTGAATATGTGTGGTGGTATGATATTGTGAATTTGTGAAGATTGATGATATGCACACTAATGAGGCCGGAGTGCAAATTGTTTGAACTATGTTGCATAAAAGATAGTGAATTGAGGTGCATGAGATTGAAGTAGTGTAACAACTAATATGTGCTAAATTATTAAGATATAGTGCAATAGAGAGTGATATTGAGATTTTTGAAAGGATTTATATCAAAGTATAATACTAAAGGCCAATGATTGCGTGTTCTGGAGATTTGTTTATGTAAGTTCAATATTTGGATGATGTTGTATTTGAAGATGCACTTACAATGTAACTCAAATGCATCTTTATAATGAATATAATGCATGAGGATGGCCGAATATATGCACACACATTCGTTAGTTCAGCAACTTTAACATTTTGAGAAGGGATAATGAACTATGCATCCCATAGCATATGACGATGCACAATAATGATATGTAAGGTGCATATTGTACTAAAAAGTGTTGAGCACATTAGTTAGATTGATGAACATATGGAAATATTATGCATATAAATATATTGAAAAATGCATTTGAACGTGTTATAAAGTGCAAATTGAATGAAAAATGGCGACAATAGAATGTCTTACAATGAATCAGATCGTATACAGTACAAAGCAGTACGAAGCACTGAAATACAATGAACAAAAGGTAAAATTCAACTCATTTCCCAAATTTAAGAGTTAAATGAGTTCACATATATAAGTTAGTTCAGCAACTTTAACATTTTGAGAAGGGATACTGAACTATGCATCACATAGCATATGCCGATCCACCGTTATGATATGTAAGATGCATATTGTACTAAAAAATGTTGAGCACATTAGTTAGATTAATGAACGTATGAAAATATTATGCATATAAATATATGGTTTTTTACAAAAATATTACTAAAATAAAACCTATTTACAAAAATATGATCACTATTAGTTACTACAATGTTGTGTTATAGTAACTAAAGTATAAAATTGAACATGCGTAACTATGATTTCATTACTACTTTAGTCACTAGTCACCGTTTTTTTTTAAATCAAATAACCATTTTATTGATAATCAGATCTTAACAAGAAACATAACAACTAAAAGCCGAAACATTACAATCATAGCGTTCAATACTACACTGGGGTGAGACAAAGAACAAAAACGCCATATATAAGTCACTAGTCACTTTTTTGAAAATAGTCTTCATTTTAATCATAAATATGTAATTATTTCTAAATATATTGAAAAATTCATTTGAGTGTGTTATAAAGTGCAGATTGAATGAGAAATGGTGACAATAGAATGTCTTACAATGAATCAGACCGTATACAGTACAAAAAGCTAAAATACAATGAACAAAAGGTAAAATTCGTCTCACTTCCTAAATTTAAGAGTTAAATGAGTTCACACATATACGCTAGTTCATCAACTTTAACATTTTGAGAAGGTATACTGAACTATGCATTACATACCATATAACGATGCACCATTCTGATATATAAGGTGCATATTATACTACAAAGTGTTTAACACATTAGTTAGATTGATGAACGTATGAAAATATTATGCATATAAATATATTAAAATATGCATTTGAGTGTGATGTAAAGTGCATATTGAATGAAAAATGAGTGATTGTATATTGTCAATGAATCAGACATGTACCCAGTACAAAAGCTAAATACAATGAACAAAAGGAAAAATTCGACTCCTTTCCCAAATTTATTTACAATATACTGCATACCAATACATAGAAGAAGGTAACCAAACAACATCACTAAAGAACTAAATTGATCTTATGAAAACATGTTTGTTCAAGGGACAATTCTTGCTATCATGATGGACATTGCACGATCTATAGAGCTTTTTGGGATGTTTTGATTCTTCAATATACACCTTCTTCGAATAGTTGATCCTCATACCATAATCTTTATATCTGGAAAATGAATAACCACCTACATATATAGCAAAAAACGTGAGAGCATGATTCAAGAAACACATCATTCTTTTCTTGTGGCAATTGCACTATAACACAATTCCGATGACAATTGTACTACTAAACAAATGCAACCTACATCGGGCATAAATGCATTACATCTTTAGAGTATTCAAACAATGAAAAAACACCTACATAACTATAGACATATTAAAATTGTTTTGATATAGTAACAAAATAGCAGTTTGAACAAATTCATGATACACACTACGTGTATTAAAAAATTACTTAAATGATGGAGTCAAATCAAAATAAAGCTATTGTATATTACTAGACATACATGTTGGAATTCCAAAAAAAATTACGGTGAAAAGAGACACAAGATCATAACCATTTTAAGCTTCCGAATCAAATTCAAATAAGAAGTTCTTACATTGAGACATACGAATGAATTAGTTTTATTATCACATGAACTAATCTGGTCATTAAAAAACACTACAGAGCACTGTAATTTTGCAGAAAAGGAAGGTCATAGTAGCATGGTTAATTATAGACATCAATCGAATTCTAAGTAAATAACGCCCAAAAGTCTGCAACTCTTAGGCGTTTCACAATTTAGCGAGTTGTTTTGGAATTAAAACAGAACTCAGACGCAATTTTTTTTTGTATTCAATATCAATTTTAGGAAGATTATTTTTATTCAAAGAAACATCATAGAACCTTACCTGATTCTGAATCCATGACATTTGACGACATCGTGTTTACCCTTCCCTTTCAATGACACATCAATGGAGAGAAGCAGATGAAACGCAGGATGGTTGAGTCGCAAGACGTGGTGTTGACCGCAGTTATGGAAACAGAGGTATTAACGGAAAGAGAGCCGGTGTAGTAATCGTGATTCTATTTCCATGTTTACACAAATATGCAATGGCCAAAACACCCTCAGGTCAATTAATTTTTTGATCGTAAAATTAAAACAGGCGCACGAAAATCAGGCTTAGATGGATGGCTAGGATGATTTTGCATTTTGTAAATTAAGTTGGGTTTGTATATGATCCCAACTCTCTCTCTCTCTCTCTCTCTCTCTCTCTCTCTCTATATATATATATATATATATATATATATAAGAATTAAGATTTGGTTTTCTAAAAAAATGAAGTACATTTTCCCCCATTTCTAAAAAATTTGTTATGGAAGGGCAGAGCCGTCTTTTAGAAGGTGTAATAGGTGTTTGGCACCGGGGCCACTCATGTAGGGGGGCCTCCAAAAATTTGCAATATAATACTCCGTATTAGTTACAAGTTTATTTTTATAGATGTTATGTACGGAGTATATAACTTTTAAATTCTCTAATTTGTGTACTTTAAACATCATAAAACTTACTCCGTATATTTCATTGAATTTTATAGTCTATTTGTTTTTCATTGTTCAAATTTGTAATTTTCTTGTTTTAGGGAGGTTCAACTTTTCATTTGGAATGGAGTCCTCCAAATTCATTAGACGGCCCTGTGGAACGGTTTCTAACAAGCTTACAAAATGATATTATGAGTCTTCTTCAATTTTCGTACACAAAGGAAATAGGTAAAATGCCAGGGTTAGTGGTAAAAGTCCTTTTCACGTACTATGTAATATAGATCATGGTGTTTGGTAATGATCTCGACGTTAAAGATAAATATTGGCGAGGAAGGGTGGTGGAAAGGTTAAAGTTGAAGTTGAACTGCTAAAAAATGACACATGAATCAATCACGACCTCTAAGGCCATTTTTAGTGCATTAGGAGGTAGTTCGGGGCCCCTAAAATCTCTTCTCTACAATTATATAAGCATGAATATTGGTAGGGACGACATATTGATCTTCAGAAAAATGTTCGTGGTTCTTTTTGCATTGGGTAATTGTACGGAAGGCATGTTTAGATGTGAGCCTCAAGTAGCTGGGCAGAGAAACCGGTGACGGGGTTAGGTTTGCCGTCAACGCCTATGTACTATCCAAAACTAATCGCCCGCCTGCGTTTATTCTTCTTCTTCTTCTTTTCTCTTTAGCCTACCTCCAATTTCTCACGCTCCGATTTCTCACCTCTTCTCTTCTCTTATTCAATTCCGCCGGATGCCCTCTCCAAATCACCCGCCATAGAGAAACTTCTTCGATCTATGCCTTATCTTTGCTGTAGATGCTTATTGATTGTGTGAGGTCTCTCCTTCATCCATAGCGATATAGCCGCTCTCTCTGGATTGGACGATGCACCCGCCTTGGTGAATTTGAGAAAAAGAATGATGCATATGATTGAACCTATTCCCTGCTTGCAATTATATCAGGTACAGTAGTGTTTGCTTTTGGTTACATCAGTTACATGTTAGGAGTACAGTGGCTTATTTTATACTTCCTATTCTGTATAATTTAGAAAAATTGGTACAATAAGAGTTGATTTCAAGAGAGTTGATTTCAAATAGAGTAAGTATTCAATAACGTATAAAGGAGCCGCTAGCAGTAAACTTTATGAAGTACGGAGTAAGATGTTAAACATCTTTGTAATAACCCACAAATGTTGATTATGCAATACATCTTGTTTTGCATATATCTTAGTTTTATTGAATAAAAACAATGAGTTTATTCAGCACCTTGATTATTCATTACTCGTGGTTTAAGATTCTAGTGTATTTGACAACCATGATGCTGCTTTATTGCTCCTAATATTTTAGCTTTCACAAATGGAAGAGACTTGCAGCTACACTCAAAATTTAGAACCCCAAACATACCATTCAAATCAATAATTTAAAGGCTTGTATAACACATTTATACAAAATAGCAGCCCCAGGAAAACTGTTATGAGCTGTTATGATTGTTAGTATATATAATTTCCCTTAGTTTATATAAAGAAGTTGCTAATCACCAGAAGTCCGAAACTTATGATGATGTTCAAAGAGTACTTCTTAGAAATCTAGATCGAGGCCATCATGAATGACTTCATCCAATTCATGCTTCCATCTAATGTTCATAATGCTTAAACAATGGTTGAAGGTCTATGTTTTGTGTCGATTCATCTTTTTTCCTGAGGTGTAAAAGATATTTATATCTTATGAATATATTCCATTTAGGAACTCTTCATGAGTATTCATTTCATTCGAATGAGGACGTTGCCAATTTGCCAACAAAAGCTGGTGAAGATAAGCAAAATGAAACCAATGGTATACATAGCTTTTTTTGACAAAAAGATATCATCCTTGTTTTTTCTCCATTTTTTTCTTTAGGCGGCTGACCAAAAGAAGGGAAAAAGCGGAGGGGGCAAGCTACCAAAATTTTTGAAAAAGAAATCACCAAGTTACAGAGAACAACAAGAAGCATAAGTTAGTTTCATCCCTAATTTGGCAGGTTAGGATTTGGCTACTACCTCAAATGATTTGCACTCTACTTTGTGCTAATCATTTTTTATAATGAATCTTTAACTTGAGAGTGAAGCACATATATTAAGTAAGTGTAAAACTTAATGATAACATATGCTAGATCAAAAGATCATGAAATTTAATGTTAAGTGAAATCAAACTGAGAAATAGAATACATATTATTTGTCTTGGACTTATTATAATTAAAACATTTTTATTTAAGTAATGAAGATATGCATTCAAACACCAAAGCAGAAGACAAACATATTTGAAAATGGCTCTTGATATAGATTTAAGATAGCAGGCATGTGAGCTGGTGTGATTGTTAATATTGATTCCCTTAGTTTTATATAAGGAAGTTGGTAAACTTTCGATAATTGTCTTTTAATTTTTAAAACTCTAGATTTATTTTTATGCTATTTTGCTGCCAGAATTTCAAAACTTGTGATGATGTTCAAAGCGTAATTCTGAGAAATCCAAATAACAAAGTATGAAATTTTTAAATGACATATCACTTATTCTTATTGAAAAATCAACCCACCACTTTGTTCAACTTGATATGGTAAAAAATTTATGAGCCTTCAGAATACAAGAAATTTTTTGTCCATGACCTCCTCTTACATATTTGTTAAGTTCATTTTTTTAAAAGGTTGCATTTTTAGGTATTTATTCTGGAAAACGGCATAGTCCTTGGCGCAAATCCAACGACAAAGAATAGAGGAGCATCGCTTTGGGATCGACAAATATCGCATAGGACGGTCATAAATAGCCAGCACCCTACATGGCGGCCAAATCCAGGCAGAGAAACCGGATCCTTTATTATATCTCTGTGTCGGCATATCATAGGCTCTACCGTGAGTCTGATCAAGGGTCTCAAAAAGCTGTTGGTCATGTGTGACTGTTTTAGAACGTTTCAATATTAGGGATTTGTATTGCTTTGGTAGATTTTCTGTCATTTCAATTCCAATTCAAGCAAACTTTTGGATACCCGTGAGAGTAACAATTTGTCAAGAAATAGATGGATTTAAGGTGCAGAACAATACAATTTTCTATGCAGTTGTTTGTTCAGATTATATGTTGTTTGGATAGTTTACTTCCATCTTGACTAAATATTAGAACAATCAATTGGACATAAATAATATTGGGCATTTACCCGATCGCGCAACGCGCATGTAAAAACTAGTCAATTGATAAGTTTGAAAGTGTAAAAATGTCCCTTGTTAATGGGTTGTTTTGGTGATTTTTATTATCAACAAAAATGTATCCCTAGTAAGGTTACTTTTTCAGTTGATCTATATTAATTTACTATTGGAGACCAAAAAGACCCATTTACCTTTCTATTAATATTGATGTGTACTTTATGTTTCATTTTATTTTATTTTAAATGCGTGTGATCTTGTTAATATACCTTATAGAAAGTGTATTTTTTAAATTAATTTACTCATAATAGTAACAAAAAATAATAATAGTAATGTCGTTCATTCAAAAAAACCGCAATATTTGGAAAATTGAACTTGTATAGAACAATATAAAATTCGTAAGAGTAATTACAAAATTTACAAAGTAATTAGTTAAACTAATTAGTCTTATACGTACCTAATTAGGGGGAAAAAATACTAGCATAGTTCACGCCCATATATTTAAGGGAAGAAAAATTTTCCGGGATATGACTAAAACATATTGAGTCTCCCTAAATATGACAAGCTTTGTTTTTAGACGTTCATATGACTGAAAAGAAAAAAAAATCTCGTTATATTCAAATGTTGAAGGACGAAAAATACCTTTATTAAAAAAATGTGCAATTTGAACTACTTTTGTATAATAATAAAAATTGCACTTTATATAGAGATAATTGTCCTAGATATTTCTTTCATATGACACCCATATTTTATATATAAAGTTTTTGTAAAAAATACGAAGTTTCAACCGCTATAGTTTTTTTGGCCATAAAAACACGAAACACAAATGTTTAATCTATGGTGTCCCAACAAATAACCCAACTTTACAAGAACTCATTTGATCTTTTATAAAAAATGAAAAGAAAAGAAAAATCACATTATTGTATTTTCTTAATATTAAAATGTACTCCGTATATTTTAATGTCATAATTATTCAGAAATAAAATTAACCGAAGAGTACTACATAGTATAAATTATGCTGGAGCATGAGTACGTAGATGTAATGGTAGACAACACCTAAGTGCATAGCTAGAGACACCTATATACGATAGTATAATGTCTGTAATACACAAACATCAAGGATGTATAAGAGTGATCGACTAGATTTAAAAATTCATTCCATATGATATATAATTGTGCACTTGTCCCCAATGTTGTACACATTTTAAATTAAGTATGGAGAACGAAATGGCACGTCATAACATGAAGTAGTTCTGTATTTTCCAAATATGATCACTACAACTAATCACACATTTTACGACAAAAATTTGCGTGACAAAATAAAAATTATCACATTTAATTGATTTATAGTTACAAAATGTGAATTCGTCAATTTAATACGACTTATTTTTTTTTTAACCCGGAAGGCAAACCACCAAAATCAGTGGGGCAAATGCCGGGGAACATTTGCCGTTATTGTATAAATAACCAGAAAGTAACAACACGAAGAGGGGGATCAGACCAAAACCTCTTCGGGGAAGGCATCCCTTCCCGAGAATACAAACCAACAAAACAAAAAAGAGAAAACTAATGGGGGGACTAGACCTTACCCATTAGGAAATACAATCAGTATCTAAAATACGGAAACTCAAAATAATCTGAAAAATAAAACTTCTTAGCAGGGCTGGGTAAATCTTCAACCCTTGTAAAAATGGAATAATGGCCCAAATTGACACTTTGATCTGCTAAACTATGGGCTGTCCAATTTCCTTCCCTAACCGTATGTCCAAGCAAAATATTATTTCGGACCGCTTGAGATCTGAACTCCACAATCGACCTGTCTTCCTCAGTATTGTCCGAAATCTTTCTCAAAGCCATAGCAGAATCGGACTCAACCTGAAATCCAACATATCCTAGCTCAACCGCCTTCTTCGTCGCAAAGATCAGAGCACGCCACTCAGCCTCCTGACTGGAGCTAACTCTTAACGGGAAATGAATCGCCCAGACCAGCTCCCCCCTCTTATTCCTGAATATGGCACCCCCGGCCGATTTACCAAAGGAGAAGGAGGCATCAACATTTAATTTATACTCACCCTGAGGACGTTTCCAGCGAACAATCTGGAACATCGGCCGGCCATAGGAGAATTGTGGGATAATTAATTCCTCCCGAAACAGATAAGCTTCTATTCTTCTTCGCTTTATTTTAGAAAAACTAGCTGACCATAATTGTGTGTGATGCTTAATCTGAGAAATCAAAACCTCCCTTGTTGGAATAGTAGCAAAACCCCAAAGATAGGCAGAATAAGCTTTCCAAATAAACCAACATATAATTCCCGGTAAATTGTGTTTAAACAGGTCACCCATAGTTTTAGAACCAGCCTCCAACCACCAGCTTATAACAATCTGCCTGACCTGAGATTGCCCTCTAGGAATAGGTATGTTGAAAATATACATAAAATAATCCCAGAGCCCTTTAGAAAAATCACACTGATAGAAAAGATGATTAATAGTATCATAATTATGCCTACAAAAAGGGCACATAGAAGGCCTTATGACTAGATTAAAACGCGGCAAGTTATCAGAAACAGGCAGACAGTTATGAAGAAGTTTCCAAAGAAAAACTTTGATTTGCATTGGTTGGTTTTTATGCCAAATATGTATGTGTGTAAAAGTAGGAGAAAGAACATCCCTTAGCTCATTGTAGGCAGAGGCTAATGAGAATTTTCCATCATTTGCAGGATTCCACACCACCTGACCTGCATTATTCTCAGCACATAGATCTTGGGCTAAAGGATCAATGTAGCATAGCCTCCTCCAAATGGCTGAATCAGTTACTTTTACTGTCATATCCTCCCTAGGATATCTGGCTTTGAAGAATGTTGTCCATAGAGAAGTATGGGTTTTCCATTTCCACCAAATTTTCATAGAGAAGGCCTTTTGAATAGTAGAGAGAGATCTAATACCCCAGCCCCCTTCCTCAGTAGGATAGCAAAGATCTGACCATTTTACCCAATGTGTTTTTTGTTTATCATTTGTTGATCCCCACAGGAATGCTGCCATCTTTTTCTCCAGAATACTAATCACTTTCCTGGGTAAAAGGTCCACAGCCAGAATATGCAAAGGGATAGAGCTCAGAACATGTCTGATTAAAATTAACCTCCCCCCTTGAGAGAGGTGCTTCTGTTTCCACGAGGTAAGTTTATTATCAAACTGTTTTATGATATTTCCACAGAATTGCAACCTATTTATACCTTTATGAAGGTTTGCACCTAGGTATTTAATGGGAAGTACAGAGTTACTCATCCCCAACAATTCTTTCATACTATTAACTCTTCCCAGAGCTGATTTTCCACAAATAAAAGAGCTTTTGTCCAAATTAACAGTTTGACCAGAAGCCTTCTGGTAATCCGCAATAAATTCCTTGAAATGTAACAATGATCTAGACTCTCCATTAATAAATATAAGTAGATCATCAGCAAAACCAAGATGGGATATAGGAAAACCAACATTTCCCATCCAAAATGGTTTAATTCTGCCTTCCAGGATTCTGTGTTTTAGACCTCTAGAAAATCCTTCTGAAGCAAGAATGAATAAAAAGGGAGACAGGGGATCACCCTGCTTCACTCCTCTCTTAGGTTGGAAGAACCCCTGAGGTGCCCCATTTATAAGAATAGAAAGGAAAGTAGCTTGGAGATTAGATCTTATAATGGACACAAAGTGATCTGAAAAACCAAATTTAGTCAGAACATCACAAAGGAATTTCCAGGATAATTTATCAAAGGCCTTTGCCATATCCAACTTAATTACCACATTAGAACCCCTGATTTTTTTATCAATAGAATGAATCATCTCCTGAGCAATAAGAATCTGATCCGCAATTTCTCTATTCTTCATAAAGCCAGCTTGCTCTTCAGAGATCAGATTTGGCATAATAGTAGATAGTCTATTAGCCATAACTTTGGTGCAGACTTTGAATATAAAATTGGATAGGCAGATTGGTCTATAATCAGAGAAGGTAATTGGACTTTCCACTTTAGGTATGAGCACCACAAAAGAACTAGTCATGCCCCTAGGAGGTGTAACACCAATAAAAAATTCTTGCTCTTATAACATCACCTTTCACAATATTCCAGCATTTTTTAAAGAACTTACCAGAAAATCCATCTGGCCCAGGTGCACCATTTTGGTTTAGCTCCCAAACAGCATCTTTAACTTCAATTTCCGTTGGTATTTGGGTGAGAAAAACATTTTCATCATCAGATACTAATGCTGGTATGTATTGCAGGATCTCTCTAGTATCTACCTCAGGTTCCACTACATACAGATTGGAGAAAAAATTAATAGCAGCCTGTCCAATCTCAGGCAGAGACTTGCATTCATGCCCCTGTGAATCAGTATCAGAGCTGATGGTTTGTTTTCTTCTTCTGACTTTTACATAAGAGTGAAAATAGCGGGAATTAGTATCTCCATCTTTAAGCCATGATATGTGGGCTTTTTGCTTCCAATATTTTCTCTCCAGTTTGTATTTAGACAGCAAAAGAGCTTTTTTATGGAACCAATTCTCCCTATGTGCATCAGTAGGTTGATTTTGGTATAATTGTTCAGCTTCTTGAACTTCTTCTTCTCCTACTTTGATAGCATCAAAAATATTTCCAAAAACAGTTGTATTCCAATAGCGAAGATCCCTTTTCAGTTTCTGCAATTTAGTCACCAGCCCCCTCATTCCTCCTCCTGAGAACTCACTTTGCCAGCTCTTTTGCACTGTGTCCATAAAGGTGGGATGAGATAGCCACATATTCTGGAACCTAAAACATTTAGGTCCTAAATAGTTATTGTTATTGATCTGTATCAATAGAGGAGAGTGGTCAGAAGGGCATTTATTTAAGTGAGTAATCTTAATAGAATCAAATGCATCCAACATAGCCTCATTCACCAAACACCTATCAAGTCTTCTCCAAACCCTACCCCTTGATCTGACCCCAGTCCATGTAAATTTATTACCCTGAAAAGGTAAATCAATAAGTCCACAATCTGAAATGCAATTTTTGAAATCAAGCATGCTCTGAGTATCAGGAGTAGCACTCCCCATATGTTCATCATGATCAATAATTGCATTGAAATCTCCCCCAATCATCCATGGCCCACTAATTTTACCCGCATAGTCAGTTAAGGAATCCCACAACCTTCTTCTCTCCAACACAGTATGGTTACCATATATTCCAGTAACCCAGCCAGAAAATGATCTAGTAGACACCTTAAAATGGGTGAACTGAGAGTTCCAAGTTACCTCAGAGATGTTGAGATAGCTTGAGTTCCAAAACACCCAAATTTTATTAGTAACAGAGCAAATAACATTACTAAAACCAAGCTGCAATTTGAAATAGGTAGCCTTATTAATATCGACCATAGGCTCAATAACAATAAGTAAATTAATCCTCCAGTTTACAATATGATTAGTCAGACTTGGACCGGAGGCAACCAAGCCCCTAAAGTTCCATATGAGGCAATTCATTTAGAAGGATTGGAGATAGTTATAGGCAGCCTCTTGGCTGAACTTCTGGTCTGCATAGAGAAACTCTCTACAATTTTGGGCTTTCTGTTTCTTCTTCTTCTTCCCACAGTTATGAACTCTTGTGCCTCATTATTTTCATTGATTGTAGGATCAGCAGTAGTTGCAAGAGCATCCATTAAATCAGAATCAAGAACCTCACCCCTTGCCTTTAGCATAATATCCACCTTGCTGCTTAAGGAAGGTGGATATTACTAATTGATAAAATACATGACAATAAAATTGAATGAGTCATGTTATTTGAATTATAATGACATACCATGTTTTGTCACTAATTATTTTATTAGATAATGACAAAATTATTTAGTCATTGATATTCCTGTTATTGATATTCCTCTTTGGTGATGATAAATCTAAATTTGTCATAATAGTACTATTTAATAACATTATTTCATTTTCCATTTGTAATGATTAATGACGTTGTTAATAATCGATCACAATTTTACATTTATTAAAGTTTTTGTAACGAATTATGGAGCACAAATTTAATACGGAGTACTGGTAATAATAACAGGTATGCACTATATACATATCACATCACATAATAATAACAGTAGTAAGATAGTGGGTCTGATCTCATGATGACAAACAACATCTCATTTCTTCCGAGAAACAATCCCTTGTACCAGATGCCTCAGACACACTTTTGACGGACGACTCATACTTTTCAGACGACTTTCTGGGACACACAACGGAATGAGACCGTCGATCACCTATTTCAAAACAAGAAATATGGGATTCCAAATTCAACAGAGCAATTTGCAGTAAATTACAGTTCATTACTTTGGATAACTGCCTTCCAACTGATAATTTGAACACTCAGTTCAAAATTTACAAGAAATCCCAAAAGAATAAAAGGCGTTATAGAATGAGAACTCGATCTCAGACCAAACAATTTCCATGGGCCTAGATATTTGTTTTCTTTTATTTCCCTTTATGTTCTTTTGTATCTTTTTCTTTCTTTCTATTTTGTTTTTGTCGGATTGTATCCTTTATTTTTATCAATAAAATCCTTATTTTCCACAAAAAAGACAGTGGATCTCTTTTTTTTTAACAATACATAGCAACATCTATGGAAAGTGTTGTTGATAGATATAAGCGGATGGCGATCAGAGGTGAAGAGGAGGAGATCAATCTCAATGATGGCGAGGCCGACGATGTTCTGGCGGAGGAGGCGGCTGTGGGTTTCCCGGTTCTTGGGCAGGTGTTGACCGATCGACAGGTCCGGTTCGTGGAGATCAAAGAAAAGCTACTTGCTCTCTGGAGGCCCGGGAAAGGTATGACGGTTAAGGAAATTGGAGAAAAGAGGTATCTGTTTTCTTTTAATCATTGTTTTGATATGAAAAGGGTTTTGGATGGGGGCCCTTGGCAGTTTGAACGTAGTTTGATCTTGCTTAAAGAGATTATGCCTGATGATATACCACAATAAAATTGTTCTGAATGAGGCAGAATTTTGGGTCCAGATTCATAACGTTCCTTACAGTCTGGTAAATCTGGGTACTGCTAGACGGGTTGGGAGCTTTTTAGGGGAATTTGTTAAATATGAGGATCATCAAAGGAAAGAAAAACTTGAGCCTTATATGCGAGTTAGGGTTGTTATGAAAATGGACAAACCATTGAAGAAGGGGGCAAATCTGAATAAAGATGGCAAAAGTTTTTGGGTAGATTTTAAATATGAAAGACTACCCACCTTTTGTTTTATCTGTGGTATGGTTGGTCATTCAGATAATTTTTGCCCCTTGAATTATGAAGAAGATTTAGTCTTGGAAAAAGGATATGGATCCTAGAGCTTCACACAAGAAGGTGGGATGCCAAAAGAAGAAGCTTCCAAGAGAAGGAAGATCTGGGAGATTCAGGCAGAGAAAGATCAAGTGGAGGATAACATGGCCACGGATGGGGCAAAAAACGGGGAGGCGGCGGGCTTAGTCCCTTAAGCCCGCCGAATACACTGGTTGAAGGTGTGAGGCTGAATGCTGATGGATGGGTCCTAGTTGCCTGGCAGTATGAAGAATGCTTTTTTATCCTGTTTTGTTTGCTGTTTAATTACTTTTAGATTTTATTGTTGGTTTTATTATTGGTTTAATGTTCTACTTTGTAAGACTTTGGTTTCGGATGTAGGGGATGAAGGAAAATTGGTAACCGTGGTAGGCTTTTTGTTTCCCGGTTGTGGATCAGCGAATTACATTGCTACGGCGATTAATTCCGAGTCTAATTCGAGGGATGACGGTTATCAATTCTCTATTTGTCAGTTGACCCATACTCCGAACTTTTATTGGTTATTAATATAAGCCGATTTCCATAAAAAAAAACAATACATAGCAACATAGGTAGAGACTCGAGAAAGATAAGTTAAATTTTTTCCTTTTAATTTCAGCAGGTTTGGACTTTGAATACTTTTAAAGTCTGCGTCGATTTTAAATAAAATTAAAGAGTTGGTTTGATAGTTGACACGTTAAGAACTCGTTTGGTGACAATATATTTCGGATTATAAGACTTACTAGCCAATTTTTCACAAAACAAGTAATTTTTGTTTTCACGCGCGGAATTGTGTAATGATAAGAAAAAGTATGGCTATAGTTACTTTTCTGATTGTATTGGTTGAAGTTATTGTAAGTGATCATTTTAACTATTCTTTTCATATCATTTTTTTTAACTTATTGATAAAAAATAATTTTAAATATAATTTTTTCGTAAATCAGCAAAATCAACCAATGTAGTCACTTCAACCAGAACTTTATAAATTTCAGCACAATATATCAACAGATTCAACCTGTTATCAAACGGCCTCTAAAACTTGAGAAAATTATCTGTCATGTGACTAAAACATCAATCGCTTCCCAATATATGAGTACATGAGTTTTTTTCCTGCATTAATGGGTGCATGAGTATTACTCATGGTTAATTTGTTCTGATCTCATGGTTCGTACATATCCTTTTAAGATGCACTAGTAAACTCACCCGTGCGATGCACGGTTTGAGAATTTTTCTTTCAAATTTAAGTGTGTTTAGTAATTCAAATCACATTATCAATTGATGACAACATCTATCTTCATGTAATTAATACTGATATACATTTAAACATTAAACAAAACACACTTATAATGTTATGGTCAAAATGAGATTACTAAGCATTCCTTAAAGATTAAAAAACATCCGGCCATAACATTGTATGCATTGAAATCGATGTGCTCACAATACTAAAGCATTACTTCCTGGCACTTCTTATTGACCTCCATCTATGAACACACTGTCCTTAACTGAACATGCCCAAATTACTGAATCCAGAGGCTAATCATCACGAAAGACAACACTTTTTTCTTCCGGCAAAAGGAAGCTCAAATGTTCAATTGTCGGGGTCTTATATTGAATTTCAAACCCATATATGCGCCAAGCAGCCTCACACGCAGAAATGTATCTACAGTCATAGTACATCCGTATCTTGCCTTGCTTCCGGGTCGAGTCCAAATTGAGTTTAATTTTGATTTGTTTAATATTCCTTTTATTAGATGACTTGTTTAATGTACTTTGTATCAATTGGGTAAGGTTTGGTCCCCCCAATTGTTGTTTTTATTTTTCTTATGTGATGTATTGTCGGGAGGTATGCCTCCCTGGAAAGGTTTTGGTCGAGTCCCCATTTCCACTCTATTTTTATTTGATTATCAATAAAAATCGGTAAATGTTCCCTGACATTTACCCCACTGACTTAGGTGGTTTGCCTACCGGGACAAAAAAAACATCTGTATCTCATCGATTGATCGTGCATTGCACGGTTGGTGATTTTTTCCTAAAAAATCTACATAACTACACAATACATGTACTATTGAAAGAGTCCCACATTAGAGGAAAATCCGGAAATGCGTTGAACGCTCGTGGGATGCACGGTTGGTGAAATTCCATAGATGTAGTTAGTTTTAATCAAATTTATTTTGAAATAAAACTAAACTTTTAATTTCAATTGAATATGACTAAAAAAGTTATACTACATACTATTTAAAATTATACTATATAAAGTTTTTTTTTAGTATGTATCACGCACTATAATGTTGATTGGTTATTATTAACCCAACTACACAAAGTTGAATATGACTAAAAAGGCATTTTCAACAACAAAACCAATGCGCCACAATGACTGTTAACATTTGAAGTTGTTAATAGGAATGCGTAGGAATCAACACATTTTAGCTCGCACTAACTTATGTCAAAATAATTTCTTTTAGTAAAATATTTGCTAGTAATTCACCTTGCGTTGCGCAAATGATTTTGCCATTTTTTTTTTCATTTTCAAAGGTTTATATAAATTAATTGAAGGTAAATTATTTATAATGACTAAGTAATAAGGTGATTATAAATTTACACGAATTGCATTTTTAGACGAATTGTCTCTCTAAATAGGTCAAATAAGGGAGTAAAATATGTGAAAGCGTGTTAAGTCATTCTTGAATCTAAATTTGTGGGGAAATGTTCAAATAGGTGCTTCTACTATTTCTAGTATTCAAGTATGATCTGGTCTGGTTTGTTTAAGTTTGGTTTGGTCTGAGACTGAAATAAGTCTAAGTATAAACATCTCGAGTAATATGGTGACTATGCATTTATACGAATTTCATTTTTTACACGAATTGCCCGGGTAAATTGGTAAATCAGGGGGGTGTGCAAATGTGTGAAAGTGTGTTATGACATTATTAAACAATACTCATATATGAATTTGTGAGAAAATCTTAGTTGAGTCCGTATACGAAAAGTAATGCTATCATTTAAGCACAATAACTTTCGAAACACATAGAATAAGTAGAATCTATAGTACGTAGTAGTTCTTAATTCAAAAATATGTACAACTCCAGTGCGATGCAAGGTTGGTGAAATTTCACATGTATAATTAACTTCAGTAAAAAAATTACAATTTATGTATAATCATGCGTATAAAAAATTGTAAATTTAATTTAATCATTTAGAATTATACCCCATGAAAACATAAAATTTGATGTAAAATGAAACATTTCTAATACAATTTTATCAATGATTACGAAGTAGTACACTAATTTTTATAACCAAATAAAATAGCACATAGCACGCAGTGACACGGTATAAATATAATTTGAAACACACTAAATTTAATGATAAATGTTATTAAAATACTTCTTTATACACATCATTTTTGGTTTCAATGTTCGTTCCTCTATCATTGATTATCCTAGACACAATCACATAAAGTTAACCATGATTAAAATATGTTTATTGAACAACAAACCAACTTGTGATAATGACATATTGTTTTTTACTTTTTTATAGTCATCATGACACAATAAGTCATTTTTGGGTATTATTGTATATGGAATTGGAATGCCAAACTAACATATGAAAGTGATAAGCAATGCTTGGGAATTAATATCATTTGTTCAGCACTACGTCCCATTAAAATCATTTCTTCTAGTAAAATGTTTTGCTTGTCATTCACTCGCGCTATGCACAAATGATTGTGACAAAGATTTTTTTCATTTTCACATTGAAGATTTATATATATTAATTTAAGGCAAATTTAGTAATACGAATTGTGTGACCTTACATGTATGACTAAGTAATGACTAAGTAAGAGGATGACCTTACATTTGTAAGAACTGCATGTTTAGATGAATTGCCTGGGTAAACATGCAAATCAAGGGGTGCAAATATGTGAAAGTGTGTTATGTCATTCTTAAACTATACTTAAATACGAAGAACAAATTAATGAGAAAATGTTCAAATTGCTCCTTCTACTATTGTAGAAGACAAATTTAGGTTTTTTTGCATTTTTTTAAATAATTACATAATTATGACTAAAATAAACATCGTTTATGAAACGTGACCTCCTAAATAAAGTGACTATAGTAGTTACTTTTTTCATGTAACTTATGTTCAATATTCAATTTTGAGACTGGTGCTCTAGAGTGTCAATTCCCCTTAATGAACTTTCATTACTATTTGTATTGTATAGAATCGACCCATCGAGCTTACCAAAATAATTCATCGAGCTTTATACAATAACAATTCATTTGTATTTATTCTGACTAATTAAAATAATAATAAAGCATTGATGTTGACACTTCTAAGCGGGAACACTGTTCCTTAAAATTCTTTTGCTAGTCTGGTCTGGTTTATTTAAGTCTGGTCTGGTCTGTTTAAATCTGATTTAAGGGAGTGTTTGCAACAGCTTAAAAAAACACTTCTCAACTTTTGGCTTAAAAAGCACTTATTTACCAAACACTACCATTTTTTTACTTTTTCCCGGCTTGCGTGTGAAAAGTGCTTTTCCCTTTTCTATTACACAAAAAGCACTTATTTTACCAAACACTACCAACTTATACTTTTCAAAATCACTTTTTTCTCAAACAATATCAACTTTACTACCAATCATTTTTTCCTTACATCTCCAAAAGTGCTTTTTTTAAGCAGAAGCAGTTGCAAACACTCCCTAAGTTGGTCTGATTTGAACTGGTCAGGTTTGCTCTGACAAACGTCTGAACTCTGTGTATTTTATAACTACGGAAATCAATTCTGGTCTGGTCTGTTTAAGTTTGATCTGATCTGTTTAAGTCTGGTCTTAGACTAAAAACAGTCCTAGTAAAAACATCATAAACCTAAAGAGCCTTTTTTTCGATCTCTAATTTTTACAACTTGACATTTTATGAGTAATTTTTTTATATCATCAAACACACGACATTGACCAGACTGATCCCAACTTTAATACCATCATCTTGAAATCCGACTAATTAATCAAGTGAATATGTGATTTTTTTACTAATTGAGGTCAAAACTCTAATTTAAGGATTAAATAATTTTCATAAAAAAGAATTAATTTTTTTACATCATATTTTTGTGTATATATAGGCCCAGCCCATTTATGTAAGTAGGACCCCAACCCAAACAATTTACCCTAGTAATATGAATTCCTATAGTCTTTCTACAGCTACCCAAGCTGCTCTCCACGGCTGCTATCACCCTCGGTCCTCCCAATCCTTACAGTTGATTATGGCCCCCCACCGCTCTCTCTTCATCCTTAGCACTGAGGAGTTATGTTTTGCAAGCTGCGAATTTCTTGAGTTGGGGGATGGTGAGTTCTTTGGGATCATGATATTTCAGAATACAAAAGTGATGGACTACTATCTTGTTGTATCAACATTTTGTCTTGCTCTTTATTCAACATAAAGGTATTTAAAACCTTGCTCTTTATTCAACACTAGTAACTTACCCGTGCGATGCACGGTTTGAGAATTTCTTTTTGCTAAATGCGTAAAGGCAAACAATAAAAATTAGATGTTATGGGGACATTATATGTGTCGTAGCAGTTTCATATTTTTATTCATGCACTTAGGCAAAGATAAATGCAAAAATCTTTTAACGATGAGGAGACATTTGATATTATGATTGTGAAGAGAGTGCTAAACATCAAATAAAAGCATGGAAACATCCACAACAATCATTAATGCTATCACATTGTGTAATTGCATAACTGTATTCGGTGCAATTAGATCAGACATTGTTGAATACTTCTTTGTACACAACATTTTGTGTCTCGGTAGCAGTTTGTCCATCTGCATCACATATTAAAATTTTCAAACCACTACGATTGGTCACCCTAGAAATCGCAACATATAACTGCCCGGGAGTAAAAACGGGTTTCTTCAAAAGCAACCATACGCGGGCAAAGATTTGATCAAAACGTTATTCTGGTTTAGCATCTCAGTCAAACCGATAACTATACCTTCATGTAGCTTCCTTTTCCCAGCATCATCACTGTACAAAAAATAAGAATAATTAAATTCACGCTAACATCATATAAACGGTTTGAATTAATAAACGTAGATTGTTCTTACCCAATAGACGAAAGTCTATTTTTTAGTTTGTTATCTGTATCGTAAATATACAATTGTGCGAATTTGGGTTTGGCTCCATCTGGAGGTAACAGACTTCCAATAAGGTGATAATTCTGGCCATTCAACCTAAAAATCGGCGGCCCCCTTCCTTTAGTGACATTTGATGTTACTCTACCGCCCATTGAGGTGAACGAAAACATGCTATTGTACGATCTTATATTGTCAATAAAATGCTTGCTGCGTTCATCTGTTCCTTGCAGCAATTGAGATAAGAGTATCGGCTGTTCTTTCATAAGGGGCAAAACAATATTTCCCTTATTGCAACACAATGAATACTTTGGATTTTCCTTAGAAGAAATGGAAACGACTCGTTCCTCAAACCAAAACAGGGCATTACAAAGAAGGTCTTAAAGGGCCATAAAAGGGCGCACATTATAAAGGTATAACTGCGTACCAATAACACACACAGGTCAATTTGTTTTTTGAATAAACTCTGTGCTGTCCCAAAACCGATTAAATGAATAAGTTGAATGGTTTTTAAAAAGAAAAACATATTGTAATAATGCCTTGTGTAACTAATAATTTGCTGATACCATGTATTGTGAAAACAATGCATGCACCTATTCCCTTCACTCAGGCATCAGTACAAATAATATACTACCTCCGTCTCAAAAAAAGTTGCAAATTTGACTTTTCTTAGTTAAACAGTCTTGTTTTTTCACTTAATTAGGATGCCAATTTTTAATTATATTCAAATTTGGAGTTTACAACTTTAAAGAGATTTTAATGTAGTTTTTGAATACATAAATTTTAATTATTAAAAATTGAATTAATTATTCATACGGAGGGCTGACTTTTATTTTTTGTTGACAAAAAATTGTTGACTTTACAAAACAAATTGGGACGGAGGTGGTATATATCTACGACTATTTTATTCCGTAAGTATTTCCCATTTTAAAAATATGTGTAGTGTTGTATTGTGGAATGCATCCCGTTTCACTCTGAAAATAAAACATCTAAAAGTAAATCTTTTGAATAACCCAAAGTATCAGGAAAAAGAAAAAATTGTCCCAGGAGCCCGTTCGTTTTGGCCCAAATGTAGTCATCCCATATTATCTTTATATTCAACCCAAACACACAGAATTATATAAACCCAAGCAGCCCAAGTAATCTTTAAACTCAACCCAAACACCTGGAAGTATATAAACCCAAGCTAAATGTGACACGTATCCCTAACCCTGTTATCTCTTCGACGACGGAACCGAAGACCAAGCGGCCAGGCTGAAGAATGACGTGACTCTACAGCCGTTTAGCCAGTAGCCACAAAATGAACCGGTGGGGGGAAGTAACACACTGAACGCCGCTGTCAACTCCAGAATGCCGGTGCCGGACGTCTGTTTACTTCTACCGACAGTATAGGGAATCACGCCCAACAGGCAACGGCAAGATCTGGAACCCTCGACCATGCCGAACCACGCCGGTGAGAAAACGTTTTACAGTAGATTAACTGCATTTAATTTTGAGTAATAACACACCAAGCCCACATATTCAAGATTTGTGGCAACTGCCTCACACCCTGTTCAGTTGGCCGTCATCGGGTTAATTTTGTGTGAAGAAAATGGGCACCAACACATGCACGATTATTATGTTTTCCAGAGTTGGCATTTTTGTAATGTTCGTTTTTGTTTTTGCGCCACAATTTCATACCAGGTGAAATTTTTAATCAAGTTAAAGTAAATGACAATACATATGGACTATAAACTGTCGTTAAAGACTTTGACAACCATTATTGTAGATGCATGCTTAAAATATACTCCCTCCGTATCTTTAAAATCTTCCCATTCCAAAAGTAGGTAGATTAAAAATAGTGAAAGATGATATGAATTATTGAGGGTATGATGGGAAAATAGTGGAATAATGTGGTGGAATGTAGGATAAATCCAAAAAAGTAGTTGTAATAGTTTATTGTTTTAAGAATTATTGAGGGTATGATGGGA
The DNA here is from genome assembly GCA_945859915.1 of Cuscuta epithymum. Classification (NCBI taxonomy): domain Eukaryota; kingdom Viridiplantae; phylum Streptophyta; class Magnoliopsida; order Solanales; family Convolvulaceae; genus Cuscuta; species Cuscuta epithymum. The sequence goes on along the minus strand of CAMAPF010000108.1, from coordinate 2,828,603 downwards.
AGATTTAGAAATGAGAAGATTTTTGTGTTACGGACGAAAAAGGAAAGTGGGAAGATTTTTAAGTTACGGAGGGAGTAGATCACTTCAGGCTATTACCCAGTGCCCGGCATGTCCCATTACAGTCTGTAACCTATTGTGGAAATTTCACACACTGTGAAATGGCAGATGAGTGAATTTGTTGAAACATTTTCCCGAAAAAAATTAAAACTGGCATAGTTGTCTATATCTTCTCAGAAAATTAGTGTTATGTACAGCTGCACACAGGCCACCGTTCATGTAATAATGAAAGCCAAGCTGCCATCCCACCGATGTAAATAATTGCTACGATAAAGAGACCACATACCCACCATATTGGAATGAGAGTGTAATTGGTTTCTGTCTTTGCTTCTCCAACTAAAACGGCAAGCAATGGTGAAAATCAATCACACTGTAGTCATCTTCTTATAGGTGAACGAATCACCACCAGTGGGATGGAAAGGTATGGGCCACTGTGATGCCTTTTTTTCACCAATAAGAATTAAGCCAGGGAATTGGAACTACACAATTATATAGGGAACACTGTGGACCGCCCATTCAGACCAATTGGATGGCTTCAAAGTGACCATCAACTGTTCACACCACCCCAACCCTCCAATTGCATCGGCCCAAAGGTGAAATAACACAGGGGAAAAGTGAGCAAATACAACGACGCACAATAATAACGCAATAATAACGCAGGGGGAAGTAACACTAAAATTCAATTCAATAACACTAAAAGGCAACGCCAATAGAAAGCGACAGAATTGAGCGCCAACACTGTTCCTCGATTTCTTTTGCTTTTAGATAAAGGTAGATTTATCTTGCTTCGTTTTTTGCCTTTGCTTTTAAAAGTTTGTCTGCTTGTCTTGTCATAATATGTAAATAGAAAGGGATCATTATCTTCTCAAAACCTTAATAGAATAAGGACTTGAGTTTCACTCCACTGGCTCTATACTTCTGATAATTCTGAGCCAGTAACTCCACTGGATCTTTGATCTTGCAAAATTTTTGTCATCAAATCCTGAATGTATGAGTATGTGTAGATATTGTCTCAATAGCAACTGTCATCCCGCTATCGACTATACCACCCGTGAGGGCCGTGATAGCGATTTCATGGTTGGGCTCTAGGCTCCGCTATCTGGGACTGGCTCGACAACCTTATAACTTACACCAAGAGCACTCCATAGGTGTATTCATTTTTAGGACAGAGCAAAAAATTCTGAACTTTTCTTTGCTACTTATTTGTGAGAATTGGATCAAACTCTATGTGCTTTTTAAGCCTTTGATTAAAAAGTAATCCATTCATTTGGCCTTTCAATGATTGCAGATTGGACGGTGATTGTTAGTCAGACGAACAAGATTATCCTGGGGATTCAAGAAATCTTTATTGCTTACTATGTATTTTACCAGGCAGGTGATGTTTGGCAGTTATCTATACATAGTGCAATTGCGGTTTATATGTTCTTGTTTGTACAGGGCAAAGATTAAATTACATCTTGCTAATTATGAATTTGATTATTATTTGTAAACTTGCTTATTATGAATTTGATTATTATTTGTAAACTTGTAATCATCATTTATAAAATTACAGTAATTTGGTTGTGCTTTGTTATTATTAATCTATTATTAAGTTAATTAGTATTAATGTATTAATTAGTCATCATATTATTTTCAATAAAGGTAATGAAGAGATCCTGTTGAAGTAGGACAAGGTGTCTCCTTTAGTTTAAAGAGTATTTTCAGCAATGACTATTCTGAAGAATAGGTTGAGCAATCAGATGAGTGATGACTGGCTCAGTGATGGACTTATTGTTTATGTAGAAAAAGACGTCTTCTTGAAAATTGACAATGGTGTCATTATCAAACGACATCAATCGATGAAAACACGTAGAGAACAGTGGTAAAATTGTGGTGTTTTTGTACTTGACTTTGATGAAAACTCTTATTCTTATAATGTTTATTTTTGTCTTTGATTTTGTTGTCACAATAGATTTTTTTCCATATTTAATTAAATTTTGCCCACCCTGGATGCCAAAGCTAGTTCCGCCCCTGCTTAGCAGCCATGACTTCTTCCAGAATGATTCCCTTGGACAGTTCAGGCCAACCCTCTTCTCCAACAATTCCCTTGCTGACTCTCTTTCAGGAGCCTCCACCTTGGCATGGTTCATCTCCCTTGCTGACTCTCTTCCGGCGGCAACCTTTGGCATCTCCACACACAAAACCTCTAGCAATGTTCTGAAGAACCCATAAACACTCTCACCGGCTAAATCTGGCAAGACAAAGCTGGAAGTGAATGAAATCACCACATCCGTAAGTCAACTTTTTGGTGCATTGTTTGCTAACTTGCTAATTCTAATACTTTTACATGTATTTGAAATCTGTTTTTTACACTTTTTGGAGGACAACAAAACTAAGTTATAACCACTATTTATTTAATTGAAATAAATACAAATTCACCCAACTATAGAGAAAAAGACTTTATTTAATTTATAGTAAAAAATCAATCTATTTAAAATGATAAACTTCTTCAAACATATTGAATTATATAAAGTGTTTTGCAAGCCCACAAATTACACATTATTTCAAATATTTTTTATCCATGGTCTAATGGCCTAACTAAGCTGTTGCAGACATTGGATAGAACCAAGACTAACTACACTAAACAATTCAAACAAAGTAATATTTAGATTATATAAAATGTTTTTTATCGACGTTAGAAGAGCTAAAGAACCCCTCTTAAACTCTATTGTTGTGGAGTCTGTACGTTTACACATTGTTTAAGTTACAATCAATAACATGTTTGTCTTTATTTTGGAGCAGCTACAAATAATTCATGCCAAAGACCATCACTCTTTTATAAATTGTGTTGCAAAGAGATTATAAGGACCCAGAAGTAGGAAGTAGGAAATGCAGGACATCATCTGGAGTTCACGGTATGCATCTAGTCATTCGATTATAACTATGGGATGTTTTATTAGTATTTGTATTAACCAAATAATAATCTGTTAAGAAGTTACACTCCTCTTCTATTTGCTTAAGATGATACTTGTTGCCAAGTACAACTTCCAACTGCAGATATGATCTTCAAATGCTGATTCTGCTGAAAAACAATAAGATACCACACCCACAACTTTGCTGCCATCCTGGTTTAATAAGATTAGGCACATACAATGAATGTCAAATTACTGTCCTGCTAAAATAGAAATATGGTACTTACTACATAGTCTTAGAGTATACCTACATTTGAATTGAGTGGATTCAACTTCCTCTTACACTTGAATTGATAGGATTCATCTTCCTCTCCATTTAAGATCATTTTCATGATATTGAACACGTTAAGCACATACACTCGACCTAATCACACAAATAACTGTTCAACCAATGAGAAGATTATACACAAACATAAAAATGTAGACATGACTAAAAAACAACATTGATACTCTCTTGCCTTCAACACCGAAAATTAAAAGGATAGGATTTGGGCCAATGAGTTTATAGGTCAATATAGCATCTCTACCATGCCTCCCCAAAGAGGGCAAATTTCAAAATATCCCCTGTAGTTCAGATTTAACATTATATACAATACTGTATTTAATTTGATACTTCAAAACTAAGTTTTTATATGGATAAAGATTATTCAACCAAACTTGAAAATATTGTTTTGTACAGTATACTAAAGATACGAATACATCAAAGTATTTTTATTGTGATCACCAGAAATGATTTATGTAGTTTTCTAAAATATTAAAGCTTGATTTGAACCCACGGGACATATATTTGATTAAAATCCAAGCACCTATTTGAACTGGCCATGTTAACTGGTGAGTAATTTCAGACTTGGGTTAATTTCATCTCATATTTAACTACTTGAAATTGAATGCAGGAACTTCTGGTTGATACTCCGCCTAAAGAGATTGACTTGAAATAAGCAATCTTGTGGATGGATTAAGCTATCCAGGTAGAACATATCTTTTTTATTTGTATTTTACATATCTGCGTTTGTATACATGTACATATCCTATCTCTCACTGTAAATACATTAGTATTTACATGTCTTGACAACACCATAAATTCATAACTTTTAATAAATATCTTGAATGCTTAAAAATCTTTTCCTCCCATAAATGTGCATTTCTTCGTAAAAAACTTAACTTTGAATAACACCATACCAATGTTGAAGTTTTTGCTTAAATGCATTTTTGTGTACTGTATTTGGCTAAAACTAACTTGTATTTATATATTTGTATAAAGCTCACATACTGAATAACATTCAGCTCATTGTGAATCTTTTAGCATTAATAGAAATAAACTTTCTTAGAATTTCTCCCTAAAATCTTAAGATATACAAAAAGCAAGATATAATTAATCATAAATGATGCAGATTGTTGAACAATACTCATAAATAAAATCATAAATATTCTTGCTAATTGCAGGCAGGTACTTAGACCTTCAAAACCACGTATTGCTTTTCTTCATCAGAAAGTTCTTGACCTCCCATACACGACCTTCCATAAACAAATAGTCAAGTTTTTTGTGATAGGCATGTGCAGCAATTAGGATGTTTTTACTTGGACTGTAATTTGCCCCAGACCAGATCAGACCAGACTTGGGTAGTTATAAAAATACAAAGAAACGAAACTAGACCAGATCAGACCAGACCAGACCAGATCAGACCAGTAAATTACAGTTCTACATCCTTAGTCCTCTGTGCCAACAAAAACAGTGGTTAAGACATGGGGTAAACGTCATGATTAATGAATAAGTTAATGAACGTTAGAGTAAATTAACATAGCATATACAAAAAAACTCTTCATTATGGAAAAGAATGTCTAGAGATTCAACATATAAAATTAGGCTTATAAGAGACCACATCCCCACCTTAACAACTCTTATTTTCACCTCCTATGCATTCTTTGTATTGTTCTATGACAGAAATATATAACTTCTTTTGCTATTATAGTTTGATGTGTAATGGATGTGCTTCTCTTGCTTTTATAGGGGATGTGCTTCTCTTGCTTTTATAGGGGAGCTTCTCCTGGCTGGAAATGAGATACACCAAATCCTAGTTACTGTGCTCACCACCCAATTCAACCAAATAGTAACTCACAATCAACAGTGTGCACCTCCTTTTTGGACAAATAGGAACACACAAAACATAATTCAACTGTGCAAACCCATGTATACACACTATGCAACCCCAGACTTTCAACCCTACACGCCACATTTCTCCTGTTTCTTTTGATGTTGAGAGTTTTGGGCGGAGTACTATTCCCAAAAAATCTTTTGCTTTTATATTAGAATAGATATTAAAGTAGCAGGTCTAAGATGTTCACATAGGCTAGGCATCTACGTATTAATCAATCCCACCAACCATGCATACTCCGTATTAATTAATTCCTTCGATCCCCCACCTTCCCTTTCCAATTCATTAATTAAACGGCGTCCCCTCCCGACCAATGAGCCCACTCTTCTTCACAAGAGATCGATAATGGGAGATAGAACCGCACCTTTCGACTAGGAGGTTCTCGCCCTGCATTTTGGTACCTTCGGTATGGTACACAAGATGACGGACATTCCAAAGACTGTATCAATATCTCTATCTATCACTGACAGTGAAGAGCTTGACCGAGATAAGTTTGAGAATGTGACAACATACAGATGTAAAACCAGCGAGTTTGGATCCACGATATTAAAAGTGGTTCCAAAAACCGAATCAGCAACAATGAAGGAGTCCTTTCTGTACACTTGAGACATGTTGTGCAGCCTTCCAAATGTCTTGAAGCCGCTCCTGTTCAAAGTATCCGGCGATTATGTATACTTCATGACGGAAAATTACGATGAAGTCTTAGGCATAGCACACACCAACAAAAAGCTTTTGAGGTAATACTTTAATACTAATTAATAAGTTGATGTACATGTGATATTTTTATAGGGAGTAGTATGTATACTCGTAAAATTAAATTAATACGGAGTAGAAACTTACAACGTTGAACTTGTGCGTAGTAGTGACACAGGTCGGCTAATGACAAACAGATTGTCAAGCAACGTGGCAAGGTCATGCATGTCCTTGTTAAACAAATTCTCACGCATGGTGTTCTTTATGGGCATGGCACCTGTGACTTTGATGTGGCCTTCAACATCAACAATGTTTTTGCCATAGCCTAGCATTCCATGCGCTCCAACTCTTTCTTGAATTGAAGCCACGTTGTAAGTTTCTACTCCGTATTAATTTAATTTTATGAGTATACATGCTACTCCCTATAAAAATATTGCATGTACATCAACTTATTAATTAGTATTATAAAGTATTACCTCAAAAGCTTTTTGTTGGGGTGTGCTATGCCTAAGACTTCATCGTAATTTTCCGTAATCGTCGGATACTTTGAATAGGAGCGGCTTCAAGACATTTGGAAGGCTGCACAACATGTCTCGAGTGTACAGAAAGAACTCTTTCATTGTTGCTGATTCGGTTTTTGGAACCACTTTTAATATCGTGGAGATCCAAACTCGCTGGTTTTACATCTGTATGTTGTCACATTCTCAAACTTATCTCGGTCAAGCTCTTCACTGTCAGTGATAGATAGAGATATTGATACGGTCTTTGGAATGTCCGTCATCTTGTGTACCATACCAATGGTACCAAACTGCAGGGCGAGAGTCTCCTGGTCGTAAGGTGTGGTTCTATCTCCCATGATCGATCTCTTGTGAAGAAGAGTGGGCTTGTTGGTCGGGAGGGGACGCCGTTTAATTAATGAATTGGAAAGGTGGGGGATCGAAGGAATTAATTAATACGGAGTATGCATGGTTGGTGGGATTAATTAATACGTAGATGCCTAGCCTATATGGACATCTTAGACCTGCTACTTTAATATGCACATCTTAAAAGGATATGTACGAACCATGAGATCAGAACAAATTAACCATGAGTAATACTCATGCACCCATTAATGCAGGAAAAAAACTCATGTACTCGTATATTGGGAACCGTTTGTCACATGACAGATAACAGGTTGAATCTGTTGATATATTGTGCTGAAATTTATAAAATTCGGGTTGAAGTGGCTGATTTACGAAAAAATTATATTTAAATTTTTTTTATCAATAAGTTAAAAAAATGATATGAAAAGAATAGTTAAAATGATCACTTACAATAACTTCAACCAATACAATTAGAAAAGTAATTATAGCCATACTTTTTCTTATCATTACACAATTCCGCGCGCGAAAGCAAAACATTACGGGCCTGTTTACTAACAGAGATATTTTCCAGAAAACTGGAAAACAGGAAACGTGTTTACCAAAGAAATTTTTGGAAAACTGGAGAAAAGAAAAACGCGTTTACCAAATCGTTTTCCAAAACGGAAAAAATGAGACATGTCTCTCTTTTCCTTAATGATTTGGAGAAGTGACTTTTACTAGTTTTTCAAATTTGGAAAACGCAGATGTTACAGTGCCGTTGCAATGAATTTGCATACGTACACCTAGTGGTGGGTCTAGTCCCGCTTCGATGTTGATTCCATTCCGGTACCTCCATTCTCGTACCTTACCCCTTACCCCCACCCTACCCTACCTTACCCACCTAATCCCACCCCGCATACCCATTTTTCCCTATAATGACCCTACCCCCACCCCCTACCACATGCCCCACCCCGATCCACCCTACCGCCACCCCCCTATCACCTCAACCCCACCCTGGCCCACCCTAGCCCCACCCGTATATTACCCCTTACCACATGCGCCTACCTCGCCCCCACCCCACCGCCATCCTAACCCCACCCTCGTACCGCCATCCTACCAGCACCCTTCCGCCTAGAGGTGGACTCGGGCCGGGTGGCCCGACCCGGCACTGTTCCGGGCCCCCCATTCTTGAACCAGAGGCCCGACCCGGGCCCGAACCGGCTCGAGTCCACCCATACTTCCGCCATCCTACCCCCCACCCTACCCTTCCCCTACCTCGGCCCCACCCAGATCCCGGGCCCACCCTACCGCCATCCTATCCCACTACCCCTACCTTACCCCAACCCTACCCACTACCCCCACCCTTACCGCCATCCTACCCCCACCCCTTCCTTACCTCGGCCCCCACCCTACCGCCATCCTATCCCAACTCCATACCCTACCTCTACCTTACCCCAAACCCTACCCACTACCCCACCCTTACCCCTAACCACGACCCTAACCCACCCAACCCCCTACCCCTAGACCTTACCACCCCACCCCGACCATACCCCTTACCCCACCCCCACCCATAACTTCCCTACCCCCGACCGCTACGAGTAGGTATGGATGGGTATGGAGGGTTGTGGGGGAGTATGGGTAGAGTGCAAGATCGTGGTAAGGGTAGGGGTCAAGGATGTGGAATTGGAGATCTGGGTAAAAAAAATTGATGAACATGTTTTTAGATATGAAAATGGAAAACTAAAAAATAGAAACAGAAAATTGGAGATAGAAAAACTGAAAAATAAAAACAGAAAATTGGAGAATGAAAAACAGAAGTAGAAAACAGGAAAATATCTCTATTACTAAACAGGCCCTACTTGTTTTGTGAAAAATTGGCTAGTAAGTCTTATAATCCGAAATATATTGTCACCAAACGAGTTCTTAATGTGTCAACTATCAAACCAACTCTTTAATTTTATTTAAAATGGACTCAGACTTTAAAAGTATTCAAAGTCAAAACCTGTTGAAATTAAAAGGAAAAAATTGCACTTATCTTTCTCGAGTCTCTACCTATGTTGCTATGTATTGTTAAAAAAAAAAGAGATCCACTATCTTTTTTTGTGGAAAATAAAGATTTTATTGATAAAAATAAAGGATACAATCTGACAAAAACAAAATAGAAAGAAAGAAAAAGATACTCCCTCCGTCCCGTTATGATTGTCCCATTTTATCTTTTCGGTCGTCTCACTAAAATTGTCTCATATCTTATTTGGTAAAGTTTGTGTGGTTTTAAATCATTCATACTTGAGAAAACTATCAAATAAGCCCTCTTACTTTTCAAAAAAATCAATTAGACACCCCAACTAAAATAAGACTCAATCAAACCCTTGAACTAATTTAAAAATGGCAAATCCTCTTTTTAGCAGGTATTTTCAAAACTTCCGGTCAAAATTCCATGCTTGGCTGATATGGCATTTTTCATTCCATTTCATTTCATTTCTTTTCTTTTATTTCTTTTCTTTTCTTCTTCCCTGCGCTCAACTCTGTTCGTCTTCCCTGCCCTCAACCACCTGCAACTTTTCTCTTTTCTTTCTTTCCCCATTTGCTTCTTTCCCTAGTTCTCAGCTCGTAGATTCCTGGCCTCACTTCACCATCCTCAATCCTCACCTTCCTCCACCTACCCCTCTTCTCCGTCGCAGACCAAGGTCTTCAATTCGGCGAAATTGAAGCTGCGGATCTGGAAATGGTTTGGAGGTCTTGTGGAGTACTGTACGGCCGTACCTTCGTCGAGTTGTGTTCCTGACCCAGAAGCTTCAATGGAGAACTTTCCCCAACTTCCACCCCAAGAACTCGTCGAAGTTTGATGACCAGCCTGCGAGAAGGAGGTGTCCGGCGTGATATGTGTACTCGAGCAGTTCCGTCGACCATGGTTTCTCTTGGGCTCTGAGCAGTGGAACACCGACCGACAAACATTGGGTGAGAAATGATGGAAGAAGGGTGAAGACTGTGAACTGCTGTAAATTGCAGGAACGGCTTGGTGGAAGCTGAGTAAGGAAGGACAATGTGTGGGGTCAAGGAAAAAAGAAAATAAAAGGTAAGAAAAAATGGATAAAGCCACGTGGATGGCAAATGTGTATATAGTAACCGGTTACTTGTTCATCACCGGCTAAAAAGATGATTTGCAAGTTTTAATTGAGTTGGAGGGTTTGTTTGGACGATCTTTCAGTTGGAGGGCCTAATTGATTTTTTTGAAACATCGGGGGGCTTAATTGATAGTTTTCCCTTCATACTTTATTCTTACTTTATCAATTCAATATCAACCACATATACCCACTTTTATTAATAACCGTGTCACCTTCTCTTGTCCCGAACTTAGGGGGACGGAGGTAGTACAAAAGAAATTAAAGGGAAATAAAAGAAAGGTTAAAAGGTCAAATAGGCCCTTGAACTGACTTAAAGTGTTCAATTAGCCCCTTATCTAAGAAGTTCTGCCTGGCCGTTGCTAATTGGGGCGGTTCCCAGTGGAATTTTTTGATGAATTTTTTTGAGCATCTTCTTCATTAATTCTAGTTTACTTATACCAAATTTCAGCTAAAAATTTAACCTGAAAGGCAGTCAAATGATTTTCCGAAATGTACTGCGCTGTTTAACTTTGCAGTTATCTTCAAAAAATCATTTGACTGCCTTCCCGATTGAATTTTTAGCTAAAATTTGGTATGAGCAAACTAGACTTAATAAAGAAGATACTCAAAAACATTCATAAAAAAATTGCACCGGGAACTGCCCCAATTGGCGACGGCCGGGCAGAACCTTCTATATAAGGGGCTAATTGAACACTTTAAGTCAGTTCAAGGGTCTATTTGACCCTTTAGCCTAAAAGAAAACAAGTATCTAGGCCCATGGAAATTGTTTGGTCTGAGATCGAGTTCTCATTCTATAACGCCTTTTATTCTTCTGGGATTTCTTGTAAATTTTGAACTGAGTGTTCAAATTATCAGTTGGAAGGCATTTATCCAAATTAAAGTAATGAACTGTAATTTACTGCAAATTGCTTTGTTGAATTTGGAATCCCATATTTCTTGTTTTGAAATAGGTAATCGACGGTCGCATTGCGTTGTGTGTCCCAGAAAGTCGTCTGAAAAGTATGAGTCGTCCGTCAAAAGTGTGTATGAGGCATCTGGTACAAGGGATTGTTTCTCGGAAGAAATGAGATGTTGTTTGTCATCATGAGATCAGACCCACTATCTTACTACTGTTATTATTATGTGATGTGATACGTATATAGTGCATACCTGTTATTATTACCAGTACTCCGTATTAAATTTGTGCTCCATAATTCGTTACAAAAACTTTAATACTGATGCCTTCTTTGCTACTGATACTCCCTGTAATCTCCCAAGTGTCTCTTGTTTCTGTATTAAAACTCTAAATGTTGGTCCCGATTACACTGAGAACAGTCTAAAGCGGGGGAGGGGGGTGAATAGACTGTTCAGGTTTGTAACTTTTTCAAGTCTAAGTACTAGACTTAACAGATATGGGGTAGAACAAACTGGCAGCGTATGATCTTCTGGTAGGTGTTCTGTCCGGATAGCCTTCCAAACACACTAAGGCAGTTGGCCTTCTGTCAACTCCAAAGACAAGATTTATTGAACACAAAGTCCAAGTCTTTGTGTTCAATAAATCGTAAGACCACACTCGGGCATATTATGTTCACAAAATGGTGTCATTATGCATAACATTTTAAATAATAAAGAGTGTTTTTTATTGTTTTTGAGCTGGAAGATTTAAGGAGTGTTTGGGTTTGCTTAAAAAAAGCGCTTTTCAGCTTTTGGATTAAAAAAAGTTGAAAAGAGTGTTTTCAAATGACATCTTCTGCTTAAATTAATCACTTAAAAGCTAAAAGCTGGAAGCAGATAGAAGAGTGTTTTAAACTGCTTCTCACTTTTTCTATTACACAAAAAGTACTTATTTTACCAAACACTACCAACTTTTACTTTTCCATAATCACTTTTTTCTCAAACACTACCAACTTTTACTATTAATCACTTTTCCCAAAATCACTTTAAAAAATCACTTTTTTAAAGTTGAAGCAATTGCAAACACTCCCTTAGAATATTAAAAAAAAAATTCCGGTAGTATATATATACACATAGATTCTTTGTATTAGAAGTGAAATAAATTATAGAGAAATGAATCCCTGGGGAGTGGTTATTGAGAAATAGTTAATATGGACCCACCTCCTTGCATACACTGCAATGACGAAGTGTGTAAGCTAAAAAGAGTACTCGTATTATACTGCCGGAATAAAGTCATGCATTCTCGATCTTCAAGGTTTCCTTAGGGAAAAGGGGCAAATAAGCCATCGAACTAACCAAAAAAGTGCAAATCACCCTTTATATATGAGGCTCTGTTCGGTCGTCGTCATTTGGGGAGGTTTCCGGTGGAATTTTTTGATGAATTTTTTTGAGCATCTTCTTTATTAAGTCTAGTTTACTCATACCAAATTTCAACTAAAAATTCAATCGGGAAGACAGCCAAATGAATTTGTGAAGATAATTGCGCTGTTAAACAGCGTAGTATATTTTAGAAAATCATTTGACTGCCTTTCCGAATTTGTTTTTAGCTGAAATTTGGTATGGGTAAACTAAACTTAATGAAGAATATGCTCAAAAAATTTCATCAAAAAATTCCACAGGGAACTGCCCCAAATGGCGACGGCCGGACAGAACCTCCTATATAAGGGGTGATTTGCATTTTTTTGGTTAGTTCGAGGGTTTATTTGCCCCTTTTCTCGGTTTCCTTATGTCCCCTCAATGTGTTGGTCATTTACTCCAACCTCTGGTCCCATAAACCTAACTAAACCGAACCAAACCGAAACCGATAAAAACCGAACAAAATCGAACCGAACTAAAGAAACTCAAAAAACTTTCATATATTATTAAAATTGATGGTTTTATTTGGTTTGGTTTGGGTTTACTTAAGTAAACCATTTGGTAAACATTTGCTCAAACCGAATGGGTTAGTACTTTGGTTTGGTTTGGTTTAAAACGGAAAAAACGTAAACCGAACACCGAACAACATACACATGTATATACTTTGTATTTATCTCCGCTCTTCATTTTTAAGATATAAATAAATAATTTAGACATGAAAATACATATTTAAGCATATACTCGTATCATTTTAACTTTTACACATTTCATACATTCATTATGACAAAGTTAGCTAATACAACATATTTGTATTTATTATGTTTGGCGATAACAATAGCAAATTGCTTTTATATGTTTACATGATTCATTTGAATAAAATTGTGAATATTACAACATTTGTACCACCGACTCTTTTAGGTTTTTTTAATTATTTTATGTGATATTATAAAGGAAATATTGACAAGAATAATCCCACCTTTCACTGGTCTTCTCATAATAATCCCACCTTTAAATAATCCAAAAATAATCCCACCTTTGCACCTCATCTTCTTTCATTGGACCCTGACCAAGTTTTTTTTACCTTTTTTAAAAATCTTATATAAATAATCTCACATTTATAAGGATATAATTAAAAAGTGAAAGGTGAGATTATTTGTATAATTTTCAAAGAAAGAGTAAAAAACATTGTCAGGGTCCAATGAAAGAAGATGAGGTGCAAAGGTGAGATTATTTTGAGATTATTTAAAGGTGAGATTGTTATGAGAAGACCAGTGAAAGGTGGGATTATTCTTGTCAATTTTTCCTATTATAAATGCTAATCAACTATCTTATTTTTTGTAAGAAGTGAATTTTTTGTAGTGATAAAAAAGATGTTAGAAGTTTTGATTTATAATATTTTATTATTTATTTTTCTATCTTTTATTTCCTTTTACATTTTATTTAAATAATCAATAAATTAAAAAAATATGAGATGGACTACTAATTTTCTAATTCTAAATTATAGAACTTGATCAAATAAAATAATAATCATAAGCAAAAAAATACTAAATTACTTCTAAATTATTTCCTTTTTCATTTTCTAATTCTAAATTATAGAACTTGATCAAATAAAATAATAATCATAAGCAAACGAATCAAATCAAACTAAATTAAACATAATACTATGTATTTTTTTACTTCGGTAAACTGAACCGAAACCAAACCGAAAAACAAATGGTTTTTGTTTGGTACAAATTCTCCCAAGCCGAATAAACTGAAACCGAACCGAAACCGAAGAAAACCGAATTGTAAACCGAATTGCCCACCCCTAATTTCTTTCTTCACCGGATTCATCTACTTCCATCTCACTGTCCGAGCCATCATAGAACATTTTTGTGATAGCCTCCTAAATTTCTTTCGCCGTCTGAAGTCGGATGAATTGTTGAATCAATGAAGGACTCATTAACTCGATGAGTCAGCTCTTAACATGATTGTTGTTGATCAACCAATTTTCGAGTTGATGTGCATCTGAGGGTTTGGGATTCTTGCAAGTGAGAAAACCGAATTTGTTTCTTGCTCCAATGTGCATCTCCATAAAGTAGGTGGCACATGATTTTAGTTAGGGTATGTTTGGTTCAAGGAATGTCAGATAACTATGGGAATGTTAGATTATTGGGTATGTTAGATAGATGGGAATGTGATTAATGTATAGCCTATTTGTGTTTGGTTACGATTAAGGAATGTCACATTAAGTTGTTTGGTTGAATGATATCTTTTATTGCATATTTGGTGAATTACTTGAATGTCCTTTATATATTTGTCTCTTAACACATTAAACTTATCAATTATTAGAAAATGTATTTCATGTTTTAATTTTTTTTCTCAATTTTCAATTGTAGTTCATGTTTCAAATAAATACATAGTATACTTTAAGTTTTTATATGTAGCACTTCTTGAATTAATTTTTAGACATGAATTAGAAAAATGTACCCGGCCCGACCCGTTACCCGGGCGGGTAGACCGCCCCGAACCGGTACTGATCAACAGCCGTTCCGGTCCCGGGCTTCATTCCCAAAAAGCCAAGCCCATCCGGGCCCGACCCGGAATCGGACTGGGCTCGGTCCACATCTAGATATTTCGATTAATGAAGCATAGGTTTTTTTTGGAAGAAAATTAATAAGCCATCAGGAATCTAACATAACCTAAGGCATTGGTGGGTTTGACATGCCTGGTAATGTGATCACCTTTTCCACTTTTGGGAATGTAACATTCCCAAAAGAAAAAATCAAACCCGCGAACCAAACACAGGTATCTCACATTCCGGGCATGAGATTCCGCCATGCATAAGATATCACCTTGAACCAAACACTCCCTTATAGTTATTTATATCCCAATCAACTGGGATATCAATCTGAGCTCCTTTTTCTGTGATGTCATATTTTCCGCTTTCTGCAATTTACTTTTTATAGATTTTTGTTAATTTCTTGTGTTGTTGTAAAAAAGGAACCTGAGATAGGTGAGTAGGGTGCTCTATTTGAAGTTGTAAAAAAGCAGCAAAGAAGAATAGCATGGTAGGATGCAAATTGTGCTTTATTTTGAGTTTTATGCTATATTGAATATTAGTATTTGAATATTGTGTTGCTTCAATTATATAGCTAGGGTGGATGCAGACTATGCAACAAATGACAATATGGATCTTGAAGCTAGAGGGTTGATTAATTGAGCAAACTATTGCATGTTTTTTAGTGTTGGCTAAACTATCATTTAATCATTGATGACTTGTTCTATTTTGCTACTTTATTTGTTTGGTTGGTTGTCAGTTTATTCAAACTTCCTGATTTGGTAACAAGAATTTGAACTTTTCGAATCTTGTCAAGCGTTTAGCATATTTATTGTGATTGTGATACACTGTTAGTAATTTAGTATTTTGTGTATTGTTAGCATGCAAACAGGTTGAAACATGTCTTGACACAAAAAAAGCTCACGAAAATTAGTACAGACAACGTGGATGAAAACATTACTAATAGACCAAACCGACCGAGTGAACCGAGTTCTTCAGTTCTATGAACCGACAACCGACCGACCGAATTCCATTCGGTTCGGTTATCCTCCACTTACAATGGAGCTATTTTTAATCCTCCACTTATTGTGTCAAATCATAGTAGAATGACTAAGAGTATCAATTTGATAATACTCGAAGGACTAAATGTGGGAACCATGAAAGTCGAAGAATAAAAATGGAAAAATTAAAAGTCATGTACCAAAAGTGTCACTGACACAATACTCGGAGGTCCAAAAGTGACAAAAACTCCAATTTCATATTTCAATTGTCTATTTTGAATCACCCAAAAATCTTGACCACATAATTAACAACTCAAGCTCCCTCTACATTTATCATTGTTTCTTTTACCTTGCACCCTGTCGGACTGGAGAAAGCCATATGAAGAATGACGTGAAGTTTCTTTCAAGGCCAATTCGAGAAACCAATATGTTGATAGCCACTGAACAATTACCCTACTAGGGTTTTCTTTCCTCCCTAGCGACGCCTTGGAGTTTTGCAACTCGTTGATTGGTTTGCTAACACATCTGTGTAACTGTGTTATTCTTACGTAAGGCTTACCATGGCTAGTGAAAGCTTTACATCAGATCATCCCGTGACTACGAGCCCTAGCAAGAAGGTTGCCTCACATGATGGAGTGAAAGGGGAACCTATTGAGGAGATGTTGAAGGGACTCGGTCTACGAGAAGACGAAGAGGAGGACGTAGTCCTAGGGGAGAACTTGGAGGAACTTGAAGCCGCATCCAGATGGTTGGCCCTCTCTAGGGTTCACACAACCAAATCTTTTAGTCATAATGCTCTCTTCGGCAGCATGCGCTCTACATGGAACTGTGCCAAAGACGTGGAGTTTCGAGCGATGAAAACGAACTTGTTTATGATTAACTTTAATTGCCTGGCAGACTAAGAGCGGGTGATGGAGAACGGGCCATGGATCTTTAGAGGATGCCCCTTACTGTTAGCACCCTACGATGGGTGGGAGGATGTTGAAAAGGTTGAACTTCAAACCTTCCCTGCCTGGGTTCAAGTCCATGTCCTAAAGGAAAAGATGAGAACCGGAAGCACTGCGAGTCAATTAGCCCGGCGTGCAGTTTTTTTTAGTCAATTAGTCCGATTGAACCCCTAATGTATGCCCTATGTTGGAACTGCCGGGGACTTGGGCAGCCCCGGACAGTTCAAGAGTTGACCTGCCTTGTGCAGAATCACAAGCCTAAAATCGTTTTTCAGTCCGAAACAACGCAGGATTGCGATTACGTTCGAAGATTAAAATGCCGCATTGGCTTAAAACATTGTCTAATCGTTAAGGGTGATGGTAAAGGTGGAGGTTTGGGGCTTTTTTGGGATGAAAGTCTTGTGGTGGAGCTTCTCTCCTTCGGCAAACACCATTTTGACGTGTTGATTAGAGAAGGAATCAATGGAGTCCAGCGGCAGGGAACTTTTGCGTATGGGGAGCCAAGAGTGCAGGATAGGCACCTTATGTGGACCCCGCTACGACGGATTAAATCAAACTCAAATGCTCCATGGCTGATGATTGGAGTTTTTATTGCGGCAATGTGGCAAAGTGAACATTGCTCAAGAACAAAACGGCCTGAGAGCCAGATGTTCGACATTAGAGAGGTATTATCCCATTGTGATTTCTATGACTTAGGCTTTCGGGGGCTACCTTGGACATATGATAATAAACAGAGGGGCGGCCAGAATGTTAAGGTACGGCTGGATAGGGGAATGGCTAACCCAACATGGATGGCTCTATTCCCGAATGCTCAAGTCCGACATTTGGTCTCCTCGAGGTCGGACCACTGTCATTTGCCACTACAGGTTCAATTACCTCATCCGTGGAGGAGTGGGAGTAAAATAAAACGGTATGAACTTTTTTGGGAAAGAGAGGAGGACCTAGATCAGGAGATTAAGGAGTCCTGGGAGCGGGCTTCGCCGGTGCAAACTCTAGGTGACTTTGCTGGTAAACTGAAGACTGTAATGGGCTCACTCCAGGGTTGGGGTCGCAAGCGAAGGGTTGGGGTCGCAAACGAATAGGGAATGTTACTGAGGAGCTAGAGAAGCGGAGAATCTGGCTGGAAGCTCTTTGATGTGTGTTTTCTCTCACTTAAAATGGTTGTAGAAAAGTGGTGAAAAATACGAGTATCGTCTCCACAGGAACAGACAAAAGGGAAATAAAGATTAACTAAATTCAGCGATTAAAAAGAAA
Organism: Cuscuta epithymum; assembly: GCA_945859915.1. Classification (NCBI taxonomy): domain Eukaryota; kingdom Viridiplantae; phylum Streptophyta; class Magnoliopsida; order Solanales; family Convolvulaceae; genus Cuscuta; species Cuscuta epithymum. The sequence goes on along the minus strand of CAMAPF010000108.1, from coordinate 2,810,752 downwards.
TAAAATAAAATAAAATGCAATTGTGCGAGATTGATTGATGAATTAAAATTAAACAAATGCGATTGAGCAAATAAAAAGGCTGGTTTCTTCTTAATTAACGACGAAGGGAACAAGAATTTCCTCCCTCATCTCTCTGTAGAAGTCCTGCTGCTCAAATCTCATTTGATCAAATTGCTCGTGCTGCTCGGCAGATAGCCTTCGGTAGATGTCGTCCTAATGCGCGTGCACCCCCGCCCAAGTGTCTGGATAAGTCTGGCCAAAGGGGGTGGCACAAAAGGTATGTCCTGTGCCGCATCATCCATCTCATCATCACTAGCCTCGTCATGGCCTGCCCCGCCTCCCTTAACAATATGTATGCCTGCCTGCTGGGATGCACCCTGCTGCCCTCCTCCTGCCGCTGTCGGCTCAACCTGTGGCCTCCTCCTCGCCACTCCAGTGTTGACCTCGGGAAGCCGGGTCAATGCTAGAAAACTGGAGCTCTCCTCCATCCTCTCAAAACGGTCTCCAAAGCCCATCCCGGTCAGAAGTTGAGTGATGAATGGGCCAGCAAAAATGGTCTCAAGTGGACAAATCTACCCGAATGCTGTTCGGGTATCCCCGTTCGGGACGTCTTGAACCTTATGATTTCGTTGGGCCTCCTGTTTCCCCTGGGCCTTCTTTATGTTTTGGGCCGGGTGTATTGGGCTTGGGCCCAATACCCCAACAAATTTAAGCTATAAAGCAATTAATCAATTCAATTTTACATTAAACAAGTAATTCAAGCATTTATAAAAAATAAGCAATTATACTAATTTCAATTGTGAAAGTATATACCAAACTCTTGAAACTAGGCAACTTACTTCGGAAGTTCGGAGAAGAGGAGTTCAGACTTCAGAGTTTGGACTTCGATGTCGGAGGCTCAGAGAAACAAGATAGGGCGGTCAGAGGCAAATCTGAGACACAGCGACGGAGAGTCCAGATACGATGCGGCAAGTCGGCGATTGAGGACGAAGGGGCCAAGGCGGGACTGCGTGTCTGCTGTATGTTGGATGTCGGACTGGGATGTGGTCTGTAGCGAAGGAACGACGCGCAACATCGCAAGGGAAGGTGAAACGGGTAGATAAGATTTGGGTCCAAAATGACGCCGTTTCCTTTATTCCTGTGCACTTAACCAAATGACGTTGTTTGGCGGACTGATTTAATTACTCCGTAAAAAAGAACAGACTGGACGTTTCTTTCTCTCCGCTTCGCTGAATCGAGCACCGACCGCAGGTTTATTCTCAAGGAAGAAGATGAAGCTACATGGGCGGCAGTCTAAATACCCAATGTTAGTAAAGAAAAATCTCCGGTGAAGGGGTGGCGCCAGCACCGGCTCGCTCCCCCTGGTTCCGCCCGTGCCTACTTCCATTAAAATTTACTTGTAAGCTAGTTTTGTTGTATTGAGTCTACAAAGAATTACCTAAAATATGACTACTTTTCATCCAGATGTAAAATAAATAATACCTAAAATAAGACGATATTAAAATACGAATAGTGAATAAAAATGTGATTTAATAATTTTAAATGACAATTTTCATGTTAAAACTTTACATCACATCACAGTGACTACAATATATGTACAAAATCACATTTTTCATAAGTTTTGTTCTAGTACCCCTTATCTTTTACGGGGTATAAAATACCACTTCTTTTTTGGTTTTTCAAAAAATATGAATACTTCTCTAAATGAATTTTACAGGAGTTTTAATTTCATTTATCATCTATTGCCTTTGTCACATTCAAAGATTTCTATTCAATACATCTTGATCAACGTAAAATCTTCTTAAAATCATTAACTTTATATATTCAACTTTCATCAAATTTGATTTTTTTAAGATTTTATAAAAAAATCTAATTACGTACAAGAATTAGTTAATTTTGAGAACAGTGGAATATAATAATCCGTGTGAAAACATTATGCAGTATTACCCAAAGAGTGACATTTTAGAGAAAATGTAAATCAAACCCCTAATGTTGTTACGCAGTAACGTATTTTTTATCACGTAATAACGTTTTGTTTTGTTGCGAAAACAATTCAAATAAAAATAAACACGCGAAAGGGACAATTATGACATCTACTTCGAAACTGTCATTCTTTACTTCCCCTTTCCCCTTGTCCAAAGAGAGCCAAGCCAGCCCATTTCCATGTGATGCTGTGTAATTGTGCAACGTCATCAGTTCTAACAAATCACTATATTGTTGAAATTTTTCATTAACATATCTCAGATTTGCTTTCTAAAAATACTCAGATTTGCACTTTTCCAATCTTTGTTTCTGTTCCAGATGAAGCGACCTCATGATTCCGGGATAGACGGCAACGATCCCGACGGAATCAGCGATTCCAAGAAGCCGAAGACGGCGATGGAGGGGGAGATAGAGACTGGGGGTGCATCGGCAGCGAAGATCGCGGCAGAAACCGTTCTTTCGGACGAGAATTTGCTTTCCGAGGTTCTGAAACACCTGGACGGGCGTACGCTAGCGTGGGCGGCGTGCGTTAGCAAGCTGTGGAAGCGGACGGCGGAGGATGAGCGGCTGTGGGAGGTGATGTGCGTCAAGGACGGCTCCCGCAATCCACAGCATCGGCAGCTCCGCCACGTGGTCGTCGCCCTAGGCGGCTTCCGCCGCCTCTACTCGCTTCATCTCTGGCCGCTCGTCAAGCTACCATCTCATCCCTCACCGTCCGCGCCGGGGTGTACCTGGCCTTGCCTGCCCCCGCCGCCCAAAGTCGCTCCGACCGTATCCGCCGGCGTGAAAAAACGGTGGGGAAACGACGAAATGAATCTGTCGCTCTCACTCCTCTCGATCCGGTATTTCGAGACGATGAATTTCAACAATCGCAGCAAGCAAACCTGATTAAATTAAATCGTTAAATTTCTCGTTTGTAGTTTGTACCTTGCCTTTGATACTCCGTATTAATCATCGGTCTGTATTTGTTGTAATTAGGCTTGTTTTAATCAGAGATCTGTATTCTGTAATATGTGAACTTTTTAAACATTTCGAAATGCTTGTGATTTGATCAAAATTTATGGGCTCTTATCTCCTATGTAACTCAAGTTAGCCAAGTTATATGTTCACATTAATTTTACACCAAGGTTTACATAATCTATATATTGATATACGTTCAGAATAACCCAGTTTTTCACCTTGAATCAGTCAAAATATGCCGATTCCGGAGGATTAGATCCTGTAACTGATGTTCTATGGCTGACCGATATTGCTCAATGCTCACCAGTCACCTATGTTGCACCGATACTTCACCTCGATGCCGTATCCGCGTATCCGATACGTATCCGTATCCGATACTCACCGATACGCGTCATGTACGTATTGGGTCCGTATCCGTAATTTAATAAAAGTATCGGGCTTAATTTTAAAAATATTGATACTTCCGATACCCGTATCCGTGAACCGATACGCGTATCCGAACCTATAACCTCTCATTTGATACACGACATGACGAAAATTCAGTAGCTGCCCAAGCGACCATAACATGTGGAACATTGATAAAGATGGTTTCGGGAGTATGAAAAATAAAGGAATACTATAATTTGTCATTTCATTGCTTGATGAGCTTTAATTGAAACAAGACTTACATGTAAATGCAAATAGAGAACAAAAAAATATTATTTGAATTTAAATCAAAATATCAATACTTTAGTTTTTTTTAGACTAGTCTTTGAAACTTTATTATAATAGTTAATTTTTTGTACTATTATTATTTTATTTATGAACCCCTGAATTATATATATTTGCAAATTATACTCTATATTTTTATTATTTATAAATATACCCCCGTACCCGTATCCTATAATTTTTTAAAGTGCCGTATCGTCGTACCCGTATCCGCGTATCCGAGTATCGGCGTATCCGTATCCGTGCAACATAGCCAGTCACCATCATTTTGGTGTTGCTATTATTTTCCTAATGGCGTGTACAAATAAATATTGCATATGTGAGAAAAAAACATCTGGGTTGTACAGAGATATTTGAGCAAGAGGAACTGCATCACGAATAATGTGTACTTGCTATATTTGCACATTCAGTAGGAGCATATCACTATTCACTAGTTTAACATCACTAGAACATATACGGAGTACTATTTACAAAAATAAAATACCAGTGGATCTATAGTCTGTACTAGAGCACCTGGAAATTGAATCAACTACCGAGTAATACAGAAGCTAAGTGCCTAAATGTATAAGTATTTAACTACGTCTCTTGTCAACAATCATACTAAGAGATTTTAAATTGCTAAGAGTGCATGCATGCAAAAACACAAACAAAATGCATACAATAACCCACACTTGTTAATTTTAGCTGCACATTTGTAGCTTCCTGACTATATCCTAATCTAATGCGCAAGCAAGTGGTGCAACCAGTGGTTATTCCATGGAAAATTACATTTGTGCACATAATTAGTACACACACAGTATACACAGCCCCAGTTGCCTCTATACACATATAATTTGTTTAAAAAAAATCAATTACAATCTGTTGATTATTTGTGTAAACATGTTGTGTACAACAAAAATTATCCTTATTTGGTGTAATCCTTTCACCTTTTAGTGACAAGCCACGATTGCAAGGAGGCAATATCACCTTTCACCTTTTAGAGCGAGAGATGTTTTTTTTAGAAAAGCGAGAGAGGACCTTGATGCCGCTCCATCTCTTTGAATATAGTTCGCGAGGGCATTTGCTATGATAGTAAGTACCTGTTTAATTTGAATGAGAAAGGTAGAGATGTAATGTGTTACATTGTTTGGTTTGATGGTTAGTGTATCATGTAGGGCATTTTTTAAAAATTCCACATGTCATTGTATTGTACTACGTATCAAATACTCTACAATTAAGACAGAGTTATAATGACTTTGTGTGTAATTGAAAAACAATTTACACAACAATTAAGACACTGTACTTATATTTTACATGTAAAATATAAGAGCCCGTTTGGTAGCACCAAAATCGGCTGTTTTGGCTGATTCTGTTGAAATTTATGATATTCTGGCTGGAGTGGCTGTTTTGGCTGATTCTGCTGATTTAAGAAAAAAATATTTTAAAAATATATTTTATTAATAAATTAAAGAAAAAATTATATGTAAAAATAGCTAAAATGATCCTCTACAGTAACTTCAGCCAATACAGCCAGAAAAGTAACTCCAACCTTACTTTTTCGGCTTATTACACAATTCAGCGCGTGAAAGTAAAAGTTACGTGTTTGGTGAAAAAGCTGGCTGATAAGCCTGATAAGCCGAAAACAGAGTTCTCCAAACGGGCTCTAAATAAAATTTATAAATATGATTACCGTTGTTTTTTTCTTCTTAAAATAAGTCATATTCCCTTCTTAGAGAAAATTTATATTTTAGCCAAAATTAAAAAAAGTTATATTTGGCTTAAAAAGTATATTTTGATTTTTTTAGCCAATTATTTCTAACTTATCTGCTTAATATTAATGTCAATATCCTTGTGACCTTTCCTTGAAAGTGCCACACCCATACCTTGAGACCATAAAGTACTTGGCAAGTATATTTTGAAATAAAAATAAGTAATTCCATTTATAAAAATTGTACGAATATTAATCGTATTTTAGAGTAATTTTAATGGGTAATACCAAATCAGCCCGTTTAATGGGTAATATTAGAGTAATTTTGAATCCAGTATCGGCAGTCGAACTGCTCTAATTTAAAACAGCATGGTTTTGTGAGGCGCCACGTCTCTGGTCTCCTCCCTCCGGTGCTGAACCCCACTCTATTTTTCGCAACTTCTCTGGTGAATGTAAGACCAGCTCGGAAAGTGGGTTGATCATTTGCCGATGGATTTTGAAGAAAGTCAGCTGCAGACTCGATATACCGGGAGCTCGAAGGCGGCGGTAACGGACGATTCCGTCACCGTCTCAGACCATGTCAACGTCACCACCGGTACCGACGCCCAACCTACATCGCCTCCTCCGCTGTCTTCCCCTGACCTCACCTCCTTCAAAGAAGGTGAAGAAGTCATTGTTTATCACTGCAGTCATCCGTACGCAGCTAGGGTAACTCTACTGGCTCTATGCTGACTAAAAATCTCAATTTGAATATGCATTAAACTCTTCAACGGAAAGGAATCAAGGATTAATGAAATTTAAAGCCTTTAGGCTTTGTTGAATACTGGAAGTAATTGTTAGTCCTGGACTCGAATTTTGTTTATTGAACGTTCTCCAATAAAGCTTTCTTCTTCTTCTTCTTCTTTTTCTAGTAGACAACTTTGCTAGTATAATATGCAATACAATTGTGTGAGTACATATTTTTATCAAGTCCAATCTTTTTCCAGCGTTTAGTGTCCAACTAGGCTCGATAATGTTCTCCAGTTCCTGTAGTATGCCCAAAGTGTTGAGTGCAATCTATTTGTTCAGCTATATGCCATTTCCCCCTAACAATTTATGAATTGTTTTTTTGGCCCATTTTTTTTGGGGGGGGGGGATGGAAGATTCAAAGGGCTGAGTTCAACGAGAAACAGTGGAGGTATTTTGTTCACTATATTGTAAGTATCATGCTTCTTGGCTAATTTACTTTACCACCTGCTACCTACAATGGAACATAGCCTTGTGCATCATGGAAGCAGTGCTGACACAAAACATATTTTGATTGTTTGCAGGGTTGGAAAAAAAGGTGAGTCTATATGTGCCACTTCATGCTCCTATTAAATCAAAAGCTGAACAAATTTGAGCTTTGCTGAAAGTTTAGTAAACATTTTATCAGCTGGGATGAATGGGTGGGTGTGGACCGGTTGCAAAAATGGACTGAAGCGAACATCCGAAAGCTAGAAGAGCGTGGACCCCAAACAAAACCCCCTGCAGGTTGCATTCATAGCATGACAAGTTGTGGTTTTAATTTACATCTTCAGCATATGCCGTCGGTCTCCTCAACTCAGACCTTGAGTATTGTATAAAGTTACACGCACAAACACATTATGAGTACATATGTTGATTAAATACTGCGAGCATTAATAGTAGGCTGTTTCTTTTTAATTTCTTTGCATTTTCTGACATTTTTAGGGTTTTCATGCTTACACAAACTATTATAAGTATATTGCTGTTTTTCCTATTATATTAGGTGTTCTATTCACTTTACAATCCTAAGATACTTAATGTGAGTATAAGTGGAAATTATTTAGGGAAAGGATTTGGCTATGCTGGTTTTCAAAAGGTCGGAACGCCGTACCACAAACTCAGGATTAAGGCCTAGGCAGTTGGCCGACCATTATAAGTATAACTGGTTTTATTGAAAATCACAAAAACATTTTATCCCCTTTTCTTGTTTTGTTTTGTTTTGTTTTGTTTTGTTTTGTTTTGTTTTGTTTTGTTTTGTTTTGTTTTGTTTTGTTTTGTTTGAATACATTGAAAATGAACATATTTTTTCTCATTTTATAGGTCCTACATTCCATTTTTGCCCATATCAAGCAGGATTCACTTTCCCAACTTGCACACTATTGACTTTGTATTCTTTTCAAATCAGTTTTTCATCATATTTTAACTTTTCAGAATCATTTGACATCATTTTATTTGGTTTCATTTACGGCATACCCACAAAAGGAAGACATATTTGCCCTGTCAAGATAGGTTGAACACACTCAGTGAGTCCAATTATGGGGTCAAGACACTTCATTAAACCGAGACCTAAAGCATAAAGAAAAAATTATTCCATATGGGCCATCAGCCCATAAATAGAAAGAGAGTGGGGCAAACGAGTTCCGACAATAACAAAATCAGCTTATAAAAAACTTAAGGTCATTAAGATTTTACCAATAGGGGATATTAGTTATTATCAACTCCATTTGTTTTGGATTCTTTTTATTATGATAACATACAAAGCTTTGTTAAGCACTTTGGGAGTTGTGGCAGGCACAAGCAGTAAAAAGCGGAAGAGATATGATGCTCAAAAGGTAAAATCTATGCCATTTGTTTTCTTTGCATCTTTGCTGTGTGCAACATTATTGGACTTCTTGGTGACAGCCTCTTTTGGCTTATGCATGTATTTGGAAGTGGAAGTGATCCTTAGAATGCAATCAGGATCTTAACTAGCTGTGAGATCTTGATTGTCTGTTGCAATAACACATTTGCCTAACAATGCCGGCCTTATCACTTTTGGCAGGACAAAGGTGGACTACCTTCAGAGAATTTTGTTTTTAACCTCCACATTCCACATCCATTAAAGAAGCAGCTAATTGACGATTGTGAATTCATTACCCATTTGGGCAAGGTAAACTATAGACACACTGTTATTGCATTAAGCTTCATTTTCCATTCCTTTGTGTTGAGAGATATTTTAGGCAGGAAATAGTTGAAGAAAATATGTTTTAAATAATCCCTGATTTTCCCTATTCTGCCTCCTTGTAAGTTCTATAAATACTTAGCCATGTAATTATTCAGAAGAATAAATATACATAATTCGCTTCCTTACCTGATTCACGTCACTTTGCATGCACACCTTCAGTCCTTTTTTTTCTATTTTATTTGGAGGTGTTTGGCTCAAGAGTTTTAAACCCCAGTATCGACTCTGGTTACGTTTTTTTTCTAGTACTTGGGGTACCAGAATTGAGTCCTGGAAGAATTAAAACACTAATGCACATAATAAAGTCCACTAAAAGAAAAAATCTGGAATTGAAAATGAGGGAGGTAGAGAGGAGTTGAGCAGGGAAATAAAAAATGACTATGTTACCTGAAAACTACCAAACAAAGAGACTAGTTTCCCAAGAACTTTTTCAACATACTAATTATTGGAATCATTTTGGTGTTTTTACCAAACGCCCTAACTGTAGTTATTGGAAACAGTTGATTTTTTTGCAATAAGTGAAACACTTTTGCTCCCGGCTCCTTACCTAACACAAACACAAACTCCTGTTTCAAGAACTTTTGTTGTCCAAAAAGAGTGTCCTCTTTAAACGAATACCAAAAACTAAATACCATCAAGTGAAATACAACAATTCATTCTCCACCGTTTAGTTCACCCTCTTTCCTTTTGGATTGTCCCAAATTAGGGAAAAGGGTCAGATAAGCCCTCGAACTTACATAAAAAGGTCAAATAGGCCCTTATATAGGAGGCTTTGGCGGTCCGTCGCCATTTGGGACGGTTCCCGGTGGAAGTTTTTGATGAAATTTTTTGAGCATCTAATTCATTAAGTCTAGTTTACTCATACCAAATTTCAGCTAAAACTTCAATGGGGAAGGCATTCAAATGAATTCTTGAAGATAACTGCGCAGTTAAAAACGCAGTTATCTTCAAGAATTCATTTGAATGCCTTCCCGATTGAATTGTTAGCTGAAATTTGGTATGAGTAAACTACACTTAATGAATAAGATGTTCAAAAAATTCATCAAAACATTTCACCAGAAACCGCTCCAAATGGCGACGGCTGGAAAGAGCCTCCTATATAAGGGCTTATTTGACCTTTTTATGTAAGTTTGAGGACCTATTTGACCCTTTCCCCCCAAATTATCTTCTCATTTATCTTCAAGGAATGAATAATGGAGTTTGATATCATTATTTTCCTTTCTAAATAAATCTGAATTGCACAATTTTTATTTTCTTAAACTTTAGTCAAACGGGGAAAATAAATTAGACATGGAGGGAGCATGAGTAGGAATCTAGGATTTTTCATGGTTGTACTTTGCAAAAGATAGAAAGTTGTGTGCGGGCAAATTGTTGTACTTTGCAAAAGATAGAAATTTTGCAGTGTGGGGGCATTGGTCATTCCTTGACGATCCCTCTTCATTTCGCTCCAAAAAAATTAAACTCTAAACATTATGTCACGCACAAACATATTTTGCAGCTTCTCCAACTTCCTCGTTCTCCTAGTGTGGATGAAATACTTGGCCAATACAGTGCCTATCGGCAAAAGAAAGATGGGATGTGAGTTCATCTTTTTTCACATTTTCCATCATATCTCTGATAACTTCTTTTTTCATCAGCAGGCTCTTTGTTTCTTTTTCAACTTGGGGATCGTAGTAATTTGATTTCTTTTTTCCTAGTTATAGGGCCTCACGGTATGTACTTTAATGCTATTTTGTGTGTATGCTTGATAAAGGGTAGCTGATTCACTAAGGGAAATTCTCAGTGGATTGCAACGTTACTTTGACAAAGCATTGTCAGCCTTGCTGCTTTACAAGAATGAGCGTGACCAGTATGAAGTAGCAATTAAAGATGGAGTCTGCCCTTCGTTTGTCTATGGTGCTGAGCATCTATTGCGCTTGTTTGGTATTGATGCTACTAACTCATTCACATTTCCTCCACCCAGTTGGTTCTTGGTGCACCTTCTTATGTATGGGGAACAAACCAATCATATTTGAATTTTGATGTCGTGCTTCTTTCATCCAATGTGTATGTTTGGCAGTTAAATTGCCTGAAATATTGCACCATGCAAATATTGAGGATGAGTCAGTGATTGAGTTACAGCAGGAATTACAGGACTTCCTCAGGTAAATACGATTGTTCTTCACTTCATCCCATGTTTGTTAGGGTCCTTTTGGAACCTAGAAAATGATCAGGAAAGATACCAAGGATAAAAATATAAAAAGACATTTGAAAGAAACTAAATGCAGGTTAAATACAAAAGCATGCCCCAACTCCATAAGCCAGAATCTGATATTTCATTTAAATACTGCTTGTATTATATAAAGATTTTTTTCGTATATATTAGTACTAAGTAACCATCCAATAGGTGAAAAATGTTACGTAGTAACTTTTTTAGCACAAAGATGTTATCAACCAATGGTTTTCTTTTGCAATATGTAATTTTGCAACGTAAAACTGAACATAAAAAACAATCCTCGTCAATTTCCCCACATCCACTAGGCTACCATTTTCTGGGGTTCAAGCATAGTCTTAAGTCACAATACAAAGGAAAAATTCACATGAATAATCTATCTATCAAGTATCAACGATCTTCCCATATTAATCCCAAATATGTATAATTCCAAAATAATCTAATTTATATAGTGTAGCTTTTAAAAACAAATCCGTGACCTGAATAAACAAGTTTAGCAGGTTGTCAAGCCACATGAATTAATATAATTGGTCTTTATTTGTTTTGATTTTCCATTTCTTTCTATTCTATTCTATTCTTTTCTTTTCTTTTCTTTTCTTTTTGCCTTATTCTTTTTCTCTCAGTCACCTCTGCTCCGTTTGATCTCCTTCTTTTTCATTTTTCTTTTCACTTTTCTCCTCTTTTTCTTCTACTTGCTTTTCTTTTTGGCCTTCACCACTTGAGCCATACACAGCGAACTTGCATGAGCGGTTCTAAAGGGGGGGATCTTATAGGTGCCACCCATTCCAGTAGCATGTATTTGGAGCTCAATATGAAGTCTTATTTTGACCCATTCGGATAAGGGAACCCTCCAAAATTGCTTTGAAATAAAATCCATGCTTTGAGCCTTTCTTTAACCAGAACTGGGGAGGATGAGAGGAAAGGGGGGTGAAAATATCCCATCAATAAAGCGACGGGAAGGAAGAATAGAAAGCCATCATTCCCACTTTTTCATATTCAAAAGAAATTTAACCCTTGATGATAAGGTAGGACAGCTTTGAACGTAGACAGTAGACACCAAGACTCCTTCATCCTTATCCTCCTGTCATCTCGCTCTTTGGAATTTTGTCCAATTTTATTATGTCTAAACATGGTCAGGTAACAGACTCATGAGAAGGTAAAAAAGAAAAAAAGGACTTGAGAAGAGTACTGGATGGGAGTAGAGTTGTTAATGGATCGAACTTTTATCGAACTATTCGAGTTCGAGCTCGGTTTCGAACCTAACGAGTCGAGCTTAACGAGCTTTCGAACTCGAAACCGAGCTGAGTTTTAAGTTCGAAAAATTAATCGAACCGATCTCGAACATAGTAGTATTTGGCTCGGTTCGAGCTCGAGCTCAAGCCTATCAAACACCTGGAAATTATAAATATAATTTATACATATGTCAATAACTTGTTTAATTTAAATATATATCAACGAGCATCACCTAAAACTTGGAGCATATTTATCGACCTTATCGAGCGCTCGATTCTAACATCCAATGCCTATCAAGCCGAACACAAGCCTCATTTGTAAAGCTCGACGAGCTTCGAGCTCGAACATCCCTATTACTGAATCGAGCCAAACTCGAGCTCTGGGTGTTCGGGCTCGGCTCGGTAACAGCCCTAGATGTGAGGCAACACGTGGGAGATGAACAAAGCTTTTTTCCAGTCATATACATTCAAAGGATATATGCTCAAGGGTGTTTACCTGTTAAACAAGTTGCAATTACCTATGACTATTTTTGAGAAGGATTATGGATACCCCTTAAATTCAGATTATTTTGGAATTATACGTATATGAGATTAATATGAGAAGATTATTTTGGAATTATTGATGTGAATTTCCCCCCCATATAAATTAATCCCGCTAAATACGTAGCAGACAAGGTAAGGGTTTAATGGCTATTCATTCAATATAATCGAGGGCCCGAGGGGGTAAATGTTTACTAGCCTAAATTCAAGGGATTAAGTGAAAGTATCATAATCCATAACTTGGACTGAAGCTGGCTGTTTCCCATCACCAGGTGGGTGGGTGGGGGTGTTTTCTGGCATGAACTTACAGGACATTTTAATTTTTTTTTGCGACAAACCCAGGTTCCTACACAAGAATCAGAGCTCATTCTTCGCATCATTTTACATTAATTGATCCTCAAGGTTGTGCTGCTGATGCGGCGGCTCCAAGAAAGAAAGAAATCAGATGCTTAGCTTTGGCCACTACCAGTTTGTATTTTGTAATATTATAATATTAAAGTATTAAGCTGTGAACGAGCCAATCCACTTATCCACAGTGTCTGTCTCTTGCTTTTTAGATGAACTGCCTTTTGCCGTGAACGTTTTCAGGTGGTTCTAGCTCCATGTACTAGTGCCCTTGCAACACAGGGTTTAACAACACTATTTTCAATTTTATGTCCAATAACTGAATGAATTTCTCTTTACCCAACCCGTGCAATCCGGACCTCTCGATTCCTCCAACTTATGAATTGAACTTTCAAGCTTAGTGATGGGAAAACATCTGAGAACACTGCCAAGTGCCAAATGTATGGATGTATCATGTATGTAGCATACATTTTCTCTCCTTAGAATTAGGCTGTTTGAATGAGTAATATTGCCAAGCAAAGGATGGAGCTATTGGTATATGTCATACGTGGATATATTGATACACTTTCACTAGATTATTAGTACATGTATCCGTTTAAAAAATAGTCATGGTAAAAGACATCATAAGAAATCTATAGTTTGGGTAATGGTGAACCTGCCTCACGTGTGGGTGGGTCCACATAGTAGCTTCATGGGTGGGTGTGGGTTTACACTGTCTTTCCTACTTCGACTCATTGCCATTATGCCATACCTACTTTTAACAAGTAGCATTGTATATAGCCTTCTTATATGTCATTATGTTGTAAGGCCTATATAGTTCGTGGTTTAAGGTTCAATCCGATTTGGAATTGGAATTGGAATCGGAATAGCTGATTTTTCAATCGGAACCGGAACTGCATTGTACATCTGCTTTGGAATTAGAGGTTCATTTTGGTTCGGTTCTCTCAGAACCGGACTTCCTTCTCATCCATCCAACCCATCAAGATCATCTCCTTTATCGGATGCCCTCAACACCCATTGTTCGGGGAAGAGACTCAATCAGTTGACTATCAACGTTATTTGATGATTTTGTACCACCAAAACCTCCGCCATCAATCGATTTTTTCTCTCAATTTTTGGCTCACAGATGATAGTGAGCATATTTCTTTTTATTGCAACATGCACACCAACTTTTGATAGCACTTATTCAATCAGTTGACATTTGACAATGGGGAAATTTACAGCTTTAATATCATAGCTTTCAAGTGTGCTCGTTATCAGTCCTGTAACATTATTTACTTGCGAATTTGGTCATCTAACTAATAAGTATGTGAGCGATCAAAAAAAAAAACTAATAAGTATGTGAGATCTAAGGATTTTCGGGTAGAAAGTACACTTTTCGGCAGAAAAATATATTCGATGTCGTTGATGTGTTTCCACATATATTTTCAACCAAAAAGTGTATAATCCTTTATGTGCAGATTTTTAGTTCCAATGCTGAATGTACAAACGAGTAAATTTACAGGACTAGGACTAATATTGGGCATATACGCGCAGGGTTGGACTCGGGCCGTGTCGGGTGCGGGTCGGGCCTAGGCCCGGGTGGGCCGCCGGTTTTGAAAAGTTGGGCCCAGGACCGGCCTGGGTAGCTACCGGGTTCGGGCCGGGCCTCGTTTTTTTTGCTTTCCTAAGTATCCCTGACCCCCCCCCCCACCCCCCCAAACCCCTTCTAAACATCAAGTCCAACCCAGGTGGAACCCAAAAAAAATGAAAAAACAAAAAAAAAAAATCAATTTGGCCCGAACCGGGCCCGGCCGGGTCGGGTCTCATTTTGAAGGAACCGTGCCCGGAACCGTCTCCCCCTCGGACCGGGTCAAAGCCCGGTACCTGGACCGGTGAACCGGGATGGTCCCGGACCCGCACAGTAGCAGGCCGGGCCAGTTCACGGGCCGGGTGGCCCGACCCGAGTCCACCACTATATACGCGCTATCAAAAGCTTCAGAGTAAAATTGCAAATATACCATTAAAAATAATAAAAAATATAGCGATATTTCTTATGTATGACAACTGACAAGTTTTAATTTTTATATTCTGAGTGGTGCCAATTTTAGAGTATCGCAAGTCTTCATTTGTATGTTTGTAAAAAAACAGTATTCCATTTTTAGGAAATGAAAACGGGTGAGATGGAATTGAACTTCATGTGTTTTCGGGGGTTGCTAGACGCACCCCCATAAATGTAACCATCGAGAGACTGATTTACCCTTTTAAACTTGCTTTTAAACTTGTTAAGGGAAGCCGTATTGAATTTCAATCACTTTTAAAATTAACTTTCGAACAACAATTTTAAATTTGACAGCCCTATAAATGCCATAGCTACCTAGTAAGTAGGATCACACGGCTTGGTCCATGTCAATTTTACATTCAATCTTCATCCAATAATATGCAGCCGTGTGGCAAATAATTCCTTTTTTATTAAATGTTATAACTTTTTCATTTTTGCTCCAAATTTTATAATAATTCCATCAGATTAAATAATTTGAGAAAAGGGGCAAATAAGGCCACGTACTAAGCAAAAAATGTCAAATAAGGCCTTATTTAAGAGAATCTGTCCGGCCATCGCCATTTGGGGTGGTTCCCGGTGGAATTTTTTAATGAAAGTTTTTGAGCATCTTATTCAGTAAGTCTAGTTTACTAATACCAAATTTTCTTCACGTACAAACGAGTAGAATAGAATAGATTTGTGAATTTGATGAAGTTTAAGTCTGTTTTTGGTAGAATAAATTTTGAAAAGAAGAAAATCATAATTGTTGAAAAAGATGAAGTTTGAGTCTTTCTTTGATAAAAGTGAAAGAATAGAATAGATTTGTGAATTTGATGATAGTTGTGGAATAATGGAACAGGTTGCCCTCTAAGGAGCCCTGACTGATATATATATAATAAAATAAATGTCACAAATACAATTGGGTTAAGCCCACTATTACACCCCCTCAAGCTGTGCGGGAGATACAACGTGCAGGTTGTTTTTAAGGAAATTAAATTGCTGACTAGAAAGACTTTTTGTAAAAATATCAGCAAGTTGAAGATGAGTAGGAATGTATTTGACAACCAGATCACCATGTGCCACTCTCTCACGAACAAAATGATAATCAATCTGAATATGCTTACTCCGAGCATGCTGAATAGGATTAGCAGTCAAGTATGAAGCTGAGATGTTGTCACAAAAAAGCTGTACAGGTGCGGTAATAGAAAATCCAAGCTCAAACAAAATAGATCGCACATGTAAGGTGTCCTGGACCGTATAAGCTATAGCACGATACTCAGCTTCGGTAGACGACTTGGAGACGGTAGGCTGCTTTTTGGATTTCCAAGAGATAAGATTAGGACCCAAGAAAACAGCAAACCCAGTAGTGGAGCGAGAAATATCCGGACACCCTGCCCAATCAGCATCGGAATAAGCCATAATATAGGTGGGTCGAGCAGATGCCTGGAGCCAGAGACCATGATCAAGAGTGCCCTGCAGATATCTAAATATACGCTTGACAGCAAGCATGCGAGTAGTACGGGGAGCATGCATAAATTGAGACACTAAATGTACTGCATAAGTAATGTCAGGTCGTGTCAAAGTTAAATATTGTAATGCACCAACCATACTGCGGTACTCAGTGGCATCTGCAAGAAGTTCACCATCAGTGAGAGAGAGAGTGGTATGAGTAGCAAGGGGGGTACGAACACACTTGAGAGTGTGTAGGTGAAAGCGAGTGAGAAGATCAGATACATATTTTTGCTGAGAAAGAAAAAGACCCTTAGGAGTTCGAATAGACTGAACCCCAAGAAAATAATGCAAATCACCTAAATCTTTCACAGCAAAGTGACTAGCAATAAGTACAATGAAAGAATTTACCAAGGATGGAGAAGAGCCAGTAATAATTATATCATCTACATATAATAATAAATAAATGACAGAATTATTATGGCGATAAATAAAGAGAGAATGATCAGACTTACTACACACAAAATTATGCGCAAGTAAAAAGCTAGAAAATCTGTGAAACCAAGCTCGCGGGGCTTGCTTGAGGCCATAGATTGCCTTACGCAAGCGACACAAATGAGTAGGGAACTGGGGATGAATAAAACCCCGCGGCTGACGCATGTAAACTTCTTCTGTGAGATATCCATGTAAAAAAGCATTTTTAACATCTAACTGACACATAACCCACCCAAAAGAAATAGCAAGAGTTAGAACCAAACGAACCGTGGTGGGTTTAACAACAGGACTAAATGTCTCAGAAAAATCAACCCCGGCCTGCTGATTAAAACCCTGGGCCACTAAACGTGCTTTATGACGCTCAAGAGAACCATCTGAATGGTATTTAGTTTTATAAATCCCCTTCGACCCAACCACATTTTTAGTGTTATCAAACGGAACCAGCTCCCAAGTATTATTTGTGATAAGTGCATTAAATTCATCTGCCATAGCCTCACGCCATTTAAAATGCTTATTAGCCTCAGTAAAACAAGTAAGATCAGCAGAAGTAACAATTGTGTTTAAACTAAAAATGGATTTGGGTTTGAAAATTCCGGACTTTGCCCGGGTTTGCATAGGATGAACGTTCAGAGGCGGACCAGTAGACGAGGTTGACACATTGGGGAAAGACGGGGGAGTGAGGTTGTGCTACTGTGGCAGAAGGGTTATCTGTGGAAGAAGGGCTAGGAGTGGTTTCTGCCGAGGCAGTGGGTGGGGTGGAACTTATGGCAGAATGGTGTGGGATGGATGGTGGGGAGTTTATGACAAAATGATGTGGGATGGATGGGGGAGAGCTTATGGCAGAATTATGTGGGATGGATGGTGGGGAGCTTATGGCAGAATGATGTGGGATGGATGGTGGAGTGTGGCATAGTACTTCGGGTGTGGTGCAGGGAGGAGAAGTAAGGGAGATGTACTGCTCCATACCTGCAGGAGCTGCAGCCGGTGGAGGGAGAGGAGATTCGACTATGGGAAGGCTTGGGAGTATAGGAGCGAAGGCAGTGGGTGGAAGGATAGTAGGAGGAAGAGTTTGGAGGGATGACTCTAAGGGAATTTGGGAGGAGGATGGAGAACCTAATTAGTGAACAAACGGAAAACTAGTCTCATGGAAACGAACATGACGGCTAACGTAGACCCTACCAGACTTAGGCTCAAGACAACGGTAACCTTTATAACTGGATGCATAACCAATGAACACGCAATGGACAGAACGAGGAGAGAGTTTATTAGAGGAAGTGGCAGAGATATTTGGAAAACAAGCACATCCAAACACCCGTAAAAAAGAGTAATCAGGAATTTTGTGGAAAAGTTTCTCATAAGGAGAAAGGCCAAGAAGAATGGGAGAAGGTAATCTATTAATAATATATGCAGCAGTAAAAAGAGCATCAACCCAAAAAGAACTAGGAATAGACGCTTCAAGAAGCATTGTCCTAGTTAATTCCAGTAAGTGGCGGTGTTTACGCTCAGCAACACCGTTTTGTTGTGGAGTCTCAGGGCATGATTTTTGGAATAAAATTCCATGATACTCAAAAAATTGCTGCATATTAAAATTAACAAATTCACTCCATCCATCACTTTGAAAAACTTTAATTTTGCAATTAAAAAGATTTTCAACTAATGCCTTAAAAATTTTAAAATGATGAAAAACTTCACTCTTTTGACGCATTGGATAAATCCAAGTAAACCGAGAAAAATCATCAATAAAGCAAACATAATATTTAAATCCAAGATTGGATAAAACAGGGGATTGCCAAACATCAGAATGAATTAATTGTAAAGGTGCAGAAGAAGTATGACTAGCATCCATAAAAGGTAACCGTTGTGATTTGCCTAAACGGCAAGAAATACAATCATGAGAGATACTAGAATTACTACAAATATGATTATGACTACGAAGAAGGCGTAAAACATGTTCGCCACAATGTCCTAATCTACGATGCCAAAGTGGACCAGACGTTGTGACTGAGGATAAAGCTAGAGTAGGTGGCTGTGGTAGACTAAGAGGATAGAGATGACCATCACTGGTTGCTCGAAGAAGAACCGCCCCCGAAAGTTTGTCCTTTACAAAAAAAGAATTTTTATTAAAAATAGCAACACAATTGTTATCTGCACACAACTTTTGAATAGAAAGTAAATTAAATTTTAGCTGAGGCACATGATAAACAGATTTGAGCATAAGGGGACGGCTAGAGGTATTTAAAAAAATATCACCAATATTTTTAATAGGAAGATTAGTTCCATTAGCAACACTAACAGATATGGGGCCAACATAAGGAGATTTATTAACTAAATTACCTTCATTCGGGGTCATGTGAGCAGAAGCCCCAGAATCGGGGTACCATAAAGCAGTATTAGCATCACCATTAGGAGTTAATAGAGCGGGGGCATATGTCTGGGAAAATCGAGACGGACAATTCATAGCAGAGTGACCTACAGAAAAACAAATTTGGCAAACAACGGGAGAGGGAACAGACCCAAGAACTCCCTCAGTTGAAGGAAAGCCTACATAGCCAGAGTTAGTACCGCAAGTATAAAAGGGATTAATATTTAAAGTGGACAAAACTGAATTACTAGCAGTACCTGAAGTGCCCGGTCTAGGAAAAGCTGCACCCCCTAGAGACTGAACAAGTGGCGGCTGCTGCTGGCCAAAAGGTGCGGGCTGGCCGAATGCAGGGGGCTGGCCAAAGGGGTGCTGGTGCTGTTGTTGGCCATATGGGAATCGCCCTCGGCCACGACCACCCCTGCCGCGACCACCTCTTCCGCGGCCTCCCCTGCCGCGAGGTGCGTTTGCGGGGGTGATGTGTGTTTTCTCGCACTTAAAAATGATGTAGTAAAATGGTGTAAAGTACGAGTATCGTCTCCACAGGGACGGACAAAAGGGAAATAAAGATTAATTAAACTTTAGCGATTAAAAAGAAATAAATAAAATAAAAGTGCAATTGTGCGAGATTGGTTGATTGATTGAAATAAAACTAATGCTAATGAGCGAATAAACAGATTTGGTTTTCCTTAATTAACGACGAAGGGAACAGGAATTGATTCCGGGGTTAACCAGATTTCTGGCAGAACAGGCCTAATCACATGAATTTAATTTAATTGAGCCTAGCTAATCATTACTAAGTTCTTACCGCTCTCGCGGCGTAGAGTACAATAATTTAGGGGACCAGGCTGATCTCTCATGCGACAGGATCCTAAATTATTGCCAAGACGAGCGAGCTTACGGCCCCTTAATCGCTACTAATCTCTTAGCGAACGATTAAGTGTGTGTGAATGTGTCCTAGAACAAATTAGATCTCTCTTAATTTATTCTACATGCAATTGTAATTCTAGCTGCAGTCTAGGTTACAAGAGATATCAATTAAATTATTCAAACACAAATTAAACGGCATTCATGCAATTAAACCGACAAGAATCTAGCCATCAATCATGATTAACCCCTTCATCAACCCCAAATCCCTAATTAAACTACTCACAATTCATAATTGAAGAATCAACAGAATTGGGATGAATAGAAATAATTGTCATTAATTAAAGAATTGAACTTACAAAGAATCCCAGGTTCTTGGATTAAACAACGTAAAAACGCAGGTAAAACTCGTCCCTAGGCCTCTCTCCAAAGTTCGTAACCCCAAAAACGGGGCTATGGAGGCCTTATTTATAGAAAACAACGAATTCGGGTCGAATTAGGATCAATCGCGGCCAGGCACGGTGCCAGGCACGACCGTGCCTGCGACCGTGCCTACGGAAGAAGGCCGGTTTCGCGTCCAGGCACGGCGTGCCTAACTGCCGGGCACGACCGTGCCTGGCCTCCAGTAGCTCGACTCTTCGAAAAATGCCAGGCACGGCGTGCCTAGCTGCCAGGCACGACCGTGCCTGGCCTCCAGTAGCTCGCAGGATAATTTCGCATCAGGCACGGCGTGCCTAGCTGCCAGGCACGGCGTGCCTGACCCTATTCTTCACTTTTCCTTCGTTTTCTTGCTCCGAATGCTCCCGGATGCCTACGAGGTCGATCCAACTGCTCTTTCTTCACCAGAATTTCGTCGCGAATCTCCCGGTGGCCTCCAAATCTTCCAAATCTTTCTCGAATACCTTCAAATCCTTCCCGAATGCCTCTCAAGCGCCGATTGCCGGACTCTAACTTCTTCAAATCAACTCCAAATGCAATGAAACTCGATCCAACGCCTGCTAAACACAACTTGAGCCAAAATTGAGACTTGCAACACCTTAAAGCCAGGAAAATCATCAAAGTCCGACCCGAACACGCATCAAATGCGTGTCTAAATACGGACTTATCAGGGGGCTTGCTGACCGATCCCAGCCGGAGCTGCAAAAGCTGGATGAGTCGGAGATTGATTTTGTTGGCAGTTGTATAAGACCCGTTGCTCTTGCTCCAAAAGGCGTGGATGTAAAATATGAAAAGGAAAGCTATCCGGGAACAGAGTAACAGTGCCAACCAAGGATTCATATTCAGGTCCCAACCCCGCAACTATGTACTCAAGCAATTCTTTGTACGTCACAGGAGAGTTAATTGCCGCTAGAGAATCAACCATATTCTTAATATCTCTCAAATAATGATCCATGGACTGAGTTTCTTTCTTTTTATTGTGAGATAACAGACGTTTAATTTCCATAGCACGGGGCAAACTAGCAGACATAAACCTAGTTTGGAGACACTCCCAAATAGCAGAAGAATGCTTAAGATCGTGTACTTCTACCAATACATCACGAGTCAATGTTGCAAACAACCATGACCGAATAGTTTGATCCACACGTAACCAGTAATAGTATTCCGAATTACTAACTTGACAATTAGCAACATCAATGGTGTACATAGGAGGTACCTGAATGGACCCATCAAGCATGCCGAATAACCCCTGAGAGACCAGGAATGACTCAAATTGGGTGCGCCATGTAAGATAATCTTCTACTGCCTTGAGCTTAATGGTAACAATCTGTGTAATCGTCGTGATATGAGAAACAGATTGCGCCATAGACGCCATAGGAGATTAAAAAATAGAAGAATCAGTGGGCCGTGCAATTCCAGGGGAGCCCGTAAATGTGGTCCCGAAAAACATAGGGACTGGAGCCGTCTGAACTGGAGGCGTAGGTTGGACTGATGCTAGAGCCGTGCGAGCTGGAACCACATGCCATGGAGATTGAGAGGGTTGCACCTGCCATGGAAACTGAGAAGATTGAACCTGCAAGGGAGAAGATTGAGGCGGAGCTTGCTGCCATGGAAATTGAGAAGATTGAACCTGCAATGGAGAAGATTGAGGCAGAGCCTGCTGCCATGGAAATTAAGGGGTCTGAATCGGAGCTGGCTGCCATGGAAATTGAGGAGGCAGGTTGTTGAAGAGACTGTAGGTGCTCGGCGAACTCCAAGGAGAGGAGAACGACTCTGAAATTGGGGACACCACAGAGGAAAAGTCCGGCTGCGTCATCGCGGAGGAGATGGCGCCGGTGGAAGAGCTGGCGGTGACCGCTGCAGTTGAGACGGACGAGGAAGCAACGTCCGAGGATGAGATTGCGCCGGTCGAGAAGCTTGACGAGAAGGGCTCGCCGATATGCTGTCCTGAAGAGATTTCCGCCGAGGACATTGCGATAGTTTGAAGTACGATTGACTGGTGCGGAAGAGTAGAGAAAGAGGCAGCCGAAAAGGAAAAAAATTGTAAACCTAAGCTCTTGATACCATGTGGAATAATGGAACAGGTTGCCCTCTAAGGAGCCCTGACTGATGTATATATAATAAAATAAATGTCACAAATACAATTGGGTTAAGCCCACTATTAATAGTTTGAGATAAAATAAGCTAATAATCCTTATTTAAATTGGTTTCCTTATCATTAATCAGGTGAGTACTTTGTTTTGTACTTTTGTGTGTGTGTGCTGAATCATCCATAGAGATCTCCGTCTTTCCATGTGCGTTTAGCTTCACGTCTGAGCTTATTATCGATCATTATGGCATTCGTTTGTTTTGTCTTGCTCCTCACGGGGGTTTAAACGTAGTTCACCATGGATGTCAAGTGAATTTGGAGGCCAAGCCCCGATAGAAAAATTAATCATCATAATAACCAAGATCAAATAACATCACACAATTAATCATAATTGTAAAATTTATAAGGACTTACTTGGAGAACATCCAATGTTCATTTGAGAGGGATTGGATGAAGATGATGTCATTATTTCTTTTGAATAAAGTAAATGTGTAATCCCTTACAGGACAAATGATAGATGAAGTATATTTAGGGAGTTGTGATCTCTCTCCCAAGTTGGTGTTGTGTTGTACATATGATTGCATTAGACATGAGACAGTAGTTATATATTGAAAATATATAATCAATAGTCACAACATTTCATTTATTGTCCTAAAGGGTGTTATCACAATGATACCTTAAGTTTTATTTCCATCAAATAATACACACACATATATAATACATAATTATATATATAATACATAAATATAGAACACATATTAATATTGGTCCTTAGGCCATATTAATTGGAAATAGTCCAACATTCTCCCACTTGGCCTAGTGACCAATAATCGTTAAGTTGGCCAATTATTTGTTCTACATACCCAATATCTATACTATAATAGAGAAGAACAACCACTCACATCTATTTAGATGCGGGACCCCCACTAATCATACTATAGCACATGTATAAGGACATTAAGCCATTAAGGTCATTAAACATAAATGATCAAATGTAATGTGGTAATCAATATTAATTTGTCCATGATACCAAAGTTAGTGCGCATGGTATACATATAATAGACAATTAAGAATTCAAGTATTTATTTATATACATGAATTGTTCATAAGAGCACTATGCCAATTAAATGAGGTCTCGACTAAAACCTATTTTCGTCACATGTTCTTGGAAAATCTTGGGTGGTAGAAAGATTATTTTCTTCAACTCGTTCACGTACAAACAAGAACTTTGTATCGAGATATAATCCAGCCCCACTCGAACTATTGCCATTTGAAAAACTCACGGCGGCAGAATTATCACAGTAAATCTTCAACGGTCTTGAAATGGAGTTAACTATTTTGAGTCCCTTGATCAAATTCCCCAATAACATTCCATGACATGTTGTGTTATAAACAACAACATATTCAGCCATTATAGTAGAGGTAGTGGTCAATTGTTGTTTATGACTCGTCCATGAAATGGGCCCGCCTGCCATCATAAAAATGTATCCCGACGTCGATTTTCTATCGTCTTTACATTTAGCGAAATCGGAGTTGGAGTATCCCGTTACTTCTAAACCGTTTGTTCCTCTATAAGTTAGTTTGTAATCTTTAGTCCCCTGAAGATATCGTAAGACCTTCTTAGCAGCCTTTCAATGATCAAGGCCAGGATTATGCTGATATCGGCCTAACATACGTGATATGTAAGCGA
The DNA here is from genome assembly GCA_945859915.1 of Cuscuta epithymum. Classification (NCBI taxonomy): domain Eukaryota; kingdom Viridiplantae; phylum Streptophyta; class Magnoliopsida; order Solanales; family Convolvulaceae; genus Cuscuta; species Cuscuta epithymum. The sequence continues at coordinate 2,786,692 of CAMAPF010000108.1, read as the reverse complement.
TATCGGGACGAGTACAAACTTGAGCACACATCAAACTTCCAACTATGGATGCGTAAGGAATCAACCTCATTTGATCCTTTTCTAATTCTGTTTTTGGACATTGAAATGAGCCAAAAACGTCTCCTTTAACAACTGAAGCAACTGAGGGAGAACAATGTTGCATGTTAAAGCGTGTGAGTATACATTCCACGTATGCCTTTTGAGACAGTCCTAATGTCCTATTGGCCCGATCTCGGCGAATTTTGATGCCTATAACATAAGAGGCCTCTCCGAGATCTTTCATGTCAAAGTGTCGTAAAAGTAATTGCTTTGACTCATGCAACAAATCGACACTGTTACTTGCCAAGAGGATATCATCAACGTAAAGAACAAGTATCGCAAAATTGCTCCCACTCATTTTGAGGTAGATACACTGATCCACTTGATTTTTATAGAAGTCGTTCTTTTTCATGACTTCATCAAATTTTAGATACCACTGGTGTGATGCTTGTTTTAGCCCATATATTGACTTCTTAAGTTTACATACTAGATGTTCTTGACCCTTAGTCGTAAAACTTTCCGGTTGAGTCATATACACATCTTCATGTAAATCACCATTAAGAAAAGTGGTTTTAACGTCCGTTTGATGTAGCTCTAAGTCGAAATGAGCTACTAAGGCCATAAAAATCCTTAGGGAATCTTTTCTTGAAACAGGGGAGAAAGTCTCCTTGTAATCAATTCCCTCCTTTTGGGTGTAGCCTTTGGCGACCAATCGCGCTTTGAAGCGCTCGACGTTTCCATTTTCGTTTTTTGAACAAAAGTTTAAGATATAAAGCATTTTTAAAAAATTGGGGCCCCTTTAAAAAGACGGTTATTTAAATGCCATCCTTACTGTGGACTTTATATAAAAAGTTAAATTCGGACCATATATAATTATATGTGTTTTTTTTCTTTTCACATTGTTTAAAATATTCTAAGCATTTATAGATATGCAGTTAAAATTCTAGGCTTTCATTAGTGAAGTAAATAATATTAACTTCAGGCTATGTAGTTACAATACTCTTAAATTGATATTAATTACCAACAAACGACTTTTACTATATATTATCATAATTATAACTGACTATTTGTAAAGATTATAAAAAAGACATATTTTCAAATTCTAATTTGAGACAAACTTTATAATATTCTATATAGAATAATTACTTAGTATATGAATAAAGAAATGCAATCTGGGTAGAATATGTGGATAGTGTGGAAGGCAAAGTGGAGTGTCTTTAAAACAAGGGAGAACTATCAAATAAGCTTTCGAACTTACATAAAAAGTGCAAATGACCCCTTATATAGGAGTCTCTGTCCGGCCGTCACCATTTTGGGCGGTTCCCGATAAAATTTTTTGATGAATTTTTTTGAGCATCTTCTTCATTAAATCTAGTTTCCCATACCAAATTTCAGCTAAAAATTTAACCGGGAAGATAGTCAAATGATTTTATTAAAAAACAAGGTTAACATTATATGACGATTTCCTTCATCGGAGATTTATTCATTTAGAAAATTTCCTAATGTTTTCAGAATATTTTTGTATGAATAAATCTCCGAAGAAGGAAGCCGACTTACATACAACCTTATTCGCTTACATTACATATATGTAGATACGATTGACAATTCAAGACTTTGAATAGGATATATAAACATATTTATAACCTCTAATATTGCCGGTATGGGATTGAAAAAATCTACCATCGGTTATGAGCTCTTCCCCTCATAGCTTATACGAGGCCAATTAACAAGTCAATTTTTTCGTTTTGGAGTTCCAATGAAGTTGAAATAATAACTCACTTACCACTCACATAATCTTATTTTATAGTTTGGGATCAAACTACACGTCATTTGAAGCTTTCACAGATCTTTGGAACAGCTTTCACAGATCTTTGGAACTTCAATTAAATAAAATACACTTTCAAGAGGTTTTAAAAAAAAACTATTTCAAGATTTTACTATATCATAAAATGCAAGTTCTCCCTCAAGGCGTCAAAATGTGTTTGTGGTCTGTGGAGTTGGATGAATGCGAAAATGCTGATCTCGATCGAAATGTCAACTTAACTGTGTTGAAATTGATTACATGGTGGGATCTTTTTTGAATGCTTTATGAATTGCGCTTATATTATGGATAACAAAATGCTATTGTTACACACTTTTCATACACACACATACACACTCATATTTGTGTAGGTTTTTTTTTGTATGTATAGAGACACAACGTATTTTCAAGCTGCATTTTCAAGCTCATAACGTATTTTCAAATACGTTGTGTTTGTATACAGACAAAAAAAACGCTACACAGATATGAGTGTGTATGTGTCTGAATGAAAAGTGTGTACCTCAAACTGGTTTCTATGGATAATATTATTGATTTTTGGGCTTATATACTGGCGAAGCCTGGCCGATTTGAAGTTGGTTGCCAGCCTACATTGGGTTTCTAACTTGGGGGCTCTAGGACCTCAAATTGAAGTCAGCGGCCCAACTGTGGCGGCACTAACCTAAACTTTGAGGGAGATTCGCCCAAGCTACTGAGGCCCAACCGACTTGAAGGCATCACAACCCACCGGATGGAGTGATACCAACGCCGCTGAGTTCAGTCGCCGACCTTCACCGTCAAGGCCCAAGAGTTTCGTCGTCACTCGTCAAGCTACACCACTGGATCCGGGGATTCATCCGCCCCTGGAACAAATCGTCACATTTTTCTCCGATTCAATATAAAAGATATAAAGGCTATTCGAATAGAAGTGAAAGAAGGTATTTATGCTCGTCGTGTCCTTTATATGAACATCCGAGGCCAGATGGCTATTCCTTTGACTCGTACTAATGAGAATTTCATCCCGAGAGAAATTGAAAAAAAAAAGAAGCTCCCGAATTGGCCTATTTTTTGCGTGCACTGATTGAAGTATTTTGAGAAGGGGACTACACCTCTTTTCACTTACTTTTTTGATATTTTTATATATTTATATTTATTTTTCCAATTGCATCTTTTATTAAGACTCACGAATCCTAATTAGCCAATTGAGGAGGCAGTTTTTTATTTGTAGAAGCAAATCCCCTATGAAGTTTAGGTATTCTATTGCTTAATATTTCATTCTAAATATCTAAATATTTGAACATTCATAATTTGTTTGTTTTTGTTTTAGTTGAAAGATTTGTATTGGATATCTGAATTTCATCTGTATTCTTTCTAGATTCAAAGACTCCCAAAAAAATCACAACAAAAATCAATACATACTTTAATATACCTTGTAAAACTAAAATCTCATATATGGTGGGTATATGGAAAATAAAAATAAAGTCTTCACTCTTTTACATCTTTCACTTAGCTTGTAGTCTTTTTGCCCTGGTGGATTTATTTCTTATTGAATAAATGTCTGGGATCTTGGGCTACTAATTGGTGGACTACTAGGCAATACGAAAGTTTATGCAATAATATTAATGAAAAGAGTCTTTTGGATTTTTTTTTGAATTTGAGGAATTTCTATTATTGGACGAAATAATTAAAAAAGACGTGGAGACACACCCAAACGAATTTCTTATAGGAATCCATAAACAAGCAATCCAATTAAATAAGATACAAAATGATAGTGATATGATATCCATCTTATTTTTCGTTTAGCGACAAATCTAATATGTTTTTTTATTCTCAGTGTTGCTGCTATTCCGCGTAATGAAAACTTAAGTATTCTGAACCCTTGGGCTCGGGAATTCTTATATAACTTAAGCAACACAGTCAAATTATTTTGCATTCTCTTATTAACTGATGTATGTATCGGATTCCATTCACCCCGCGGTTGGGAATTTATGATTACCTTTTTCAAGATTTGGGATTTTGGGATAATGATTTAATTATCTCTCGCCTTGTTTGCGCCTTTCCAGTCATTTTAGAAACAATTTTTAAATATTGAGTTTTCCGTTATTTAAATCGTGCTTCTCCTTCACTTGCAGTTATCATTTATTGAATGGCTGATTGAAGAAAATGCGATTCATAATCCAATTTGAAGTTTGATTGTTTTTCTATTTTTCTGTTGTAAATAAGTAAAGCATTAAAAATATTACTTAATTACTTATTTTATAGAAAGATTTTTATTTTTATTTTTTATATATATTTATATATACATATTTAATAAATATTTACATATTACGGAGTATAAGGTATAATAAGATAGTAATAAATTAAGAAACAGATACATTAAAAATAAATATATCTATTCAATATATTATTATATTAATTTTATTTTGATTTGATATTTCATTGAATTTTATTTTCTTATTTTCTAGAATCATGTGGAAGTGTGTGGAAGCCTCTAGAACATTCTCAAGCGATGTGGAGTTTTCTAGATACTTCTAGAAGATTAAAGAAGCTTGTGAATAGTTCTTGGAAAAATCTAGAAATGTAGTGTTGTATAGAAAGTTCTAGAGAAACTTTGAGAAGAGTTGTATAAATAGGGATGAGACCCCTCATTCCTATGAGAGAGCCATGTGAGTGAGGGCCTAGAGAGAGAGCCTACTTGAGGGATGTAAGAGAGGAGCCTCAAGGAGAGCTTTTGTGTGAGGGGGAGCTTCTTTGAGATAGAGAGTGAGAGTGAAGTAGTCCCATATGCAAAGAGTGATGTGAGCTACCCGTTTACTTGTAAAAGATCTCTTGTACATTTCAATTGTATAATACAAAGTGATATTGTTAGATTGAATCTTTGTGTTACGAGTGGGTAGGTGAATGTACAAGAGTCCTTTGACCTGGTGATCCTGGAAGAGGTTGGGGGATCATGTTTTCCCCAACATAAACAAATTTATAGCCTGTAATATTGGCAGTATGGGATTAAAAAAGCTACCATTGCTTATGAGTCATTCCCCTCTTAATTACAAGAGTCCAATTAACACGTCAAATTTTTTCTTCTTGGAGTTCCAATGAAGTTGAAATAATAACTCACTCACTTCTCAACTAATCTTATTTTATAGTTTGGGATCAAGCTGCAAGTAGAGACCCCACACTGCCATTATATGTCCGCAACACCGAGGAAATGAGTGTATAATTATATACAACACTCCCATCAAATGATCTTTTAAATCAAAAGTTTAACTAATTTGACCATTGATGGGCATCTAATTCCTTATCGCCGTGTATGGACCAATTGCTAAAATGCACTGAAGCAAGCTTGCAAAAAGTGGAAGATCTTTGGCAAGAAAATGAAGGTGAAGAAGAATGGAAAGGCTGGGCGTCTAGACACCAACCAAAAATAGTTGTAAGTTACGTTCATAGCGTGGTCTGACATCAGTAAAAATAAGAATTGAGTAATAGGTCAGTGTGGCTGTGGCCGGACTATAATAGGACTTTGGGATGGGCTGGTGGGGTAGGGCAGTGACTATGGTTGCCTGCAGCGGAATCAGGGGAGCCGGTTCTAGCGGTACGGCTGGTGGTTTGATCTGTTATTTTCTGCATTCCGCACCTTATGTTTAGTGTCTATCTTTTATCATTAATGCTTAAGTCACGTCATTTTGTATCCCAATTTGTACTCCCACCTTATATTTGTGGCTCACAAAAACAACTTATTAAAATGGAGCAATTAATTTATTGAAGTGAGCTTTTGTGAGTCACAAATATAGAGTGAGGTACAAACTGAGGTACAAAATGGATGACTGCTCATCTTTTATCCTTCCATGTCTTCGAATCCATGTCTAATTATTTTGTAAGATGCCTTCTAAATCAATAACCCGACTCTCAGCCTTGTGTTCTGTCCACTGCCATATCGTTGGTCTCCCCTTTATTTGTCTGGCTTTCACCCATGACCAAAATAATAAGACTACTCTATACTTTAATTTAGTGCAAGGCTTCTCCTTTGTGCGAAGAATAGCGTGAAATAGAGAGTTGAGATAAAGAGTTTCCTTCGTTCTTTGTAAGAGTTTCCTTCAAGAGAGCATGGCCGTCTCTAGGATTTTTGATGTCCCAGACAATGAATGACTAACGAGATCAAATAATATTTAACATTAATAATAGATTTAAATATGAAGTTTAAATATGAAGTTATTGGAAATTATAACACTGTTTTTTACTAAATGCAAAAGGTAGTACTCACTTAAAGTTGATATAAAGTATGTGAAATTGTAAATTCTTCTAAGAAATAAATAAAACTATAAAGTACTACCCATGTCCTTGTTTTCATTTTCATTACGAAATTGTTTTCATTCTCATCTTTATCATTTGCCTCGATATTTTTGTTTGAGATCGGTGGGGAAAGATTTGTTTTTACATAGCTATCTATTGAATTCAAAAAAGATTGTATTACTTCATCATTTCCTTTCTTAAGTTTTCTCTTTGAAACCCTTGACTCTTGTTTCCGTTTCTCCTTCATAATAAATACTACAAAATAACAATTTAGAACTAATTTGTTATATAAGAGTTAGACAATACGGAGTGCTATTTAAAAAGAACAAGTTTCAAACTAAATTTAATAAAATTAGAATATGTATATGAAGTATAACACAAAGTTTCAAGTTTAATACAATTAATAAATAATAATTAAAAGTTGGATGCAAAATAACTCATTATAAATTTCATTATTTCAATTTGTATGCGGTGATGGGAAATTGCGAATTGCAGAAGAAATCAAAGAATAAAATACATAGAGCCCGTTTGGTAGCACCAAAATCGGCTGTTTTGGCTGATTCTGCTGAAATTTATGATATTCTGGCTGGAGTGGCTGTTTTGGCTGATTCTGCTGATTTAAGAAAAAAAATATTTTAAAAATATATTTTATTAATAAATTAAAGAAAAAATTATATGTAAAAATAGCTAAAATGGTCCTCTACAGTAACTTCAGCCAATACAGCCAGAAAAGTAACTCCAACCTTACTTTTTCGGCTTATTACACAATTCAGCGCGCGAAAGTAAAAGTTACGTGTTTGGTGAAAAAGCTGGCTGATAAGCCTGATAAGCCGAAAACAGAGTTCTCCAAACGGGCTCATAGTATGAAATCTATGTGAATAATGGCGGTTTTGTGATGCAGAATTACTCATTACTGAATACGGAGTATAACCAATTACCGAATGCATATATGAAATCTGAATGGCAGATTTGTGAATAACCTTGAATTGCAAACAACAGATTGCTGGGAGAATATAATGGTTATTGCCCTAGTGGCTATTCTTGTGAGCTCGTATCTCGGAACTTTGCCTTATGATTTTTTAATTTTAAAATTGAACCGAATAGAGAGTTTAGGGACTGTGAACTAGGGTAATAGACTATTAAACTTTTCCTATTTTTCTATTGGGCAATTCAGCCGGCGGCACAGGTATAATTACTTTGTAATTTGGACTATGAAAATAATTTTGACTAGCGGCAGCACATAGCTTGGCCGCTATGTATTTGGAACTTGGAAGCAGTATGAGTGGATGGTCCATCTATTAATTAATAACATTAATCCCGAGTATATTATATATAATAGTTTTTTTATAAAAAGTGATGCCCCTCCTAAATTTGGTGTCCTAGGCAATGGCCTAGGTGCCTTGCCCCTAAAGCCGGCACTGCAAGAGAGTTACGGATCGAATTTCCCCTTCTTTGTGAGAGCAAAAGTGTGGGTAAACAATATGGGAGTGGTGTGTTGTGTGTGTGAGTATTTGTTAGGTTGAAGACTTAAGATGAATGCACACACCCAACAACATAGGCTATCTATATGAGCACTCTTCCAAAATTTTTCTGATTCGGCAACCAATTTGGGCGTCGTGGACAATGGTAGGGTAATAGGGCAGTGTGGGGTTGCAAAAGTTCAATGCAAATGAAAATATCACAATACATTAACTTTACTCCGTATTAAACAACTATCCTCTTTTGTTTTATATCAATGTTGTAATTGCGATTTTGTACAAATTTAATCTTCCCTGATGAAATAAAATATTTTTCAACAATTAGAACTTACCTACTTAGATAATAGTTAGTATTTTACCAAATCACAAAAGATGAAATCGAACACGTTTAAAATATATAATAATGTGAAGTTCGAATATGAGAGTGATGTATTAGAACTTCGAAATGACCCAGAGGAAATACAATATTTCAGCTTGACTCAAAGGGATTACAGAGATAACATGCAAAATATATACTTTAGCTAAAAATAAAACAAAGATTTAGTACAAAGGTCTTAAGTTTTATTGATTGATCAAGTCACCATCAAGAAAAGGGAGGCAAAATAAATCCGAATAAAAAAGTACTATTTATTACTCCCAAATCCCGACTTCCATGAACCCATTTTCACTAGCACACCCCCGAAACATCCCAACACAATTGAAACCATAGGCCACCTCTCCCTTATTGGACACCGCAATAAGCCCAGCCTGTCCCTGGTCCAGTCTCTTCTGGATCACATAGTCCACCGCTTCTTGGAGGCCCAACTCCTTGTACTCCATTAGCGCTGCCACGTCACGAGCAAGGGTCCCACGCATGATGGCCTCGCCCTCCCCGGTGCACGACACGGCGCAGACTTCACACGCGTAAGTTCCGGCGCCGATGATCGGAGAGTCGCCGATTCTTCCGGTCATCTTGTTCATTAGCCCGCCAGTTGATGTGGCGGCGGCGCATCTGCCCCCGCCGTCAACCACCACGCATCCTACCGTTTCCTGCGCGTATATGCTTATCGGAAGCCCGTTCATCTGAATTGGGCTCTCCGCCGCCACACCGCTCATTGTTTTTAGTGGAATTCTGTAATCAAACTGTTCATATTTCCATACACCATCAATTATTATCACTTTTATTTTCACAGTAGAAATCTTGTTACCTTTAAAAAAAGTAGAAATGCTAATTATAATTATGGATCAAAATTGTTGAAATTTACCAAAATGGTTTTGGCTTCCTTTGCGAGCTTCAACATCTCCTTATTATCCTCCGTCACGAAGTAGTCATTCTCTACCATTTCCACTCCCTTCACATAGCAAATAAATAAATCATTCAATAGAAGTGTTAAATAATGAACATATAAATAAAAACTCTAGTAAGACGAAAAAACTAAAATGTTAAAAACAGAGGAAGAAATACTCCTTTACTCATGACGAGCCATGACGTGTATTTGTTGTATACAGTTAGATTTGTATAAACTGATAAACACAAATAGACAATTACTATTAGTACATATTGTACAGGTCGTAATCAAGAAGGATTCTTGTCGGGAAAATTAACTATTAACAATAGGTATTTATGAAATTTACTTCGTATAAACTTCCATACTTTTTTCATGTAGTTACTTTCATAGTTTAATTGATTCACTCAATTCAGTTTAATTTAATTAGATCCAGAGAATTTAAGTGCTATCAAACGGGCACTTTGATTACAAATACGTAAAATGTTTTAAATATTTGGGTTTCTGATGGGTTTAAATACTTAGATTCATAAACAAAAGTTTTATGAATACTAGTAGCATATACTCCCTCCGTAACTTAAAGATGTTCCAATTTCAAAAGTAGGTAGATTAAGAATAGGTAGATGAAGAGAAGATAGTGGAATAATGTGATGGATTATAGGATAAATCCAAAAAAAGTAGTTGTAACGGTGTATTATTTTCAGAACTATTGAGGGTATGACGAGAAGAATTAGAAATGGGAAGATCTTTTTGTTACAAACGAAAAAGGAAAAAATGGGAAAATCTTTAAGTTACCGAGGGAGTACATTTGTATTTTAAAATTTAGGCTTTCTAAATACGTCTTTAAACGTCTTAAAAGACGGCCAGGCCTCCAACGGAGTAGGTTTAACTGCTACCGTCCTAGTGAACTTTGTCAGAATGTAAGTGCAAAGTAGGTGGAAAATAAAAATAGGTAATAACTGTGTGGTTGAGATTTGTGCAGTGGAAAGAGAAATGTGCCGAATTACAAATTAGTTGCTTTAATAGGAAAGTGACAATTTTTTTGGCATAATCAACAAGGAAAATTGGCAAAGTAAGACGGAGGGAGTATACTAATCTTTGACAAATTTCAAACAATAGAATATACTACGTACTCCGGAAGTTGGATTACCAGAATTCGTAAAAGTTGGGAAACTAATTTATGTGGGGAGTATTAGTTTGACTGTTAGAAGGAAACAGAGACCTGTTGCTTCGCGAATTCCTCGGCGCCGGAAAAGCCCAAATAAGAGTGCGGCGACTTCTCCATCACGAGGCGGGCGAGAGAGACGGGGTTCTTCACTCTTGTCAGCCCCGAAACGGCGCCGCACCGCCTGCCGTTCCCGTCCATTATGCTCGCCTCCATTTCCACCGTCCCCTTCTCCGTCAGAGCAGATCCACGGCCGGAGTTGAACAGTGGGTCCGTTTCCAATTCACGCACCTGGTTTTTTGTCAATCACAACAAATGGAACGGCATAATTAGTCAGTTACAACACGAATGCTTATGAAAGATATTCTACAAATGACGATTTATATTAAGTTATCTCACACGGGTTGCATATTAATACGATTTATGGAGGGTGAAACACATGTTTATTGACGTAAATGTGCATTTTATTAAGTTATCTCACACCGGTCGCGTATTAATACGATTTATGCGGGAGTGAAACGCATGTTTAAGGCGTAGTACTTACGACGAGCTCGACGACATCGAGGGCAGGGAGACCCGACCGGAGGGCGGAGATGCCGAGATCGAGGCACCGAGTGAGGAGTGCCTTGGCTTCTTCTTGGCGCTCAACGGAAAGATTAGGGTCCACTCCGGCGCCGCCGTGCACGGCAATCGCCCAACCACCCATCTCCGATCAGGCTCAGCTCTCCCTCTCCCTCTGCTTCTTCGCCTCTGTTTTTGAGTCTCTGATTCATAGTTGGCCTTCTAACGCTCACTATAAATACACACATTTGCCACATGTCACGGGGCGTGTGGACGTGGATGTTTATTTCGCCTCTGTTTTTGTGTCGAGTGTTAAACACGAGACTACCGGTAAACACAAAATTTTCTGTGCCATGTAAGTTTCAAAAATAATACTCCGTAAATGAAACGTTTTAAAAAGTAGAAACATTTCGTAATATTGATTTTGGTTGGTATACACACTTTTATACAGTTTTTATGCACTTGCCTTTGTATACAAAAAAAATCACATTTTCCTTTGACGAATTGTACACAGGTACGTAGTATAATACGTAGTATTATTCTCAAAGTGTTCACAAACTATTCTCTTTGTCCTTCTAAAATTTTATCATGTTTTATTTTTTATCCGTTCCATTAAAATTTTTCATAACAAATTTGGCAATGTTGTGTGTCATTTAATTCAATATCTACTACTTTCTGTATCCTCCTAAGATTGTTCCATCTCTCATGTTCAATCTATCAGATTGTCTAATACCAAATTTGATAAAATGTGTGAATCACCATTGTTTTATTCTTACTTTATCAACTACCATATCTTCTCATGTTTCAATATTAGTGAGACGGAAATATGGATAATTTCACATTTCTTACCAATTGCACCACATTTCTTGCAAACTACCACCACATACTAGATAATATACGCAAATCTGTTTATTGAACATTACTTATACTATACTACGTAACCTTTATTACTGATATAAATACCCCTGTGAACAATTGTTAGATTTTAAAAATCGTTGATACATCATACGAAGTATATATTTCTCTCGCTAATACTTAGCTCTCATTTGTCAATAAATACTACTGGTGGTACTCCACCGATGCTATGTATCAAGTATACTAGTTTTTCTACACGCGTTGCGCGATTAGATAAATGTCCAATGTGATTTCTATACAAATCATTTGCTTAAATATCGACTTGTTATGCATAAAAAAATTATGTAACACTGTAGTTTTGTTTTATAAGAAATGAATAAGGAAAAGGGTGTCAAAGTTTTCAAAAAGAATGAATCATTCATGCATTCTCTTAGATTTTACTTTATACTCCGTATTTAACATAACTACGATAAAACCTGTTTAACGTACACGGTAAATTATAGATATTAGAGAGTGTAATTATGAGTTCCAAATCAACGTGGTTCAACTCTTCAAGCACGACACCCAGTTAGAACTTCCTTTCAACCTAGGTAAGGTGAGTTCATTCCTTTGAACTCCATAATTCGGATTTTCAACTCCATATTTAACATTGATTGAAAAAAAATATTATACTTCTAAAAGAATTTGGAACGGAGGTAGTATTACGTGATATTTATAAATCAATAATTGAAAATGCAATTTTACATTATGCAGTATTTATAAATGAATACTTAAAAAGGCAGTTTTATATTATGGAGTCAGAAACAATTAGTTACTAAACTCCAATTTTTAGTTTATAATCCATTCAACAATCCATCTTTCACAAAAAGGATATATTATTGGAAGATTGTTAATATATTGTCTATTTCATTTATTGGAAAATTGTAAGAAGTATGTTGCATTTGCAATTTATGATAAACATGAACTGATATCTCAATATTATCTTTTAAGGTTGTACAGGGTTTTTGCTATTGCTTCAAAAAAGTACTTTTCAACCTTTTATTATAAAAAGCGAAAACATGTGTTTTTATTTCAAAGCAACTTAAACTTTATGTAATTTTTTCATACCTACAATTTTTTTTATTGGTGACTTTAAACTTTAAGCTAAGTAACATAAAATTTTGAAAGAAATGGTATTGAAGCATATGGGCGAATAGCTTTTGTGCTGAACAGATGCTGAAATGGTTCCATAATAAAGGAAGTCTACCCACACCATGTAGACATGTAGTACTTGTTAATTAATTACTAATCAAGAGTAGTAGCCCTGTACAATTACACGAGTGAGACATACTAATAGAGCCAAATCAACGCCAAATCAATATTAAAACAAAAGTCAATAAATGGAATTCAGGAAACAACTTAGGATGCTTTTACTTGGATTGTTTACAATCCCAAAAAAGACAAGACTTAAACATATCAGATCATACCAGACTTAAGCATGTCAGACCAAACAAAACCGGACTTCTATAGTTATAAAACACACAAACACGAGACATCTACCAAAGAAGACCAGACCAAACCAGTTTAGATCAGACCAGGTCAACAAATTTCAATCCAAGTAAAAATATTCTTAGATTAACTAATAAAGTAATCACAAATTAAAACTAAATGTGATTTGCTAATGAGCTCGGAAGAAAACATAGCAATAAATTGTATGGCCCTAGAAAAGTAAAAACAAATTTAAAAAATCTAAAACCGTATGAGATACACTCACACTCCAAACTTATTTTTATGATGAACTGTTTTATGGAGCACTGCGTTGAGGATCCAGAGAGCTGCTACCTATTTCTCTAGAGTTTTTTTTTTTGGAAACAAGAATGTTGCTTTCTTCCACTATCAGACTACAGGAGTAAATCATTTTGTTTAACAAAGTAATTGCTGGAGTAAGACCCATTAAAGAATCAAAACGGAAGGGAAACAATTGGGACCCGTTTCTAACTTAACAGGAAAACAGCCATACAAACGGAAAATGGAGTTAGAAAAGTCAATTGAGTAGAAAACGTATGAATAGGTATGCAAATTGAACAACTTCATATTGCATCTTGATGACACCAACATTTTTCCAATTCCAATTACACCCTTACCTCTATTGGTGCTTATAATTTTTTAGATTTGTATGAATTTTAAATTTTTATATGATTATTTCAAATAATAGTTTGGGTGTGTATGTGTACATTTCCAAAAATAAATGGAAATGTCATTTTGGTAAGTTTTTCTTCACAGTGTCAAATACAATGTCTACATGTAGACATTGTGATTAACATTATTAAGAAACTTGCAAAAAACATATGGAGTATACAACTGTGAATATAATAGAAAGAGGGAAATGTATTGAATTTATTCTTTTGTATCTATGCACATATGCAGTGTGCACATTATAAAATTGAAGATGCTCTTAATGAGTACTTACGCTTTAGAAATAATTAATGCACTTTTGTCATTGCGTCATTATTAATTTATTTTCCATAATTATAAGTTATAACCATGCCACCATCTTTTGATTTAAATTCTATATTTGATCCTTTTCCATCAAATCCATGGCTAATATTACTTTTTAAAGTCCATATAATGTAGATAAAATGATAATATAATCTAACGAGAGAAATGAGAATTAATCATCGAGGTGATTATTTACAAAATTTCGATTATTTAAAAAATTGCCACTATCCTTTTTAAAAAATTACATTTTTCAACTTTTTAAAGTGCAATAGCTTACCATACAAGTGCACGAGAGGTGATTATAAGTGCATCTTTCACTTTAACACATTAAGATTCGGTGACATTTTTGCCCCGTGAGATTATGCAATATTCACAAGATTACAAAGAGTCACTTTATTTGTGAAATAAGTATCACAGTCAATTCAATAATATATTATCATATATGTAGTAAAAGATAACTAAATTGTATACCTAAAATACAAAAACATCTAACTTCTCTGTTTTGGATGTAATCATCCAAATTTTAGATTAAAATTTTGATTTAGGTGGCTATAATTTATCTATGCATCCATCTCTTCTTTTTCTTTTGCTTTTCATTTCATTTCTTTCTTGTCTGGTGAAATGAGGAATCAGTAATCCATTATTTCATCATCTTCTTTTTTCTTCCACCCAATTCCATACTAAGGACATCACCTTCCTCCTTTCCCTATCCATCTCACTACCGCCGCCCACTACTCTCAAATCAAACTCGTTTCTCCAACTTTTTTCTTCTTCCTCTTTATTCTTTTCTTTGTCTTCATTACTCCACTTGCTTGGGTTAATGTCGATCTGAAACAATTTGATTTGAAGTTTTTTGTTAAGTTTCACTCAAATCCCTCAAAGTCATTTTTAAATAATACTCCGTAGTCCGTAGATAATTTGAAGAAGTTTTTTTCCGAATTTTATTTAGGCCAATCTCAAGTGGACAACTTCATTCCTTTTTTTTGTACTAGTAAAAGGAGTGAATGGAGTGAGCATAAGATGCTGGACTGAATTGACGCATGGTTCTGTTGCCAAATTCTTGGAGGAAAGGTTCAATTAAGGAACAAAGACCTTTTGATCTTCTCCAACTAGCTAAATTCCATACCTTAATTATACCTTTATCTAGCTAAATTCCCATCATAAGGAAATGAAATGGAAAATCACATAAGTTATGGGAGAAGGCGTAATTAAAGAAATGACAAAAAGAAGAAGGAAGAAAAAAGCAATGGAAGAACAAAAAACAAAGAAAGAAAAGAACAAAGAAATGGAAAGGACATATGAATTGATTAGATGTAATATCAAAGAAACACCTTAGAGCCCACTTTTTTCACCTTATCAGCCAATTTTTTCATCAAACACGTAATTTTTGATTTCGTGCACTAGATTGCGTAATAATAAGAAAAAATAAAGTTGAAGTTACTTTTCTGCTGGTTGTATTGGTTGAAGTTATTGTACATGATCATTTTAGAGATTTTTTTCATATAATTTTTTTTTATTTATATAATAAATATACTTTAGATTTTTTTTGCATAAATCAGCAGAATCGGCCAATCCATCCACTTCAGCTAGAATTTCATAAATTTGAGCAGAATCAGCCAATGAAGTCGATTTTGGTATTACCAAACGGGCTCTAAAAAGTTGATTAAATATTTAGTCCAAAAAGGTTAAAATCCCCAATCCTAAGGACCCCAAGCCCCGACTCGATAGAGCATATAGAAGGTAGTAAATAAGAGTGATTAAATCGGTCTTAATGATGATAAACTTTATACTCATGCGCATCAGAGATCAAGAACACAGGAGCTATGACCCCACACAATCGCTACGAGATTTGATCATTGGTCATTGTCTAGACTTTCTCACTCTTTATCGGTCGAGCTACCCGTGCGAGTTAGTTGATAGGATTTTTAAGGTGCATGAAATAGGTGTTTCTTGAATATAAAAGTTTAGTTGCTGGATTTGTATGACATATTTAATCATTAAAGTTTAATTGGGGTATGCGAGTTTGAGAATATCCCGTAAATTTTCAAGACTTTTACTGTATTATACTATTACTATTTAGTTACGTTTTAGATGATGCTATATGGTTAAATTTAGGATTAGAGTCGTTTGACATTTTTTTTTTTTTTTGAGAAATAGTTTTTGATTTTATTGATTGAAAAAGGTACAGTACAGTACAAGAAAGAAGTAAAAAGAAGAAGGAAAAAAAAAACAGCACAGAAAACTTAAAAAGAAAAGATACATGAATTTGAAATTAACTTGCTCAATCTCAACATATTGTTGACCTTCCAAAAATGGGTAGTTCTAACTAAAACTACGTACTACGTATGATGTATGTTTTCAATGTATATACTCTTTCTTTATATATCCTACTACCATGTCAACAAAAGAATAAACAAAGTATCCTACAACCAAATTTATGCAATGCATTAACATACTCCAACATAGTGCTATCATTAAAGTAGGAATACTTAAGTTTTAACTTAGTTGATGTCAAAATAAAAGTAATGGTGGAGTATAGAGAATTGAAATATGTTGGTATGAATAAGAGTTTTATTCTATTAACTTAGATCCATCTAGTCCGATATTATTAGTTATCAATAACCGCAATAGAAAACCTTCTTAATAGGGAATAAAACATAGTATCATTTCTTGCAATTTCATGATTTCTTCCCTAAATAGGTGTTCAACTACTTCACACACACTATTGCAGGCATTACTTGACAAACATAACTTGAATTAAAACTGAAACGATGCCACAAAAAATATTGAACACCCAATTAATCAAAGAATCTGTGTAAGAAGGTCACAACGATGTAAATGCATTGAAGTGCAGCAACACCAATTTTGGACTGACCTCTTTTGATAGACACATCTCTCCCTAATTAATACTCTCTCCGTCCCATTGGACTTTGCCAACTTTTCCTTTTTGGTTGTCCCAAAAAATTTTGCCACTTTCCTATTAAAGCAACTAATTTGTGGTTCTGCACGTTTATTTCTCTTCTGCATAAATTTCAACCACACAGTTTTTAATATTCTTATTTCTCACCAACTTTGTACTTGGCAAAGTACACCGGGACGGAGGGAATACTTTAGGAAGAAGCTGTAATTGCATTGACAGGATACTCGTAAATTAATCAGGAGTATCTAATAGTGCTTTCCATGGAGGTAATACTGTCCTCTAGCTTTTACTCACAAAAGTATAATAAAGGTTTAATAATGCGTGGTTGGTGAGAGTATATAGATACTCCGTATAAGATTCCCTAGACAAAAAAGGGGGGCCGGGATTCGAATCTCTAAAGGCATTGCAAAAGTTAGTGTCATGGAAAAATTGTATAGAATTATTGAATTTAATGTACAAAAAATCTATTTATACGCTTTTATATTTAATTTTTGTATATTTCATTTCTGCCCGTAGACCATTTGTTTTTATGCACATAGACAAACATACAAAAAGTGTACACCAAATAAGACTTTTTTTTTTATAATCCAGGTGTCGGTGCTTGCTTCCCTAATCCTGGAGTCTATTGACTACCCTCCGAAGCCTTCTAGACAAGTAAATCCGGATATGATCACAGTCAGCCTCGTCGGTACTGGTACTACAGGACGAATCCAGCAGGACTTCCTTTCAACTGAATGCAGAAGGGTTTTTTTGGCCTTTCAACTGAATCCAGAAGGGTCCTCACACCACGCGAACCCGAGCCTGAATTTCCATCCCCTCCCTTCTTAGCCGCTGAGCAACTCCGTGAAGGTAGGAAGAATCATTGGGAGCAAGACCCCCCTCCTCTCCCCTAAAGTGTCTAGCGGGAATCGAACCCGAGACCTTAGCTAGACACGGTAACCTTGCTTCCAGTGGACTGGAAAGCTCGGTTACACTAAATAAGACTTATTCTCAAGTATTGTAGGTCAATATACAACGTAGGGATGCAGTGGGTATGTTGGTTTTGTTTAATCAAACATAATCGTACCAAACTGAATTAAATGTAACTGAAACCGGACCACATATAATTTAATTTGAGTTTGGTAGTATTTCTTCTAATCCGTATAAAACCGAACTGAATCGAAACTGAAAAAAACCAAACAGAACTACATACATTCAATTAAACCTTCATATTATTACAAAATAAAAAATCTAAACTGAACTGAAATCTGATATGTCCCGACATGTCGATGAACATACTTATACACATGTCGATATTAAATGGATTATCAAAATACCAATATGTCGCGACATGTCAGTGAACATACTTATACACATGTCTATTTTGAGGGGAGGAATATGTGATTAACATATAGAACTAATTCTTTTTAATATTGTTTAAAATAAATACCTATTTAGTTGCACTATAATTTTGTTAAGTTGTAATAATTGAACTCAAATGTTATAAAAATGTGATAGATAAGATTGGATATTAAAAACAGATAAGATTGGGTATTGAAAGATGATTGAACTTTCGGCAAGATAATGAACAAAAAAATTACGAAATTTGAATTAAATTACGAAATTTGAATTAAATGGAAGTAAAAATAATGTGATATTTTAAAATAGAAATAATATGTCCCCTCTTAATAGGAGTAAGTATCGTCATTCTTGAAAAATAGTGATAATTATAACAATAATACGGAGTATTATATTGTCATATTAATTACTGATAATGCTAAAATTTGACAATATCATTTTAGGATGTGACTAATTTGCCCGTATTAAAGAAAACTATAGTACCATATTTTAGAATATGACATTATTTGTACTTCGTATTTCGGGAATAATTTTAAATGATGACTATGGTTTCTATATTGAAAACGCTATTTTTCAAAAAAGAAATCCAAAATACGAGTATGATGTTTTTTCTTTAAAAGAGTAAAATAATATACTTTCATTTCGAAATAATATTGTCACATTGACACTTTCATTTTTTGTTGGGATGAGGCTCAAATTGGACATTATGGTTTCATGAGAATCTCATATTTGACACTAAGGTTTCAAATGGATCAAATTAGACACTATGATTTCATATGTATCTCATATTGGACACTAAAGTTTCATAATTCATAGATTTTGGACAGTCACTTATATTGGATAAAGATCAAATTGGACACTCACTTATATTGAATTATGAAACTTTAGTGTCCAATATGAGATACATATGAAACCATAGTGTCTAATTTGGTCCATTTAAAACCTTAGTGTCAAATATGAGATTCTGATGAAACCATAGTGTCCAATTTGAGCCTTATCCCTTTTTTGTTTCCTGGAAACCAAATTTTATTAAAAAATATTGATAGCAGTACATGTGCTAATATATGAAAAAAGAAAACTAAAACAACAAAGAAAATAAGTTAACCAAAAGAAAGCAAACTAAAGGTTAAGCTTTCAAGCGCAATTGTGACCTAGTTTGCATAGAGGACTGAATAGTAAGTTTTTTCTTGTTACGCCCAGAAATAACTGGAGTGAAAGAACAATCTTCAGAGACTTCGATTAAATCTTTTTGTTCAACTAAAGCCGGAGAAGTCACTGAAGATGTAGAAGAAGAAAGAGCAACAGATTTCATTCTTTTGTCACATTGACACTTTCATTATCCCACTAACATTGAAACATGAAGAAGTGGTACAATTGTTAAGAAAAATAGATTTATATAGTTGATATTAAATTGATAAAGTGAGAATAAAGTACGAATGATTTAGAGACTTTCTTTAGTGGGACGCAACAAAAAAGAAAAATGAGACAATCCTAGCAAGGGGGTGTGGGTAATATTTTTTTAGAATGACAATACTTGATTTCATTTAGAGGAAAACATAATACTCATATTGAGATAACTACTTTATTTTACTTTTATTTATCACATTTTCCCCCTATATGCATGCATTTACAAAGAAATTTTCACAAGACTGTAAAAATTCAATTCATTAAGACAAAAAAAATATGGTGCATGAAACTAAACTCCTACTACATATTTCAAAGAAATATCGAATGAAATTTGAGTGAGACAATCAGGAAGATTGAGTACATGTACATATAATACGTATATGTAGATTCCAAGAGAAAGTATGTGTAGATTCGACGCACAAATGGTACCTACCTAGATATCCGGATATAGGAATATTCGATGAACACATGATTGCCCCCACCTATGGAATACGTTTGTCAATCATGTCTCTTGTACTTTGACATTTGTGGTCGTTATTTGTTGCTGTGCAAGTTGTGTGAGCCCCTTTTGGACTCACTTTGTTAGATTTTTTTGGCAAATTCGTCTCTTTTGATTTTTTGAGCAATTACGAAGAGAAAAATGGGCATGCCTAAGAAACTAAAGGACATGCAAAACCATTTTATGTTATCTGTAATCATTCTAAGTGACCCTCTATTCAAATATGAGAAAAAGATGTACATAAAAAATTAACCAAGTGAACATAATTATGGTTTTTAAGTAAAAAACTTATAACGAAGAGAAATGTTGCAAATATTTGAATACGCATAAAAAAGAAAAGTGTTATAAACATTTGTTTACTTCAAATGGTTGCAAATAGAGATTGTTGCAAATATATTGGGATCAAGTACTATGAGATAGAGAGAAAGGGTGTAAATCAATAAATGAATGTTTAGTGCAACAAAATCGGTATATCAGCCATTATATAAGAGGTTTTCTACAATATTGTTAGAATACAATTCGTGGATAAAAGTGACTTACACGATAAATACTTTTTGTGTGTGTGATTAATGTGACTATAAAAATACTTTATAGTCACAAAGTACAATGTAAATTTAAATATCATTATTGTTGAGGTTAATCCACGATATAATAAATATACATATAACTTGTATGGATTATTGATCTTTATGTGGAAATCAGAAAGGGAGAAAAGGACTTTTTGAGCTAATGTCCAACTCACTCTTATTCTCATTAATACTCTTCTCACCATTTTACATTATACAAGTGTTGAGCTCCCATTAATGGTGTTCTAGGCTAGCTATTCTAGAGGGAAGAAGGAAAAGAAGAAGTGGAGGGAGAGAAGAGAAGGATCCCAAAACAAGGAGGGAAACATTCGATCTATTTATAGGAAAAGGAGAAAGGGGGTATCTACCCTAATGGGCCGAAACAGGCCGCAAGGTCCGAAATGGGACTCGTGGATCGGGCCTGTAACACCCCGGCCCCGCAGGACCCGAGGTAGTTACTACGGACCAATAGTACTGTCCCCACAAACCACCACGAGCCTTTACCGCGCACTTTGTCCTCACTCATGCACGCCCCGAGAAACTTCCCAGGGGGTCACCCATCCCAAGACTACTCCCGTGCAAGCACGATTAACTTTGAAGTTCTTGGGTGATGAGCTCCCTTAAAAGGAGATGCACCTCTGTTGGTATGAGTAGTACTATTAATCCATTTATATTAAATCTCAAGTGTTACAGGACCCCACGGGGATGGTGCATTGGGCTCCTGAAAAGTGACGGACCGGACGGAGTAATATATCCCAACAATTAAAATCACTAAAAGTTAATAAGTAATATTTTTATTAATTATCCTTAGTTTGGTCACATATTATGTTTTGTTTTTATATGCATATATTTTTTTTACTAAAAAATACCTTCTAAAATAACAAAAGATCATTAGGACCCGTTTGATGACCTCCATTTACAGCTTATCAGTAATTTTTTATGAAACAAATAACTTTTGATTTCACGTGATTAATTGTATAATAATCAAAATAAATAATGTCGGGGATACTTTTTTGTTGAATTGGCTGAATTTACTATAGAAGGCTATTTAAGCTAATTTTCATAAAATTTATATTTATTATTAATAGAATATATCTTGAATATATGTTTCCCATGACTCAGCCGATTCAGACAAGATTTTGACCTTTTTTCTAAAATCTTATAAGCACCAATGAGAGTAATGTTATTTTAGGTATGAAAAATTTGTTGGTGTAACATCAAAGCTTTATCAAGGTGTACTCAGCCCTTAAGACATTGTACTGTCTCTTCTTTGGTTTTCCGTATCCAAACGTCCAACATACGCTCCGTTAGTTTAATACCACCGGTCATCGTCTCCCTCTACATCAGATTGGTTAGAGACCTCACTCGTCACCCCAATCCCTGTTCCAATAAGAGGAACGTGGGTGACCTTGCTCCTCGCATTCTTTCTTTCCGCTCATCTTCACCCCTCCAGTTTCTTCCATTTTCGTTGTTCCATATCTGAATCCGTCTCTCTAAAAGTCTAAATAAGGTAATCTTTTTTCATACTCACACATTTTGTTTAGTTCTTCACCTTCTTCTCTAAATTCAAACATCTATACTGCATATCCTTTTTCAAATGCACCTAATTTCATATGTATTCTCTAAACTTATAAGATTTCAGTGCTCTAAACTCGCCCTATTACTAATTGCTTGTGTTCATTTATAGGGATTGTAATTAGTGATTTAAATCAAGAACTGTTTTTATGAATGACCCACTAATACTATGTGATGAAGAGGATTTGAATTGCAGCTATGCTGATTTCTTATGAATGGCATATCCCACGTCTTCTATTTGGTGTTTCTGGGGAATCCTTTAAGCCCTCTTTTCTTATTACCCAATTTCAAATTTCATCTGTTTGATTTGTATTTGATTCAATTACTTAAAATATTTCTTTATTGCATTTTTTCTTTTCAACTTAAATTTTATGTGATACATGTCATCCATTACACAAGAACTCCAGGCCACCGGTCAATACATTTTATTCAATTATCATGAAGATTTGTTGAGGTAAGACTTTCATTTTCAAAATTCCTTAATTTTCCTTCCAAGCATTTAGCATACTTAATCTAATTATATGCAAAAAAAGTCTTATTCCATTTTCCTTATATCATTCTATGAGTGTTTGTATTAGTTGATTGGTTTTGTTTAGGTACACTGGTACGGTCTGTTTCAAGAACTACAACTTATTTCTTTTTCTTTATTGTTCCAATCCATAAAGAGTGATGACTGAAACTTTCTGAAAGATCTCTATGTCTAATGTTTATGTTTGCTAAAAAGGCTTCTAATCCTTATCATGTTGGCGGTGGAGCAAGTATAGTTGCAAATGTTTGTTAAATTTTTCATCCTTTGTAAACTCATTACCAGTTGTATTTACATGTTTATGTAGTTGCAGAGCCTAGCTGATCTAATTTCATATGTCCACATATGCCAGGTCAGGCTAAAACACATATATCAGGGCTCATTATAGCCTTTCAATAGGCAGTTTTATAAAATAGAAACCTTTTTTTTTTACTCCAGGGGGTTCTAAGGGAGGGAAGCTGGGGGAGCCTGGAGTAATCAGGGCTGAAACTCACTCCATTGAGTTTCCAACCCTTGTGTGCCTGACAGGATTCGAACACGAGACCTCCCACTAGGTACGTAACCTCACAACCAGCTGGACTGGAATGCTTGGTTAAAATAGATACCTTATATCTTCAAACACTCACAAACACAATTCAAACTTATATTCAGCTCACATGAATCGATATTAAACCGTAGCCCTTGAAATAAAAAGATTATATAATCACATACTTGAAAAGAAAAAACATACTTATAAAACACATGTAAATAAGTAGTATAAAGAAGGAATGATATCTACAGAAGTGGTTAAAATGTGTTCTCTCGGGTAGGACTTATATCATTTGCGAGAAGTGAATTTGAGAGTAAATTATTTATTGGTGCAAATGGATCACGTCTTCTAGCTAGAGCGATCTGGAAGAAGACATTACTTGTGTCTAATCTTAAGGATTATAGGGTTGTAATTTCTACTCTTAAAAAAACCACCAAAGAGATATATTTAAAATCAGTTGACTTATGAACACAATGCCTCTTCTATTCCAAGCTGCTTTTAAAATTATTAATTATGTTGATACATGACACTCATTTCTTATGTTTTTAGTACAATTTTCATCGGTTACCCCCCTTGATTTCTTTTCTTTTGCAGGAATTCTTACTTGGTGTGGACATATGCACGTAGTGATGTTTAAATCAATTTATTCATTGCATTTGTGTTTTGTATTCTTGCTCTTAAGTGTTTTTCTAATGTTCTCTATAATTTGCACTTCAGATTTAGTTTCTATTTATTTACTCTTTTTTTTAGTTATAGATAGGTGAGATTGCTCTTTACAATTACTACATATTTATTTAATCACCAACAATTCCCACCCCTTTAACACGAACATATAAGGATTCACAAGCGGTATTTCCTTTCTGCTCTTCTACTCATTGTTCATGAGACACACATTACCCCTCCCTCATTTTTATATATTATTTCAAGGCTGAAGAAATATATTTTCGTCTATTGTCTACATTCATAGCAAAATTTAAGCAGTTTTGAACATTAATGGGCTGATGTATGACTAAGATATATTTTTGTTCTATTGAAAGGGTCCTTTGATCTTCGAGTGAGAGTCCGATGTTTGTTTCCAAATATTCGTTTGATATTTAGATTTTCAGTTTGAAATTGGTACTTGTATAGTTTTATGGTTGATTTGAGAAGAATTTTAGGTTAAAGGTGATTGTTTTTTGGGAGCCAATACACTGAGTATATGGATGAGAATTCTGGTAGAGCAAACGGAGACGTAACATGCGGACTACATCTCAATCTAAGCAATTCCCATGGGCATAGATTTTACTTTCTTTCTTTTACTTCTGTTTTTTATTTTCTCTACTTTCCTTTTCACTCTGTACTCCTTTTATTACTTAATAAAAAAATTCCTTTCTGCATTAAAAAAATGGATGAGAATTCTGGTAGTTGTGAAATTGAATCAAATGTATCTCTTTAGGTCATCTTAGCTCAACTCATTTCTAAAAACCCTTAAAATCATTGTTCACTTAGCTTATAGTGAACCTATTCAACTTTTGTGCTTCACAGAGTAGTTATAAATAGACATCACTATCCTCTTTTGGTTTATATTGATATTTTCATGTGTATCTTCTGGTCTGATGATTCTGATCAACGTTTCATGGTGGTTGCAGCTTTGAGAATCCAATAATGCAGATCCTTGTGAAAACATTAATGGAAAGACAATAACTTGATGTTCAGAGTAGGGACACCACTGATATAATAAATGCCAAGATTCAGGTGCAATTCATGCTTTGTCTTCTTTTCCTTATTCAAAATTTAGAGAGAAAACATTAAAAAATTCAACTAGCTAGAACCATATCAAATAGCATTGACATGCACTATGTATTTGATTTGGAAAACTAGGAATGAAACGCGTTTTTGCCAATAGGATAGCCACAACAGACAACTATAGAGCAAATTAAAGTACTTAATTATACGATCATGTTTAGACTCTACCTTACCAACATGATTGAACATTGGGGTTTAAAAATGAAAGGTAGTGATGTTCTGAATCTGATTTTGAGGAATCTGTTCTGATTGTTTATCAAATTTGACAGCTCATTGTTGTGGATTCGGATGGAATAGCTGAGGAGATTGTCCTGTTTTTTGTTGTTGCTGAATTTCTGTTCTGATACTTGGGGAGTGTGTGCTTTGCTGGTATTGTACAGATTGATGCAATGTTTTTGCAGGTTTACTGATTTATTGTTTTTGTTGTGCACAATTTAGTGTGTGTTGTTCTTGATCATAGAATGAGTTTTGGATGTACAGTGTTAAGCATTTCACTATGATGCTATAGCTGACAAGGGGATGCCTTTGTGTTGATTGTACACATTTTTTAAGCACTTAGTTATATATGAATAATGGAAATTGGGGGGAATTAAGCTTGATTATTATTTTTATTTAAGTGGTGCCTGGTGGTCCTTTTTTGACATAAAAGAGTGGTTATACATACATACATACATACATACATACATACATACATACATACATACATACATACATACATACATACATACATACATACATACATACATACATACATACATACATACATACAGATTTAGGTTCAAGTGAGAAAATCATCTTAGGAGAGAAATAAGAATGGTTTTAAGCCATTGGATTTCAACATGATTTAATATAGTTAATTATTTCGTTTGAGGCTAAATTAGTCATTAATGTTTTTTCCTTCTCGGTAGTATCCTATTTTATCTCAGACTTTCCTATTTTTTAGCATTTGATAATATTCTCTCCTTAAATTTTATATTTCCTTAGCTTCACTTTGAATGTTTCTATTCACGTACATGCTGGCGGTGATATTCTCTTCCTTCTCCATCTTTCATTCTCCAATTCATCATTAAAATCTAAACACCTACAATTTTCCTCTATTTTTTGTTGTGTCTTTTATAAGGATTCACGTAAGAAAATTCTTCGTACAATATCATCTCTTCTCCATCAGTCACGGTAAGACAACTAACTTTCTTATATTTATAATTTGTTAGTTAAAATTCTGAATTTTATTTGTGTATATGTATTCTAGAATATTTGTTTTTTGTTTTTTGTTCACAATATTTATGGCCGAACTTTATTGCGTATATTTTGAGTCAGCTTTAATTGTATACTTACTTTCTAAATAATTTGTTCATGTATATTTAAATTTATCCTAAAACTTGAATCGTGTAAACAATATTCTTAAAATTTTCAAGTTTCGAATCAACTCGTACTATTCGTACTACTTTTGTGTATATTGCAGTTTTATTTCGTCCAACATCACAATGCAATTTAAATCACATATAAATGCACTCACGTGAATGAATAGATGCACACTAACATTACTCATACATCACACACGAGTTTTAAGAATATGCACTTGGACACCCATATCGTGCACTTTCTTTTTACTATTATTGCACTATTACACTTTTGTGTGCATTGTAAATCTTTATTTGATCTAATCCTCCATTCTTATGTCATTCTAAATTTTTTCTTAGGTTGTGTGTTTTATGAAATTCCTATTTAACTCATCCATAAGAGTACTAGCATGACTTATTTAATGCAATGTCAGTTTATTATTATACTCAAACTAATTTTTTATGATGTGCACTAACGCAGTTGTATATGCTACACTTTTTTATGATTATGAATGCATTGCAGTGGCATGAATGATAAACATTGTCCCTACAAGGTCTTAAGCAACATATGTGGAGCGACATAAGAAGATAGTGGAACAATTATGATGCATTTGGAAGAAAAAGTGTATTTTATTTTGTAAAGAGTGCATATGTTGAATTTTAGAAAGTTCGATATAGTAGTGCACTTTTGTATATATCTAAAATGCACATGATAAAAGTGCATTTTATTTTGTAAAAGGTGACAATGTAGAGTTTTATACATTAGTGCCCTTACATTTTAAATGTACATGGTAGTTGTTCGTTCACTCTGTTTTATATTTATTTTCATCTTATTTAAAATCATTTTGATTCAAAATGCACAAAAGTGCACATATAAATAAGAAAAGTGTAGAATAGTCTTATAAAAAGTGCAAGCAAAAGGCATAAATGTGGATACTAATGTGATAAAAATGATATTTCTTGTTAGATTTGTTTCATCATTGAATGGTGTTAAAAATTATAATATTTAATTTAATTAATGTTGCATAAAATTTCGAATAAAAGTGCGACTATCCTATGCTGGAGTGCAAATCCATAAATGCATAAATATTTAATCGATTAAGGGTGCATAGTGTTCAGAATAAAAGTGCATTAATACACAACTACAATGCAAAAAGTTGACAAACTAAAGCTGAATGTTTATGATGAGGTATTTAATTTGAGAGAAATTTGTGAATAATGCAAAAATGTAAGAAAAAAAATGAAAAGTAATTTAATGGTAAGAATTGAAAGGAAATACGAATCTTGTAAAAAAATATATGAGAGAGTGTCATTGAATTAGTTTCCTAATTATTAGCAAATTTTCAACTATAAAATCACCGTTTGTAAGTGATAATAATCAGAAATTAAATGCTTGTTAATTACTAGTCCTATCTTTTAGGGAAAGTTGGAGTTTAGCCGTTCAAAATTATAAATGGAATGAGATTTTTATGGAAAGGAATTTACATGACCGATTGTATTGTTACACCATTTTACATATATGACCTTATCATTAATTGCATTCCTTTTGCCATAAGATCTTCCCTCATAATTCCACCTAATTACAATATTACCATGGCACATTTAGATCAAATCTTCACCGTATGATAATGGTAATAGATGGTTAGATTTTATTCTCATTTCTCTCCAGGAACATCATTCTCACCTGAACCTTCCCCCATACATATACATATACATATATATATATATATATATATAGGGGAACGTTCAGGTGAGAATGGTGCTCCAGGAGAGAAATGAGAATAAAATCTAACCTTCAATTACCTTGATCCAATGGCTTAGCATTTTTAAAAAAAGGGGCTAATTTCGGATCATTAGCCTTGTATAAGGCAATCATAGAACTGAAAATTAAATAAGGGGCATAATGGGAAATGACATCAATGTAGTTGTTACGCATGCAACACTATAATAGGAAGGAATCCTACATATTAGGCTAAAAATTAATGAGTAAGTGAGTAACCGACCTCCTTGATATTCTAATGAGCACTTCGTATATACTTTCTATTATTTACTTTTCTTTCCAAATCAAATTTATTATAATCTCACATATAATTTTGATTAATAATTTGATAAAAAAAGTTTAAACGAATTGTACATTTTTCACAATTAATTTTCTTTTCAGGATTCGCTTAGTTTTGTGTATTTGCACTTAAACGTTGAGTAGTTGCACTTTTATTTTACAATTTATACACAATCAATTTAATTAATTATTTTAATATGTTTGCAACCTGATCAAATAGAAATTATATGTTTATTAACTTATTTTACACTATTGTAAACCACACTTTAATATCATTAGTTTGCACTTTATATAACACGAATATACACTTTAAACATTTAGTGGTGCACATTCATACATGTCTCAAATAAAAATGAATGTAAATATACAAGGGTGTATATCATCAACTATAATGTGCATTTAGAATAATACAAACGTGCACTATTATATCACATTTTCTAAACTTTTTCACTGACATTTTTTACAATATCAAATGCACTTTTATCATGTGCATTTAAATATACATAAAAGTGCACTAATATATTACACTTTTCTAAAATTTTGAATTCACACTTTTACGAATTGAACTTCACTTTTCTTCCGAAAGCATCATAATTTTCAACCACACTTTGATATGTTTGCTACCTGATCTAAATTATATGTTTATTAACTTAATTTACACTATTGTAAACCACACTTTAATATCATTAGTTTGCACTTTATATAACATGAATATACACTTTAAACATTTAGTGGTGCACATTCATACATGTCTCAAATAAAAATGAATGTAAATATACAAGGGTGTATATCATCAAATATAACGTGCATTTAGAATAATACAAACGTGCACTATTATATCACTTTTTCTAAACTTTTTCACTGACATTTTTTACAAAATAAAATGCACTTTTATCATGTGCATTTAAATATACATAAAAGTGCACCAATACATTACACTTTTCTAAAATTTTGAATTCACACTTTTTACGAAATGAACTTCACTTTTCTTCCGAAAGCATCATAATTTTCATTATGGTAGTGTCTCTTGATGTCACTTTTATCTGCCAACAAAATAAAATAAAAATTAATGAAAGGTGCATGAACAAAATATGACAAATGCATCAAAAGTTTAATACAGATTTATCATTATTATCTATTTGAAGTTAATAGAGAACCTTTACGAAATTATTCAATATTAAACACCTTAAATGCATCTAATGTAAATGCACTAACTTGTTGGTGCACCTCTACGAATCTACAAGTATATTAATTCAAACCCATACATGCATGTAATTATGTAAAGAAAGATATGGAACAATAATATGTAAACGTTCAACAACAAATACATATAATTGCATTATTGAATTCGATCAACCATCAACATTTCAAGATATCAATGATCCGTATGAGGGATAGGAGATGAAATAAAAACATGAGGAAAGAGAGTTCGTAAGAAAAAGATGAAGAATAAAGTGAAGATGAGAATTAAGATTGATGATGATTGATGACTAAAGATGGAGATGGAGGTTACGTTGTTGATGGTAATGGAGGAACACCAATGAGATTAGATGCAAAAGATAGGAAAGTAAATAGATACGGGAAGTAAAAAAAAAGGAGATAATATCCTTGTTTGCTTAAGCGTATGGATTTATTCTTATAAGGAAAGAACTTGGAATTACATATCTACCCCATACGTATGATTAATTAGTATTAATAATGCTCCAATCCAACGGTTCAAGATGGTTCTTATTTCTCTCCTAAGATATTTTTCTCACTTGAACATAAATATATATATATATATATATATATATATATATATATTGAAATAGCATACAATGGCCTAGGAATAGGCACAAAGTAATCTGACCCGCTAGACACAAAACAGGCAAATTTAAGCCTTAAAAAATCGCAATTGAAACACTGCCTAACAAAACTACTCTAAATATTGCATTAGAGAATCTGTGTTGGTCTTTTAAAGGATAAAAATGGTCTTTTTTAAAATATCTTTGAACAGGTGCTATGCATGAATTTGAACACATTTCTTTCTCCTTTTTCAAGTTACTTTGTTCATGTTTTTCTACATCTCAAATTTGAATAAATGTGAGTAATGATATTGTTTTAGGCAATGCGTTTGTAATTGTTAGGACTTTTTCTGGTGTCCAATCTAGTTAGATGCCTTTGTATTTGTGTAGTTGTTAGTTAAATGTGTAATATGGGCCACAATTGAATATTAGCCCATTAGCCTCTCTTGTAAGCCTTAAGTTAGACTTCCTTACCTATAAAAGGAGGCTAACTAAAGAGAAAACTAAGGCATAGAGCATAGAGGCAGAGTAGAGAATAGATTAGCTTTTACGCTGCTCTCTCTCTCTTGAGGGAGAGCAGCGACCGGTTTATACGGTGTACCAAAGTTCTCGATACTTTGATATGAATCATAAATCTATCTGCTTCTTCTTTCATTCTTATGGTTGTATGATTGTTAGAATAGGGACTAACAGTAATCCTGGCAGGCTGGCAACCAATAAACATATCTCAATGATGTTACTTTTCCCTCAATAATAGAATTATGGGGTACTATACAACTTCTCTTTTTACTTCCCCAGTTCTTTACCAGCAATATTCAAGTTTTAAATTAGCTCTTTAATGCATATCTCTTTTTAGCTCAGCTGCATCAACAAAGCCTTGCATGTCATATGGTAAATTATGATCGTTCATTGATTCTTATACATCCTGCTCCCTGATAATGGATAGCCCCATTTACGGGTTCATTGCAACTAGGCATTGTTTTACTAATGTATTGGATTTTTTCATCCAAAAAAAAACTAATGTATTGGACTCACATCCATCATATCCTTTTTGGCTTTGACGCCTTAACTTCATAGATTTTTAAATTGTCTCCGTTTTTCTTTTCTTGTAGATACCATATGGAGTGTAGACATATAATACAAGTTTGTCTTACATAAAATACATTGGGCATTATCTCAATCGCGCATCGCGCGTTATAAAAACTAGTAGTAACAATAAAATTGATAGAATCAGTTGATTCGTTCTACTCAAATTTATAAAATTTTGGATGAAATTATTGAATTGGCTTAGAAAAACATATATCATGATACTAACTACTCTAACAGTAACCTATATAAAAACGCAGAAAAAATTTTCAATATTATTTTAATAATAATTTTTAGTGTGTAACCGCGAGACAATACAACCGAGCAACAATATCCAAAAAGCTAAGCCCTAACCTCCCTCTAACCAACAATAATTATAAGCCCACTGACCCCCTTACCCCCTGATCAGACATAGAGTAGTCCACCCCAAAAAGAGTGAGACTAATCGCTGAACATGTGAGAGCTTCGAGGCTATTAGCGATTGAGTCAACGACCTGATTGCCTCCCAACAAAAATCTAGCAACTAAAATAAACCAAACTACGAAACAGATCATGGAGAACAACTCCATAGAGACATAGAGAAGCAGATCATGGATAGGCATAATGTGATAACAACTGCCCGCCCACTTATGCTTCAAATCATTAACCGGACAAGAAACGACGCAAGCCGCTTGCGGAAAGACAAACCCTAGACAAAAGCGCGCTAGGGAGAAGACCACTTTTACTTTGGTATCGTTGCCGCCTCCGTTGCTGCGTGACCTAAGGGGAGACCCAGAGATCGGATGATTGGAAAAATACGCTTAGGAAGGCCAGACGCATCGCTCATATGGTACGTTTTTAGTTCTTATTTTATTATGGAGACTTTTTAATCTCATCCCTTTAACATTATTTCTACATTTAGACCTTCTACTATTATAAAATTAAGTTTATCAACTGTTAATATAATGACATTATAATCCATCGCTTATTGTGGCTAAAACATAGTAAAAAGACTGAAAATGTTACTTTCATAAAAGTTGAAAGGCTAAAAATGAGAAATTCCAAATATCAAAGTTTACTATACTTTAATAAATCATTCCATTACTATATGTATTTTCCGGACCAGTTAACTTGCAAAAATCATTTGACGACCTTCCCGATTGAATTTTTGGCTGAAATTTGGTATGAATGAACTAGACTTAATGAGGAACCTACACAAAAAATACCATCGGGAAGACCCCAAAATGGAGGAGGCCGGACGGGGGCAGTGGTCAGGTATACCTGACCTGAATATTTCTCTCTCTCTCTCTCTATATATATATATATATATATATATATAGGAAACTTCTTGTCAGGCCGGCCTGACGGGCTGCTCCGTCCGGCCGAACCCGTTTGGGAACCTGCCCGGTGGAATTTTTTGATGAAATTTTTTGAGCATGTTCCTTATCAAGTGTAGTTTGTCCATACCAAATTTCAGCTCAAAATTCCATCGGGAAGGCATTCAAATAATTTTTTGAAGTTGACTGCAGTTTTATATGTATATTTTGACGCAGTCAACTTCAAAAAATGATTTGAATGCCTTCCCGATCGAATTTTGAGCTGAAATTTGGTATGGACAAACTAGACTTGATGAGGAACATACTAAAAACAATTCATCAAAAACTTCCACCGGGAAGGTGCCCAAACGGGCTCGGCCGGACGGAGCATCCCGTCAGGCCGGCCTGACATGAAGAGCACTCTCTCTCTCTCTCTCTCTCTCTCTCTCTCTCTCTATATATATATATATATATATATATATATATATATATATATATATATATATATATATGTTTTGGCTCAAATAAGAACACGGTCTTATGAGAGAAATGAGAACGAATCTGGACCATTAGATTTGCTTCAAGTGAAATTCAGTGTGCATTAGGTGAAATTGAAATGTGCATCACAAAGGGTACGATAGAGTGGCATTATGTGCAGTTGAATTGTGCACTACTTGAGATTGAAATGTGCACTAGGTGAAGCTGAAAAGTACATAATAAAAAGTACAATGTGATGTTATTTTTTACTTTTTTTTCGCACATATCAGTTTCATCTAATGCACACTTGAGTTTAAATTTTTATGTTGCACATTTCAATATCATTTAATGCACATTTCAGTTTTACCAAATGCACAATTTGGTTCCTCATAATACAATCCAACGGTCCAGATTCGTTCTCATTTTTCTCCTAAGATCTGTTCTTACCGGAATCGCTCTATATATATATATATATATATATATATATAAAGAAGTCCTAAACACAAATTGATAAATAAAGATATTTTGATCTCATTTTAAAAGTAGGTAGATTAAGAATAGTGAAAAAGAATAGAGATATTACCCGAAATAGGACTAAAAGAGTTAGAAAATTTCAAAATAGGACTACCATGTTTTTATCCCAAAATAGGACTAATGACTGTCATGTTTTGGCAGTACCAGACTTCAAACATGGCAGTATTTTCCAAACTTGGCAATAATTACTCCAATTTTGGGAATAAAAACATGACAGTCCTATTTTGGAATTTCCAAACTTTTTTAGTCCTATTTCGGGAACTTTCTCAAAAGAATATGAATTATTATTGAGGGCATGATGGGAATTGAAGATAGTGGAATAATGTGATGTAATGTAGGATAAATCCAAAAAAGTAGTTATAATAGTGTATTATTTTAAGAATTATTGAGGGTATGATGGGAAGATTTAGAAATGAGAAGATTTTTTGTTAAGGACGAAAAAAGAAAGTGGGAAGATTTTTTTTTTGTTACGGAGGGAGTATTCCATTTTATGTGTACTTACTACTACTATGTACTTCATTTTATCAAATATGATTTGACAAGGCCATCACAAATACTCTCTATGTTCCTCAATTAAAGTCTATGTTTGACTTTATGGTCTCCTAGGCAGACATTTGACTCTAATTATCTATAAATATATACCTATATAATTTATAGTAAATTGATATTTAAATAATACATATTACAATGAAATACATAAAATAATTTTTTGTGACAAAATATTATTAATTTTAAGTAATTGAGAGTTAAAGTTATATAAGTTTGACTTAAAAGTCAAACTAGGACTTTAATTGAGAAACAAAGGTAGTATAAGAAGGTGTTCGGCTAATATAAAAACATGATATTGCCAAATTAAATTATCCCCAATTTTTAGTACAATATTTGTAATATAACTCCTCCAACCCATTTTAAGATACACTCTTTATTTAATTTTCTAAAAAAAATAAAAAATATGAATATTTTTCTAAATTGAATTGAATTTCATTAACATGATATGAGAAGTAACTCTAAATCTTTGTTGTTTTAAAGCAAAATTTTGTGAGACAAATAAAGAGTTATACTGAACAATCGACCTCTTTTACTCTTTTAAAAAATCAATGCCTTTTCAAATAATCATAAAGATTATAACTAAAAACAAGGTTAAGCATTATTTGACGATTTCCTTCATCAGAGATATATTCATATAGAAAATTTCCTAATTTTTTTAGGCAATTTTTGTATGAATATATCTCTGAAGAAGGAAGTCGGCCTACATACAACCTTATTCACTTACATTGCATATGTAGATATGATTCACAATTAGAGACTTTGAAGAGGAAATATAAAGTATTTGTAAGCTATAATATTGCCGGTTTGGGATTAAAAAAATTTACCATTGCTTATGAGCCATTCCCCTCTTATACGAGTGCAATTAACACATCAAATTTTTTCATCTTGGAGTTCCAATGAAGTTGAAATAATAACTCACTCACCTCTCTCCAAATCTTATTTTATAGTTTGGGATCAAGCTGCACGTAGAGAACCCACACTGCCATCAAATGTCTGCCGCACTGAGGAAATGAGTGTATAATTATATTCGTCACTCCCATCAAAAGTTTAACTAATTTAGTAATTTGACCTTTGATGAAAATCAAATTCCTTACCGCCGTGTATGGACCAATTCCTAAAATGCACGGAAGCAAGTATGTAAAAAGTAAGAATCTTTGTCATGAAAATGAAAGTGAATAAGAATGAAAGGGCTAGGGCGTGTGGACACCAAACAAAAATAGCTGTAGGTTATGTTCATAGTGTAATCTAATGTCAGTAGAAGGGTCTGTTTGCAACAGTTTCTGCTTTTAAAAAAGTGCTTTTTTTAATGAAATGGGGAGAAGTGATTAAATAAAAGTTGATAGTCTTTGAGAAAAAAGTGATTTTAAAAAGTAAAAGTGGGGAGTGTTTGGTAAAATAAGTGCTTTTTGTGTAATAGAAAAACTAAAAGCACTTTTGACGCGGAAGCCGAGAAAAATAAAAGTTGTAGTGTTTGAAAAAATAAGTGCTTTTTTAAAGCCAAAAGCTGAGAAGTGCTTTTTTAAAAGCAGATGCAAACCAACCCTAATGGTGTGGTAATAGGTCAGTGTGGCTGGGGGCGGACAGTGATTGGACTTTGGGTTGGGCTGGTGGGGTAGGACAATGACTACGGATGCTCGCGGTCAGGAGCGGATCCAGGTAATTCATCTTGGGGAGTTCAAAATATTTTGAGGAGGGGGGCGATTTTTTTTGAGGGGGTGAATTTTTTTTTGTATATATATATATATATATATATATATATATATATATATATATATATATACACACACACACTAAAAAAGAATTATTGGGGCGGAGGTGGGGGGTAGTGACGTGCACATTGTCGTGGTGTGCACTCAAAGTAATAATACAATACAACACTAATACGTAGTATAGTGTAGTAAGGTTCGTATCCACAGGGAAAGGAATACTTTTCTTTTTATAGAACTAGTAACAAAAAGGGGGTTTTAGTTTGATTTGGTTTAAATGTTTAATAAATTAAACACGAAGATGAACGACTTATGTGGTTTACTTAATAGAGATGAAGACTTGATTTTGCTTTTATCCACTTAATGAAATGTTCGTCGATCCCGGTTATATCTTTAACTATCTTCCTCTCGAATACTCAATCGAGGAGTATATCCAGTTCATCGAGGGTAGTTATTAATAACGAGACGCGTTCATTAATAATTTTACTACCGAGTTAATATAGAACACGCGCCGTATATTAATCTGATAGTAGCAATAAAATCAAGATGAAAACGATTGAGATTGATAACCTCAACACAAGCGGTTTATTGGTTTAATCAACATAATTAATTCCCCTTGGTTTATTAACCATGAAACATATGCATTAATAACACAAGTTTACTACCGTGAAACGATCGAACGATTAACAAGCGTATTCGTCGATCGATTGTAGTAATAATTAATATATGAAACAAAACTAGTTGATCCTTTAAGTAATGTTCAAAATATTAATATGAAATATGAATATCAATTAATTAATACTCAAGGGAGAATATTAAAGAAGATGAATCCTACTATAATTAATATCAAGATGTTAACTAATTGTCATCTTAGTAACACTGCCCAATATTAACATAGAGGAAGAAATAACTATTACTATAACTAATGTCAAGATGTTAACTAATTGTCATCTTAGTAACACTCCCCAACATTGATATAGAAATAGTATTAAAAGGAAGAATTAATATTCAAGGAAGAAGATTAAAGTGAATAACTCACAACTTACAAATTCATTAAGCTTCAAAGTAGCAAAACCAAGATGGAAGAGTTTAGCTCCTCATTTGGAGACTAAATGTTAGAGATATTTTTAGTGTTGTGATCAATGTATTTTATCTAGCCTCTTGGTAGTATTTATTGTGTATTTAATAGGCCTTAAATGGAAAAGGCTACTAAGCTAAATTAGGAATGGGCCTCCTAAAAAGGAGAGCCCATATCATTGTAAAACCTACCATTCTAAGGAGGCTATAAATAGACCCCTTAGGAATGGCTAGGTTAAGCTTTCCTCCCTTAGGAAAATTCCCTGCGCATAGAATAGAGCCTACGGAAGTTTTACGCTACATGTTCTTCATCTTTATGTAAACTTTCTGGCTATCAATGGAAAGCTTCTTCTACTCCTATTAATCAGATCTTATACATTATAGAGTAGAAATCGGGACCAACAATTGGTATCAGAGCCAAGCGTGTGACCGATTGAAGTTTCTGCAAATTTATCGATCGATTGAAGACAGAAGAAAACTCTTGCGCGAAACTCATCGACGAAGTTTTTGCTTGTTGAGCGATCTTCTGTTCTATTTTTGTTGTTATTTTTGCAGGAAAATGTTTGCAGGAAAGTGTTTCTAGGATTGCAAGGATTCATTTTGTGAAAAATCGCATCCAGAACTTTGGCGTACAGGTTAAGCAGGAGTTGAGCGATCCTGCATCTTCGCGCATCTTTTTCAGGAGTTGAGCGATCTGTAGTTGCGGTATTCATACTTGCGGTATTATACACATCATAGAGTTTATGATGTGTATAATAAACTGCGTGAAAAACAGACTTGCTCAAACATCAAAATAATCAATTCAGAGAAAATTATCACTAAGCTCACAACTGAGAATAAACGACTCAGTGCTAGCGAAAAGGAGCTGACAGAGAAGCTTAGGACTACTGAAAAAGAGAGAATTAGACTTTTTGGTGTCAATAATTTACTTATGGAAAGAAGGGGTGCTCTTTACACCAAAATCAAAGAACTCGAAGACCTGTTAGCTAAGAGGGACCAAACAGACCAGACTATTTTCCTTAATCAGCCTAAGGACACTCGTTTCTATAATGCCAAGGAGGGCCTGGGATTGACCAATCCTCAAAACCTGAAAAAGGTCAACTGCAAACAACTCTATGATGTTTGATACATGAAAATAGGATTGACCAAACTCATGGCCTTCACTGGAGCTGAAGAAACGAATGCCCTCGAGGATGAAAAGAGAAAGACAAAGGCTGGTGTCGAGGTTCCTTTTGACTACACAGAGCTAAACAAGAGTTACAAAACCAAAGCGCTCCCACTGACTCCTGCTGATGAAGTCATAACTTATGCTCCTGAAAAGGAAACTGTGCAAGATGGAGAGGAACCTTCAACTTCAGAACCTGTAGTCAAACCAGCATACATTCCACCTCTTGTGAGAAAGTTTGCTGAACTAAAAGAATCTTTTGAAAAGGAGAAACAGGTTTTAGAAAAAGAAAAGGATCAACTTTTGAAAGAAATATCCATGTTAAAAACATCCTCTCAGTCCATCACAGTTTCTCAACCTTCTTCCCTCTCTTTCTCAGAAAAATGTTTAGAAAATTCAACCAACACTTCTAAAACTTCTTCCACTCACTCTGAGCCTCCTTCTCAGACCGGAAACCATGTGAAGAAGAGAGTTGAGAAGAGAGGAGAGTGGATCGAGGAGAAGTTAAGAAGGAGGAAGAAAGAAGAAGAATCTCATCTAGGAAATAAGAATCAGCGTTCGAGTGCCTTGTTTTATGCCAAGAATAAGTCTAGATCTGGCATTAGTGAGCTTTCAACTAGTAATACTAGAAGTGGTGTTCCTAGGAATCTCCTAAGCGAACCCTCGACTAGTAATGCTAAAAGAGTGGCTCCTAAGTTTTCTAGTTCTAAGACATCTGTCAAGAATCGCTACTCTAGTGTTTGTTCTCTGAATTGTGTCAAGTCAATGAAAATTTGCTGTTTTGAGCCTGCCTCCTCCTCCATCAAAGATAAGAATGTGAATGTTCAGAGATGCCCAAAGAAATCAACTGCTGTGAAGGTGAACTTTGAGGGAGAGTACAAATTGCCGTGTTTAAGGTATCCCCTCAAGGTTCGCTCACTTAAACATTTGAGAAGACTCTCTCAAGAAACAATTTTAAAAGATCATCTATCTGAACATTCACTCATTCTTAATGAAATCTCCCTCACTCCAAAGTTCAAACAACAATGGGTTCCTAAGGCTGAAGCTGAGAAACTAAGAACGTCAAATACTTCTCAATCAGCTGGCTTAGGTTCCCACATCAAACAAAAATTAAAACAGCTCTTCACCACTAATAAGGATGGACCCATCTGGAGGTGGGTACCAAAACACACTTTATCTGTTTTGCAGGGCCGTCATGTGTGGTACCTGATCCGATTGCTCCACACACATGGCGGATATGACGAGCTGTGAGCAACCAACTGGTGCACATTATTAAGGGGAGTATTGGCATGTATACTACCCCACTGAGCAGAAAATCAACAAATGCACACCTCAACACCAACACATGCCAAGAAGAAACAACAAGTGCTTATTCTGAGGGGGAGTGTTTCTTTTTCACTCCTGTTGGTGCCTTATAACGAAGAAAGCACATTGATAAGCGTTTTATTAACGTGTTTTATATATTCACCTTAAAACGCTTTTATGTGTAAAAAGAATAAAATCTTCACACATCTGCCTCGTTTTGCTAGAAGTGTTCTAAATCAACGATTAGATCAAATACAAGGATGGTAGAATACACACGAAGAAACCGACGGAAAAAGGTCAACCAAACGCATCCCGAGGAACAAATAAAGACCACAAAAAGGCCCAAGACGGACGAAAGCCGCCCGGTTTATGCCAAAGGCGGCCGGCCTTTGGTCCCCAAGCTCATTTTCGCGTCCAAAACTGGAAAAACTGTTCCGGAGCAAGAAAGGACGAAAGCCGCCCGGCTTTCGTAAAACCCGGCCGACTTTTGGTCGCCGAATGAATTGTTCAGAATTAAATTACAAAAGCCGCCCGGCTTTTGTAAATGGCGCCCGGTTTTCGAGCCCTGGAGCGAAGGCAGGCTATTTTAAACGCGCAAAAGCCGCCCGGCTTTTGCGAATGTCGCCCGGTTTTCGTCTGGCACTGATTAAAACAGGCAACGGTCATCACAATCATTCGAGAGAAGCTCCAAACCCCATTAAGGAGCTTGCTTCCTTGTCCAAAAATGGCCGTTGAAGACCCAATATTTAAGCATATGGAAGCCCTCTCAAGTGATTATTTTCCATATTCCATACACTTTACTTCCATTTTAGCACTCCAAGATCAACCCCTTGGTCTTGGGAGAAGTTCTACACTTGGGGACCCCATTATCCACCATAGCTTTGGAGTTGTGGTATTATCTTCTTATGTATTTCATTGTATTTCATCAATTCAATACTTGTAATTTCATTATGAGTTGCTCTAGCTAATTTTCCATAGCCAAGGTTAGGGATGAAACTTTACGCACTCTAGGTGTTTGATGTATGTTCTCAACCAAATTATTATGATCTTTCCTTTATATTTTAATGTGTATGACTACGGTGTACAACGTATGATTATATCGTTGGGTTTATTTGAGCAATTAACGTTGAGTTATAAACCGTGCACTTAAAGGCTAGACATATTCTAATTGTGGATAGAAATATACCTCAATTGAATATGGTGGTTGTAATAATGTCCTAATCTTCAATGGGGTTAATTTTAGATGAATGTGAACCGTGACGGGATTCACACGTAGAATTAATCACAATCTCGCTGCCGTAACAGGAGTTAGAATACTTTAGCGACATTCCACTCATAAGAATTGGTGAAAGAATATACATTAATCGCTAGGAGTCGTTTAGGAGTAATCCCGAACCCTTGGTTGCTTTTATTATCACTTGAAAAACCAAAAATCTTTACTCTTTTACCAAGTCTTTTACAAATTATATTCTCAATTTTTGAATCATATAAACAACGTTTCCTCGTGTTCGACTCGGTATTTTTACCGGATTTTATTACTACATCGGCACTTGTACACTTGCAAGTTTAAGCCGATCAAGTTTTTGGCGCCGTTGCCGGGGAAACGGTCTTGTTTATTTGATTCAACAAAAATTCCTGAATTTTCCCTTTACATTTCACTTGGTATTATTTTGAATTTTGTTGTGTAGACAAGCTCTTAGTGCATGCTATTGAGAAGTCAAGGCTCTACAAACCTTGAACCTATCAATCTTGAGATTGAGAGAGCTTGTAGAAGGAATCGGAAGAAGGAAGCAAGAGTACCAACAATGCTTCCCACACTCAATGAACGGAAGAGACCCGTTATTGCCACCACTCCTTCTTGCATCGTGCTTAGCGAGGCGGCACGAGACTATGAGTTGCGGAATAGCTACTTCAATGCTATGCCGCACTTCTATGGACAACCGGGGGAGAATCCATTAAATTTCATTACCGAATTTTATGGGTTCATTCAAGGCGTTCCTAGGAATGGCCTAAATGAAGGTGATCTAAGGCTCAAGTGCTTCCCTTACACCTTGAAGGGAGCGGCAAGAGGGTGGTTTTTAGAGCAAACACCGGCATCCTATGCTACTTGGGATGAAATATACAATGTTTTCATCTCCAAGTACTACACTCCCACAATGACGCAAGAGCTACGACAAAGAATCTTTAACTTCAAACAACAAGTTGGAGAACTTTTTCAAGACGCATGGAGGCGTTTCAAGTCTTTGTTGAAGGAATGCCCTCATCACCGCATCCCTCTTGACCTCCAAATTGACACTTTTTACAATGGCTTGAACCCATCTTGTCAAGCTATTGTAGACAACCGAGCGGAGGGGTACATTGGAAACAAAACCGAGACGGAAGCATTGAGAATTCTTGAATCGATCGCTTCAAATCCTCAACTACAAGGAGGAGACATCAAGGTGGCGGGAGTGAATGAAATTTCCATCACTCATGAACTTGACAAGAGATTTGAAGAATTTCAAACCAAAATGCAACAAAATGTGCAAGCATCAATTCACACGGCTTTGCAAGCCGTTATTGGAAGTGTAAAACAAGCGGCAAATGTGGAGAGTGTCTCCAATGTGGAAAGTAACTCATCTCAACATCTTGAGGATGTTAGTTACATGAACTCTTATGGGCAACGAGGAAACCAAGGAGGAAATAACTTCTCCAACAATCAACAAAGGTATAATCAAGGAAACAATTATAGACCGCAAGGTAATTCTTCAAGCCATCAACCCGGAGTTCCCACATTTGGCCAATCCAAAGAACCTACCATGGAGGAGATGATGAAGCTTCTCACAAAAAATGTAGCCGCTATGCAAGCCCAAAGTGGGGAAAATCATTGTAGAATGGAGGCATCTATCAAGAATCTTCACACACAATTCACAAAACTTGATTCACGTTTCGAGGATCAAAATAGGAAGCTCAATCAACGCATGGACAGTCTTGAGCAATATACCAAGTCCTCTATTCACAACTTAGAGGTCCAAATTGGCCAACTTGCACAAGAGAGAACCACTAGAGAGCATGGAAGATTTCCCACAACAACGGAGGTCAACCCAAGAGAAACGGCTATGGCTATCACTTTGAGAAGTGGTAAGGAAACGAAGGGACCGGTTACTCAAGATGCACCAATGGAGAAGCAAGGAGATGAAGGGCTAGAGGAGCATGTCTCATCACCACCACCCATGACAACATATGTTCCTCCTATCCCTTACCCTCAAAAGTTGAAGAAGAAAGATGACAAAAAGCAATTCAAGAAGTTCCTAGACATCTTCACCAAGTTGAGCATCAACATCCCTTTCATCGAGGCTATAGCGGAGATACCCTCATATGCAAAATTCCTGAAAAATATCCTCAACAACAAGAAGAAGTTGGCTGATTTTGCAACCATACCGCTCACGGAGGAATGTAGTGCCATTCTCCAAAATAAGCTACCGCCGAAGATGAAGGATCCCGGGAGTTTCACCATTCCTTGTTCTATTGGGAGTCTAGGAGAAGTAAGATCCCTTTGTGATCTTGGAGCTAGCATCAACCTAATGCCACTCTCTCTATTCAAGAAGCTAAGTGTGGGGGAGCCTACACCCACAACCATAGCTCTTCAATTGGCGGATAGAACAATCCGTTATCCTATCGGAGTGGTGGAAGATGTTCTTGTAAAGGTTGGCAAATTCTATCTCCCCGTTGACTTTCTTATTCTAGAAATGGATGAAATGGAGATTCCGGTTATTCTTGGAAGGTCCTTTTTAGCCACGGCGGGTGCTCTTATTGATGTTAAGAACGGAGTAGTAAAATTCCGTATCGGAGAAGAAGAACAAGAGTTTCACGTTTGGGAATCATTGAAGAATCCACCTATTAACTCCACATGTTTTAGTGTCAACTCCACATTTGATACTACACCGCAAAGTACTCCGAAGCATGAATCACATGAAGATCCTCCTATCTACAAGGAGAAATTTGAGACACGGCATGACAAGAAAAAAGGTGAAATAGAACTTCAAGTTGGGCATAAAGTTCTTCTTTATGACTCAAAGTCCCCATTATTGCCCGAAAACTTGGAACCTCATTGGTCGGAACCATTCACCATCATCGAGGTTCACCCATTTGGAGAGATGGTGATCCAACAAGGGGAGAATAAACCTTTTGCCGTCAATAGCCATCATTTGAAGCTGCACAAAGAGTACTATACAACTTCCTATCCATTCAAGAAATGATCACGAAGAACGTCCGGCCAACGACGTTAAAGAAGGCGCTTATTGGGAGGCAACCCAATTTCATATCTTTTTTTTATTTACATGTTTATCTTCCATTATGATTTTATACTCTTATTGCTTGTGGACAATGCAATTCAAATGTAGGGGTTGAGAAAAGGGCAAGAAAATTCAAGTTTAGAGTCAAAGTTCAAAGAAAAGGAGCGAAATAAGCGAAACCAATGAAAGCCGCCCGGCTTTTCTACACGCCGCCCGACTTTCAGGTCTGCTTCCCAGGTATTTTCTCGCACACGAAACCCGCCCGGTTTTCGTGGATGTCGCCCGGCTTTTGGGCCCCGAAGGTAATTCCAGATTAATTAAATCAAAAGTCGCCCGACTTTCGAGTAAGCCGCCCGGCTTACGGGTTCTGGGAACATTCTGTTTAAGCGAAAGCCGCCCGGCTTTCACATCTGTCGCCCGGCTTTCGGGGA
Organism: Cuscuta epithymum; assembly: GCA_945859915.1. Classification (NCBI taxonomy): domain Eukaryota; kingdom Viridiplantae; phylum Streptophyta; class Magnoliopsida; order Solanales; family Convolvulaceae; genus Cuscuta; species Cuscuta epithymum. Next base: position 2,742,539 of record CAMAPF010000108.1, on the reverse strand, counting down.
CGAATGTTTTATTACCTGTTCTGGTTAAACACAAACACACGCACACAACTCTCAAAAGACGCCCGGCGAACGTGAGAGCTCGAACGACAACCCCCATTCTTCACGTTTCTTCTCCTCTTTCAAGCTCAAAACAGGTATTTCTCCATCTCCTTCACTTCTTAAACTCAATTTCATAGCTTTTTCCTCATTTAATCGATAGAATTGGTTGTTCTTCCCAAATTTTGAATTTTAGGGTTTATGCAAATTGATAGCTTTTAGGCCTAATTCATTGCATGATATCTTGTTCTTGTTGCCTATATTGCTTGTATGAACCATTTCAACCTCTTTTCAAGTAGTTATTTTCATCAATTTGAAATTTTTGCTATTTGGTCAAAATTGGGGGTTTATGGTTCGAAATTGTTGTTCAAATTTGGGGATTTTCAATTGTATTCTTGTGATTAATTGTTGTTAGGCAATGTTGTATTTATATTGGTCTTGGTTGTGATGAATTGTGATTAAAGTCAATTTTTAGGGGAAACTTTGACAAATTTTTAAGAAAATTGACTAGAATTGTTTGAGTTTGTAGGCTCAAATGGCTCCAAAGGGGAAGTCCGTTAGCACCGAGGCTGGCCCGAGCAATCCCAAGCGGGCAAGGAACAACAAGGCACCCGCGGCCTCCTCCACCATCTTGCCTCCTAGCCGGTTTGTCAACACCAAGTGCTATGAACGGTACTTGGAATCTAGGGACAACGATTTCGTTGTTGAGAAGACGGTGTCAACCCCTATTGACCACGAGTACCGGCTCACGGAGGCCTTCGCTACTATCGATTGGGAGCCGGTGCTACATCTTGAAGGCACCTTCTACCCGGAGCTCGTCAAAGAATTCTTCGCAAATATCGAGGGAAATAGCCCCCGAAAGATGATTGAGAGCCGGGTCAAAGGGGTAAAAATCACTATCACAAATGACCTCTTGAGATCTCAGTTTCGCATCGCCAACCACGGCATCCCTTTCGCCCCTTCCCAAGTGATATGTTTGTAATTTCCGTGTGTTTATTTACGTTTTTAGATAGTTTTGGTTGTTTAATATTTCGGAAATTACACACTTTCGGTGTAAATAGTTTAGTCTGTTAAATTCTTGTAATTTGTTTAGATTAGGTTCATTCTGAGCTCAAACAGGTCCAAGTACACTTTGGAAACCATTGGTGAAACATCACAAGTGCAAGGAAGGTGCAAGAATACAAGAAAAAAGTGAAGATTTCATTTTTGGTCTGTACCCGGTCGGGTATGACCTATACCCGGTCGGGTACCCTTCTGAAATTTCGAATCAAATCGAATCCGGGAACAAGGCATCATGCGGGAAGATTTTAACACGTTCGGGTGTCCATACCCGATCGGGTGACCGACAGACCCGATCGGGTATGACCCCATTTTCCAGCTTCGCGGAAACCGCATATGGTACCCGATCGAGTGGGCTGAAAACCCGATCGGGTACACGATCCTGCAAGCTTAAAAAGCCTATAAATACACCCCATTTCCTCCACAACAAATCACCAATTCATATATACTTCTAAGCTCAGTTTAGACAAGTTCTTTCTTTATATTTTTATCATGTTTAGTCTCCAAATGAGGAGCTAAACTCTTCCATCTTGGTTTTGCTACTTTGAAGCTTAATGAATTGTAAGTTGTGAGTTATTTTCTTTAATCTTCTTCCTTGAATATTAATTAATTCCTATTCCTATTACATATTAATATTTTGAACAATACTTAAAGGATCAACTAGTTTTGTTTCATATATTAATTAATACTAGAATCGGTCGATTAATACGCTTGTTATTAACTCGGTCCTTTCACGGTAGTAGACTTGGGTTGTTAATGCATGCGTCTCATGGTTAATAAGCCAAGGGGAATTAATTATATTGATTAAACCAACAAACCGCTTGTGTTGAGGTTATCAATCTCAATCGTTTTCATCTTGATTTTATTGCTACTATCGAGTAAATATACGGCGCGTGTTCTATATTAACTCGGTATGTAAGTTTTATTAATGAACGCGTCTCGTTATTAATAACTACCCTCGATGAATTGGATATACTCCTCGATTGAGTATTCGAGAGGAAGATAGTTAAAGATATAACCGGGATCGACGAACATTTCATTAAGTGGATAAAAGCAAAGCCAAGTCTTCTTCTCATTAATTAAATCACATAACTCGTTCATCTTCGTGTTTAAATATAATTTAAAGTCATCAACCAAATATAAACCCCCCCTTATTGTTATTTATCTATTTCTGTAAGAAGAAAAGTATTCCTTTCCCTGTGGATACGAACCTTACTACGCTATACTACGTATAAGTGTTGTATTGTATTATTTATTTTGAGTGCACCTCACGACAAGTGCACGTCAAATTTGGCGCCGTTGCCGGGGAAAGGCAATTATTTTTCTTTTTATTTTAAGAAAAATAAAAAATAAAAATTTAATTAAATAAAAATATAAAGAGTTCTTATTTCCTATTTCTGAGCTTTGTTTGAGTATATGGTTAAACACCGATCTATAAACCAAATCACCTACCAAACAAATCCCGAATCGGAACAAGCCTTCGAGAGGTTTAGGAACTTATTTCCGAATACTTCTTCGGAGGAATCATCACGCACTAGTTCTTGTTCTAGCGAGAACGAAGAGCCAATAACTATGGCTCTTGAAACAAGAACGTTGAGGGAGCTCACAGCTCCAAACTTGAATCAACAACCGTTGTGTATTACCTTCCCTACACTCAACGAGGGTAATACATTTGAGCTCAAATCAGGGCTCATTCATCTTTTGCCATCCTTCCATGGCTTAAGAGGAGAAGACCCAAATAAACATCTCTCGGAGTTCCATGTTGTTTGCACGAGCATGTGCCCTAATGGAGTCACCGAGGAACAGATAAAGTTGAGGGCCTTTCCATTCTCCCTCAAAGATACCGCAAAAGATTGGCTATTCTATCTTCCTTCGGGAAGTATAGATACATGGGCAGCCATGAAGAAAGCTTTCCTCGAAAGGTACTATCCAGCCTCTGTCTCCTCATCTCTAAAAAAGCAAATAAGCAATGTGGAACAAAAAGATGATGAATCGTTCTATGAATACTGGGAACGATTCAAGAAACTTTGTGCAAGCTGTCCGTATCATGGCTATTCGGAGCAAGACCTCATCCTATACTTTTATGATGGTCTTTGCAATGATGATAGACGGATGATTAATGCCGCATGTGGAGGAGGGATCGTAAACAAGACTCCTTCTCAAGCTATGAATCTTATCTCGGAGTTGGCTGAGAATTGTAGATATCACAACGGGCGGTCATCAACAAAAAGAGTCATGGCGGCCGAATCAACATCATCTCTAGAAAGTCAAGTTGCCGGCTTGACTTCTTTGGTAAAGGATTTTCTTTTAAATTCCAAAACCCAAGAAGTCAAGGTCTGCGGCATCTGCACACAACAAGGCCATCCCACCGATGCATGCCCGAGCCTTCAAGAAGAAAACCCCGAGCAGGTCAACGCTTTGGGGTTCCCAAACCAAAAGAGGTATGATTCTTACGGCAACACTTATCATCCCGGGTTTAGAGATCACCCAAATTTGAGATATGGGAATCCGCAAGGAAACCCACCACAAAACAACCATCCACAAAACCAATTTCCTCAAAAGCAACCATACTCTAAACCCCAAGGGCAAGGCTCAGCTATGTCCACCGAAGACATGATCCGAGCACTCACCTCAAATGTCTCAACCATGCAACAAAACATGGTTCAATTCCAACATGAGACAAAATCAAGCATCCAAAACCTTGAGAATCAAATGAGCCAAATCTCAAGTGCGGTGAGTAGGCTTGAGGCCAAGGATTCAACAAAGCTTCCATCTCAAACGGAGCCGAATCCGAGGCAACAAGCCCATGCTGTTACATTGAGAAGTGGCAAAGAATTGGTGATTGCCAAGGAAAAAGCCAAAAGCCACATCGGCGAGGAAGAGGAAGAAGAGCTTGTGGAGAAAGCTCAACCGGAGGAAGGGGAAGCTCACATTTCAACCCCACCCCCGGTTATTCATGAAGTGGAAGCACCGTTTCCCGAAGCTCTAAGGGAAACGAAAAGGGTGGAGAAAGATAAGGACATCTATGAGACATTCTCCAAATGTGAGGTAAATATTCCTCTTCTCAACTTAATAAAAGGTGTTCCTAGATTCGCAAAATTTTTTAAGGAGTTATGCACAATAAAAAGGAAGCATAGACTCAATGGAAAACAGAAAGTTCAAGTTAGTGAACGTGTCTCCGCGGTTTTTCAAAAGAAACTTCCAAAAAAATACAATGACCCGGGCATGTTCACTATACCTTGTAAGTTGGGAGGTACTACGTTTTCAAAGGCCATGTTAGATTTGGGGGCATCAATTAATGTCATCCCTTATTCTTTGTATAAATCACTTGAACTTGGCCCTCTCAATGAAACCGGAGTAGTTATTCAACTTGCGGATAGATCAAATGCCTACCCTAAAGGTATTGTCGAAGACGTACTAGTTATGGTAGACAATTTGATCTTTCCCGCCGACTTTTATGTTTTAGAAATGGAAAATGACAAGAATGCGGTTCCTATCCTTTTAGGAAGGCCATTTTTAAAGACCGCTAGAGCTAAAATTGATGTTTTTAGCGGATCTTTAACTCTGGAATTTGATGGAGATAAAGTTGAATTCAATATTTACGACTCCATGAAATACCCAAATGAAAATCATTCTCTATTTGCCATTGATGTTATAGATCCCATTGTGCAAAATGTTTTTGAAATGAATGGGGAGGATGACCTACTGAGTGTAATTGAGAATGACCTCGGGGAAAATTCTTTAGAACTTGCTTTGACCCCCAATAGGGAAGCCATGATAGTGGAGTTGGATAACCATTTCCAACTTCCACCTATGCCACCAGGGTCAAGAGCATACCCACTAACCATCCCCGAGGAAAAGCCTTTGCCTTCTATTTTGCAGGCCCCCGAAATTGAGATGAAACCACTCCCAACACATTTGAAATATGTGTACTTGGGAGAAAAAGAAACATTACCGGTCATAATCTCAAACAAACTGACCGGGGAGCAAGAAAAGAGGCTAATTGCGGTGCTTAAAGAGCACAAACTTGCAATCGGATGGACTATAGCCGACATTAAAGGCATTAGTCCATCTACTTGCATGCACCGCATCTTGATGGAGGATGAAGCCAAACCGGTGCGCCAACCACAACGGAGATTGAACCCACCTATGATGGAGGTGGTCAAAAAGGAGGTCATCAAGCTTCTCCAAATGGGGATAATCTTCCCCATATCCGATAGCAAGTGGGTTAGTCCAACCCAAGTTGTTCCCAAGAAGACCGGAGTCACGGTGGTGGAGAACAAACATGGAGAACTTATGCCCACCCGAATTCAAAATGGATGGAGGGTATGTATAGATTATCGTCGCCTCAACGCGGTAACTAGAAAGGATTTCTTTCCTTTACCCTTCATTGATCAAATGCTTGAGAGACTTGCGGGGCATAAATTCTATTGCTTCCTTGATGGCTATTCCGGGTACTTTCAAGTACCCATAGCCCCTGAAGATCAAGAGAAGACAACATTTACTTGTCCATTTGGCACTTTTGCCTATCGACGTATGCCATTCGGACTTTGCAACGCACCCGCCACCTTCCAAAGATGCATGATGAGCATATTCTCCGAATATGTTGAGCTATTTATGGAAGTTTTCATGGATGACTTCACAATCCATGGGGACTCATTTGATTCATGCTTATATCACCTCTCCCTTGTGCTCAAAAGTTGTTTAGAATCAAACCTTGTTTTGAATTCTGAAAAATGCCACTTCATGGTGGAAGAAGGAATTGTTCTAGGCCATGTAATCTCATCCAAAGGAATAGAGGTTGACAAGGCCAAAGTTGAAGTCATCCAATCACTCCCTTATCCTACCACCGTTAGGGAGATACGATCATTCCTTGGACATGCAGGTTTTTATCGGAGATTCATCAAAGACTTCTCAAAGATTGCATCTCCTTTATGCACACTTTTGCAAAAGGAGGTGGAATTCGTCTTCTCCGAGGAATGCAAGAAGGCCTTCAATACATTGAAGGAAAAGCTAGTAACCGCACCTATCATCCAAGCTCCCGATTGGTCTCTCCCATTTGAGATCATGTGTGATGCTAGCGACTATGCGGTCGGGGCCGTCTTGGGCCAAAAAGTGGGAAGAGCTTCTCATGTGATTTACTATGCATCCACCACACTCAATGATGCTCAACGCAACTACGCCACCACCGAAAAAGAAATGTTGGCCGTCGTCTACGCACTTGAAAAATTCAGATCATACTTACTTGGAACCAAAGTGATCATTTACACCGATCATGCGGCTCTTAGATTTTTAATGACAAAGAAGGAGGCCAAACCGAGGTTGATTCGGTGGATACTACTCTTGAGCGAGTTTGATGTTGAAATCAAGGATAAGAAGGGCATGGAGAACTTGGTGGCCGATCACTTGAGCCGTTTAGTCCTTGATGAAGGAAATGATCATGTCAAAGATGATATCCGAGGGGAATTTCCCGATGAGACTCTTTTCTCTCTTAAGGAAATTCGCCCTTGGTACGCTCACATTGTTAATTTCCTTGTTCTAAACAGGTTTCCACCAAGCTTCTCAAAAGCTCAAAGAGAGAAGCTCCAACACGATGCAAAACAGTACGTATGGGATGAACCGTACTTGTGGAAACATTGCAAAGATCAAGTCATTAGAAGATGCATTCCCGAGACGGAGATAGCATCCATTCTTGCCTTTTGCCACTCACATGCATGTGGTGGCCACTTTGGAGGAAAGCGAACGGCCATGAAGGTACTTGAATGTGGTTTTTGGTGGCCAAGCTTATTTCGAGATGCCCATGTCTTTTGTCAATCTTGTGACAATTGCCAACGCATGGGAAACATCTCTCGAAAACATGAGATGCCACAAGTTCCTATGCTCTATGTGGAGATATTTGATGTTTGGGGAATAGATTTCATGGGACCCTTTCCTAATTCCCACGGAAATCTATACATTCTCTTGGCGGTGGACTACGTTTCAAAATGGGTGGAAGCAAAAGCCACAAAGACCGATGATGCCAAAGTAGTTGCGGACTTTCTCAAAACCCGCATCTTCTCAAGGTTTGGAGTCCCACGCATTTTGATAAGTGATAGGGGCACACACTTCTACAACAAAACTGTGAGCGCCTTGTTAAAGAAATATGGCGTCACTCACAAGCTCTCCACCGCCTATCATCCACAAACAAACGGACAAGCCGAGGTCTCAAACAGGGAGTTGAAGTCTATACTCCAAAAGACGGTGAACCCTAACCGCAAAGATTGGAGTCTTCGCATGGATGATGCCTTGTGGGCATATAGAACCGCTTTCAAAACACCAATTGGAATGTCCCCCTATAGACTTGTGTTCGGGAAGGCTTGCCACCTCCCGGTCGAACTCGAACATAAGTCTTATTGGGCGGTAAAAACATTCAATCTTGATATGGAGCAAGCGGGGATGAAAAGAAAGCTACAACTCCAAGAGCTAGAGGAGCTTCGACTTGAGTCCTACGAGAATGCCGCCATCTACAAAGAAAAGACGAAGGTATGGCATGATAAAATGATAATCAGGAAGGACTTCCAAGTTGGAGATAAAGTCCTTCTATTCCGATCACGCCTCCGTCTTTTCCCCGGTAAACTGAGATCACGATGGGAAGGACCATTTGAGGTGGTCAAAGTCTACTCACATGGAGCAGTTGAGATCAAAAGCCTTGACACCGATAAAATCTTCAAGGTTAACGGACATCAACTCAAGCCATTCCTTGAGGGCTTCCAAAAAGAGAGCGTTGAATACATGGATCTCTTCGATCCAATCTATGAAGGATGAACATGACTACGGCGTCGAGCCGCGACGTTAACTAAGGCGCTTCTTGGGAGGCAACCCAAGTCAAGGTACGCATTTTCTTCTTTTCTTTTCAAATTCTTGCTTGTTAATGTCACTTTTGAGAAAATGGGGTAAAACTATCAAGAAAAAATGAAGGAAAACCATGTTTTGGAAGCCTGGGGAAACCTCCGATCGGTCTTCATCACTTAACCGATCGGATCCACACTAAAAAAGGATTAAAACTTGACAAAAACACTTCCCAGAGAAGGATACCCGATCGGGCACCATAACCATACCCGATCGGGTACATACCGAAAACAAGAGCCTTCAGAAGACCCGATCGAGGAACTGGAAAATTTTCAAGAGGATACCCGATCGGGTACCCATAAGGCCCGATCGGGTACAATAACGAAATTTGAAAAATTTTCTTCGAATTAAATTCCCCGATCGAGTACCCCCAAACTCGATCGGGTGCGAACCCCTGGAGCAATTTCAAAAAAAAATGTGGGCAGACCCGATCGGGTATTGCACTCACCCGATCGGGTACACTGAGCTGCAGAATCAAAAGGCACTTTCGAATTGATTTACCCGATCGGGTAATCGGGCCACCCGATCGGGTGCTCTACTCTGGAAATCAAAAGATAGTTTCGAATTAAAATACCCGATCGGGTAATCGGGCCACCCGATCGGGTACACGACGTTTTTTATCCCAAATCAGGCCCGAAAACCCCCATTTCATCTTCCCCAACACACCAAGATTCGAACCACTCTCCCCAAATCCTCCATTTTCGAACCTCCAAGCTTCCATAACTCACCCAACACTCAACCAAATCCTCTCATACCACCACCAAAACATTCCTCTCACCACCCTCTCCAACCTCATACCCAAAAATCACCACACCTCCCTCTCTATCCAAAAATCCGAAACCCTACCCCAAAATCCCCAAAATCCGAATTCAAGCTTGAAACTTTGACAAAATGGCACCAAAAAGAAGCCAACCGGAGAGCTCTACTGCTAGAGGACCAATTCCGGGGTATGAGACCATCCGCTTTGGGCCGGGAGATCACCGCAAACGATTTTTGGCCATCATCAAAAGGCAAGTAGTTCCTTCTAGATTCCTTTGTCATAATGCTCTTACACAACTAGGCTTGTTGGATGGAATGAGGGAACTATTTGATAGGTTGGAGATGAATTTGATTTTTAATATGAAGTATAATTGTGTTGACAAAGTGATTTATGAGGTGATGAGTTCGGCTAAGGTTGTTCTACATGATGACCCGGCGGAGTTCCTCTACGACAAGCTCACGTTTCGTTGGTTAAACAACGAATACTCAATAACGAGACGTGAGTTTGCGGAACACTTCGGCATCCCCGCACCCCATGAAAGGGGGATACCGGAGAGCACACTTGACGGGCACACTTTATGGGCCAAAATGACCGGAGAAAGGAAGGTGAACGCGTCTAAATTGTCCATTAGTCACGTTCAACATCCTCTTCTCCGGATATTCCTAAAGTTCTTGTGCAATTCTTTGCTTGGTCGCCCCAACAATCACCATACTCGGATGGGGGACGTGGCCGTGCTCACTCTAGCTCTTTTTCATAGACCCACGGAATATAATCTTTGCAACTTAATGTGGGATCATTTGGAGGAAGCTTGTAAGAAGACCGGGAACATTGTGGTTGGGGGGGTCATAATGCATTTGGTGAGCAAATTCGGCTACACGGAAAATGCTCCAATCCACCCCGATTCTTTGATGCACATTGGGTGGTTATCCAATGCGGGCCTGATATCTTTGGGCAACAAGGACCACAATGGAAACCAACGCTATCGGTGGCACATGAAATACCCCGAACCCACCAAATATTTCCCCCTCCCTTGTGATGAATTGCCTAAGCTTAGGTATAGGATGGCCACATTCGAGATCCCCCATTACCTCCTCCCGAACAACATTCCACCCCACCTCCAAGATCAAGCCAACCTACCCGAAGACCAACCCGAGAATCATCCCGGCCAAGCCGACAATCAAGGACATGAAGATGTCCACAATGCTCTTCCGGACCCTCCTCAAAACCCGCCACCCCAAGACTTTTTCCAACAACTCTTGGCGGGTCAACAATCCCTCCTTGCCGGTTTCCAAACCATGAGCCTCGATTACACAAAAATGGGTAGGCAATTCACCCAACTACAAGAAGAGTTAGGCCAATACCGGGCGGAGCAACAAGCAAGGGACCGCCAATTTGATGCCTTCCGGACCGAGCAACAATCGGCATTCCAAAGGATGGAGGAGCAAAGGGCGGCCGATATGCAAAGGTATGAGGACGACCACCGGAGGATGTATGGGCCCACATACTCATACATGTCCCACATCGGCGGCTTCGCATCCATGTCCTCACCACCACCGGCACCCTCTTGGTATAACCCCTCCGATTGGGGTAATTTCGGCGGATCCACTTCCGGCGGTGGTGGCTATGATGGCGGGGATACGACCATGGGCGAGGGAGGTGGCGATTATATGCAGGGAAGCGGCTTTGGAGGCGGATATTATGGCGGAGAAGGTGGGCACTAAGGATAGTGCCACGTTTCAAGTGTGGGGGAGGAAGCATCATCTCTTGGTATGTCACAATCCCTTTATTTTTTTACCTTGTACTAAGCATTATTTTCTTCAAAAAAAAAAAAAAAAAAAAAAAAAAAAAAAAAAAAAAATAATAATAAAAGAAATGAAATGCTAGTTAGGTTGAAAACCCAAAAAGGGCAATCTAAGCAACAAGGGCTTACAAAAAATAATGAGTGAGTGGTAAGAAAAGAAAAAAGAAAAGAGAGGCTAGGATGAAAACCTGAAAAGGCTCCTAGGCAAAATGAGAGATATGAGAGAAATATTTTTCTATGTGCAGGAACTCATTTGATCTCTTGGAGGAAGAGGAAGACGAAAAAAAAAAAAAAGTGGAGAAGAAGATGAACACTAGAAGACCATAAAACCCAAGATGATAGTTGTAATTTGAGCATTAAAACTCATATTTTAGCCTTGGTGGTCTTTGTGTTGTTATTTTGTAACATGGTTGAAACTCTTAGAAAACTATTAAACTGTTTGGATGTTTCTGTTTTACTCGAGGTCGAGTAAAGAACTAAGTGTGGGGGAGTTGATATGTTTGTAATTTCCGTGTGTTTATTTACGTTTTTAGATAGTTTTGGTTGTTTAATATTTCGGAAATTACACACTTTCGGTGTAAATAGTTTAGTCTGTTAAATTCTTGTAATTTGTTTAGATTAGGTTCATTCTGAGCTCAAACAGGTCCAAGTACACTTTGGAAACCATTGGTGAAACATCACAAGTGCAAGGAAGGTGCAAGAATACAAGAAAAAAGTGAAGATTTCATTTTTGGTCTGTACCCGGTCGGGTATGACCTATACCCGGTCGGGTACCCTTCTGAAATTTCGAATCAAATCGAATCCGGGAACAAGGCATCATGCGGGAAGATTTTAACACGTTCGGGTGTCCATACCCGATCGGGTGACCGACAGACCCGATCGGGTATGACCCCATTTTCCAGCTTCGCGGAAACCGCATATGGTACCCGATCGAGTGGGCTGAAAACCCGATCGGGTACACGATCCTGCAAGCTTAAAAAGCCTATAAATACACCCCATTTCCTCCACAACAAATCACCAATTCATATATACTTCTAAGCTCAGTTTAGACAAGTTCTTTCTTTATATTTTTATCATGTTTAGTCTCCAAATGAGGAGCTAAACTCTTCCATCTTGGTTTTGCTACTTTGAAGCTTAATGAATTGTAAGTTGTGAGTTATTTTCTTTAATCTTCTTCCTTGAATATTAATTAATTCCTATTCCTATTACATATTAATATTTTGAACAATACTTAAAGGATCAACTAGTTTTGTTTCATATATTAATTAATACTAGAATCGGTCGATTAATACGCTTGTTATTAACTCGGTCCTTTCACGGTAGTAGACTTGGGTTGTTAATGCATGCGTCTCATGGTTAATAAGCCAAGGGGAATTAATTATATTGATTAAACCAACAAACCGCTTGTGTTGAGGTTATCAATCTCAATCGTTTTCATCTTGATTTTATTGCTACTATCGAGTAAATATACGGCGCGTGTTCTATATTAACTCGGTATGTAAGTTTTATTAATGAACGCGTCTCGTTATTAATAACTACCCTCGATGAATTGGATATACTCCTCGATTGAGTATTCGAGAGGAAGATAGTTAAAGATATAACCGGGATCGACGAACATTTCATTAAGTGGATAAAAGCAAAGCCAAGTCTTCTTCTCATTAATTAAATCACATAACTCGTTCATCTTCGTGTTTAAATATAATTTAAAGTCATCAACCAAATATAAACCCCCCCTTATTGTTATTTATCTATTTCTGTAAGAAGAAAAGTATTCCTTTCCCTGTGGATACGAACCTTACTACGCTATACTACGTATAAGTGTTGTATTGTATTATTTATTTTGAGTGCACCTCACGACAAGTGCACGTCACCAAGCCGGAGCAATGAATAGCGACGTTGAATACAACCCCTTGGATGCGATGCAATATTTCGGCTTGCAAGGACACGAGCTTATGACCAAGAACCTTGGTCAACCACACATCCGGGCCCGGCTTTTGATGTACCTCTACTCATTCAACGTCATGCCGAGAGCAAGTGGCTACAACAAAATTCGAAACGCCGACCTCTACTTCGCGTATAGGATGCTTGCCGGGCTTGGACGTTGTGAGGGGATTCCTCTATCAAGCATCATCATCAAACAATTGTGGAGCGCGGCCTTGAGCAATAACCAAGATAAGGCCTTCATTTTCCCTATTCTACTATCTAACATTTTTGAGCATTTTGGTGTTAGTTTTAGAGGGGAAGAAGAACGGGAGACACACGCCGTGCTTGATGATAGTGTCATGATACACCTTCGCTATTTCCAACCGCCGCACGGAGGACCATGGAGGTGCGTGGAGAGATTCCATAGAGTCGTGCCCGAAGAAAATGAAGAAGAGATGATGGAAGGAGGAGAAGCCCAAGGTGGAGAGACCGAGGGAGGCCATGAGGAGCACCATGAGGAGGCGGCTCACGTACCTCAAGCCGGAGCTCATTACGACATGGACTATTTGACCGAACAATTTGGTCAAATTCACACGGAGCTTGCGGTTCATCGGCGGGATTTGCGGGACCAACGGCGGGCTATTGAAGGCATGGGGAGTCATCTTTGGAACATGAACTACTACTGCCAAGAGTTAGGGCGACACTTCAGCATTCCACCACCGCCACCTTATGACCCGCACTTTTATTTCCCTCCCCAAGGAGATGGAAATGAAGGGGATGAGTAGGTTATGAAAAGGGAAGTGTACTAAAAATACTAAACTTGAACCACCTTTTCTTTGTTTTTCTTTAAACTCCTTGTGCTACTTCTGTGCCTATTATGTGTTGTTTGATTGCTTATTTTCTTGCTATGCATTTAATTACTCTTGTGCTTCACATTGGGACAATGTGGAATAAGTGTGGGGGGGCGACTTTATACTTGAAAAAAATGTGCAAGGTTTTTATTTGGAAAAAAATTGTTCATTTTTGGTCCATATTTTTTGAAAAATATTTTAGCAAAACCCTTGTCCTTCAAACCCTTTTTCAAAAGAAACTTTTCTTAACATTTTGCCTTAATATTTTCATAGAAAGTTTCGAAATTTGCTTGAGGACAAGCAAAGCTCAAGTGTGGGGGTATTTGATAAGCGTTTTATTAACGTGTTTTATATATTCACCTTAAAACGCTTTTATGTGTAAAAAGAATAAAATCTTCACACATCTGCCTCGTTTTGCTAGAAGTGTTCTAAATCAACGATTAGATCAAATACAAGGATGGTAGAATACACACGAAGAAACCGACGGAAAAAGGTCAACCAAACGCATCCCGAGGAACAAATAAAGACCACAAAAAGGCCCAAGACGGACGAAAGCCGCCCGGTTTATGCCAAAGGCGGCCGGCCTTTGGTCCCCAAGCTCATTTTCGCGTCCAAAACTGGAAAAACTGTTCCGGAGCAAGAAAGGACGAAAGCCGCCCGGCTTTCGTAAAACCCGGCCGACTTTTGGTCGCCGAATGAATTGTTCAGAATTAAATTACAAAAGCCGCCCGGCTTTTGTAAATGGCGCCCGGTTTTCGAGCCCTGGAGCGAAGGCAGGCTATTTTAAACGCGCAAAAGCCGCCCGGCTTTTGCGAATGTCGCCCGGTTTTCGTCTGGCACTGATTAAAACAGGCAACGGTCATCACAATCATTCGAGAGAAGCTCCAAACCCCATTAAGGAGCTTGCTTCCTTGTCCAAAAATGGCCGTTGAAGACCCAATATTTAAGCATATGGAAGCCCTCTCAAGTGATTATTTTCCATATTCCATACACTTTACTTCCATTTTAGCACTCCAAGATCAACCCCTTGGTCTTGGGAGAAGTTCTACACTTGGGGACCCCATTATCCACCATAGCTTTGGAGTTGTGGTATTATCTTCTTATGTATTTCATTGTATTTCATCAATTCAATACTTGTAATTTCATTATGAGTTGCTCTAGCTAATTTTCCATAGCCAAGGTTAGGGATGAAACTTTACGCACTCTAGGTGTTTGATGTATGTTCTCAACCAAATTATTATGATCTTTCCTTTATATTTTAATGTGTATGACTACGGTGTACAACGTATGATTATATCGTTGGGTTTATTTGAGCAATTAACGTTGAGTTATAAACCGTGCACTTAAAGGCTAGACATATTCTAATTGTGGATAGAAATATACCTCAATTGAATATGGTGGTTGTAATAATGTCCTAATCTTCAATGGGGTTAATTTTAGATGAATGTGAACCGTGACGGGATTCACACGTAGAATTAATCACAATCTCGCTGCCGTAACAGGAGTTAGAATACTTTAGCGACATTCCACTCATAAGAATTGGTGAAAGAATATACATTAATCGCTAGGAGTCGTTTAGGAGTAATCCCGAACCCTTGGTTGCTTTTATTATCACTTGAAAAACCAAAAATCTTTACTCTTTTACCAAGTCTTTTACAAATTATATTCTCAATTTTTGAATCATATAAACAACGTTTCCTCGTGTTCGACTCGGTATTTTTACCGGATTTTATTACTACATCGGCACTTGTACACTTGCAAGTTTAAGCCGATCACACATATCAAGGGGGAGTTTTCTACTTTACTCCCGGGTGACAAATAACACCTTGCACATTCTGAGGGGGAGTTACATTTTTCTCCTCCTAACGCCAATCAAGGTTCAATGCAAGACAACCCAAGGATGTTATGACAGAACTAGTACTAATCAGAACCGCCTACAGGATCCAGAACTTGTAACCATCAAGGAGAACAACTCGAAGTTGGACCCAAAGGTCTTATCCTGCCATGATGATGTCATGGTGGCTGTTTTGAAAAGGCGCAAAATTTAGAAGGCCCTGAACAAAAACTACCGAAGCACCAGAGGTGTATCTCTAACAATTCTGGAGAACACTCAACTAAGCAAGAAATGCCTCTGGTGCGAGAATTCTGAAAGCCACCATTGACGACACCAAGGTGACCAACACCAAAGAGTTCATGCATCAAGTGCTCCAAACTCAAGAATTGATAATGGGACGGAGTTCAAAAACAAGGAGCTGACCGAGTTCTACGAAGATCGGGGAATTACACAACAGTTCTTTGCAGCTAAAACACCACAGCAAAATGGTGTTGTAGAACGATGGAACAAGATCTTGGTGGAAGCAGCCAGAACCATACTGATACAGTCAAAGCTTCCTCATTTCATGTGGGTTGAAGCTATCAACACGGCTTGCTTCACAAAGAATTGGATGGTGATTCACAGACGATTTGACAAGACACGCGATGAGATTGTGTTCAAGCAACTCCCTGACATTGCCTTCTTCCGTGTCTTTGACTACAAGTGCTACATTATGAACAACAAGGATGCTAGGGGACAACTTGATCCGAAAGCAACTGAAGACAAAGAGGCTCAATCATCTTCTGAAGTAGGAGGACAGGGAGACGAGACAAGATCGGATGAGCACGTGGTACTAGATTCTCTGTTCGAGCACTTTTACTGTCAACCACGTGCATCACCAGCTACAACCGCTACAAATTCTCAGACCTTCCTCTAATATGCTCCCACCGCAGAGAAAACACTCACTCCCACTCAGAATGATGATGAGCACACAAATGACGAAGCTGAATATGAACCATCTACCCTGCATAATGATCATCCTGAAGCAATTGCAACACAATAAACCCCAGAGACACAACAAGATCGAGAATACACTGATCCAGATCATCCAGTCATAACTCCACTACCTCTATAACATGAGAGAAAGTGGACGAGGGCACATTTGCCAGAACTAATAATTGGTGATCCATCAAAAGGAATCAGTACCAGAACCGCTTCAGCCAATGAGTGCTTATATTCATATTTCCTGAGTCAGAAAAAAAAATCAACAAATATGACTGAAGCATTGGCTGATCCGGATTGGGTGATTACGATGCAGGAAGAAATGAACCAGTTTGAGAAATTGAAAGTGTGGACCCTGGTGCCTAGGCCTTACAAGATCATCTCCCAGGTCAAGTCCAGAAGACAACCCCGACCGTGGAGGACTCTAATGGCAACTCTGAAGAAGTGTTTCACTGCCGAGCACACTGGCTTCGACTAGTGCAACATCTACCTTTTGACCATCTTACACGGTGTGGCAATCTGCAAGAACTACGACTACGTCTTGCTGATCTGGGATGACATCACATAGCTGATATGGAAAAGAAAGGAAACAAACCAAGTCGAACATCTACCATATATGAGATGGTTCTCTATGCTCGTGCGACGCTTCTACAGAACAACTCCAACTATCCACAGAAGACTATCCACTGAGAACGTCAGCACCCCATCCCTCAAGTGCCTCCACAAAGTTACCAAGGATCCCACACTGGTACCCTTCACCATACCAGTGCCTCTTTTGCAGCTAGCTAATCCGAATGATCCATCTGACTGACGCTACTAGTAGAGGAACAACGTCATACTCCCTACGGCTCAGATAAACCCCCCTGAGCCTACCCCAGGGAGTCAGCCGAGAGATAATGAGGGCCCTGAGAGTTCTACCCAGCCACAAAGACCAGTGGCAAGTCGGCCCCATGATGATCAGACGACGTCTGCTGAGGGCCACCCCCAAGTTGCTGAGGAGAATTTCCATGATTCGCCAAGCGTAGCCAGAACAATAAACGCTGACGATGAGGGCTCCGGTAGCAAGGCTAACAAGCGCAACAAAGTCAACAAGGATGATGAGGTTAATGATGATGCGGACGACAACGCTAATCAAGCCAGGGAGCCTCCGGTACAAAAACGCCGACTCATTATCAGGCTCCCCACAACAGCAGAAAGAGAGGTGTCTTACTCGCGGAGGAACAAAGAAGAAATCATTATAAGTGCGACGCGCTCCAAACATCAAAATGACATCCTTTCCTCATCATTCACTCCTACATAGAGGACACAGGACGTAAGCAATCTGGCAAAAGAAATAGCCCTGTTTGACGAGTGTACAAACCTAGATGTAGTAAACCGGACTGACCCCATAGGAGCAGAAGCTGACTTTCTCAGCTTCCGAGTAGAAGACGCAGCATCTTGTCCAACTGCGCATGCACAAGCCACACCTAGCCACTCTGCTGCCTCCCAACAGGTGGTAGTTTCACAAATAGGGGATCTTATACCCACCTCTCTGCCCCCTTACGGAGCAGTTGAGGACATACATAGTGGTCTATCACCCCGGGCCACTACCCCTTCTTCAATCACATTGAGTCTAGGTGTCACACTCCCTACATTTTCAACTTTTCTAGGACACATACACTCCTCACACAACCACATCTACAGGTCCACTTTACCTGTCATCAACGATCGGAGATAAGTCGATGATGATCGGAAGTCCTGCTGCTCAACAGATAACTCAATCATTATCTGCAGGCCACACATCGGTAATTTTTACTGATGTTGTGACAACGGTTACTACCCCTGTAACCGGAAACCCTGACCCTACCGACCTTTTAGTCATTTTGCAGCGTTTCATGGATTCCACCATTAAGCCATGGGTGAACGAAGCAATAACCGCTCGGGCACAGGAATTCACGAACACCCCGGCGCTGTTTAACGACATCATCCAACCTCAACCATCATCCTCACACTCTCAACAAAAACAACTTACCCCTTTCCTTACACGTCAAAATTCTGAACCCTCCACCACACAACCTATAACTCCTACAACCTCAAGGGGAACCCAGGATACAAAACTAGTGTCCTCCCCTATATCGACCACACCCTACCCTAATCCACACACTATGGTTTTCGAGGAACTCCAATCTATTATGCTTGCAAGAAACCGACAGCACATGCAGTGACAGTCTCCGCGGTCACAAACGTTCGCATGAGGACCCTGATGATTCAGATCCTCATGAGGGGGAGAACAAGAGGCAGTGGACACTTGAGCATGTTGCGTCAACTAGCCAACAACCACAACCTGAATCCTCTAACAACCAACAACCCCAATCATCTAGCCAACCCAAAAGCCATACCACTCAGGAGGTTGAGCTGCGTGAAATATGGATAAATGCAAGGTTTCTCTCAAGGATGCACATTTTTTAAGGGGGGTTCTATTTTCTCCTCCCGGTGACGAACAATGACAAAGCATACCGAGTGCTCCAGTTGAGGGGGAGCACAGAGAGAAAATAAACAAGATCAATGAGAGACAAGTCCCAATGGCTTAGTAAACCCAACTAAGCCTACCCAAGGGACAAACTTGAGAGTGAGTGAATGAGTGAATATTATGAGAGTGAGGAAGCAGAAGGCTCCGATGAGCAAGAAGACAATAATCAATGACAAATCTGCTACCTCAAATGAGCTATCAATCGAGGAATCAATCCCAGTCACTCAAATACTCCGGACAATCCCCATAGGTTCAGGACTGAATTTATTCAGATCCCGGGTAGAAGTCGCTGCATTTTGTCCAAACAGCGCGTGCACAACCCTACCCTAGACCACTCACCTGTCTCCCAACAGACCGGTGTTTAATCACTGTTCACGGGGAACCTCATCTCTTATCACCGTCTCCTTCTGAGGCGACTGATACTGACTACAGTGGCCCTCAGCCCCACGCCACTAAACTTTCATTGATCACGTTGTGTCTAGTTATCTCACTCCTAAATGTTTTGAATTTTTCTAGGACACAGACACATTTTTAGAGTCAGTTGCAGGTCCAAGTGACCATGCGAGAACTTCCATAGGGCTCATCTAATATAGATGTGGACCGATGATTGGAAGGAAGTCCTGATGTTGCAACATAGAAATCACCAACATTTTCAGGCCATCATTTAGAGTTCGTCTCTATAGTGATGATAACGGGTGTCTACACGACCCCGGGGGGCTAGAATTATCCATGCTGATCCTAGTGATCATGCCATAACGACCAGAGTGACATCTACTTCAGATGTTTCACAATGATTGGTTGGAAGTCCTGTTAGAGCTACAACGTTTCTATCATTATATACAGGCCACACATCAGTGTTTACATCGATGTTGTGTTAACGGAACACCACAGTGTCTCCGATTCTAATCCTTTCATTTTTTTTCATTTTCCATTTTTTCAGAATAAAAGAACAAGGGCATGACATCCCGATTCATGGAATCGTCATGAGGGGGAGAGTGGTTCACATGCTGCCTACACTCAAAAATCATTCTCGGACACTTCTCTCCTCCAGCCCAAAAACGATGGCTCTCTACTCCTTCAGATTCATCAACTGCCAAGTCAGCTTCAAATCTAAAGGTCAGCCCTGCTCACAAGCCAACCATCATTTTCCGCTGTGCCACCGACAACTGCTCCTCAAAAGCATTCACAACTGAATAGTCAGAAAAGGCTACATTCTGGAGGATACAGAGGTCGGGTGATCAAATACTGAAGACGAATCCCTTATGCGCCTAGATTTCTTCAGAACAATCATTCTAAAGGCGCCATCGGATTCATTCAAGCTGATCAACAGAAACTTCTGAAAGGCAAGGATTAAAAGCAAGATTTTGAAGAATCCCTCAACCCTGACATCAAAGAACGAATTGAATGAATAACACCAAAGGGGAGATTGTAAGGATTTCTTCATGAAGCATTTCCAAGAAGACAAAAGAAGCTGAACTGAAAGAATTTGATCGACTAAAGGCGGTGCTAGATGCAATCAACACTCGACTCGAAAAGAGGAGAATGTTGCGCCAATATGAACATGCTCTAGCACTACAAAGCAACTACTACAAGAGGCAGAAGAATCCACAAGAGCCAACAACAGACATCTGATCACAAAGGGGGAGAATGTTAGAGATATTTTTAGTGTTGTGATCAATGTATTTTATCTAGCCTCTTGGTAGTATTTATTGTGTATTTAATAGGCCTTAAATGGAAAAGGCTACTAAGCTAAATTAGGAATGGGCCTCCTAAAAAGGAGAGCTCATATCATTGTAAAACCTACCATTCTAAGGAGGCTATAAATAGACCCCTTAGGAATGGCTAGGTTAAGCTTTCCTCCCTTAGGAAAATTCCCTGCGCATAGAATAGAGCCTACAGAAGTTTTACGCTACATGTTCTTCATCTTTATGTAAACTTTCTGGCTATCAATGGAAAGCTTCTTCTACTCCTATTAATCAGATCTTATACATTATAGAGTAGAAATCGGGACCAACACTAAACATGATAAAAATATAAAGAAAGTACTTAACTAAACTGAGCTTAGAAGTGTACAGGAATTATATTGGTGATTAAATGGGAAGGAAAGAGGTGTATTTATAGGTGTTTGGAGCTGCCAGGGCCATTTACCCGACCGGGTTTTTGAGAAACCCGATCGGGTTTCCTGAGAAATTGTCCGGAAGCTTCATTAGTCACATTATACCCGATCGGGTGTTTGATTTATCCGATCGGGTAAAAGACAAATCTTTGCCAAATCTTCGCCCCGCACGTTAAATTGCCTCCAAATCAGATTTTATCTTCGGATCAAGGGTATGTTTGGCAAATGGCTTATTAGCCAGCTTTTAGCTTGTTTGACCCATTTCAGCTGTTTGATTGGTCAAAGAAGCTAATAATGATGTTTGGTAAATGACTTTTAAAATTAGCTTGTTGAGTTTGAAAAGCTGAAAATGGATTGTTGAAGAAGCTAAAGGGAGCAGCTTCTTCATTCGGCTGGTTCAATTTACACTCTATCAGCCATTTCGAAACAACCAATTTTACCAAACAAATATCTATAATCTGCTAGCATAACCAGTCGGTCAAAACTGCTAACACAACCAGCTATTAAGAAACAGCTGACACAACCAGCTAACAACAACAGCTAACAGCCATTTGCCAAACATACCCCAAGTCAATACCCGATCGGGTATATGCTTTACCCGACTGGGTAATGACTTTTCCCCCAAATTTTCACTTGATCTTGTTCCCTTGAACTTTTCTTCACCTTTCAAAGGATCCTTTTGATGATCTTTACCTAGTTAAAGCTCAGAATAATCATAATCTATACAAATTACAAACAAATAAGAAAAATAAAGTATTACACCAAAAATATGTAATTTCCCAAACAACAACAAATAAAACTAGTTAAAATTACAAACATAAATGATAACAATTCTATACTATCAGGTAGCCCCTCTGGGTCTCTACTACGGTCCGCCCATGCTCGCGGCGGAGTCAGGGGTAGCTGGTGCCGGCGCGCCCTTCGCAAGAATAGTCGGTAAAAAAAACCTATATAGGGAGCGGTTCCGGTAAGAACAGATCTTAGGAGAAAAATGAGAACGAATCTGGACCGTTGGATTGTATATTGTGGAACCAAATTGTGCATTTGGTGAAACTGAAATGTGCATTAAATGATATTGAAATGTGCAAAATAAAAATTTAAACTCAAGTGTGCATTAGATGAAACTGATATGTGCGAATAAAAAGTACAAAAATAACATCACATCGTACTTTTTATTCTGCACATTTCAGCTTCCCCTAGTGCACATTTCAATTTCACGTAATGCACAATTCAACTGCACATAATGCCACTCTATTATACCCTTTATGATGCACATTTCAATTTCACCTGATGCACATTTCAATTTCACCTAATGCACATTACAGTTTCATCTAATTCACACTGAATTTCACTTGAAGCAAATCTAACGGTCTAGATTCATTCTCATTTCTCTCATAAGATCGTGTTCTTATTTGAACCAGAACATATATATATATATATATATATATATATATATATATATATATATATATATATATATATATATATATATATATATATATATATATATATATATATATATATATATATATATATATATATATATATATATATATATATATATATATATATATATATATATATATATATATAGATTTAGGTTCATGTGAGAACTTAATCTTAAGAGAGGAAAAAAGAATCAATTATGGCCCTTGGATTCTAAGATGCTTTATATTAATTTGATTACTCGTATAAGGCTAGAAAAGTCATTCTCTCCTCTTTCCAAGATTAAAACCGTAGGCTACATTTGAATATCTACTAATTATTTATTACTTCCACTATTTTCGTCTGTAGTTTTAGGATCTATTTTCATCCCTCGTTGCAGCTCTCATTGACGTCTCCATCTCATAGTGGTTCACTATCATCTCCACCTTGTCCTCTCATCTATGTCTTTCATCTGATCTCCCCATCGTTCATCATCATCATTGAATTTCAGATTTGGAATACAAGGGCAACCGCTAAAGAACAAATTCCTCCATCGTCAAGCTGTGGGTTTTGAATTAACAGGCCTTCGCCGAAAACAAACTTTCTAAACAACTTCATCTTCGTGATTACAGGCCATCCCCTGATTTTGTTATGTGAATTTTTTAGCTTTATGTTGATTTAGGTTACTTTTTATTCGATCCCTTAGTGCACTGTGAAGGTTTATCTCGTGCACTTCCTGACATATTTGATTCACCTTTTACAAATTTTATGACTATGCTTCACAAGTTTGAGTACACACTAACACAACTACATGTTGCACTGCTATTTTATTATTATGCTCTATAAATTTTATATGCACTCGTAAGATATATAGGTTGCATTTTTTATGATTTTGACTACACTGTAAGGGATTCACCAAGAAAGGAATATAATAAGATCAACCATCTAAGTGGCATGAATGATATACATTGTCCCTACAACAAGACCTTATAGTGGCATATGTGGATTGCATGTCGATAAGAAGACACCTTGGCAATGAAACAATTATGATGTGTTCGGAAGAAAAAGTGCATTTCATTTTATAAAAAGTGCTTATGTAGAAAGTGATATATTAGTGCACTCTTGTATGTATATAATTGCACATGACAGTTCATTTTAAAAAGTTTCGTTGTATAACTTAGAAAGTATGACTTCATAGTGCACTTTTCTATATAATTAATGCACATGATAGTTGTTAATTCACACCTGTGTATATTTATTTTCATTTTATCTAAAATCGTTTTTATTTAAAAATGTATGAAAGTGCACATTTGCATGCCTAAAGTACAGTATAATAGGTAAAACATGCAAGCTAATAACATAAACGTGTAACTTTCAAAATTGAAAACTAATTCATGCACATGATAGTTGTTAATTCCCACCTTTGTATATTTATTTTCATTTTATCTAAAATCGTTTTTATTTAAAAATGTATGAAAGTGCGCATTTGCATGCCTAAAGTGTAGTATAATTGGTAAAACGTGCAAGCTAATAACGTACATATAACGTACATATATGTGTAACTTTCAAAATTGCAAACTAATGTAATAAAATGACATTTCTCTTCATGTTCGTTTCATTGATGAAGGTGATTATTTAAATTACTATTTGTGCCATGGAAATATTTAAGGAAAATTTGGGTGTATATACAACATTAAATAGGTGCAGTTAATTAAATATACAATATTTAATTAACCTAATATTGCATAATATTTTGAATAAAAGTGCGGCTAATCTATACTAGAGTGCAAGTCGTGTGATTTAACGTATACAGAGTGTTTCAAATAAAAGTGCATTTATATTAAAATATAATGCAAACGTTTTGACATACGTACTAAAATTGAGTACTAATGTTGGATATTTATGAGGAAGTAATTTAATTACAAATATTAAAAAGTGCATATTGGGGGGGGGGAGGGGGATGTGTGGGAGTTTGATGTGGAGAGTTACTTTTACTAATTACTTGAAAACTTCCAAGTAAAAAATTATGTAAACAAGCGATAGTTAAAAAAATCAATGCTTCATAATTAAACTCCGTAATTATAGGGAAAGTTAGAGAAATAAAAGAGTAGGAACTCGTGCGTGCCAACCACCATAATTAAGCACCATAGTGTTTTACCCATTTACCCTTTCATGGCCTTCTAAATGCACGCCTCATTTTTTTTAATCCCGCACGGACGCATCATGTGTGTTTTTAATTGCTAAAATTGATCTATCCTAGCCGCTCGTTTGCACCAAGGGACGGACATATGTTATTCTTTTTTCCTCTCCTGGAAGCTCTATCTCACAGGAACCCTCCCCTATATATATATATATATATATATATATATATATATATATATATATATATATATATATATATATATATATATATATATATATATATAGGGGAAAGATCAAGTACAAAGTGTGCTTATTGTGCAAATATTTGTACGATGCACCTTGACGTTATTTGCATTGCATATTGAGGTTCAAAATATTGCACATTATAAAGTCATAAAAATAACAGTTGCACATTAAGGTGCAACGAGTTGCACCCTAAAAAGTTGGGTTTTATTACAAAAATGCCACCTTGCCTTTATGTCCTTTGAATCAACTCATCGGACGGTCAAGATGAGTTTGTACTTTGTAAATTAAGAAGGCTTTGTATTTGATCTCTATTCTATATATATATATATATATATATATATATATATATATATATATTGCCGGCTTCTACATATTTAATTGTATTATACTCAAAATAAATAATGTTGGGGATATTTTTTGTTGGATTAACTGAATTTACTATAGAAGATCATTTTAGCTATTTTCATATAATTTTTCTTTATTATTAATAAAATATATTTTGAATATATTTTTCCCATAATTTAGCCGATTTAGTCAAGATTTAGAGCTTCCTTAGTGACAATAAAATTGGTGGAATCAACCGATGGTACTCAAATTTATGAAATTCTGGATACAATTGTTGAATTCGCTTGGAAAAACGTATATCATGATACTAACTACTCTAACAATAACCTACATAAAAACGTAGAAAACAATTTCCCATATTTCCTGCTCTAAAGGTAACCTATATTTTTTTAAAAAGGAAACTGACATATTATATTAATTCAAACTCTCAATGTGTAAACTGACAGCCCATACAACCGAGCAACAACATCCCGAAAAGCTCTAACCTCCCCCTAACCAACAATAACCATAAGCACATTGGCCTCCTTACCCCCTAATTAGACATAGGGAGTACGTGTTTGCAAATGTTTTTACTTAAAAAAACACTTTTTGAAGTGATATTGGAAAAAATGATTAGTAGTAAAAGTTGATAGTGTTTGAGAAAAAAATGATTTTGAAAAGTAAAAGTTGGTAGTGTTTGGTAAAATAACTGATTTTTGTGTAATAGAAAAAATAAAATGTACATTTCACACAAAAGCCGAGAAACACTCTTTTGAGTAAAAGTTGTCACTTTCTGTCAAAAAAAGTAGAAGTTGTCACTTGAAAACACTAATTTTCGCTTTTTTAAGCCAAAAGCCGAGAATCACTTTTTTAAGCTATTGCAAACACCCCCATAGAGTAGCTCACCTAAAAAATAGTGAGGCTAATCGCTGAACACGTGAGAGCTTTGAGGCTATTAGCGGCTGAGTAAGGCTGATTACTCCCCAACAAAAATATAACAACTAAAATAAACCACACTGCGAACCTACCGCCCTTATTTATTGATATAATATAAACAAAATAGAAGTTAAAAAACGGAAAATAGCTAACGTAAAAAAACTTCAAGTGACGGAAAAGTCGAATCCCTACTCAAGCGTCGTCTTCCAAACTCTTGTCACACAATTCCTTTGTGGCGGCGGTGCAGGAGGAACAGTGATCATCAATACTCTATCTTCTTCTTCCATCACATTAATCTAGAATTCTCCATGCATGCCACATCAGCAGTCTATCCATCACTTGATGATCTATGCCCTTCACGGCCAACAAACAACCCTAGACAATGACACACTAAGTCGGCCAAAACAACCGCACCAATCCTTCAAACTGCCGATTAGAGCCCAAATTCGCCCCTTTCATTAGACCCCAAACCGCCAGTGTTCCACCCGGATCAAACACCGCTGATGCAACTTCCATTTTAGTGACCAACAAAGCCAAAATTTCCAAACAACGCACTGGAAAATTAGGCCTTGCAACCCTACCCGACGCAGGTCCACAGTGACCTTCAAAACCCCTGAAAGCCATTGACATCAATCGCGAAGAGGGAAAATCCCCAATCTTCAATCGGCAAAGCACGCCGCACAAAGAAAGCCCGAAGCAAGAAGACTCGCGAGAGTACCCGTCCCCTTAGCCCTGGTCCGCTTCGCCGCCCTAGAACACCTCTTCATCGTGGAAAGTTGCGCCCCCTTGAAACGTTTCGCCTCTCAGGAAAGCACTTCACCTCCCTTGATCCGCCGTCCGCTAATCTTACCCTAAAAGAAGCTAGGTCGTCCGCTATTAACCTATTTGGATTAAAGTTTTATTGGAAGAAAGATATGAGTAACACTAACCCATATAAAAAGGTAGGGGAAAATAAAAATAAAAATTCATGATACTAACTACTCACTGTATCACAATAAGTGTCTTAATTTCCCTTTTGGATCGTATAAAACTAAGTATTTCATTTCCATTTTTGAAAACAAATGCACCCCCAAACAGCTAGAGTACTTTTTAACAAAGTAAACAATAATGCTACAATACCAATAAGTCTCATATTCTTTCAAAAAGTATACAATAAACTTATAAATAATCTTAAACTACGTGAAAAGCCTACGGAGAGACTTATTTTGATACAAAGATAGTATGATGATACATCCATACAAGTTGGGATTATTTAGTAACTCTAGCAAATCACAGCTTATTAAGATTATCATTATGAGATTTTGCAGTAAAAAGTAAATATTTAAAAGATTTTTTGCTTAAATATAAAAAAAAAACTATTGACAATAGATGACTAAAGTTATTATAAGTACATCATCATGATTATTTCAGTGTAAATATAAACCTAATAATGGTCATTAAAATTAATAATAATGATAAAAAAGAATCACATTCTTCGTAATTTTTATTATAAATTTTTGGAAACAGAATGTTGATAACAATATAGTTAGGTTTTATTAATCCTGTTAAAAAAGAAAATGCAGGGTAAATGTATGGATTATTGTTGTGGATGGCTGACCCAAAAGGCGTGTAAAGGCCCACCAACACAAGGCCGAAAAACCATAGTGGAAATTACCCGCGCGGTCTCAATTTGGGTGCAGCATATCATTTATGCCCTAGCTTTTCTTCCTTTTCATTTTTAACTTTTCTATTTTCAGTTTTGATTTTTTATTTAACTTTTAGACAATTTTGCCAATCCCATCGTAATATTAACCGCACTTCAGATTCAACGGAGAAAAACTTCTCCTCTCTCTTCTCTTCCAACTCACTTCTCCCTCCTCATCTGCCATGATTTTCGTACCTTAGCTTCTACCTCCATTCTCTTCTCTTTTCTTCAATTCTCCGACTGTAATCTTCATTAAATCCCCCGACTTCCCCTTTGCGGCTATGAGAAAAATCGACGTTATTTGGCAATGGTCTCCAGTCGTCGCAACCTAGGACGCCAATTCACCGGTCTCCTCTTTTGGCTCGTCGCACTGCTCCCAGGCTCTTCGGTGACAAACAAATTCAAGCAAAAGGTAGTCCCTCCAACTCTCCTTAATTTGATCTCCATCTACCTCCGATTTAATTTCTAATTTCTTAAGTTTCTAACCTAATTTTGCAAAGGTAATCTCACATTAATGTGTTGGTTTGTAACATTGTAATTCAAAAGCCTGGATTCGCTAATTTGTATTTCTTTTACATTTTGCTTTTATAACATGAATTCTGAAATTGTTTAATCTGAAAGTTCATAATTGCTTTGTTTGTATTATTTTTTTAATTTTTATGATTACTATAATTGAATTGCTGCAACAAGAATAATTAATATATAATCTGTACTTTTTCAATTCCTCTAAAACTTGACAGCTAGCTTCTACATTTTTTTTTGAAGTAATTGATGTAGATGGGAGTTAAACATTAACAAAATTCTAAAATAGGAGTGCTTAATGATTTATTTCCTAAATAGGAGCTGCTTGTTGACTGATCCGTTTCATTTGTCAATTATACCCTTCTGTAAATTAATTAATTTACTTTTCCTCTAGAACCTTTTCCGTTTCTCTCTGTTTTCACGCAACATCCCTCTCCCTTCTCTCCCCCTTTCATCGATCTTCCTCCTCCCTTATCTACTTAGAGCCTTTTCTACTTTTCAGGCTTTATCTTCCTCCTCCATTCTCCCCATTTTCATCTCCCTCATCTCCTCTCTACTTTGATTCACTTTCAGATCGGACTTCTTCTCCCACCTTTTCATTTTCAAGCTCCGGCAGTTACTAAAGGTTTGAATGGTGAGTTTTTCACCCCCAACTCCGGTTACCGGCTAGCAACGGCAGTTTTGCAGGTCAGTTTTTATCTTCTTCTCTTCCTCTTCTTCATTATTCTTCTTCCTCCTCTTCTTCTACCCTTTCTTCTCTGTTCTTTTAATTCACTCGGTGGTGCGGCAGTAGAGCCTTTTGCTTTTATGTGGGAGAAGCTAATTCGTGCCAAGCTTGATTATTACAAGCAAATTTTATATTGATTTTGTTTTAATTTTATCAGATCTATTTCTTCAATGTTTCTTCAATTTTACTAGATCTATCTCCGGATCTTTTTATCTGATTTTTTTGTTGATTTTTCTACTCTCTCTTTCAATTTTGTTTTAGCTTATGTTTTTTATATTTAATTTATATTTGACAATACAAAATATAATTTTTTAAATCTGGTTTCAATCAATATTTTTGTAATTTTTCGGATTAATTTCTGAATTGAATCTATAATTGCTAATGTTATTTTTGCACTTATTGCCATATTTTTGCCATTTCTTATGTTTTTTCATCCGGATGGCAAACAGTGCCAAATTTTTGTTATATATAACAGATGTTATTTTTGCATTTATTGTCATTTGTGTATAGCACTAAATACATGAAGATGGCAATATTATGACACATGCCAATATAATATTTACAATGAATCCTCTTTTGTTTTAAAGTATTTTTCAGATCGATCTGAGATGGGCGGTCATGAGGCGGCGACGCCGGCAACAGACAGCGCCGGTGATTCACGGCGCCAAAGACTGGCGGCAACGGACATGGCAACACCGATGACTGCCAGCAATGGAGATGACTGGTGGAGGCAGAGGCAGAGATGGTGGTTATAGTGACGTCTGGTAACGGCGGTGACAGCGGCGGCGGCGGCCGGAGGTGACAGCGGCAGGTCCAGGTGGTGGTGGTGTTTGTGTCGACCTCTGGGCTCTGGCACGCAGGAATAGTCCATTATTGTATATGCTTTTATTTTATTACTCTATTTTGGATTTTAATAAACTTGTACGGAGTAGTTTTTTATTAAGGGTATTTGTGTCCGGACATGTATTTTTACTCCTATGGAATCATACGGAAACATTCAACTCCTAATTTTGCACCTTTTGAGAATTCTCTCTTTTTTTTGGGAAAGGAATTTTATTCAAAAACAAGCAAAACAGAGTATATTGTACTTGACAGCTTCTAAATACGTATACAATACAATATATATATATATATATATATATATATATATATATATATATATATATATATATATACATACTTGTATGTACTAATAGTAATACAGATAGGAAAGAAGTCTACTATGTAACAGTAAGGAGGAGTCCTTATATTTAGCAAATCCCAAGGGTGTAGTTTAACTAACGAGGTTGATAAGTTTAACAGATGCCAAATTTTAACTCATTTGAGATGATTTGCCTATGTTCTTAAATGAAGCATGATTTATATATGTATGTTTAATTTGTTGAGTGCTCATATTCCTGAGTGGTTATACCCTATACTTGTGGCTCATGAAGCTTGCTACAACATTTCTTAGAATAATTTAATAAGCAAAGCAGACATGTTTACTTGTTGGGAACTTCTTGGAATGAACAACTGTATGTGTAACAACTAAAAGTGAGCTACTTGTTATGAGCATGCAGATGCATTTCATTAAACATGCCGGCATACAGATTATTTATTACTTTGTTATGCACATTGTGCATCCTTATATAACAAATATAGCCATGTAAGTTTAAGGAATTGTGTATTGACAATTTCAAATCACTCCTTTAACTTACTAGTTTGCATTGTATTTTCTAAATCAAAACTCTATTGATCTGGGCATTATATTACCTACAAATTCCTGTCATTTGGATGTGTGTTCAATATTCTTATTAGTTTTGTTTGAGGATTTATTTTTTTGATCCATCACTTGAACTGTGTGAAAGCAAGTTTTTCCAAACTGACATACAAGTATATAATCACACAATAATACACAATATGTATGATATTATGAATGATATATTAAAACTACACTTCAATGGAATTGTTGTATGATTTTCAGTTCACCTTTCTTTCCATTTCCCTGTCTTTGTGTTCATCTATGTTACCAATACACTGGATATATACCATCTATTTTTTGGCATGAATGTATGGGGATGGTTTTTTATGAAGCTTTTTGATGATATATGATTAAGTTGTAACCTGAATAATCTGGTCAAAACGGAAGATGTAGATGTCTATTTTTTATTCAAGGCTGCTTTTATGCTTGCAGGTTTTGAAATCTACCTACACCCAACATAACTACCAAGACCCAACTCAAGGTTATGCAAACTTTAAGATCCATCATCATATATTTGGAGAAACAGTAAATACAGAGTCAGTTGATAATGGCTAAAAATATGCATGAGCATGCAATTTTTTTAGCTATGAAGATGCAGAACCAAGATGCTTTTGAGATATTTCTTTCAATTTAAGTCTTGATTATACATGAAAATGATGATCACAAGACTAAGAGGATCAACAAGGACAAAGAAGATAAAAGAGTCAAATTTGAAGAACTGCGTGTTAAGATACCTAAAAAGAAGAAACAGAGATGATTACAAAGCCGAATAATAGATCGAATTGTATATATATTGTGATACTTTTCTATTCTGTTTTGTTTCTCTTTGTTTCATTGTACATGTTTCTTATTGTTGCATCGTGTTATTTATTGTTTCATCATGTTGGTTATTGTTGTTTGTTTTTTATTTTTATTTTTGTTGTTCCTTTAGGTTTCTGTTTATCTTTCCTACTTCTTTGGAATAAAAATCAGCATATAGATATATTTTCAAACTCTTAAAATGATATATTTGGATTTATGAATATGAATAGGTACAAAGAATAATGAGAAACAATAAAAAACAAAAATTTCAAAGTGATCAACAAAAAGAAACACAAAAAGCATTTGAAACAAAAAGCAACAATAAAATGATAATTAGAATATCTATCTATTTATGAAGTGTTAAGTTACAAAATTCATATATTTTAATTATTTTCCATTTTTTTACATTTTTCATTTTGAGTTTTTCAATTTTACATGCCTTTTAATTTAATGATATTTTTTATAAATCTTAAAAACATTGTTTTGACTTTATTCTTTTTTTTTTATTTTTTAAAACATATTTTACTTTGTATGAATTCTGGTTAAAGGATGTACTCTTACATTAAACTCTCTAATATCTTTTCATATATTTTACAATAGTTTTAAACATTTCATCTTAATTAACATATTTTTTAAGAAATTTTTATGTTTGAGATTGTTTTTAACAATGTAATTTTTTTATTAAAATTTGTTTTCATATATTTTTGATAGTTTGTATACTTTGACATAGACAGTATATTGTGTATTTTAAAAAAACATTATGATAAAAAACATATTTGGTGTTGATGGACAGTCTACCCGGGGGTATCCTATCTGAGGGGTTATTGCGGGAACAACTAGAGAGAAGTCAGAGTAAATAGGAGGAGAGAGAGTCGATTTTATTAAATGAACTCAGCGTGGTTTACAAGGAGAATAAGGGCTGCTATTTATAGCAGCAATAAATGCGGTGAGTGTACACGTGTCAGTAATCCAACGGCCGAGGGGTCACATCAATCGGGCGGCACCGGCAGTGGCATGTTCACCGCATTGAATGCGGTGGGTGGATGTGACGTCGCATTAAATGCGGTGGTTGGCTGTCTTCAAAAGGAATCTTTGATGATTGAGTAGTTGGCCGAAGGCTTCCCCTTCGACCGAGGGCTCTATGTAGTCGAAGAGACGTGGATGCCGAAGGCCCCCCAAGTGCCGAGGGCACCTTATGTGCCGAAGGCTCCTGGTAGCCGAGGGCTACCATTTTACTCCGTTTTTTCCCAGTGGCTTCTTATGTTCAAAACTGGCTGCCCTGTGAGATTTGGAGCCTTCGGCCAAGGACGCCGAAGGCACCCCAGTGTGTGTTATGGGCTACTTTGAGGTTTGGGCCGTCGCATTTGGGCCTGAGTTGTCCTCTGGGCTCAATGAACTTGTGTAGGAGAGGTAGGAGTCTATGGGCCGGGGGTTCCTGGGCCATATACTCCATCAGGAGTCCCTCACTCCTTTTGCCGAAAGGTACTTGAGGGAAAAGGAGTAGATGTGTTGATTCTTCTGGAGGCTTCATCATTTAGTTGGGCGCCTTTGCTTGAGAACTTGCCTTCTGCTGTTAGCCGAAGGCTTCCCTCAGTCCCTCACATGTCGAGGGTTTTCTGAGGAAAAGTATACATAACATTCGCAGGTTTGCCGGGGGCTCCCCTCAGTCCCTCACATGTCGAGGGTTTTCTGAGGGAAGTGTATCACCTGTTTTGATGCTTTGTTTATGCTGATGGGTACATTGAGGTTTGTACCTGAGGGGTTCCACTTTGATGTTTTCCCGGAGGCTGCATGCGTCAATTGTAAATTTTTGCATGAGGAAATTTTGTCCTGTGTGATTCCCGAGGGGTATACCCCCAGTCCCCCACTCCTTTAGGCCGAAGGTAAGTTCGGGTTGAAGGAGTCATGATGTGTTTTGCATGTATCCCCGAGGGGTGCCATGTAATGGGGGGTGGCAGCATTGCCAAGCCGAAGGCTTGGGCCGTTACATGTTCGAGAGCACCTGGTGAAACTTGTTCACCGAAGGCTGTGGTGAGTGATAGCCGGAGGCTGTCATCTGAGGTTGCCTCAATATCTCCCAAAATAGAGCCGTTGGAAGAGGGTTGACGTGGCGTGTTCTCGTTGGCTGACGGGGGGCGGGTGCCACCCATTGGTCAAACCGGCGGCCCGTAATGATGGGCTTTGAATCGAAGCCCAGTTCTCGAGGCCCACTTGCCTATAAATACCCCAAGGCCAGAGTCATTTCCCCTGTGCGATATTAAGTGATAGCGAAGCTCTGGCAATTTGATTCTAGAGAGATAAAGTAATCCCCTCGATCAAAAGCAACTTTCGAGGTCAGTTCTTCTTCAGTTCTTCGAATTCCTTAGCATACTTTGCCATTTCCTCCATTTGATTTAGTGTTAGTGACCCTAGGGGGCCTCCGGATAAAACTTTTAGGTAGCCTTCTTCTCTAGAACTCTTCGTGCCCCTTAGAAGAAGGATGTCCTCCGATAGTGACTCTCAAAATATTTCAAGGGAGCCATCGGCGAATTCTGAGAGCATCTCAGACGTGGAGTCATCGAGCGTACAATTGTCTGCCGGTAACGATTCCGCGGTGGCGGAGGAAGTACAAAGCACCCTTCGGGCCGAGTTGGAAGCTGAAGACTTCGAACAGGTAAACGAAGACGAGGAGCTGGCTCTCGCCCTTCAGGTTGTGGAGGAGGAGGAGAAGGAAAGGCAACAAGTCACCGTAGCCTTGCCGCCCCTCTGCCATGATGATGAGGCTGGAAGCTCCAGGCCACTTGATCCCTAACCCCTCAGCGTGGCCCCGGGGAAGAAGAGAAAAAAATCGAGGGCCATCCCGAAGAAAAAGCAAGCAGCGGCGGACGCGGGTCAACCCGTCGGTATACCCGAGGGACACTCCTACCTGAATACAGACGCCCTCGAGGTCAAAACAAAAGCTACACATGCGGAGTATCAGGCAACACAGTTTCTTGTGGGGCCCTCGGCCCAGGTAGTGGAACCGGGTCCGGACGATGTTTTGCTACGCCCCCCTGAAGGCTGCTTTGCGGCCCACGTACTCTCGGTGGAGCTCGGCTTTCGGTTCCCTCTCCACCCATTCGTGTTGGAGTACTTGTGCTTCTTAGGGTTGGCCCCTTGCCAACTGACGCCCAACAGCCATTCGTACCTGTCCGGATTCCTTGCGCTCTGCCGAGACCGCGGGGTTGAACCTACTCTAGACCAGTTCTTCCTTTCCTTCAACTTATGCCGCGGGGGGCATTCTCATGCCGGGGGGTACGCCAACCTTCAGAAGCTCCCCGCCTGGAGGCTGTTCTCAGAGGTCCCTTCATCCCACAAGGGTTGGAAGGACAAATTTTGTTACATCCGAATGGGGGAGAACCCATTCCCGGAGCCCCTCCGTCATCACTTCCGAAGGCATCTCAAGGTCGGGAGCGCTGCCCTCGAAAGCAAAGGGAGGAAGCTTAAAGCGAAGCCGCAGGGGTCTGATAAGCTTCTTGCCATAAAGTCCGCCACGCTCCCGGAGGAGCTGTGGAAATTAGGCTTCCAAAGGTTCTGGTTGCCGGGGGAGACAACAGGGGAGTACCCCCTGATAGATCGGGTGTACGAAAGCGCTGAAGGTGGTAACAGCGGTGTCTCACTTTCGTACTTAGGTTTTTTTTTGTTATATGCTTCTTCTGTTATTGTTGTAATCTAACCCTCATGCATTTCTTCTTCCCCTGCAGGCCCCGAGATGGATGCCAAGAACCTTGCCAAGCTGAAAAGGCAATTGGCTAAGGCAGACAAAAAGAAAGAGGAGCCTTCGAAACAAAGACCGGTCGATGAGTTCTTTGAACGGGTCGAGGCCACCCAGCCCCACGAGGATCCTGAGCCCCCGAAGGGGGATGCCGCGAATGTTGAGGGCTCCCAAGCCTTGGAGCTGAAAAGGAAGAGAACCGGGAAGGGCGTCGTGCCCCCGGAGAAGAAGAAGAAAGGGGTTGTTGAGAAGAATAAGGATGCCCCTGTCCTCGAGATTGAGGAGCATGCTTCCTCTGAGCCCCCGGCTCAGCTTGCTGATGGAACCTGGCCTCGGGAGAACGTACAGTTTTCCGTCAAGAAAGGGGCCGCCATCGTCTACGGCACTATGGACCCGAAGGAGTTCCTTGATGGTGCAACTCCCCCGTTCGATAGGTCTGCCCTCGGCCGCCTTTGGGATGACGCCATTGAGTCTAAGCTCCTCCATGCCTCCGTCAGCGTAAGTGTTCGGTCATTTTTTGTTTCAGATGAATCTGCCTTAGTGCTTCCCCTCCGTTGTTTTTGACCCTTACTGTCCTTTGTGTGTTTGTAGGCTAGCGTGGTGCTCGGAGAGCACATTCGGAGGCTGGAGCAAATGCGCCTCCGGAAGGCGCAAGATGACGAGGCTCTCCGCAAGCTCGTCGTAAAAAACACGGAAGCCATCAAGAAGATGGCCGAGCTGGAGGAATCTCTTCGTAAGACTACCGAAGGGTTGGAGCAGAAGTTGATTGCCGCTGAGGCCAAGGGTAAAGCCATTGTTGAGGAGGCTGCTGCCGAAGCTGCCAAGGTGGCCGCACTTAAGGCCGATGAAATCCGGAGGGAGGCGGTACTCCGCGCAGAAGAGGACGCGGTCTCCACTTTCATCGCCGAGGGCTGGAAAGCTGAGGGACGGAGGCCATGGGTAGATTCCGTCGTGGAGGCCTCCGTTGATGCCTGGGTGAGGGGCCCCGGGGCTATGTGGCTGGCTCGGAAGGGCAAGGAGTATTACGACGGTGGCGAGTTCTTCACATAATGGCTCGTCTACCGGAGGTTGGCCAGGCACCACGGGGTGGATCCAAAGGACTTTGATCCTGCGGCTTATGGCTTGCCCCCCTTCAGCCGGATACACGTGTTCCCCTCCCTCCGGGTGTCGAGAGGCCTGATCTTGAGGATTCGGAGCTGATGCAGGAGGCAGATGATGATGAGGAGGAAGCCGGAGAAGATGCAACCTCAAAAGCTGTAGCTGATACTTAGGAAATTTTTCCTTGTATGTGTTTGTAATAGATGGGTAGGCTTTCGGCTCCGGCCACTTATGTAAAGAAACTTTTTGCTTTCGAATATTTGGATGAATGAACCGCATGCCCTCGGGCTTTTCTGATATTGATGCCCTCCTTATCTCTTCAGTTTAATCTTTATGTTTGCCTCCTTTGCTTGAATGAATGCATGTTTGTGGACTTAGAAAATCTCCTAAGTGAAACATCACGGTACGCCTCCGGCTGTGGTGTTGAATCACCAGGGGGTCGTGGTTGCGGACTTAGGAAATCTTCTAAGTGGAAACTCAGTCATAAGCCCTCAGTCGTTTAGCGGGGTCGCCGGGGGCTTGCAGTTCTGGATTTAGAAATTTTCTAAGTAAGAACTTCATTGTAGGCCTTTGGTAATGAACCCTTTGAATTGCCTCCGGTCATGTAACACTTGAGATTTAATATAAATGGATTAATAGTACTACTCATACCAACAAGGTGCATCTCCTTTTAAGGGAGCTCATTAGCCAAGAACTCCAAAGTTAAGCGTGCTTGCACGGGAGTAGTCTTGGGATGGGTGACCCCCTGGGAAGTTTCTCAGGGCCCGCACGAGTGAGGACAAAGTGCGCGTAAAAGGCTAGTGGCGATTTGTGCGGACAGTACTATTGGTCCAGAGTAACTACCTCGGGTCCTGCGGGGCTGGGGTGTTACAAATGGTATCAGAGCAACCCTGCGACAGTGTGCTGATCCGTTGGATATCGGGCAGACACCTAGCAGGGGAAAAGTTTCTGGGATTTGATTGAGATTGGTTTAAGGGCGCAACGAGGACGTTGCGATCCTAAGTGGGGGTGATTGTAACACTTGAGATTTAATATAAATGGATTAATAGTACTACTCATACCAACAAGGTGCATCTCCTTTTAAGGGAGCTCATTAGCCAAGAACTCCAAAGTTAAGCGTGCTTGCACGGGAGTAGTCTTGGGATAGGTGACCCCCTGGGAAGTTTCTCAGGGCGCGCACGAGTGAGGACAAAGTGCGCGTAAAAGGCTAGTGGCGGTTTGTGAGGACAGTACTATTGGTCCGGAGTAACTACCTCGGGTCCTGCGGGGCTGGGGTGTTACAGGTCAGTGGTAGTAGGACCGGGGGCTAGAATGAATTAGACTTAGGAAATTCTCCAAGCTAATTTCACTCCAGGCCATCGGCGGTGTTGGGCTCTCGACTTGTAGTGTAGCTTTAGGTCTTCGTCAAGTAGTTTGAGGTTGCCTTCGGCTATAAGCCTGTTGGTAATGATGGAATCCGTGTTTGCTAGCCGAAGGGTCCCCCTTTGTGGACTTCATTTTTACGAAGTTTCAATAGATGCTTGTAGTGAATCGCTTGAGCCTCCGGTGTGTATAGCTGCCGGGGGATCCAAACTGTGGACTTAGCTGAATTTCACAAAGTTGCACCAAAGGTTTGTGGGAAGCCCTCGGAGATAGGGGTATAATGAGCCCTCTGCTATAGTAAATTCCTTGTAGTGATATACTTAGGTATTTCAGGAGATCGTCCCATAGACCTTAGGGGGAGCCTTCGGTCACGTGAGACAGAGTAGTCTCCTGGTGTAAGGAACTTGGAATTTGAGGGGAGCTTTTGGTATGATGCCTGTTGCCCAGATTAGCTGACATTTGGTAAAGTCTTGCTGGTGAGCCTTCTTCTTGGGCCTCTGGGGGAATTCCTGCCCTTCAAGGCATCATGTAGTAGAATGACTTGGAGTCGAGAGATTTTTTGTCCTTGTAGGAGCCTTCGGGGATATATATCCGAATTGTTGAGCCTCCGGGGAGAACAGTATCCAGGGAGTTCCTTCCCCCCTACTCATTTTTGTTTTTTGAATGATGTAGGAGAGGCATCTAGAGACTTGGTCTCTAGGGAAGGTGATGGTCCCGGATAGAGGTAAAAGTCTAGAGGGGGGGGGGTGAATAGACTTTTAAATCTTTTTCAACTTTATGAAGTTTTCCCTCTAGATGAGTTGATCTATAATCTTTTAAGAGATTAATAGATGCACAGCGGAAGTCTTTAACCTCTTTATACTTAGTGTGAGATAACTTTCTAGTTTAGATGATGTTTAGACTGGTTACAAGAGGAAGTAGGCTTGGCAGTAGACTGGTGAGCAGGTAACTGCTTAGTCTACTGCTGCACAGGCAGTTTGCTGACTGGCAGGCAACTGCTGAGTTGGCAGTCGGCTGGTGGGCAGGTTACTGCTGAGGCAACTGTTAAGAACAGGATGACTCTTGGATGGCTTTTTGTTCTGGCTTGTTATGGCGTTCGGAAAGACACATATGGATGGGCAGTGGGCTCAGCAGGAGGGTGAAGACCAGGGTACTGCTGAGGCACCTTCTGAGTGTAAGATAACTTCTAGTGGAAAACACTCTCAAGGAGAGTGAGTTATTAAGCAGTAGGCTAAGCAGTACAGTCGATGAAGACTACTGCTTAGGATGCTGCTGGCAAACTACAATCCTTTAGTGAGATGTGTTTGGTGTGTGCTTCTGCATGTATGAAAGTAAATCAACACACGATATATCCTGGTTCAGAGGTGGTGTAATCCTCCTACATCCAGTCCCACCCTATTTCAGATGGATTTCCACTAAAGTATTTAGCCCAATACAATTAGTGCCAATCTAGCCTTGACAACTCTGGCCTAGATTGAAGGTTTTTCACGATGAGTATAACACCACTCAAAGTTACTCAGTCCTTAAGACTTTTCTCGATTGATCCAATGGGGATCAAAAGGTACTCTATCTATCTAACCACACTATAGGATCCGAACAACTGTTCTCCTAAGTGTTTACAACCACTTGTAAAATACAAGGAATTTCTGGCCTACCAACTAAAATCTAAGCTCTAAAAATATGACAATTTATGATCTAATCTAAGAGCTTAGTGAAGCATGAGTCAAAGCAGAGTGTTCAAGCACTTTCTCTTTTGCTGGATATGCGTAGTGTAATGACTGAACCACTTGCTTTGAACTCAATGACTTGCTTTTGATCTCATGCTTCTGCCTATTTTTATAGGCATCTCCAGTAGATTAATCTCCTCCGTTGGTTAAGAGGATTTAATCCTAGACGTCCAAAGTGTTATACTTGCGTCTTCTTGTGTTGGAGCAGGATAAGGATTTGTCTTTTGAAGACCACTTGCTTTGTACGAAGATAACACCCATACCTTAGGCCTTCTTATCGCTGCATGCCTATTCTGAAACTTCTTCACTATTCACCCATTCTGATGTCTTCTCTGCTCTTGCATTTTGGCCTTGTCTTGCAACTATACTCGTGAAGCTGAGTGCGTGAACCTGCTTAAGTAGTGAAGTAGTAAAATGTGTGACTTAGAATATTTTGTATCAAATAAATTTTGTACTGGTAGGATCTTTGAAATATCCTATTAAGGTAATAAGATTACCTTATTGCATTTTGTTCTTTCCAGTACAATTTATTTGGTACAAACCGTCCTCGTCGAAGGCCTCTTGACATTCAGATGTCCATTGAAAACCCGCTGTCTTCCTCATGATTTGGAAGAAGGGGAGGGCCCTCTCGGCTGATTTGGAGAGGAAACGGTTGAGGACTGCCAGGCGACCCGTCAACCGTTGAACTTCTTTGACGTTGCGTGGAGGCTCCATGTTGATGATGGCCTGAATTTTCTCGGGGTTGGCCTCAATACCCCTTCGGCTGACCATGTAGCCTAAGAACTTCCCTCCTTGTACGCCGAAGGTGCACTTCTTCGGATTTAGCCGGAGATTGAATTTTTGCATGATGGCAAAGATTTCCCGGAGGTTGTCGGCGTGGGTGCTTGCCTTCTTGCTTTTGACGATCATGTCGTCAACGTAGGCCTCCATGGTGCGTCCCAGAACAGCTTGAAAGACTCTAGCCACCATGCGGGTGTAGGTGGCGCCTGAGTTCTTGAGGCCGAAGGCCATCACAAGATAACAGAAGATGCCTTCGGTGTCATGAAGGCAGTTTTTCCAGCGTCTTCCTCATGCATGTAGATTTGATGATACCCGCGGAATGCGTCGAGGAATGACATGATCTCGCATCCCGCGGTCTCATCTACCAGTTGATCAATGTTCGGCAGAGGGAAGGGGTCCATAGGGCACGCCTTATTCAGATCTGTGTAGTCCACGCACATGCGGAATGTAGGGGGCTTCTGTGCGAGGACTACGTTTGCCAACCAAGAAGGGTATTTCACCTCCCTGATGTGTCTGATAGAGAGGAGCATGGCCACCTCCTTCTTCACGAACTCCCTTCTCTCGGCCGAGAGGGGTCTTCTCCGCTGCTGTACTGGTTTCGCCGAAGGGTCTACCGCCAGGCGGTGGGTGATAACCCTTCGGTCAATTCCTGGCATATCCTCCGGCCCCCATGCAAAAACAATGGAGTAGGCGCGGAGGGCTTTGGTGATGCCAGCCTTCAGGTACTCGGGGAGCTTGGCTCCAATCTTCAGGACTCCCTCCGGCTTGGCCGGATCGAGTATCAAGTCTTCAGTCTCCTCGGCAGGCTCAGCCCTTGGCCTGCCTTCTTCTTCCTCCAAGGCCTTGGTGGTGATGGTGTCAACACGAAATTCAGTTTTACTAACCTTCTTGGTAAGTTGAAGGTAGCAGGTCCTGGAGAGTTTCTGATTCCCCCTCAAGTAGCCGATGCCGGAGGGTGTGGGGAACTTGAGGCAGAGATGCCTCATAGAGATGACGGCCTCCAAGTCCTCGAGGGCAGGCCGGCCGAGGATGAGGTTGTGTGCGCAGTCGAGGTTGACGACGACGAATTCCACTTTGAGCTTGGCTCTATGGGATCCGTCGCCGAACTCAACCATGAGGGTGATGACGCCCTCGGCGTCGATGCTGTCCCATGTGAATCCGGAGAGGGGGGTGTTGATGTGCCGGAGGGACCCCATATCGAGTCCCAACTCTTGAAAAGTGCTGAGGTACATGACGTTGACAGAACTCCCCGTGTCAACGTAAGTCCGGAGGATGATGGCGTTATTGATCTCAGTGCGGATGACGAGGGCATCCCTATGCGGCAGAGAACCCGAGGGGAGGTCCGCATCTGTGAAGAAGATGGGATCTGCCCTCAGCCTTTTAGTTGGGGGCATGTGATTGACTTCCTCAACGTAAAGGGACTGTGCCCACTTCTTCCTTTGGCTCGTTGAATCGCCTCCGGTGTTGCCACCGTTGATCATATGAATATGGCGCTTGTATTGTTGAACAGAGGAGGGAGTGGTTTAGTTCGGTTTATGGGACCAGAGGTTGGAGTAAATAACCAACACATTGAGGGGACATAAGGAAACCTTGAAGATTGAGAATGCATGACTTTATTCCGGTAGTATAATACGTAGTACTCCCTCCGTCCCCTTTTAAATGGGACGAGAGATGGTAGCACGGGTTTTAAGAAAAGTGAGTTTGTGTTGTTGATATTAATTAATTGATAAAGTAAGAATAAAGTAAGAACGGGACATTTAAAAGGGGACGGAGGGAGTACTCTTTTTAGCTTACACAGTTACACTCCGTCATTGCAGTGTATGCAAGGAGGTGGGTCCATATTAACTTTTTCTCAATAACCACTCCCCGTTCATTTCTCTATAATTTATTTCACTTCTATTACAAAGAAATCTATGTGTATATATACTACCGGAATTTGTTTTTAATATTTTAAATCTTCCGGCTCAAAAACAATAAAAAACACTCTTTATTATTTAAAATGTTATGCATAATGACACCATTTTGTGAACATAATATGCCCGAGTGTGGTCTTACAATTTTCCTCTGACGAGAATTTGGTCCCCAAAAAGACTTGGACTTTGTGCTCAACAAATCTTGTCTTTGGAGTTGACAGAAGCCAACTGCCTTAGTGTGTTTGGAAGGCTATCCGGACAGAACTCTTACCAGAAGATCATCCGCTGCCAGTTTGTTCTACTCCAGACCAGACTATTCTGTTATGTCTAGTGCTTAGACTTGAAAAAGTTAAAAACCTGAAGAGTCTATTCACCTCCCCCCCCCCCCCGCTTTAGACTGTTCTTAGTGTAACCGGGACCAACATTTAGAGTTTTAATACAGAAACAAGAGACACTTGGGAGATTACAGGGGTATCAGTAGCAAACAAGACATCAGTATTAAAGTTTTTGTAACGAATTATGGAGCACAAATTTAATACGGAATACTTGTAATAATAACAGGTATGCACTATATACGTATCACATAATAATAGCAGTAGTAAGATAGTGGGTCTGATCTCATGATGACAAACAACATCTCATTTCTTCCGAGAAACAATCCCTTGTACCAGATGCCTGACACACTTTTGACGGACGACTCATACTTTTCAGACGATTTTCTGGGACACATAACAGAATGCGACTGTCGATCACCTATTTCAAAACAAGAAATATGGGTTTCCACAAAAAAGATAGTGGATCTCTTTTTTTTAACAATACTTAGCAACATAGGTAGAGACTCGAGAAAGATAAGTTAAATTTTTTCCTTTTAATTTTAGCAGGTTTGGACTTTGAATACTTTTAAAGTCTGCGTCGATTTTAAATAAAATTAAAGAGTTGGTTTGATAGTTGACATCTAGTTAGTTAAATACGTACGGGAATTAAACGGGATTTAATACGTACGGGTTTTATTCGGTAACATAAATGAAAAAACAGTCAAAAATTCGTTGAAAAAAATGTTGACTTTTAAAAAATGTGTAAATACATAAACGTGTATAATACGATATCTGTTACAAAAATTCGGACTAAAAATACGGAATATTATTTTTAACATTTAAATTATATACTTCACAAAATCACATATATAATGAAAAGAAATAAAAGTATACGCACACTCAAGTAGCAAACCCCATTACTACATAAAAGAATAATCCGTAATTGCATAAATCGATGACAAACATTAAAAATAGTAATTAATTCGAAGACATAATTTTGCAAACTAATGTTAAAAAAACGAGGCATAATAACAATAGAATGAGATTAAGTTAAAATCATTATTTTTATTTGATCATCAAATAACATCTCAAGTTAAAGTCATCATTTTCATCAAGATGACAGATGACATATGAGAAAAGTTGTGTGACTGTTACGTTTATTATTGTTTATGTGTAAAAAGTTATACTTAAAAAAATGTCAGGTTTAGAAAAAACTTTAATTTTGATATGCTTGTTCGGAAAAACATTATAAACCCAATAGAATTATTTCACATTTTAGTATTTTAGGATGCTAGTTGTAGCTGTCATACAAATAATTTTGGTATTCAATAATTGCATTATAACAATACAAAAACACGAGGTCACGGGAAGGAAGTTTTCCATTTGTATTTTAAACTATTGTTGATCTTCTATTCATTTAATGCATTCACTCAATTGACCCGTTCATATTTATATCTTTTGTAAAATATGGGAAAAATAAATTTTATACGGGAAGTAAAGTTTTTTCCCTTTTTAAACGGACCAACATTATTTTTCGTTTTAAACGTATTTTTTTGCTCAAAAAAACGGTACGTGTTTAAAACGCATTTAAAACGCAAAAAGGCTAACTAGGGTTGACATGTTAAAAACTCGTTTGGTGACAATATATTTCGGATTATAAGACTTACTAGCCAATTTTTCACAAAACAAGTAATTTTTGTTTTCGCTCGCGGAATTGTGTAACGATAAGAAAAAATTTGGCTATAGTTACTTTTCTGATTGTATTGGTTGAAGTTATTGTAAGTGATCATTTTAACTATTCTTTTCATATCATTTTTTTAACTTATTGATAAAAAATAATTTTAAATATAATTTTTTCGTAAATCAGCAAAATCAGCCACTTCAACCAGAACTTTATAAATTTCAGCACAATATGTCAACAGATTCAACCTGTTGCCTCTAAAACTTGAGAAAATTATCTGTCATGTGACTAAAACATCAATCGGTTCCCAATATATGATGAGTACATGAGTTTTTTTTCCTGTTTCCTGCATTAATGGGTGCATGAGTATTACTCACACTGTTCTAAAAATCGTTCTAGGCGTCCGACTGGTCCCCGCCTAGGCACTAGACGGTGGTCGGGCGCCCTAATTTTTGCCTAAGCACTCCGCCTAATTGGTTTACCGTCTAGATGAATTAGTCGGCCGCTTATGGTGCCTAATTGCCCGACTAGAGCGCCTAATCAACAACCTAGGTCATCTAGATTCGCCGGACATTACTTTACTTTGTTATTTTAATTTTCTAAGTGATGTAAGTATTTTAACTTTAGCCCCGAATATAAAGAAATGAAGGTGTAAATTAAGATAAAGACTATATATGTTTGTATATATACCTAAATTTTATTATTATTTATATATGTATGTGTATATATGTATTTTATACACGTAAGAATACGCTATTACTTATCATATTTATGCAAGCACATGGATAAAAATGCAATTTATATGTCTCCGACTAGTCCCCGACTAGGGGCCCGCTTAGCAGCCTAGGCGCTAGGCGCTGGGCTAGCGCCTAGCGCCTTTTACAACATTGATTACTCATGGTTAATTTGTTCTGATCTCATGGTTCGTACATATCCTTTTAAGATGCATATTAAAGTAGCAGGTCTAAGA
Organism: Cuscuta epithymum; assembly: GCA_945859915.1. Taxonomy (NCBI): domain Eukaryota; kingdom Viridiplantae; phylum Streptophyta; class Magnoliopsida; order Solanales; family Convolvulaceae; genus Cuscuta; species Cuscuta epithymum. The sequence goes on along the minus strand of CAMAPF010000108.1, from coordinate 2,697,655 downwards.
TGTCTATATATGCTAGGCATCTAAGTATTAATTAATCCCACCAACAATGCATACTACGTATTTAATTAATTCCTTCAATCCCCCACCTTACCTTTCCGATTCATTAATTAAACGGCGTCCCCTCCCGACCAACAAGGCCACTCTTCTTCACAAGAGATCGATGATGGGAGATAGAACCGCACCTTCCGACCAGGAGACTCGCCCTGCAGTTTGGTACCATCGGTATTATACACAAGATGACGGACATTCCAAAGACCGTATCAATATCTCTATCTATCACTGATAGTGAAGAGCTTGACCGAGATAAATTTAAGAATGTGACAACATACAGATGTAAAATCAGCGAGTTTGGATCAACGATATTAAAAGTGGTTCCAAAAACCGAATCAGCAACAATGAAGGAGTCCTTTCTGTACACTCGAGACATGTTGTGCAGCCTTCCAAATGTCTTGAAGCCGCTCTTGTTCAAAGTATCCGGCGATTATGTATACTTCATGACGGAAAATTACGATGATGTCTTAGACACAACACACACCAACAAAAAGCTTTTGAGGTAATATTTTATAATACTAATTAATAAATTAATATACATGTGTTATGTTTATAGAGAGTAGTATGTAATACTTTATAACACTTGTGATAAATTGAACGAATTTAATACTACGTATTTTCTTAGTGAACTTCTGGAAGCCGTGGCTTCAATTCAAGAAAGAGTTGGAGAGCATGGAATGCTATACTATGGCAAAAACGTTGTTGTTGAAGGCCAGGCCACATCAAGGTCACAGGTGCCATACCCATGAAGAACACCATGCGTGAGAATTTGTTTAACCAGGACATGCATGACCTTGCCATGTTGCTTGACAATCTGTTTGTCACTAGCCGACCTGTGTGCCATCCGGGCATCACAAGTCTCGTGTCACTACTATGCACAAGTTCAACGTTGTAAGTTTCTACTTCATATTAATTTAATTTTACAAGTATACATACTACTCCCTATAAAAATATCACATGTACATTAACTTATTAATTAGTATTATAAAGTATTACCTCAAAAGTTTTTTGTTAGTGTGAGTTATACCTAAGACTTCATCGTAATTTTCTGTCATGAAATATACATAATTGCCGGATACTTTGAACAGGAGCGGCTTCAAGACATTTAAAAGGCTGCACAACATGTCTCGAGTGCACAGAAAGGACTCTTTCATTGTTGCTGATTCGGTTTTTGGAACCACTTTTAATATCGTTGATCCAAACTCGCGAGTTTTACATCTGTATGTTGTCACATTCGCAAACTTATCTAGGTCAAGCTCTTCACTGTCAGTGATAGATAGAGATATTGATACAATCTATGGAATGTCCATCATCTTGTGTACCATACCGATGGCACCAAATTGCAGGACGAGAGTCTCCTGATTGGAAAGTGCGGTTCTATTTCCCATTATCGATCTCTTATAAAGAAGAGTGAGCTTGTTGATCGGGAAGGAACGCCGTTTAATTAATGAATTGAAAAGGGAAGGCGAGGGATTGAAGGAATTAATTAATCAAAGTATGCATGGTTGGTGGGATTAATTAATACGTAGATGCCTAGCCTATATGGACATCTTAGACCTACTACTTTAATATCTATCTATTCTAATATAAAAGCAAAAGATGTTTTGGGAATAGTACTCCCGCCCAAAACTCTCAACATCAAAAGAAACAGGAGAAATGTGGCGTGTAGGGTTGAAAGTCTGGGGTTGCAGAGTGTGTACACATGGGTCTGCAGAGTTGAATTATGTTTCGTGTGTTCCTATTTGTCCAAAAAGGAGGTGCACACTATTGATGGCGAGTCACTATTTGAATTGTTTAGTTTATATTGGTTGAATTGGGTGATGAGCACAGTAACTAGGATTTGGTGTATCTCATTCCCAGCCATAAGAAGCTCCCTTATAAAAGGGAGAGAAGCACATCCCCTATAAAAGGGAGAGAAGCACATCAAACTGTAATAGCAAAAGAAGTTATATATTTCTGTCACAGAACAATACAAAGAATGCATAGGAGGTGAATAAGAGTTGTTAAGGTGGAGATGTGGTCTTTTATAAGCCTAATTATATATGTTGAATCTCTAGACATTCTTTTCCATAATGAAGAATTTTTATTGTATATGCTGTGTTAATTTACTCTTACGTTCTTTAACTTATTCATTAATCATGACTTTTACCCCATGTCTTAACCACTTTTTTTGTTGGCACAGAGGATGTATATCCTTAGTCATGACTTTTACCCCATGACTAAGAATATTTTTACTTGGACTATAATTTACAGGTCTAGTCTGGTTTGATCTGGTCTGGTCTGAACTGGTCTGGTCTGATCTGGTCTAATTTTTTTGTATTTTTTTAACTACCCAAGTCTGATCTGATCTGGGGCAAATTACAGTCCAAGTAAAAACATCCTAATTGATGCACATGCCTATCACAAAAAATTTGACTATTTGTTTATGGAAGGTCGTGTATGTGAGGTCAAGAACTTTCTGATGAAGAAAAGCAATATGTGTTTCTGAAGGTCTAAGTACCTGCCTACAATTAGCAAGAATATCTTGCTTCTTGAATATCTTAAGATTTTAGGGAGAAATTCTAAGAAAGTTTATTTCAAGTCAATCTCTTTAGGCGGAGTATCCACCAGAAGTTCCTGCATTCAATTTCAAGTAGTTAAATATGAGATGAAATTAACCCAAGTCTCAAATTACTCACCAGTTAACATGGCCAGTTCAAATAGGTGTTTGGATTTTAATCAAAGATATGTCCCATGGGTTCCAATCAAGCTTTAATGTTTTAGAAAACTACATAAATCATTTCTGGTGATCACAATAAAAATACTTTGATGTATTCGTATCTTTAGTATACTGTACAAAACAATAGTTTCAAGTTTGCTTGAATAATCTTTATCCATATAAAAACTTAGTTTTGAAGTATCAAATTAAATATAGTATTGTATATAATGCTAAATCTGAACTAAAGGGGAAATTTTGAAATTTGCCCTCTTTGGGGAGGCATGGTAGAGATGCTATATTGACCTATAAACTCATTGGTCCAAATCCTATCCTTTTAATTCTTCTGTGTTGCAAGGCAAGAGAGTATCAATGTTGTTTTTTAGTCATGTCTACGTTTTTATGTTTGTGTATAATCTTCTCATTGGTTGAACAGTTATTTGTGTGATTAGGTCGAGTGTATGTGCTTAACATGTTCCATATCATGAAAATGATCTTAAATGGAGAGGAAGACGAATCCTCTCAATAAAGTACTACGTATATGTTAAATTTTAAAAAAGATTTTTTTTTTGAAATTTGAATTGGTCTTGCATTGCGAAATAGGATGACCACACTTTTTCCCCAAATCCAGATTTAGTTATGACCTAATGTACTCTCTTATATAACATACTTTATTTCTAATTGTTTATCTTCATTCTACATTTGGGCATAAATAATAAGTTTTTTTATAATTCGTAACATATTTAATAAGTTATCTAATATCGGTTATTTAATAGAAAGTGGCAAAGTTAGTAGGATATCTAAAAAGGGAAAAGTTGGTAAAGTTATAAGGAACGAGGGGAGTACATCTAAAACACCTTTTTACCAAACAACTTAACTTTTACCTTTTAATCAAAATCACTCCTCTTTACAAACCCTATCTACTTTGTCTATAAATTACTCCCTCCGTATCAAATTACTTGACCCATTTTCCTTTTTTGGTGTATCAATTTAATTGACCCGTTTCCTTTTTTGGAAAGAATCTCACTCAAAAAGCAGCTACTACAGTACCGCTACAGTGTCGCTACAGTACCAAAAAACTCTTACTTTTAATAAAGTCTACAGTAATTGTCTTAAACTGCGTGAAAAGCAAACGGGTCAATTAATTTGATACGGAGGGAGTACTTTTTCAAAAATCTATTAAATTAATCATTATGAAAAGCTGAAGCATGTGATGTCTATGTTTTCATAAAATTTTCTCTAAAAGCGATTTGAAACAGGAGCTCGTAAAAAAAAACTGTATTTCGTTGTACTATTCTACGGAGTAACACACTTTATTTTAAAAACTGAAGAAGCTTGAGACACAAAATACGATGGTATTATGTGTGATACATATTGAGATGCATTTTAACATGATATCATCTTTTATGTGTAGGTCTAATCCATAATTATTTTTTTGAATTAGAATTTATTCTTTTTAATAAGAAGTAAAATGTAAACTCGTTTGATCATGGTCAAATTCTCAGGTATGGTCTTCATCCTTTGAACTTTAAGTCTTACTTTTTGCTTTTAAGTAGTACCAAAGGCAGGTTGTTTGTGAAAAAAATAGCTGACTAAATTTGCCTATATTCGATGTAATCTGGTGAATGCATATTTCACTTTTCATTCCTTAATTTTGAGCTCTGCCTCTTAACTGGTGCATCCTTGCAATCTGCTTGAAAAAAAATATAAAATGTAAAATACTTACAATGCAATCGGAGGCTGTTTCAATCCTTGATGTTGTAAAGACCCTTTTGAGAGATCACGTTCTCCTTCTTCGTGTATAGATTTGTATTGCAAATTTGTTTGGAGATGAAGTGAGCCTGCTGAAACCAGGGTGTATTTATAGCAGTACAATAATTGAGATTCTCTTTCCATATGAAAAGTTATTTAACCCAACTAGTGTTTGCAATTACTTCAAATTTAAAAAAGTTATTTTTTAAAGTGATTTTGGGAAAAGTGATTAATAATAAAAGTTGGTAGTATTTGAGAAAAAAGTGATTCTGAAAAAGTAAAAGTTGGTAGTGTTTGGTAAAATAAGTACTTTTTGTGTAATAGAAAAAGTGAGAAACAGTTTAAAGCACCCTTCTACCTATTTTCAGCTTTTAGCTTTTAAGTGATTAATTTAAGCTGATACTGTCATTTGAAAACACTTTTTTCAACTTTTTTTAAACAAAAAACCGAAAAAACGTTTTTTTAAGCAACCCCAAACACTCTTTTAATTGATTGTATTCTCTTTTTGTACCAATTGGTGTTTAGATTATTGAACCCCAAATTGTCGTACGTCCCAAATCTTAGACAAGATTATTTCGGCTAACATCAAATCATGTCTACAACACATTTATTGTTTTCTTTAATTTGACCCTAAAAAGTAATTGGAGAAAGGACAACGCATGCTCAATGTTTATTCCATAATACTACCCCATCCCATTTATATTGCGACGGAAGAGGATGACACGTTTGATATTAGTTGATAAAGTAATAATAAAGTAAGAATGATTTAGAGTCATACAACTTTGTCAAATATGGTATAAAACAATTTAATTGGGACTCCTCGAACAGATAAAACGGGATTATATAAATAGACGGAGGGAATATTATTACTCTACATGGGAGATCTGCTAATGTGAAACATTAAAAAGGATGTAGGCACTGTTCAAAGTACACTACGTTAAAAGCTATTGCACAATAATTCAAGTCTAAAAAAGAAAAAGCTTCAACTATGCAGACTTGAATGACGACCATACTACTATGCAGACTTGAATGACAGATTATTCAATGCTGTGTTTTTTACGATGCATTTAATGTACATAAGGTTAGGCTCATTTTTTTTTTAAATGGCAATGAGCCACACAAATTCCAGCTTGCATCGAACCACACAAACTGAAGCTTGCATCGAACCCCTCAACCGACCCAGCCTACCCATTTTGAATAACACAGCATTGAATAATCTGTCAGCAGAGCTATGAGGAGCCGAGCCGACCCTGAAGACCCGATCTGACCCGCTGCAGACCCAATCCGACCCGCTACAGACCCAACCTGATTCATTGATGTGATGTTGTTGAGGGGAATACTGCAAATTTCCTCTTGTATTTGTATAAATACTCCCTAAAACATTTTGTAGGGCATGTTTTTCCCCCACAAATCATCTACAAAATTTTATACTACCTCCGTCCCTCTAAGTTTGGGACAAAAGAAGGTGACACGGTTATTAATAAAAGTGAGTTTATGTGGTTGATATTGAATTGATAAAGTAAAAATAAAGTAGGAATGATTTAGAACCACACAAACTTTACCAAATAAGGTATGTGACAATCTTAGTGGGACGGACCGAAATGGTAAAATGGGACAATCATAACGGGACGGAGGGAGTATCACTCAATAAGTTGGTTGTCCCTAAAAAATACTCCGTAATACATACTCCTTTTGTCCCCTAAGGCCCTAACTTTGTCCCATTTTACATTTTTCGTCCGTCTCATTAAATTTGTCTCATATCATATTGGGTAATATTTGGGGAGTTAGAATTCATTGTTACTTTATTCACACTTTATCAATTCAATATCAACCACACAATTTCACTTTTTCTTAAACGTTGTGCCACACCCATTTGTCCCAAACATAATGGGACAGAGGTAGTATAATTTTAAATTGCTTTAAATTTTGCCATGACGTTTTGTGCATAAGAAAATAAGAGATGTCAATATAAGGGCAAATGTTTCCATTAGGGCAAATTCCGGCAAAATGCATATGACATTGATAGGAAATGTGTTCCAACTTCCAACTCTGTACATAAAGTTGGTTCTCATGTACGTACATCAGTTTATTAGCTAGTATTTTAAAGTAATACATGAAAAGGTTTTTGTTCTTGTGGCTAGCACTTGATCCTAGTTTTCCGTCATGAAGTATGCATAATCGCTGAATACTGTGAACAAGATGGGCTTCCAGACGTTCGGAAGTGGGGCTTAGCTTGCTGGTCGCTGGATGATGGGAGGGGTCGCCGTAGGCCGCTTAGGGTCTGTTTGCAACAGCTTCTGCTTTTAAAAAAGTGTTTTTTAATGAAATTGAGAGAAGTGATTAAATAAAAGTTGATAGTGTTTGAGAAAAAAGTGATTTTGAAAAGTAAAAGTGTGTAGTGTTTGGTAAAATAAGTGTTTTTTGTGTAATAGAAAAAGTGAAAGCACTTTTGACGCGGAAGCCGAGAAAAATAAAAATTGTAGTGTTTGGGAAAATAAGTGCTTTTTAAAGCCAAAAACTGAGAAGTGCTTTTTTAAAAGCAGTTGCAAACCAACCCTTAATGAAAGGGAAGGTGGGGGATTATTGAAAGAATCAAATTAATAAGGAGTAGGGTTGTTGGGGATTAATTAATACCTGTAGGTAAGATGGCTAAGTAGCACGGAAACGGGAAACGGGAAACGCGAGAAACGTAATTTCTAAAAAATATAGGACACGAAATGTGGGGGAAACGCGTAAATATTATAAAATATAAGGATATATTTATAAATATTTTTTAATATATGTACACAAGTTTTTCCATATGCACATGTTTTTTAATTTAATTTGTTTAGTAACCAAATAATAAATCACTCTACATGTTCGAATTTAAATATTATTTCATATTAGTACATAATTAAACATAAAATGTACGGAGTAATATATTTGTAGACATACAACTTGTTACGAAATGTAACAAGTGTTGTCGTTGAGAAATACCACAAAAATACACTATAAAAAATTATTTTCCACCACAGAATCTTTTGAAAAAGAAAAAAAATGGAATATGAAGTTTCCGAAATGTAGTGAAACGGGTTTCCAAATTTTTCTTAATTACGGAAACGGCCTCGAAACGGGAATTTGAAGTTTCCGAAACGCTTCTGGGTTTCCGAAACGTGGAAACGTGAACCATGGAGAGTTTCCGTGCTTCCTAGTAAGATGGACATCTTTTGCACCTGCTACATGCTATCGGTTGGATTAATGCATGGCAGGGAATTACCTTCCAAAAAAAGGCTGGGGATGGGTATGTAGTAGACATCTTTATGCTCTGTGTGCAATCACTTAAAATAAGTGATTGTAGCTTTTTTTTTTTAAAAACAAAAAATTATTTTGTTAAACATTACCAACTTTTACTTTCTCAGTTTTCGTGTAGAATCTACTTTTTACTTTTTTTATTACACAAAAAACACTTATTTTACCAAACACTATCAACTTTTACTACTAATCACTTTTTCCCAAAAAGTGCTTTTATTTAAACACAAGTGATTGCAAACAGAGTTTTAATCGTTTATGAGAAGAGGGTTTTGGTAGGTGTTTTAAAAGTTTTTCTCTTTTTCACCATCTTACACTTGCACGTTTTTGGTGGAGTCTAAGGTTGACCATCCTCAGGGGCGGAGTCAGGACACTGGGCCAGACTGGGTCGATACAAAAAACATTTTTGGAAAAATTTACACATAGTTTTTTACTATAAATTTTTTAGACATTTTTAAAATTTGGGCTGAGCCTGGGCTAGGGTTTGCCCTCACCTAGCTCCGCCCTTGACCATCCTTGTATATACTTTTGTATATATACACGTAATACGTATAAGTATGTAAACTGCTTCCTATGTTTCTGCTAACTATGTTGAAAGATTTGTCCCATACCGGAAAGTTATAAAACAATTAAACATTATAGAGTCTTTGGGCTCCTTCTATCAGGTTGACCTTTTGGGATAGAACCACGAGTCTTAACAAAAGAGGATAAAGAATTGAACCATGCTTATAATGTCTCCTTTAATTTTAATTTATGTTTACATACTTAAGGATGTTTTTAGTCAGACTGTTTTCAGTCCCAAACTAGACAAGATCAGACTTAAACATACTTGATTTTCGTAGTTATAAAATACATAGAAATCAGACGTTTACCAGACTAGACCAGAACTAAACGAACCAGACCAGAACAGACTTAAACAGACCAGTAAATTACAGTCCAAGTAAAAACATCCTTTGTAGACTTTTTTACGGTGAATAGTATGTATTGTCCTCCATTTTTTTAATCGCAACATGTTGAATTTTAGACGCAACTTCGTAAATTTTTTATACGAAGTTAACTAATATGATAACACCCTAGTTTGGGGGTCTTGGAAATTGAAACATTAATTATACTTAGTATAGTTCTCATTGTACTTGTCAAATGCTTCCAAGTACTGACCTCCCCTTCACGGGGGAGGCCACCTCACAATTTCAGGTAGGAGTTGAGCTTGCTACCAGTGCCCGTTGCCGGGAGGATCAAGGAAGGAAGACGTTGTTCGTGCTTCCTCCGCTTCTGTTTTAAAAACATTCAAATTAATGCTCATGATAATATATATTTTCTGTATAACTATTAATTTGGGGGCTTGTATGCCCATGTTTGCCAAGTGTGGCTTGGACACTTGTTATATTATTTCCGCTGCTTTAAATGAATATTTTACATTATGTTGGTTTATGGATGTACTAAGTGTGAATGGTATACAAGACGACTTGTACAGTATGGATGAGTTGGACTGCGGTTGACTATTCGTATTGTACGGCGGGTTGTCGACGTGTCCGGCAGGTCCGGGGCGTGACATGAAAAGCCAAAGATGATAAAATTTTAAGGGACGAATGTAGTAGATGTTTCATATATCAACTCTTTGATACTAAATTCTACAATTAAAATGCTTAAGTTATACTTATATGTCCGATAAGAAAATTACATAATCGGTAAATGTTATTCCTGTGCAACGCACGGGTTAAATATTAGTTGTAACAAATCTATATATGTAAAAGCACAATCGTGACAACCTAAGAACAAATATGGCCATTGAAGATTACACGTGTCAATTGTTTATAAACACCGATTCTAAAACTGCACGACTCAATAAATATCCTGGCCATTCTCTGCAAAAACCACGTGGCAAAACCATAGGGCATCCGTAGTGCCATAGTGGGTCAGTTGGTGTCAACCTGCACGAACGCAACATGGAAGTTAATCAGAGCAACTTTAACCCACTAAAATCCATATATATATATATATATATATATATATATGAGGCAGGATTACGAACTTTACCCACGATCCATCAAAACTCAGGAGCACAAATATTAGTATTCACACCCTTACTTTTGTTTCACTGCTCTGTACCGTCACGAGATTATCAGAATGATTGATGATTAATTTCGGTGTTATTATTGCAAATAGTAATGCCTATTATTTACACCCTTACTAAATTTTATTAGTTAACCCCATGTAATAGAAAATTATAATTATGCTGATATACAAAGCATATCAGCAATTACAAATGAATATCGACCAGAAGGAAACGGAAATTCAAGAAAATGTCACAGGTTCAAGTAGCAGTACGAGCATTAAAAACAAACGCTCTAGAAGCAGTGTTCCAGGTACCTTGAAGTCTACTCTTAATCTATTCTTTCACTTGATGTTTTACAATACTTTAAATATTCTGAAAATTCAATTAACTACTTTTTTATTATTTGCTTTTATAATAAAAAGCATATAATACGAAGTGAAATAGATGCCCAGAAGATATAGCCTGGCACCCTGATGGGGGTTCTATATTTTCTGCTTATGGTGATGATAAAGACGAAACCCAGATTCAATTCTTAATTTGAACAAAACAAAAGAGGCAGTGTGAGTCGTAGTTGCATTATGGTATGATATGAGTCTTACAATTGTAAAACAAAGTAGACTTATAATCAATATAAAAAAAAATGACAAGGATTTGTAGAATATCTGGTTAGTAAAAACAGATGACTTGAAAAAATGAAATAATACTTGGCTCCAAAATATATTTTTTTAGAAATAAAGAGAGAAAATATACGATGAGGATCAACCTATTATGTTATTTATCATGCTTTAGTCTAAAGAATAAAAGGCTGGACCGGATTTTATATTATTGGGCTTGTTATATTAGTACATCTCCTTTTATTATAGAATAGCCCGTTTTAGCCCTTTTGTATAAATACTGTATTACAACCCTATTCAACAGGGTTTTTTCATAATATTCATCTTCTTCATTCGATTATTGCTTCCGTGCGTTCTCTTCATCGATCATACTTTGCAATTCTACATGGTATCAGATTAAGGCTTCGATCCTTACTGATTCTCATTGTTATTGTTTCTTTGATTATATTTCTCGAATCGATTTCTATAATCGATTCCACTCCTTAATCAATTTTTATTTGATCGATTTCTTTCCAAAACCCTAGACTCCATGGCTCTTCCGCTAAATCCAATCGAAGATCCTTCGTCGCCCTACTACCTTCATCCAAGTGATCATGCCGGACTTCGAATCATCTATGAAACACTTACAGGAGATAACTTTGCTGCTTGGAAGAAATCTGTTTCTATGGCTATGGCGGTGAAGAACAAAATGGGCTTCCTCGACGGATCCATTACTCAACCGACTACAGATAATGTTCTTTACCCTACTTGGTATCGTATCAATGCTCTTCTCCTGTCTTGGTTGATTTACTCTATTTCTCCTAGCCTTCGCACTACATTCCTTTATTTTACCAACGCTAAAGAACTTTGGGATGAAGTTCAACTTAGGTATGGTAAAAGTGATGGTCCTAGACTTTTTCAGCTCGAAAAAACCCTAGGAAATCTTTCTCAAAAGAGGTGTCATCTGTAAAGTGCTTTTACTTCTTCTTTTGGTGCACCTGAAAATATATAAGGACCCAAATTGAGATATCTATGTATTACTTAGCAGCCCATAATAACAAGATAAACTTGAGATTAATTTTAATTGAAACAGTATGAAAGAAATTGATGGAGCATAGAGAAGTGTACTTCAGCTGCTTATTCTTTGAGAATAAGCAATGAAATAGAGATTTTGAAAACATTTGAACAATATCCACAGAATATAGTACACAGTCTAAATTTATATTAGTTATGAGTAAATAAATTGTGAAAAATATAGTAACCTATACGTATATTTAATATATACTTTACATATATATAAGAGACATGTTTGTTAACTTGATATTATTTCAAAACATTTCAGATTTTATAAAACAAGATGCGTATTAGCAATTGACCGTGTTATTTTAAGAGGCTGTTTGGAACCCCAAATATCGGCTGATAAGCCTGAAAATTTAGAAATATAGCCAAACACATGGCAAATTGGCTGGTTGGGCTGAATTTTCTTATCAGCCAAAAAAGTAAGAGTATGGTTACTTTTTGAGCTGAAATATATTAATTCACTTTTGGACACAAGAAACACTCCTTTACCCTTTTACGCGTAATACATCCCGTTGCTTTGCAATTGTTTTTCCTTCCAGATGGATGTCCAGAACCACTTCCAGAGTTCCAGAAGGCTGCACTATATTTTCCTTCCATTGTTTTGTTCTTCCAGATTGAAGTGCTAATGTTCACAGACTTCTTCTCCGTATTTTTAATGTTCGGAGACAAGTTTTTGCTAAATATTTTTAAGTGCAATAATGTCCCATGACTTTTCCATATTTTTAATGTTGGTAGACTCAAGTCTTTACCAAGTATTTTCTAATCCTTAATTAACTTTAAATTAACTGGTATGGTGTTATTTATTGAATTGGAAAGGATGCAATGCTAGGATCGTAATTACTTCTCCATATATATAAAATTGTTAAAATCCTAATTATCCTTTATCGTAATTTTACACTCAATCAGCCATTTCAGTTAACATATTACCAAACGCTTTCATTCCAGCCAATGCAGTCTTTTCAGGCTTTTAAGCCATTCCAGCCAATGCAGCTGTTACCAAACAGGCCCTAAGTGTATAGTTACATATATTTTAAGCATAACGGTTTCAAATCCATGACAATGTGAAAATTGAAATGTTTTTATAAAATCCAGTTTATTTTAGAAAAAAAGGTGAATGAAGTACAAGACTTATATCAAGTATCAACCTGTTAAGTTTTTAAGCCAAGCTTCATCAATTAAAAGGATCTCTCAGCTTTTGAAATTCTTTATCTTACACCGAAATTGTTTTAAGGATAAGAAATTGATTTAGTATGAAAAAGGTATGATTTAAGTATGGTTTCTTATTCTTAAAAAAAAAGAAATTAACGTCACAAATGCATTTTAAGAACTGAGGTAACTTTGTATCAACAGATCGAAACAAATGTAAGTAACACTTATGTTAATACACATGATTAACATAGATACATGTGATTTCTGAAATATTAAGGCAAAAAGTTTGATGAAAACCTATGTCAAAGCCGTCGGTCAATATACTGCTGCTAATATACACAATTAATATATATGAGTAATAATAACATCTAAAAATATATGAAAAAGTGCCAGATCTGAAACACTTATCTCATTCTAGCGGAGCGTTTTCTCAGAGCATGTCCCAGCTTCTTCTCGATGTATGAGCTACAAAAATAGACATAAGAAAAAATTAGTTAATAAGGATTTATTATAAAAAAATATACTCCGTATTTACAACAATACAATGGATTAACAAAAGAGGTTGGAAAATGAGCAAAACATGTCAACAGTATTTTTACTAAAATTAAAGTATTTAGTTTATTAATAACATACTCAAATATTTAATTGATGATTTACAGTATATATAGGACAATATGGTTGTTAAATTTAGAAAAAGTCACTATATTTGAGACAAAAAAGTTTGATGAAAACTTATCTCAAACTTATCGGCCACATACTTTTGTTAATATACGCAATTAGTATATAATAACACCTAAATAAATTTAAAGAACCATCAGATATGAAAATATAAACACAAAAAAGTTTGTAAAAAAAATTTATCTCATGCCAGGCGGTTGATTTCTCAGAGAATGCACCCAGCTTCTTTTCGATGTATATGAGCTGCGACAGATAGTCGTAATAAGAAATCAGTTCATACGGATTTATCTTCAAAACTATATCTATAACAATACAGTGAATTAACAAATAAAGTTGGAAAATAAACCAAAAAACAAGAGTAATTTTAAAAAAATGAAACATATCTGACTGGGAGAAGGTAGCTACGGTGTGGCTCATCAGCACCGGCCTCATCTTCTTCCATCGATGGCAAATTGACCGTGAAGAATGCCACACTTCTGTCGGGAGAGAAGATGGATAGTGTATGGAAGAAGTCGGTAACTGCTACGATAAAGATGCGTGTAATGGAGTGTGATAGGGGGTGAGATAGACGGGTGAAGGTAGGGGTGGGATTTTGGAATCGGGAACTATAGAACCGATTGGAACCGAACCGTTAACAACATCTAGGAACCGAACCGTTAACAATTAATGCCACATTTGTAGGAACCGAACCGAAGCGGGTTATAACGGTTCGGTTCCCGATTCCTATAAAAAATATGTGCATGGAACCGTTATTAAAAAAATAAATAACGGTTAAGGAACCGTTATTAAAAAAAATTAAAAATTAAATAATATTAGTAGTAGTAGTAACAATAATAATAATAATAATAATATAATTGCAATAATAACCACCACCACCACAACAATAATAAAACAATATAAGGTATTTAACTAACAATTCTAATTTAATCAACGGAAAAGAAGTAATAAATATTGTACATGAGGTTGATATAATACATTAAACTCCTTTCTACAAATCAAGTTTTGTTCCATTACATAAATTTTATAAATATAAAATAACCCAAATAACTTGTAGTTGATTACACATATTTTACTTTACTATTTTCATGATATTTCTAATTATTAGATTTATTATGAATCAATAGAATGTAATAATGTTTTTTTATATCTATACATGCAAACTCAATGTCTTAGTTTATGTTTTGAAAGACTTGAAGTAGGCGTCCTATTCTTGCTACTATGATGACGAGTAACCTTCGTCGCTCCGACACTACAACGATTTTTAATGTTTAATTTCATTTATTACATGAAAATTTAAATCACTTTTGTTCTATTAAGTGTTCAAAGTTCATTAGTTAAGTTTGAGCTTTGATGTTTGAAGTGATTAGAGCTTCAAATAAAATTTTAATACTCGTGTTTTGAATTTTTGACGTGTTTAAAATTATGTTTTAATTCTTAGGCGAGATCGAAAAAAATATTCTAGGAACCGGTAAAAGGAAGAACCGAACCGTTTACTACCGGTTCGGTTCCATAACGTAACGGTTCTTGATTTTTTATATAGGAACCGAACCGATTTCATTAGTTAAAACTTTTATAACGGTTCCACTCATTGAGTAAGAACCGAACCGGTCCCAACCCTATGTGAAGGTCACGAGGAAGCTGCGTGAAATTTCTAGCGAATTCATTCGGACAAGCAAGGTATATATATGGTAAACTGTGGAGTAGGATATTTTCTAATCAGCTGGGCCAAAGCTATGGGCCAAAGTTGTTGGGTCAAGTGGGTTAAGAATAATCTGTTTGGTTTCACTAAAAGTGACTGAATTGACTGATTTTGCTTAAATTTATGAAATCGTATGAATTGACCGTATTGGCTGCTTCTGCTGATTTATGGGGGAAATAAAAATTTTGGTTATTAATAAATAAATAATTCATATAAAAAATAGTTAAAATGATCATTTACAATTGTTCTGCTTTGTCTCCGCTTATTGATATTAGTGATTGTATGTTGTGTGTTTTATAATGTCATTAAAAAACATTTACTGAAAAATTATATTGTTACTATTGTTAGTGTTATTTACCCGGTATTCTGTCATGGTCAACTCTAAGTTGCTGTTTCCCGAGTTACCAGACGTGAGTTATTGAAAATATTGATAAACGACTCCGATGATGCCTCCAGTAGCTCAACGATAAATGTTGTATACCCAGAAGTTTTCCAAAACGTGTAGTTTGTT
The DNA here is from genome assembly GCA_945859915.1 of Cuscuta epithymum. Classification (NCBI taxonomy): domain Eukaryota; kingdom Viridiplantae; phylum Streptophyta; class Magnoliopsida; order Solanales; family Convolvulaceae; genus Cuscuta; species Cuscuta epithymum. The sequence goes on along the minus strand of CAMAPF010000108.1, from coordinate 2,682,103 downwards.
TTGTATTATAATGTTCCTAATTCCTTAATTCAACAACTTATTAATATTTCTCTCTTATCATACTGTGTATTTATTTTAATCTTATTATATCAAATGTGTATGGCTGATATTTCTATATGTATATCTCATAACTAAAAATACCAAAAATATACCAAAAATACATAGTACTGACTACTAAGTCATTCTAAATGGAGTCATATGGTAAGGTTTTTTAGGGAGAAAGACAAAAAATGACACTATGATTTTTAATGAATCTCAAATTATTAGTAGACCAAATTTACCCAAATTCTAACCTATTTGTTGATTTCTCAGCCACCCACTATTGTTTCCTTTGAACCGACGTATCTGAATTCCCAGCAACTTAAAACAAAGGAAAAAAGAAAGTAAAAAATGTAATGTCTTCGGATGTTTTTACTTGGACTGTAATTTGCTGGGCTGGTCTGATCTGGTCTAGAAGTTGTTCTCTTCACCTCATCTGAATGTTTCTGATCTGAATTTTTCTGATCTGATCTGATCTGATTTGGTCTGATCTGATCTGAATCTTTCTGATCTGATCTGAATGTTCCTGATCTAATCTGAATGTTCCTGATCTGATCTGAATGTTTCTGATCTGATCTGAATGTTTCTGATCTGATCTGAATCTTTCTGATCTAATCTGAATCCTTCTGATCTGATCTGATTTCTAAAATTAAAATTATAATTTTAATTTTAATTATTATAATTAGAAATGTAAGTACACATTTATAATTTAAATATAATTATAATTATAATTATAATTATAATCATAATTATAAAAAATTATAATTATAATTATAATCATAATTATAATAGGTATAATTATTATTATATTTATTACACTAGTTATAAATATAGCTATAATTAAGGGAAGCGGTCCAGCTCAGCTGGTCGCCAACTCACTCTCCCTTATGGGAGGTCTCGTGTTCGAAACTCAATGGGGTGAGTTTCAACCTAGTTTACTTCAGGCCCCCCCGGACCCCCTCCTCCAGACGCCTCCTGGAGTAAACAAAAAAAAACCTATAATTATAATTGTAATTATATTTTTAGTTATAATTATTTCTATAATTATAATTTTAATTATAATTATAATATTTATTTCTATAATTTTAATTGTAATTACTCCGTGTAATATAACAATAGCAAAAAAAAACTAATAACAATAACAACAACAACAACCATTGTTGAGTTTAATCCAACACGATATAGTAAATATATGTATAAATGTGTATGAACAAACTATTTTTACGTGGAAACCCGGAAAGGGAGAAAACCACGGGACTTTTTAGGCTAATGTCCAAGCCCTCTCTTTCTCATTAGGACTCTCCTCACCATTACATTGTACAATTTGAGCTCCCATTAATGGAGTATTGTAAGCTAGCTAGAGAGAGGGAAGAAGAATAAGCTAAGGAAGAGGGAAGAAAAAGATCCCTAAACATGTGGGAAAGCCCCATATTTATAGGGGCAAGGGAAAGGGGGAAACCTAACCTAATGGGCCAAGTAAGCCCAAAATGGGCCCAAAGGGCCGAAACGTGCCTAATAGGCTGAAATGGACCTTGTCATTCGGGCTCCAAGCTGGGGCGATGCCTTGGGCTCCTGAACAGTAACGGACCGGGGTAATATACCTCAACACAAGTCCCCCAGTTTCTTGAGTAGTGAGCGTGCGAATCTGCTCGAGAAAGTATACTCTTGCCTACGCTCTTCCTCTGCCTTCTTTGCACATGACCCCGGCTTTCGGAGCAAAGGCTTAATTCAATGCCTTGGCTGGGTGCGAGGGATTGGGGCGTTCGGCCCACGGATGCCCGACCCGACTTCCTTTGGACGTTCGACCCTTAGGAACTCGGCCTAGATGTGTCCTTGCTCTTGATGCACGACCCGGTAGCAGACCTCGGAGTCGTCATACAGCGACAATCCTCGGCCTATTCCTAGAGACGTTCGACCTCCAGATGCTAGGCTGGGCTTCCTTGGACGTTCGGCCCCTTGACGGTCAGCCCGCTCGATCTCTCGTTGTTGGGGCTCTAGAATTTTCCTTCTGGATGCTCGGCCCGACATGCTTAGGAAGATTAGTCCCTAGAAACCCGACCCAACTTCCTTTGGACGTTCATCCCTAGAAACTCGGCCTAGATGTGTCTTTGCTTTTGATGCACGACCCGGTAGCAGACCTCGGAGTCGTCATACAGCAACAATCCTCGGCCTATTCCTAGAGACATTCGACCTCCAGTTGCTAGGTTGGGTCTCCTCGGGACATTTCTACCTCAACATGCTTAGCCTGGGCATGCTCGGTCTCAGGATGTGTTGCGCGTCTCAATGCCCTTGGCCTCCGGGGTGGGGATGCTCGTCCCCAGTCTTTGGCCTCTGGATGATGGATGTTCGTCCCCGGGCTTTGGCCTCCGGGTGATGGATGTTCGTCCCCGGGCGTTGGCCTCCGGGTGATGGATGTTCGTCCATGGCCCTTGGCTCTTGGGGTGGAAGATGTTCGTCTCCAAGCCCTTGGACTTTGGTGGTCTTCTTTAGACGCTCGGCTTCTGGGGTGGAGGATGCTCGTCCCCGGGCCTAGGCCACTGGACGATAGATGATCGTCTTCGAGCCCTCGGTATCCGGGGTGACAGATGCTCGTCCCCAGGCCTAGGCCACTTGACGATAGATGATCGTCTTCGGGCCCTCGGCATCCGGGGTGAAAGATGCTCGACCCCGGGCCTAGGCCACTGGACGATAGATGATCGTCTTCGGGCCCTCGGCATCCGGGGTGAAAGATGCTCGTCCCCGGGCCTAGGCCACTGGACGATAGATGATCGTCTTCGGGCCCTCGGCATCCGGGGTGAAAGATGCTCGTCCACGGCCCTTGGCTCTTGATGGTCTTCTTTAGATCCTCGGCCTCCGGGTGGAAGATGCTCGTCCCCGGGCCTAGGCCACTGGACGATAGATGATCGTCTTTGGGCCCTCGGTATCCGGGGTGAAAGATGCTCGTCCACGGCCCTTGGCACCAAGGTTCATTTTGAGCATCATCTCTTATTTTTTGTCCTGATTATAATCTTTATCTGCACAATGAACATAGTAACGCGGCCAATTGGCCAGACAATATGTATATGTGCACAATTTTTTTTTTTTTTTTTAATTTTGATTTGGGCCTCTTCCGGGTGTGACCGGCGGCCTCGGGGTGCAATGACCCTCGACTCGGCTCGTCCCCTAATTATTAAATTAAAGTGTCGGTGGAAGCTCATCCCCAAGCTTCGCTTGACATTATTTAATTTTGGGACATTTTAATCCCTATTAAATAATGGTGAGAGCACATAATGCTTTAAATCACAAGGTAAAAATGATATACTTAGCTATTATGAACCAATTGTGCAGGTTGTTGAAATTTGGCCCACCAAGGAATCTATTGGGAGCTGAGGACGTCCGGCCCATTTGCCCAAAACCAATCCCTATTGGCCTTTATTATCATTATTGCCGCAGGCTAACAACGGAGGGGACGCACGTCCACGACCGCACGAAACCCGCAGTCCGCCTAATTCATCGCGCGACAACAGTAGGCCGAGCGGTGAATTGTCATCGGTCAGGCGAAGGTCTGCCAATGGTTGCGAAGGTCTGAACTGAGGTAACTCCGATTCTTGGGCGAGCTTCCCTGGACGTCTGATCTGGATCGAAGCTGCTCCTGGGGACGAGCGGCCTGAGGAAACAGGCAGCTGTGTGAACCGAGCAAGCGATCTGCAGTAGCATCCTGAGCTACCCGATGACCGGCGGGCCCACATGTCTTAGACCGGCCGGGCGGCCATTTACGTGTTATTTCCCCTGCCTCCGTAGCTGTGCAGGGAACGAGCTGCTGCCCAAGCACTGTTGAATTGGCGAGTTGGGTGGTCTTGCTATATAGGATGCACGTCTGGTAGCCTGAAGCCGTGGGGTGAGGGGGGACGCTCTGTCTGGGAGAAACTGGTCTCGCTCTATGCCAGGATTCACTGACCCTTACATACGTGCGTCCGAGCCAAGCCTGGTCCCGGGGCATCATGGCAATCTTCAATCATCACCATCAACCAGAGTAGCTGCAATTGATGAGATGGACCTTCAGTCCGGCCTGCGACCTCTGTTCATGAGTCATGACCTCCAGTCCGGCGTTCTGATTGGGAGGACGAGCGTCTCTCTAGGATTGTCAAAGCTATGTGGGACTGCCTTCCGGCCGGCAGAAATACTCAACAATTTTCCCCTTCAACCAAGGCCGGGCAGCGACTGATCCGGGGACTGAACATTCCCTGCCAGAGGTGGAGGTGTGCGAGCCGGGCGGCCGCAGCATACCAGAGCGAGTTGTCCTTGATTTTCCGCTCGTCTCTCTCCTACACGAGACAAAATGGCGTGTGGCCGGCCATTGCGAGCCCCATGCTTAGAAGGTGGGCAATTTTCCTTGATACCATTGGGGGACGAGCGGCCAGTTGTGTTTCATTCATTTTGATCCCCGATTGTGAAACAATTTGGTTGTTCCCGTTAGAAGATGGCCGTCCAGTTGATTTAGGAAGTTCGTGGAGCTCCGATGGCCGCATCTCCTAGTGGACGGCAGCATGGAAGGACCTTCAATGACGGCCAAGCAAATGGACGAGCGTCTCCCATACAACTAATGAGCTTATTAAAAATTCAAGTATGTGGTTATGTCTAGCCGGGCGTTTCCCTTCGAGTTCCTAGACCCGTAGACCGTGCGGCTGAAGAGTAATTTACACCAACAGTCTTGGGAAAAGAGAGTCAACCATGAGCCCACTTATAATCTACTACCTACGTACTTCTGCCATGCCACGTGCTATCAAGATGTGGTTGGTTGTCCATAATTTCCTCAAAAATGGATCTGCCAGCATACTTGCTTTACATTAATGAAGCTTTAGCTCCTGGGTGCACAAAATAGAGCATGGAACGACTCCGACGACTTCCTCTCAGATCTGGATGATCCCAGATCCAAAACTCCAGATTCTTCATCCAACTCCTTCCTCTTTTTTGTTGAAATCAGTCCACTTCGTATGAATTTTTTTTTTTTGTAGAAAACTCATAACAGTAGAATACATGAATCTTTTTGGACAGATTCCCACAGACGGCGCCATTGTTGAGTTTAATCCAACACGATATAGTAAATATATGTATAAATGTGTATGAACAAACTATTTTTACGTGGAAACCCGGAAAGGGAGAAAACCACGGGACTTTTTAGGCTAATGTCCAAGCCCTCTCTTTCTCATTAGGACTCTCCTCACCATTACATTGTACAATTTGAGCTCCCATTAATGGAGTATTGTAAGCTAGCTAGAGAGAGGGAAGAAGAATAAGCTAAGGAAGAGGGAAGAAAAAGATCCCTAAACATGTGGGAAAGCCCCATATTTATAGGGGCAAGGGAAAGGGGGAAACCTAACCTAATGGGCCAAGTAAGCCCAAAATGGGCCCAAAGGGCCGAAACGTGCCTAATAGGCTGAAATGGACCTTGTCATTCGGGCTCCAAACTGGGGCGATGCCTTGGGCTCCTGAACAGTAACGGACCGGGGTAATATACCTCAACAACCATAATAGTAATAAGAATAATAATAATCATGATAATAATAAATATCATAATAATAATCATAATAATAATAATCATAGTAATCATAGAAATGATAATAATAATAACAACAACAACAACAATATCAATAATAATAGTAATTATAATAATAATTACAATAACAACATGAATAATAATAATAAATTAATAATAATAATGATAATAATTATAATTATAGTTATTATTAATATTATTATAATTATTATTATAATAAAAGGGATAAATCATGTCTGAACTTTTCTGATCTGATCTGAATGTTCCTGATCTGATCTGAATCTTTCTGATCTGATCTGAATGTTCCTGATCTGATCTGAATGTTCCTGGTCTGATCTGAATGTTCCTGATCTGATCTGAATGTTCCTTATCTGATCTGAATATTCCTGATCTGATCTGAATGATTCTGATCTGATCTGATCTGAATCTTTCTGATCTGATCTGATCTGATCTGAATTTTTCTGATCTGATATGATCTGATCTGAATTTTTCTGATCTGATCTGATCTGAATAAAATAAGAATAAGCAATAAGTAATAAGATTAAGACGAACAGAACAGCTTCCTAGTCTGGTCTGAACTGGTCTGGTCTGGTCTGGTAAGGTCTGGTTTCTTTGTATTTTTATAACTATCCAAGTCTGGTCTGGGACAAATTACAGTTCATCTTAAACATCCTTCCTCATTCACCGTCATCTTAAACTCATCTCTACTATGCGTAGAGCTCTGTACTTCAAAAACTAGCAGACCCATCAACCGAGGATGGTGTACTTCCAAGAAACATGATTCTTCTAGCACAAATGTATCCTCCAATAGCCTACGCTCAATTGGGTCAAATTCTCCGATCTGAGCCGATAAAAAAGGTGAAGTTGGTTTTTCATGCAAGGACGACGACTCCCCCAGTAATTAATCTCTGGCTTCCGGTTGTTGATTAGGAAGGAGAGTGGGTGATGGCATTATTGGTGAGGTGGTAGCTGTGCATGTGGGTGTCCAGGAGTGTAACGGAAGGAGGATAAAGGGATGGATTTGGGAGGAATTAATGAGGTGTAGGGGAAAAGGTGTTCAATAAATTTAACATCTCGACTAATGTATACACGGCCAGAAGATGGATCAAGGCAATGATATCCCTTATAGTCCGGGGCATATCCAAGAAAAACACAAGGAGTAGAACGTGGTGAGAGTTTGTTGGAAGACTTGGCAATAAAATTAGGAAAACATGCACATAAAATTAGGAAAACATGCACATATCTGGAATTTTGTTAAAAAGTTTATGATAAGGAATATTACCGCCCAGAACTGGAGTGGGTAGCCTGTTAATGATGTAAGCAGCGGTGTAAAGAGCATCTACCCAAAATTGAGGAGGTAAAGAAGAATCAATTAATAAAGTGCGAGTTAATTCAAATAAATGTTTTATGTTTGCGTTCAGCAACACCGTTCTGGGCAGGAGTCAGGACAAGATTTTCTGAATAAAATACCAGATTTTAAAAAATGGGTTTGAAATAAAAAATTGTCAAATTCACCCCCTCCATCACTTTGAAAGGATTGAATTTTACGTTCCAGGATATTTTCAACTAGTTTTTGAAAATCACAAAAATGAGTAAAAACTTCAGATTTACGCCGCATAGGATAAACCCAGGTAAAGCGTGAAAAATCATCAATAAAACATACATAATATTTAAAACCTAAGTTAGAAGGAACAGGAGATTGTCAAACATCAGAATGAATAAGTTGTAAAGGTGCATTAACAGAATGAGTAACATCTTAAAAGGTAGTCTGTGGGATTTTCCCAATTTGCAAGAAACACAGTCATGAACAAAATTACTAGAACTAGAAATAAAAAGCTGTTGCCGAAGCTTATTTAAAACTCGATCACCACAATGTCCCAATCTTTTGTGCCAGACAGGACCAGAAACAATGCGGGCTTAAAAGGCAGTAAATGGATAAACGTGCTCTTTATTGGTAGCTTGAAGAAGCGGTTCCCCCGTGTGATTGTCCTTAACAAAAAAAGAATTTTTATTAAAAACAACTGTACAACCATTATCCGCACACAATTTGTGAATAGACATTAAATTATATTTAAGGTGTGGGACATGATATACAAAGTTTAACATTAGCGGGCGACCTTGAGTAATTAATTTAACGTTGCCAATATTACTTATAGGAAGTGTAGTACCATCAGCAATTTTAACACTATTGTGACCAGTGTAAGGAGATTTGCATGTAAGGATACCTTCGTTAGGTGTCATATGGGCGGATGCGCCAGAATCCGGGTACCACACAGAGACATTTGATGTGTCAATTGGTAAAGCAGCTAAAGCAGGGGTAGTCTGACCCGTGAAACGGGGACAAGCAAGGGCTGAATGTCCTGGAGAAAAGCATATTTGACACACTACTGGAGGTGGTGGGCCTGAAAATTTTGGTCTACATTGGGGAAAAGTGTACTGACTTTGTGAGTAACACTAGATGGTAAATGATACAAATTAAAATAACTAGAACAAGAATTACTCATAGCCATACCTGGAGCCCCTACTGGCAGATTACCCCGCGGTCCATGTGCATGGAAATTTTGTCCATGTGGTGCTGCTTGCTGTCCGTAGTGAGGATAGCCATATCCACGGCCACGTCCACGATGTCCCCGAGCTCGGCCGCCCCGGTATCCACGGCCGCCACCTGCATGTCCCCTCTGGCCGCCACCTCCACGGGCTGGAGCAACTCGACCCAGATGTGGTCCCGCTGCATCAGGAGCAACAAAGGCTTGATGAGGCGGCTGCACCTCTTCTGACCGAAGGAAAGCATTTCTCTGTTCCTGTGCTAGAAGTATGGGCCGCAGAGAGTCAATGGCGGCGATGCCCGGAAAATATGTTATGGCAGTCACTAGGGATTCATAATCTCTTCCAAGGCCAGAAACAGTGTATTTTATTAAGTCCCGATTACTGACCGAGGAGTTAATGGTAGCAAGGTTATCGGCTATGATCTTAATATCCCGCAAATACTCATCCATGGACTGATTTTCACGCTTTTTAAGACGAGATAAAGTTCTTTTTAACTCCATGGACCGAGCAATACATGCAGATGAGAAACGATGTTGCAGGCGCTCCCAAATTTGATGAGAAAATTTAAGATCATGAACGTCGATTAACACCTCCCGTGACAAAGTGGCAAAAAGCCATGACCGAACGGTTTGGTCAATTTTTAACCAATGAGGGTAATCCGGGTTTGGAATGTCAGTACCGGGCAAACTTTGAATAAAAGGAGACGGAATTAAAATAGAACCATCTATAATCCCAAGAAGATTATGAGATATGAGAAAGGATTCAACTTGGGTTTTCCACGGGAGATAGTCTTCTACCGCACTAAGGCGAGTGGTGACCACATTAGATACATTTGGTGTAAAAAACGTAAGTTGGGAGGATAAGGAGGACAAATATGATGTAGATAAACCTGGAAGCAGAGATGATGTAGATCGATGAGCCGGCGATATCCCCGGATGACCGGAAAGTGTTGGGCTAGACAAATCCGGTGTGGCGGAAGGACCACCGGTAACAGCAATAAGTGTCCAAGTAAAGGGTGCTGGCATGTTGAAAAGCCTGTAGGAATCCATTGGAGGGGCCACCGAGAGCTGTGACATACGGAAATCTAGTGAAGGCTGCTCCAGTAGTGAAGGAACGGGCGCCAGTGTGGTCATGGTGGAATGCTGCATGGCTTCTCTAGAAATAGAGTGCTTCACGGAGGAAGTGTCCGGCGCTATTGTTACAAAAGATGCGGCAGAAACGGAGGACGTGTGCATCATTGCAGACGTTGTGGAATTGTCCATGCTGCTATAATGCCCGTAGGAGAATTATGTGAAACCTGACTAGTCTGATACCATATACAAGTCTCTATTATGTGAATAAGATGACTTAACCCCCAGGAGAGTCTAGGCCTCATATATATACAATAATAATAGGAGTTTACAATAATTACAAATATGCCCTAGAGATATAGATTATTACTAGATTCAACGATAAGAAGAAGCTCACTAACAACAAGGATTTGACACCCAGAAGTCCTGATCCTAGTTAAGGAGGATGGGAGGGTTTAGCTTCTTCAAAGCTTAAAAAATCCGTTTCTGCGGAGGTCAAGGAAATCTTGTTGCATTCTTCTCTATCAGCTTCACCAATTTTAACTTCTTCCTTAGGGTTACATAAAATTAAGAATCTGGGCCGTTGCCTAAGGGGAGCTTCTTCGGGTGATAGGTGTAGAGATTTGGTGGGTGGTTTTGGTGCTAGTAACTTGTCTAAGACCAATACAGAAACACTCGTGCCTTGTGGCCTGGAAACTAGAAAGAAGAAGAGTGAAAAACCAACTACTTTCGAAATTCTAGTTGGATAAATCATGGGAGCAATTCGGATAGAATGTCAACTGAGATTATACCTTCTATTAAACAGATCCTCATGTAAGAGGTCCATCTAGATTACAGAATGGTGAACCTTCTTCTGAAGTCTACCGTTGAACACACATTCAGATTCCGGCGTTTAGTTGTTTCAGAATGAGATTCATCAAAGAAATCTCATTTAATTACTTGCAAATTGGTAACCTCAACCAAAGACCGTTTAACGGAAAATGTTAGTGGGTGGCGTAAATGCAACAAATAAGTTAGAATTTGTGTTAATTTGAATTTTGGATTACCAAAAACTTGAGTGTCCAATTTCAAATTTATTAAAAACTATAGTGTCATTTTTGGCACTTCTCCCCTTTTTTATCATCAAAACAAATTGCTTATATTAATATCGTTAAGACTTGGATCCTTACAACAAACTCACAATGGCCAACCCTGATAACAACTATCTCTAATCAACTAGCATTATCAACCATACGGCTAGACTCAGAAACGATCACTCCTGAAAGAGCAATACGAATCGCTAACCACCAAGCGGGTTTGACACAGCAATCACGGCCATATAGATCCTTCTAACGACATAATATCTAGCAGATTTGTCATTCTTTATTGTAGACATAAAACTAAAGACATAAAGAAAAAACAGAGCAACATAAATAAACTTAACATGAAAGTAAGACCATAAAAAATAAAAGAGATGACAAATACTCCAAGCTCCTTCTTGCCCGTATTCTTGAAGTATCATCTTCCAAACCATATCACCTCGGTCATGCCCCTTGGATTTAAAAAAAAACTAATACAGTATTGTTTATTAATTAATTAAGGAATGAGTATCTCATTTGCAATTGCTTACTCTGTTGCAGTCTTTAGCTTTTGCATTATGGAATGCATTCCCGCTAACCAGGACATAAGCCTAACCAGGCTCCGAAAAACTCGACTTTGCGGCGAGCAGGTAGAGTACATCAACAAGCAATTGACACCACAAAGTACTTAAACTTGGTTTTTTTGAGTTGATGAAGCACTCCATTAATTCCAACGTTAAAAAAAGCTGGAATGGAAATAAAGAGCCATTTGTTTTATATGTTAGGGGGTGTTTGGATCTGATTCTCAAAACTGAAGGAGCAGAAACAGAAGCTGGAGTGTATGGGTGAAATTCCAGAAGCACTTTTGGAGCTCTAATTTACTCTCAGAATCAGTTTTTTTAGAAGGTGGGGGTACCATCTTCTGAAAATTGATTCTGATTCTGCTTCTGCTTTTAAAAAAGAAGCAGAAGCAGAATCAGTTCGAAACACCCCCTTAGTATCCCAGTCAGTCAGTCACAAATATCACTCCTATAATAAATTCCAAGTCCTTCCCGCAGCTTCTTACATACGGAGAGTATCATTTTCTTTCTTCTGTTGCCCTCTCTTTTCCTCTATGTTCCATCTCCTCTTCATTCTTCTTTTGCTTTCTCTCTTCTACGCCAATCTAAATTTTCTTCTTATTCTTCTTCTTTAGTTTATCTTCTTCTTGTTAGTCATTTATCTTACTCTTCACTTGCTACATAATTCTTTAAACTTTGGTTTGAAATTGTGAAAAAGAGACAGCTCTAAAAAATTCCAACATTTACAAAATAGTCCACAACCAGAGTTTGAACCATTGGATTATTGTGATTTTTCAACTGAGTTTTCTGGATGTATAATTCTCCATTCTGAACGGTGGAGATCTGGTCTGGAGGTGTGGAGGATTACCATTCAGGTGGACAGATTATTAGTAACATAATCTTCTCTTTTAGTGGAGTTCTTTAATTTCTTGGGTAATTTCTATTTGTAGAAAAATTAAAATTCAGATTTGCTTGCTGTTACTTTAATTATTTGAACTAACATCAGCTGGTGTACCATTATATTAAATAACTCAACAGTCAACTAATAGCTTATAAGATCTAAAAATCGCAGAGTCCATGAACATGAACTCTAGTGCAAATTCTAAAACTTACCTTTCTTGTGATTTATCATTCTCCATTTCTCCATAATGAAATCAAATCGCAGAGAGGCCTGTGATTCTGCTTTATCAACTGCAATTTGGAGATTCTTTGCCTTCATCAATGTTGAGGCAACAAACTGGTTAAATCTTATGGCTTTTGTTTATTGAAGACGGGTGACATGTAACTTTTTAGCCACTTCAGCAGCAATTAGCCATGTCATCATTTTCAGCAACAATTTCGGCCAAGTCACCATTTTTCTAACGTCTGATTAACAGATGTACTTAACCGACACAAAAAATTCAAGTTTATGTACTTTGAGGTATCACATGTAAAATGATGTACTCTTTATGCTATATAAAACAAGTTAAAGTACCATTTTGATATTTTTGTCGATAAATAATTCATACAAGCTTTGTTTATAAGATCATTTGGACATAAAAAGAAAAAAACATCTTTACCAAAATATTTTTCCAAGAATAAGCAGAGACTATATAAAAGCTTATTGAACCTGTTAATTACTAATTACTAATACTACTACCTATAAAACTAATGAACACTTGTTCCGCTAATTCATACCATGCAGCACATCAGGCTATCAGCAGCAATTTTCTCACACTTGAAATTATCATCAGCTCTCATTTTTCTCATTAAAATGCAAAAACCAAGAATTGCATATGTCATGATGTCATCAATCTAAGCAATTTTGCTACAAACACCCATACACATGAATTACCAACCAATTCATATGAAAGACGCCAGGGCGGACATGAACCTTCAACTACCGCGCTTCAGATGTTTCAGAATGAATCTTTCGGCATACAAAGGATACTTATTTCGGACATATTGTTGGAGACACTTGTGATATGAGAAATCTACCCATACACCGTCTATTCTGACCACAAACAGGCACCTTGACCCTCTGAATTGGGGATGTTGATCAACCTAACACAGAAGATTTTTTAGAAAAGAAGCATGGTCTATAGTGAGGGGTTAATCAGTGATTTTATTTTAATCAGGCAAAAAAACTATGAAGCACTCATTTAGTTTTTTACTAGCAGAATAGTGTGAGAATACAACACATCTGAAGGAAGAAAAAATGAATTGAATTTCATTTTGAACTAATCTGAAATGATGTAAAGAAATTAAATATGGAATGCTACTTAAGCATATTGAAGTGAAAAGGCAACATTATCATTAAGTATGAAACATTACCATGATTGAGTCAAGCCCGACGCCAATTTTATCTTCACAATGAGGGTGATGAGAAAGAAGCCTCTCTACCACTATTTTCTCATCTTCATCTGTAAGACGTTGTCCATTCAAATACCTATTAATAGTGAAACAATCAATCCAGGTTTATAAATTGAAATATAATCCATTGCTCAATGAAAATTGTGAAATTTGCTTTCTCGTATTCTCTATAGCCGAGGGAACTTTTTGTCGGTCTCCCATCAAAATAAATTATACGAGTAGTAAATATTAGTGATGGTTAACATCAGTTTAGGTTTAGGCATTTCAATGAGAGCATAAAATCGAGAGACCAATTACACAATCAAACTCCATTTAAACTCTGTAATCCCTACATGGCAGGCATTCATTGGATAAAGTCAAGTTGATGTGGCTTCTCTAAATTTGTTTCTCCTAATCAAATCATGCAATACACGAAAAGGAGAAAATTTATGAAGTCTATGGAGAATTTTCTTCTATAAAAATCATATGCTCCATAAGTATTACCTCAGTGAGAATATTTCATGGCAAAGAATAAATTCTACTCTTAGAGGAAAACTATAGTGAAATTAGGTATTCTATGACAAAATGTTGAGTTCTTAACCGAGAGAAAGCGGTCCAGCTCAGCTGGTTGCCGACTCACTCTCCCTTATGGGAGGTCTCGGGTTCGAAACTCGATGGACTGAGTTTCAGCACAGTTTACTCCAGCCCCCAACCCCCCTCCCCTAGACTCCCTGGAGTATAAAAAAATGTTGAGTTCTTAGCCGAATTCAATATGTGTGTTTTTATTGAAAAACTTTTGAAGTTTAAGTGCTTAACAAAAGAGATAGACCAAAAGAAAGAAAAAAGCTAAGTAAAATTTTTTTATTTGCCATAGTCATGGATGAACTTACAAAGTCAATTCAAGACGATATACCGTGGTGCATGATGTTTGCCGACGATATTGTATTGATTGATGAGACGCAATCAGGGGTTAAAGCAAAGTTGGAAGTATGGCGACAGACATTGGAGAACAAGGGTTTCAGACTAAGTAGAAGCAAGACAGAGTACATGGAGTGCAAGTTTGGTGGAGGTAGAAGCAGTGGTAATAGCGGAATTACTTTAGATGGTAAGGAGATACCGGTCAGCGATATGTTCCGTTACTTGGGCTCCATAATTCAGAAGGACGGTGAGTTAGATGAAGATGTATCCCATAGAATCAGAACAGGGTGGTTGAAGTGGAAGAGTGCATCAGGATTTCTATGCGATCGAGGTATGCCGACTAGACTGAAGGGTAAATTTTATAGGACAGCAATTAGGCCTGCATTACTGTATGGCACGGAGTGTTGGGCGGTGAAACAATGTCACATTCAAAAGATGAGTGTGGCAGAGATCGCATGCTGCGTTAGATGTGTGGGCATACTAGAAAGGACCGCGTGAGGAATGAGACAATTAGACAAAGGGTGGGAGTAACACCTATTGAAGATAAGATGCGGGAGTCACGCCTACGGTGGTTTGGTCATGTGCATAGAAGACCGAGTGATGCACCTGTCACACGAGTTGAGATGTGTGGAGAAGAGGTAGGGAAGAGAGGGAGAGGAAGGCCCAAACAGACGTGGGTTAGGGGAGTCAGAAGTGATATGCTTCTTCTTGGATTGGATGAGAGTATGGCTTTGGAGAGAGCAAAATGGAGGGCGGGTATTCGTGTGGAAGAGTGATCTTGTATCATCTTTTCTCCTCTTTTTTTTTTCTTTTTCTTTTATATTTTTATCCTTATATATAAATATTACTTTATCCTTTTTATTTGATCTTTTATATGTATATTCATCTCTTTTATATTATCTTTTTTTATAATAGCTTATCTTTTTTATCTTTATTTTCATTCTTTTCCTTTTGGTGATATCATATATCGATTCATGTTAGTCGATCCCAATATCGTTTGGGACTAAGGCTTGGATGTTGTTGTTGTTGTTCTCATTGTGTTCTTAATAAAAACGAAGCTATAACTCACGTTTTAGTTCTCATTATGATTGTATCCTTATAGCTATAGGAATCTACTTTTGTAATTATTTTTAGTTAAGTTATATCCATTTGCCACACTCCCAGCACATCAGTTATTACATCTATTTTAGAAGAACACTATTTCTTCTAGAACAACTCAAGAACAAAAAAAAAATGGTTTAGTGATTGGCAGCTCAAATCTCTAGAAAATCTAGAACTTCTACAAGCTAATCTATTGAGATGTTTTAGTACAGAACAGTAATGGTGCATATATGGTGTAGGATTTTGAAAAAAAATGCTGGAATGTATTAATGCAATTTTTAATTATTATTTTAAAATATAGTTAAATTGGTCTCAATGTACATTTTCAAAATTTGAATTTTTTAATTTTTTACTAATAGAGAATTAAGTATACTGAAAGTGGACCGTTGCCTTATTTGAGAACGGAGGTAGTAAGTAGCTTTCGATCTAAATAGAAATGAAGCAAGGTTTACAATGTGACTGGTTATCTTTTACTTCACTCAAACCTAAGTGAGACTGCTTGACCATGATCATTCTATTTTACCATTAAAATTAAAGAAATTTCCCTAAATAGGAGTAAAAAAGCTTATGAATTCTAAAATATAACCACAATATTCTTATTCTTCAAATAGGAGTAATTAGGAATTTTCTCTTAAAATTAACTTATGGAAAGCATACCAACAGTTTCCATCACTCAGGAAATAAGAACACACAATTTGCAACCTTGTGTAAAAATCTAAGAAATATATCGTTAGTTATAATTGAAATAATAAACAATCTATATAAATATCTGAAAAGAAAATCGTGAGAGAGGATAAGAACCTATTAGAATGAAGAATCTCTTTGGTGAGGCAAATGACAGAATCGATATCTTGAAGAATTTCAGCTTCCATTTCTTTCCATTGAAGGTTATCTGGGTCAGAAAATGCCTTATACAGAGGTGGACCTTTATTCCTGCTTTCGGTAGTGGTCCGGTTCTCGGCGCTAGAAGATGAACGCTCGTCTGCCAAAGCAGAATCCGTAGAGAACCAATGCTTTCGTCGATTCAGGAAACCGCAGGAGAGGCGGAGGTTCTGTTGCTGGAAGTGAAGCCGGAGTCGGAGAAGCTGCGCCAGCCTGAGAGGCAGCGGAGCAACCATATTTTGCGATTCCGAACTGTACGGTGACTAGGAGATCTCAGATTATGCTGGACCAGAAGCTGAAGCTTAACTTAACTCTTCAACCTTTATGGTCCATTCTCTCTATTGGGTTAGCATCCCTTGAAAGTTGGGTAATTCAAATATTAGGCTGCATTTTGTTTCTGAGGTCCAATATTTTGACTCAATTCACAAACGTAATCTATCTAAAATGGGCGTACATCCAAGAGCCCAAGTGTCCAAGATACATTTTGAGATTTTAGCATCGCCTATTTCCTTAAAAAAAGAAATTTTGGTAAAACATTTTGCAATAAATGATGAAATAATGTGTCTACAAAAATATAACTATTAGTTACTACAATGTAGTGTCATAGTAACTTAAGTTTAAAATTTGAACATAAGTTACTATCATTTCATTACTACACATTAATTATATTTTCGTAAATAGTCTTCATTTTAGTCCTAAATATGTAATTTACAAAAATGATAATCCAAAAGAGAAGAAAACAGATGAACGATGGAAGAAAGAAAGTAGAGAAACTTGAGAGGAGGTGGAGGAGGAGGAGGACAAGCTTATATGAGAAAGCAGCGAGGCGTCCTTCATTATCGTTCACATCCATTGCAACCACCATGTAGGGCAAACTTTGAAGAGGCATCCTTCAGCGCAAGTTTCACAAGTCCCAAATGGAAGAGGAGTGGTATTGCAAGGCATTTTTGACATTTGATCTATATTTTAGTCCTACACTATTACACAGAAAAGTGATAGTCCTAGAACTTTTCATATGTTTTAGTCTCATTTTGGTAAATCTTTCAAACAATAATGCACATTACGGATGACAAGCAACGATGTAAAATAAAATGTATCAAATTGGTACTATATTTAGGTAGTGTTTGCAACTGCTTCTGTTAAAAAAAACACTTTTGGAAGTGATTCTGGAAAAAGTGATTAGTAGTAAAAGTTGATAGTGTTTAAGAAAAAAATGATTTTGAAAAGTAAAAGTTGGTAGTGTTTGGTAAATAAGTGTTTTTTGTGTAATAGAAAAAGTAAAAAACACTTTTGGCACAAAGTCGAGAAACGCTTTTTTAAGTAGAAGTTGTCCTTGAAAACACTAATTTTAACTTTTTAAGTCAAAAACCGAGAAACGCTTTTTTAAGCAGTTGCAAACACTCTCATAATAGTGGCTCTAATTTTAGGTTTTTTGCTTCAATCACATTTGACTTACTCTCATGTATCCAGAGAATTGATTCTATTTTGGTATACCAATAGAATTTCTTTTTAGCTTTGTGCCTTCATCCATACAACGGCGACGTCACCCGTTAATTGATCAATAAATCAGAACGGATCAAGATACGGAGTAACATGTCATTGTAGCATGAATTAGGTGGACCTACACTGCAATTACAACTACTTTGAGCTCTGAATTGCTTTTGGTATTAATAAATACATGGATTTCTCCCGTGCTTCTCCCGCACCAACAGACAATAATAATATGTACCCTATGATCATTATAGGGGGTGTTTGGAACTGATTCTGATTCTGCTTCTTTTTTTAAGTAGAAGCAGAATCAGAATCAGTTTCCAGAAGCTGGTCTCCCCCAGCTTCTAAAAAAACTGATTCTAGGAGCAAATTAGAGCTCCAGAATCACTTCTGCATTTTCACCCAAACACTCCAACTTCTGATTCTGCTCCCTGGAGGAGCAGAAGCAGTTTTAAGAATCAGATCCAAACACCCCCATAATGTATCATCTCATCTCCCTCTAGCCGATCTTTGAAATCTTATGGAGTATGACCTTGTTCGGAAATCGACTGCTAGCTGTTAGCTGTTAGTTGGTTACGACGCCTGATTAACAATGGTTGGTTGTGTCAGTTGTTTTAGTTGGCTGATTATGTTAGCTTGTTGTCAGCAAATGTTTGGTAAATTAGTTATTTAAGAATAGCTGTTTGAATGTAAAATGACATATAAGGACATCACTATTTATTTTTAACTATATTATATAAAAATAACATTACCTACATTTACTTACGAAGTATAAATAATTCATATTTTAGAAATTTTAGAAATTGATAAATAAACTACATGAAAAAAATAAACATTCTAATTTAATTTGAATAATGTGAATTCACATAACAAAAAACATGAATGCCAATAAACATCATGAATAATAATAATAATAGTTATTATTATTACTATTATTATTATAAGAGATTTTTACTCGACAATAAACAATTAAACATAATTGGTGATGTTGTGCCAATTCTAAACAAGTTGTTAACTACAACTTTTGAGGTATTGGGGTGGCAATTACCATATGTCGGCATCTTTGCACCTTAATTAGGTGGCTTGGATGAGCTAGTTTTCATTGGTCGTGAATGAAATACTAACTAATAACAATGGAATACTAAAAAACCTATGGAATAAAACTAACGCAGCAGAGGAGAGCTACGTGAAAATTATTCTCTCTTCTCTATCTAGAGAAACTCTAGCGGTCGTCTCCCCTCTTTGTACGGGTTCAGATTTTCTGTTGCCCCTATCAATAAGGGGTTGGAGCGGCATGGTATACTGATTTTAAATGTTCTAATACTTGCGATTGCAACTATGTCGGTAAAGATAGCGTTGGCGGATGAACGATGTGCGGCTAGAAGATTGTATCGAGGCTGGATCGTGAAGCCTTGGTCGGCCAGTTCGATGGTGGTTGAGTTGGTATTCGCCCATATTGCAAGAGCTCGTCCTCCTCCAAAACCACCTCCATACAAGGAAGAGCTTTGTGGACTAATTTTATTTGAGTATTATATTCTCTTTAGTTTCAATTGTTTCAGTTTTAGTTCGAATAGATTTGATTTGAATCTTTGGATTTTTGGAGTTCTTTAGGCAGGGTTTCAGTTTCGATCGTTTTAGGCCTAAAATTGCCTGTTTCAGGTTTAGCGAGTCGTGTTGCTTTGTATGAGGTGGCTGACTCTAAGTCTACTTCTAGGGTTCATGATAAGTCTGTATTTAGACACGCATTTGATGTGTGTTGGGATCGACTTTTGATGGTTTTCCTAGCTTTAAGGTGTTACAAGTCTCAATTTTAGCTCAAGTTGTGTTTACTAGGCGTTAGGTCGAGTTTTGTTGCATTTGGAGTCAAAATCATGGAATTTGAGCTCGGCACCGACGCTTAAGGAACAATCGGGATTATTTGAGAAGCATTTGAGATTTATTTGAAAGCTTTGAAGGTCACCGGGAGGTTTACGATAAAGATTTGATGACAAAAGAGCTCTAGGATTGACTATGGGATAAAAAAGAAGATGAATGAAGCTTGAAAACAACGATCAGGATGACCTTCTGTCAATCGTTCAAGCATATCTCTTTATGGAAACATCCAAAAGACACGATTCAAGTTCCATATGAAAGCCAACTTTAAGGGATACAAATCATATGAAGACATCATTCTGAGAATCTGAGAGGAGAAAGGTGAAAACAGACGATGAAGTCGGATGATCGCTGTTGAGATTTCAGAATGAGACCTTCCACCATTTTGATCATATCTTTTGATTGAATGATTCAAATCACATTCGACAAATTGTGGTTGATAGAGCACTTCATTATCTACAACTTTCATAAAGGAAGTTTTTTCAAATTCTAAAGTTTGACGCATGCCATGCGTAGGGGAACGCACGATCGTGCGTCTAAGGCGAGAAAGCAACAAGGCTACTGCCAGCCACGCACGATCGTGCGTGCCAGGGTATGCACGATCGTGCGTGCCCCCAAAACGCGGATTTCAGGCCCTTTTTAGTGTCAGTTCAGCCCAAACTCATTTGTTTTCTATAAATAAGGCCTCCTTTCTCCTGTTTAAGGGTTACGAACATTACGAAGAGACCTAGGGATGAATTTTATTAAGTTTTTATGATTGTTTACTCCAAGACCCTGAAATTATTTGTAAGTTCATCTTTTTAATGAATGAAAATTATTTTTATTTATCCAAATTCTGTTGATTCTTCAATTATGAATTGTGAGTAGTTTAATTAAGGATTTGGGGTTGATGAAGGGGTTGATCATGATGTATGACTAGATTCTTGTCGGCTTAATTGCATGAATGCCGTTTAATTTGTGTTTAAATAATTTAACTTATATCTCTTGTAACCTAGACTGCAGCTAGAATTACAATTGTATGTAGAATAAATTAAGAGAGATCTGATTTGTTCTAGGCCACATTCACACACACTTAATCACTCGCTAAGAGATTAGTAGCGATTAAGGGGCTGTAAGCTCGCTCGTCTTGGCAATAATTTAGGATCATGTCGCATGAGAGATCAGCCTGGTCCCTAAATTATTGTACTCTACGCCGCGAGAGCGGTAAGAACTTAGTAATGATTAGCTAGGCTCAATTAAATCAACTCCATGTAATTAGGCCTGATCTACCAGAAATCTGATTACCCCGGAATCAATCTTTGTTCCCTTCGTCGTTAATTAGAAAGAAACCGAGCTTTTATTTAATCGTTCATTCGCATTAGTTAGTTTTCATTCCAATCATATCTCGCACGACACATTTACTTTATTTCTTTTTAATCGCTGAATTTAATTAATTCTTGATTCCCTTTTGTCCGCCCCTGTGGAGACGATACTCGTACTTACACCACTGTATTGCGATCTATTTTAAGTGCAAGAAAACTTACATCAGTTTTTGGCGCCGTTGTCGGGGACAGTGTTAGTTTTAAGGGTTAATTAATTTTAGCGAGATTTTTTTTAGTTAGTTTTTTTTAGTTCTTCGTAGGATTTTTCTGTGCTAACCTTTCAGTTTCTTAAGAGGGTGAGATGAACTCATTCAGCTTGATTTACGGAGGAACAACTTACCCTCAAACCTCCACGGAATATTCACCATTTGCACCATGTCCTCCTTACACTTCTCCTCAATTTTACACACCTCATCAATATTACTCTCCTACACCACAAAATATTCAGCCTTCTTATCCATACACTCCAATCACGCAACCGTTTCATTTTGAATCTTACTATCCTTCATCACAATACCTTTGGTTAAGCGTAAGACCAGGCTCCATTCTTGAATTTCTTCTTCAAACTATAACGCCTAAGGAAATATCTGAATGTTTTAAGGATAACATTTGTTCCTTCTGTGGAGGAGGTCACCATTTATGTCTTTGCCCCATCAAACCTCTATATGACCATCCTTTCCGGGAAACTGCATATCCTTCTTCGTCCTCCCCACAATTTACGAATACAAATGTTTCAGTCACTCCTACGTCCTTGCCGAGTTATGAGCCACAAAATGAATTGGAAGAGACAATTTCAGATAAGCTGTCTTACTTGGAACAGGGACTCATGCAGCTCACAGCCCGAATGCAGAATCTAATCAACATGGTGGGTCAGCCGGCAGAAGCCCAAACTGAGGAGACCAATAGGGATGACATATGATTGAGTCAGAGTGCGTAGGTGGGAATATGATGGATGATTCCCTCCCAGATGCTTTTGAAGATCCACCTATGGTTGAACTTGATCAAAATTATAGTAGTCTCGAGTTGTTTCTTCAAGAATACAGGAAAAAGTTTCAAACGGTACAAGTTGTAACTGATGAAGTCACTGATCACTGCGATTTTCATACAAAAAGTCCCCAGCCGTTTGATTTACCATTAGTCTCAACACCTAACGAGGAGGGCAAGGAGCAGATTAGTCATGATAATGGTGCTACTGAGGTAGGTTTGAGTATTGAAGATGAGTGTGGAAAAGATGATTACATGCTCCAAGAGAGTGGGGGCGAGGCAGATGATGTCCATAATGAAGAAGTCCCGCTCCACAAGCAAGATTACCTCTCTTGTACACATGCATCGGTCCACTCTTACGTGGTTCAGATATGGACTTCTTTGATTCACTCCCTGATGACGATATTCCTTTTTGTGTGGAGAGTGACAACATCATCCAAGAAGACATTGATGAAAACAATGTTAATGAATTTTGGGATGGTCACATGGGGAGTGATGCAGAGTCCAGAGGAGAGGTTGTGAATTTTCCTGATATTTGTGAGGAAGGAGAAGACTTTTCTATGATGCAGTTTGATTACGGTGTTGCTCCTACTCCTTGCTTTGAGACATCTATTGAGCTTCCGGTGACACCTAGAGTAATCAAAATTTTGACTCATGCTCTCTGTCCACCCGAAGAGGATGTGAGTTTCATCCTTCACGTATGTGCTGATAAGGGTTATGAAGACCATGTGCTGCCCACGTGTACTCAAGAATTTAAAGGTTTGCGCCACTTAATGGCATTTGTTGAGGAAAAGCTGGATACTTTGATGAATAGGGTACCACTGCAGTCTTTGCTATTGGAGAGTCTAAATGAGGTAGTTGCGTCAGGAAAACGACGTTAAAAATAGCGCTTCTTGGGAGGCAACCCAAGCTTATTTCTGCATTTTTTGTTTGTTTGTTTGCTTTCAAAAAACCCCCGAAAAAAATCCAAAAAAAAAAGGGGTGTTTTATGTGTTTGTTTTGTGTTTTTTTCGCAACTCAGGGTCTTGCTTTGAAGATGATGTGCCGAGGATCGCATTGACTCAATTTACTTTTGCACCGACCAACGCCTTAGGGAAGTTTCTATGACTCTTATAATCGCCTGTTTGTAATAATTGACTTGAGTTAAGTTGAGCACGCGTGACCCTATCCTCTTTACCCCCTTGTGCATAGTGCATTTTTTTGTCATCGAGGGCGATGCCAAAGTTTATGTGTGGGGGAGTGAATTGGGCATTGAGGCAGTAATTGTTACATGAGATTATTAGAGTTAGCATGCGCATGTGTTAGTTGTATATTCATAGAAAAGTCATGTCAATTTTTTTGAAATGTTTGCTTTAAACTGTGTCTTTGTGAGCTGGCTAGCATTTTGACTATACTTTTAGAACATCTTTGAAGTGTTTAGGCTTAAATTGCTTGCACTATAATCTAGTTGTTGAGAGGATGAAAGCATTAGTCACCCATTGAATTAATTCATAAAATCATCCACCCCACCTGAATAAGTCCTTTAGGAGAAGCCACTTTGAGCCTGACCGTTTATTGTTTACCCAATTAATTGAGCTCCATAGCCAAATGGTGTGTGTTTCCTTACCCGTGAATATTTCTGACATAGCCTTGGTGTTTAGGGAACTAGGGGATTAATTTGATAAGTTTATGGGAATTTTTTTAGGAGCCAATTCTTAGCACTGTTCCTATGCCCCAAATGGGATAAGAGCAGTCACTTTTTAGCAATTTGATACTTTCAAGGATTGCATTGTAGGTGTGGATTCACTTTGAAACAAATGAACTTAAATTGCTATTTTTTCTTGGTGAGGCCGAGATCAGAATGGGGTAATGTCTAGTAAAAATCTGAAAAGTGAAACATTATTATAGCTAGACCTCTTATCTTGCAAAAAAGGGAATGGGAGCCCCGGTCAAAAAGCGTGAGTGTTAGCACAATAAGATGAGACTTGGGTATCTTTCGAAAGAAATAACGTTCTTGTGCCAACATGACAAGGAAAACTGAACCTAATTAAATGAACTTAGAGGCTATTGCAAAATTTGCTTTAGTCCTTCGTGTACTTCAAGTATACGTCAAAGCACAAATGTGCCGCGACGGTTTAGCTTAGTTGTACACCATGTCTACTCTTTGCATTGGTTTAAATGATTGTTCCTAAATTGTGGCCTACTAAATTCTTTGATCCTAAGAATAGCCCCAAAATCCCTGAATGCATTAAGTCTTTATTAGGATATTCCAAACTCTCAAGAAAGGGACTATTTACCATTCACCATTCACCACCGCCTTCACAAGTCCTTCTGATCAGTAGCTAGTTTATTAGTGTATAATGTCACTACTTTGAGGATGTTGTGAATAATTTTGTCAATTATTTTAGCTAGAGTACAAAGATGTAGTTTAAGGAAGGATTTTCTTGATTTCGTCTATCTGTTATGTGAATATCCCTGTAACTACGTGTGCATGCTAATTATTTTAATTTTGTGTGGTGATTATCGTAAGTCTCGTTGTTCAGTTTGCTTGAGGACAACCAAAGACTTAAGTGTGGGGGAATATGATAAGTCTGTATTTAGACACACATTTGATGCGTGTTGGGATCGACTTTAAGGTGTTACAAATCTCAATTTTAGCTCAAGTTGTGTTGACCAGGCGTTAGGTCGAGTTTTATTGCATTTGGAGTCAAAATCATGAAATTTGAGCCCGGCACCGGCGCTTGAGGAACAATCGGATTATTTGAGAAGCATTTGAGATTGATTTCAAAGCTTTGGAGGTCACCGTGAGGTTTACGATGATGATTTGATGAGAAAAGAGCTCTAGGATTGACTATGAGATAAAAAAGAAGATGAATGAAGCTTGAAAACGACGATCAGTATGACCTTCTCTCAATCGTTCAAGCATATCGCTTTATGGAAATATCCAAAAGACACGATTCAAGTTTCATATTAAAGCCAATTTCAAGGGCTACAAATCATATGAATACATCATTCCAAGAATCTGAGAGGAGAAAGGTGAAAATGGACGATGAAGTCGGATGATCGCTGTTGCGATTTCAGAATGAGACCTTCCACCATTTTGATCATATCATTTGATTGGATGATTCAAATCACATTCAGCAAGTTTTGGTGGATAGAGGACTTCATTATCTACAACTTTCATGAAGAAAGTTTTTTCAAATTCGGAAGTTTGACGCACGCCGTGCGTAGGGAAACGCACGATCATGTGTCTGAGGCGAGAAAGCAACAAGGCCAGACACGCACGATCGTGCGTGGCAGGGTAAGCACGATCGTGCGTACCCCCGAAACGCGGATTTCAGGCCCTTTTTAGTCCCAGTTCAGCCCAAACTCATCTGTTTTCTATAAATAAGGCCTCCCTTCTCCTATTTAAGGGTTACGGACATTACGGAGAGGCCTAGGGATGAATTTTATTGCGTTTTTACGATTGTTTACTCCGAGACCCTTAGATTATTTGTAAGTTCATCTTTTTAATGAATGACAATTATTTCTATTCATCCCATTTCTGTTGATTCTTCAATTATGAATTGTGAGTAGTTTAATTAGGGATTTGGGGTTGATGAAGGGGTTGATCATGATGTATGACTAGATTCTTGTCGGCTTAATTGCATGAATGCCGTTTAATTTGTGTTTGAATAATTTAGCCGATATCTCTTGTAACCTAGACTGCATCTAGAGTTACAATTATATGTAGAATAAATTAAGAGAGATCTGATTTGTTCTAGGACACATTCACACACACTTAATCACTCGCTAAGAGATTAGTAGCGATTAAGGGGGCGTAAGCTCGCTCGTCTTGGCAATAATTTAGGATCCTGTCGCATGAGAGATCAGCCTGGTCCCCTAAATTATTGTACTCTACGCCGCGAGAGCGGTAAGAACTTAGTAATGATTAGCCAGGCTCAATTAAATCAACTCCATGTAATTAGGTCTGATCTACCAGAAATCTGATTACCCCGGAATCAATCTCTGTTCCCTTCGTCGTTAATTAGAAAGAAACCAAGCTTTTATTTAATCGTTCATTCGCATTAGTTAGTTTTCATTCCATTCATATCTCGCACGACGCATTTATTTTATTTCTTTTTAATCGCTGAATTTATTTAATTCTTGTTCTCTTTTGTGCGTCCCTGTGGAGACGATACTCGTACTTACACCACTATATTGCGATCTATTTTAAGTGCAAGAAAACTCACATCAGTTCACGATTGGATCTGTAAATTCTGTCTAAAGGTTGTCTTGTATGTGTTCTTGATTTTAATATAACGGCCGCTCTTTTATGATAAAAAAACTAACGGAGCAGAGGATTCTAACCGAGATACATTAAACGTAAGGGTATAATAAAAGAGAAAAAGCGGAACCACTAATCCTAATCGCTACACCATGTAGGGGTGTTTGGCAATTGGCTGTTGGATGTTACCCGTTGACCAATTGTGTTAGCTGATTGATGACAGCAGTTTCAATTAGCTGTTTTGATTAGCTGATAGGATTAACAGTTTGTCAAATGGTGTTTGGTTAAATAGCTGTTTACAATCAGCTGATAACTTGTTAAATGACATTTAAGGATAATAATTAATTTTTATTAATATAATTAGTTCAACTATTTAAACAGATTTTATGTTTTGAAAAAACTAAAAATATGTCTACACAAGTAATAGTTATTTTAAACTATGATAAAAAAAATACGTAGTAGTTATTTTAAACTTTTTTCTTGAATTAATAAATTTAATTAAGAATAATGATGTTTTGATTATTTAGGCTTGACATACTGTAATCTATATTTCTTTAACTAATAACCCACCTCTCAACCGAATGAATTAGAAAACACTCCTTAATTACAAACTCTGAATTATTTCTATTTCAAAGTTCAAACAACTAATAACACACAAAAAACACCTACTAAAACTGGACTAAAATATTAAAATGCTTCTAACTGGGCTTGAATCCCTACTCCCCTAGCCTTAGGCCTTGTTTGGTTCAAAAAAGGGGAGGGAAGGGGAGAGTCACGTGGGGAAGGGAAGGGGAATGAAGGATTTTGATAAAAATTTGTATTTGATTGGAGGAAATAGGAGGAAAGGTTTAATGAAAATATTTTCTCAATTTACTTTTATTTGATAGTTTACTTAAAAAAATAGATACATCTCTAACTATGGTGAATATTACTCTTATGGTCATGAGTCATAATATTTTTTTACTTTTTTTATCTTTTACTTTTTAAATTTTATTATTTTTTATTTTGTATTTTTAATCTTATAATTTTTTTAATTTTTTTAATTATTTCAATTTTTAATTTTTAATTTTTAATTTTTAATTTTTAATTTTTAATTTTTAATTTTTTAAATTTTTAGTTTTTAAATTTTTAGATTTTAAAAATTTTATTTTTTTAAATTTTTAACTTTTAAATTTTTATTTTTTTATTTTTTAATCTTAAAAATTTTAATTTTTTATTTTTTTAATTTTTACATTTTTAAAATTTTTAATGTTTTAATTTTTCGAAATTTTTAATTTTTTTTACCTTTTTAATATTATAACGTTTTAATCATTCACGTAGGAGATGAATAGTTTGTGGTTATCAACACGTTTCCTTGAAAATACCCCGATTTGGGAGGTTTAGAATGAGAGGAAGTGGAGGATTTTGGAAGCCCTCCACTTTCCTCCCCTTCCTCCCTATTTCTTTCAACCAAACACACACAAATCCCTCACTTCCCTCCCCTCCCCTCTGAAACCCTCCAACCAAACAGGGCCTTAAAGTACGAACAGTTCGTTTTTCTTCTTTGAGCATGATGTGGAATTGGTGTGTCCTCTTGGTGAAAGGGTTGAGTGGATCTGTGGATGCATTAGTTAAAGTGGGTAACAGAGCATACGTATAGAGATGGCTAACCTTAATTGATGGAGTAGAATTTGATAGCTAACAGTGAGAGAAGGTCTTTGCTCCTGCGTTGTTTTCTTGCTCTTCGACGGAAGCTACTGGGGTAGGCGGAACTTTTTTTCTTTCCAAATCGCAAGATTTTTCTGAAGCTGGAGGCAGATACTCGTGGGTAGTATAGGAACAATGTGGAAAAGCCAATCACAAAACGCTACAATTCTTGGCGTTTAAGATATTGGCTTGGCTATTTGAGATAACCAGCCAAATGAAAAAGTTGTTTTACCAAACACACATAATAGCTGATGGATCCAATAAAAAAGCCAAATCATGGTTAAACAGCCAAAAATTGGCTGATCAGCTCTCAACCAAACACCCCCATAGCTTTTTGAAAATTGGCTGGTTGGGTCCAAGAAGCCAAATGAATAAGTTGTTTACCATACATTAAGAAAAATGCTAAAGGTATCCCAATTGATACCCCAAATTTTACCCCACCTTATTTTTGTGGCTCACAAAAGCACCTCATTAAAGTGGGGCAATTCATTTATTGAGGTGGGTTTTTGTGAGCCACAAAAATAGGTTGTGGTACAAATTGGGGTACCTATAGCAGGGTTGATACATTAATGTTAGCTGCTTTAGTAGTAAAACTCATTAA
Organism: Cuscuta epithymum; assembly: GCA_945859915.1. Lineage (NCBI taxonomy): Eukaryota > Viridiplantae > Streptophyta > Magnoliopsida > Solanales > Convolvulaceae > Cuscuta > Cuscuta epithymum. Next base: position 2,653,820 of record CAMAPF010000108.1, on the reverse strand, counting down.
ATGTAGTCAAAGAAGCTAAAATATGGTTGATCAGCCATTTTCCAGATAGGGCCTATCTACAAAATCGATTTACATGGAACTAGTTTTAGTGTTAGAGATATTTTTAGTGTTGTGATCAATGTATTTTATCTAGCCTCTTGGTAGTATTTATTGTGTATTTAATAGGCCTTAAATGGAAAAGGCTACTAAGCTAAATTAGGAATGGGCCTCCTAAAAAGGAGAGCCCATATCATTGTAAAACCTACCATTCTAAGGAGGCTATAAATAGACCCCTTAGGAATGGCTAGGTTAAGCTTTCCTCCCTTAGAAAATTTCTCTGCGCATAGACTAGAAGCCTACGGAAGTTTTACGCTACATATTCTTCATCTTTGTGTAAACTTTCTGGCTATCAATGGAAAGCTTCTTCTACTCCTATTAATCAGATCTTATACATTATAGAGTAGAAATAGGGACCAACAATTGGTATCAGAGCCGAGCGTGTGACCGATTGAAGTTTCTGCTATTGATCGATCTATTGAAGTTGAAGAACAGGATTTGCGCGATTTTTCATCGGCACTGTTCTGCCTTGTGCGCGATCTTGTATATTATTTTTGTTGTTATTTTTGCAGAAAAATGTTTACAGGAAAGTGTTTCTAGGCTTGTAAGGTTCCATTCAGTGAAAAATCGCATCCAGAACTTTGGCGTACAGGTTAAGCTGGAGTTGAGCGATCCTGCACTTTCGCGCAACTCCCTTGGAAAGAAGAACAGGTCTAGCGCAAAAGGCCTCTTGCCCGATTTCAACTTCGCGCGAAACACCCTGCGCGATTTTGGACTTGAGCTATTTCGTCCTTGTGCGATCTAGACTCGCCCGATTTCAAACAACATTCCTTGCGCGATCTCAGAATTGCGATTTTCTTTGCTGTTGCGCGATTGACCCTGCGTGAACCAGTGTTGCGCGATCATTCAATTGACGACCAGGTGTTGCGCAAAAGTACTCCTTGCGCGATCCGGGTACACACCTGCGCGATCGCGATCCGGGTACTCTGCTGCGCGATCAGGTGTTGTTGCGCGATTTGCTTTAGGTGTGCGATCTGTTTGACGAAGGTGCGCGATTTCTCCTGCGAGATACGTTCCTTGCGTTGCGCGATCTAATTTCTCTTGCGCAATGAAACGGCCCTGCGCGATCTAAAGTTCCCTTTGCGCGATTGTTAAGCGGAACTTGCGCGGTTAGCCTTGCAGCAAAACACAGCTAAAGGGAACACAAATTGTACCAGACTATTAAAAAAAAAAAGGAGAAAGAGGGACAAAACTGTCTTTTGAGAGCTCCCCTCTTCTCCTTCACCATTTAATCTTAAGGAAGGAGTGTTCCATATAAATAGGCTCTAAAGTTTCCAAGGGTTTTAGGTGTGGGATAAGTTAACAAGCTTACTTTTTCCTTCACTTGGACAAGTACATTTTTTTCTCAAAACCCACCTCAAGTGCTAATTTTTAACCCATCTTCAAACCTTGAGGTCAAACTCCAAAACCAAAGCTCAACACTTTTTCAAAGCTTCAAATAGTCAACCTTGAGATTTATAAAAAAAAAAAAAATTAATTAAAAAATTAAAAATTAAAAAAAAAAAACTCAAGGTTAAGACTAAATTTTCTCAAAATCAAAGCTACATTTCAAGAGTCACAAACTTGCAGAAAACTTCAATCAACCACACGTCAACGATCAATTTTCAACAGTCAATCATGACCACTCCCAATATTGCTGATAAAGTGACTGCCCTCTCTGCTGAAAACAAGAATGCAAACAGCGCTGTAAGTACTTCTAATCCTTCTGTTTATACTTGTTCTTGCTCAAAAACTGATATGCATGATAAATTTAAGGAGCTAGAGGTGAAATATGATAGATTGTATGATGTCTATAATCAACTGCGTGAAAAACAGACATGCTCAAACATCAAAATAATCAATTCAGAGAAAACTATCACTAAGCTCACAACTGAAAATAAGAGACTTAGTGCTAGCGAAAAAGAACTGACAGAGAAGCTTAGAACAACAGAGAAAGAGAGAATTAGACTTTTTGGTGTCAATAATTTACTTATGGAAAGAAGGGGTGCTCTTTACACTAAAATTAAAGAACTCGAAGACCTGTTAGCCAAGAGGGACCAAACAGACCAGACTATTTTCCTTAACCAGCCTAAGGACACTCGTTTCTATAACGCCAAGGAGGGCCTGGGTTTGACCAATCCTCAGAACCTGAAAAAGGTTAACTGTAGACAACTCTATGATGTTAGATACATGAAAATAGGATTGACCAAACTCATGGCCTTCACTGGAGCTGAAGAAACGAATGCCCTCGAGGACGAAAAGAGAAAGACAAAGGCTGGTGTCGAGGTTCCTTTTGACTACACAGAGTTGAACAAGAGTTACAAAACCAAAGAACCCCCGTTAACACCTGCTGATGAAGTCATAACTTATGCTCCTGAAAAGGAAACTGTGCAAGATGGAGAGGAACCTTCAACTTCAGAACCTGTAGTCAAACCAGCATACATTCCACCTCTTGTGAGAAAGTTTGCTGAACTAAAAGAATCTTTTGAAAAGGAGAAACAGGTTTTAGAAAAAGAAAAGGATCAACTTTTGAAAGAAATATCCACGTTAAAAACATCCTCTCAGTCCATCACAGTTTCTCAACCCTCTTCCCTTTCTTTCTCAGAAAAATGTTTAGAAATTTCAATCAACAGTTCTAAAACTTCTTCCACTCACTCTGAGCCTCCTTCTCAGACCGGAAACCATGTGAAGAAGAGAGTTGAGAAGAGAGGAGAGTGGATTCAGGAGAAATTGAGAAGAAAGAAGAAAGAAGAAGAGTCTCATCTAGGAAATAAGAACCAGCGATCAAGTGCTATGTTTTATGCCAAAAACAAGTCTAGATCTAACATTAGTGAGCCTTCCACTAGTAATACTAGAAGTGTTGTTCCTGAGAATTTCCTAAGCGAACCCTCGACTAGTCATGCTAAAAGAGCGGCTCCTAAGTTTTCTAGTTCTAAGACATCTGTCATGAATCGTTGTTCTAAATGTGTTTCTCTGAATTGCATTAAATCCATGAAATGTTGGTTTGAGTCTGATTCCTCATCAAACAAAGACAAGAATGTGAACGTTCAGAGATGCCCAAAGAAATCAACTTCTGTGAAAGTGAACGTTGAGGGGGAGTACAGATTACCATGTTTAAGGTATCCCCTCAAGGTTCGTTCACTCAAACATTTGAGAAGACTCTCTCATGAAACAATTTTAAAAGATCATCTGTCTGAACATTCACTCATTGTTAATGAAACCTCCCTCGCTCCTAAGCTTAGAAAACAGTGGGTTCCTAAGGCCGAAGCTGAGAAATTAAGAACGTCAAACACTTCTCAATCAGCTGGCTTAGGATCCCAAACAAAACAAAAGCTGAAACATTTCTTCACCACTAATAAGGATGGACCCATCTGGAGGTGGGTACCAAAACACACTTAATCTATTTTGCAGGTCCGTCATGTGTGGTACCTGATCCGATTGCTCCACACACATGGCGGATATGACGAGCTGTGAGCAACCAACTGGTGCACATTATTAAAGGGAGTATTGGCATGTATACTACCCCACTGAGCAGAAAATCAACAAATGCACACCTCAACACCAACACATGCCAAGAAGAAACAACAAGTGCTTATTCTGAGGGGGAGTGTTTCTTTTTCACTCCTCCTGGTGCCTTACAAGAAGAAAGCACATATCAAGGGGGAGTTTTCTACTTTACTCCCCGGGTGACAAATAACACCTTGCACATTCTGAGGGGGAGTTACATTTTTCTCCTCCTGACGCCAATCAAGGATCAATGCAAGACAACCCAAGGATGTTATGACAGAACTAGTACCAATCAGAACCGCCTACAGGATCCAGAACTTGTACCCATCAAGGAGAACAACTCGAAGTTGGAACCAAAGGTCTTATCCTGCCATAATGATGTCGTGGTGGCTATTTTGACAAGGTGCAAAATTTAGAAGACACTGAACAAAAACTACCAAAGCACCAGGGGTGTATCTCCAACAATTCTGGGGAACACTCAACTAAGCAAGAGATGCCTCTGGTGCGAGAATTCTGAAACCCACCATTGACAACACCAAGGTGACCAACACCAAAGAGTTCATGCATCGAATGCCCCAAACCCTAGAACAAGATGAGTACGATGAACTGGCCAATAAAAAGACATCATGGAAGAAATGATCATGTTAGGCTATGCTATGCCGATCAAGCACATCTCCCAGGTCAAACCCGACAGACTACCACGACCATGGAGGACTCTGATGGAAACCTTGAACAAGTGCTGCATTGCCAAACACAATAGCTTCAACATGTGTATCATCTATCTTCTGACTGCCTTCCATGGTGTGGCATTCAACAAAAACGACGATTTTGTCTCGCTGATCTGGGACGACATCAGGAAGAAGAAAAACATCGATCCATACAAACATCTACCATATATGAGATGGTTTTCTATGCTGATACGACGTGTCTCTAGAACACCGCCAACTATCCACTGAGAATGTTGCCACCCCAACCATCACGTACCTTCAAAGGTAAAGGATGATTCCTCACTAATGTCACTTCCACTACCAGTGTCTCTGCTGCAGCTAGCTAATCTGAATGATCCATCTGTCTGACGCTACTGCTAGAAGAACAATATCATACTCCCTATGGCTCAGATAAACCCCCTTGAGCCTAACCCGGGGAGTCAGCCGAGAGATACTGAGGGTCCTGAGAGTTCTACCCAGCCACAAAGACCAGTGGAAAGTCGGCCCCATGATGATCAGACTATGTCTGCTGAGGGCCACACCCGTGCTGAAGAGACTACCCATGATTCGCCAAGCGTAGCCACAACACAAGACGCTGACGATGAGGGCTCTGGGAGCAAGGCTAAGAACGACAACGATGATGATGATGAGGACGACGACAACGCCAATGCAAAGGGCAAGAAAATCGAGAAAGCCCGCGCTAAGAAAGGACGACTCGTTATCAGGCTTTCTCGGGCTACAACACAAGAGCAGTCTCACCAAATCAAGGACACTCAAGGAAATATCATCAGTGAGACTCGCTCCAAGGTGCGTCATGACAATGCCTCATCATCTACTCCTATGCAAAGAGTGCAAACCGCCAGCAACCTGGCAGAAGAGTTAGCTTTGTACGACAGCTGCTCTGACCTAGACACCATAAACCGGGCTAACCCCATAGGTGCAGAGGCTGATATTTTCAGTCTCCGAGTAGAAGACGCAGCATCTAGCCCAACTGCGCATGCACAAGCCTCACCTAGCCACTCTGCTGCCTCCCAACAGGTAGTAGTTTCACATATAGGGGATATTATACCCACCTCGCTGTCTCCCTACGAAGCAGCTGAGGATTTACTTTGTGGTCTTCCGCCCCAGACCACTACCCCTCTTTCTAGCACATTGAGTCTAGTTTCCACCATCCCCACATTTTCAACTTTTCTAGGACACATACACTCCTCACACCACCACACCCTACAGGTCCACTTTACCTGTCATCAACGATCGGAGATAAGTCGATGATGATCGGAAGTCCTGCTGCTGAACAGATAACTCAATCATTATCTGCAGGCCACACATCGGTAATTTTTACTGATGTTGTGACAACGGTTACTACCCCTGTAACCGGAAACCCTGACCCTACCGACCTTTTAGTCATTTTGCAGCGTTTCATGGATTCCACCATTAAGCCATGGGTGCACGAAGCAATAACCGCTCGGGCACAGGAATTCACGAACACCCCGGCGCTGTTTAACGACATCATCCAACCTCAACCATCATCCTCACACTCTCAACAACAACAACCTACCCCTTTCCCTTACACGTCAAAATTCTGAACCCTCCACCACACAACCTACCACTCCTACCACCTCAAGGGGAACCCAGGATACGAAACTAGTGTCCTCCCCTATATCGACCACACCCTACCCTAATCCACGCACTATGGTTTTCGAGGAACTCCAATCTATTATGCTAGCAAGAAACCGACAACACATGCAGTGACAGTCTCCGCGGTCACAAACGTTCGCGTGAGGACCCTTATGATTCGGATCCTCATGAGGGGGAGAACAAGAGGCAGCGGACACTTGAGCATGTTGCGTCAACTAAGCCAACAACCACAACCTGAATCCTCTAACAACCAACAACCCCAATCATCTAGCCAACCCAAAAGCCATACCACTCCGGAGGTTGAGCTGCGCGAAATACGGATAAATGCAAGGTTTCTCTCAAGGATGCACATTGTTTTAAGGGGGGTTCTATTTTCTCCTCCCGGTGACGAACAATGACAAAGCATACCGAGTGCTCCAGTTGAGGGGGAGCACAGAGAGAAAATAAACAAGATCAATGAGACACAAGTCCCAATGGCTTAGTAAACCCAACTAAGCCTACCCAAGGGACAAAGCCGAGAGTGAGTGAGTAACTGAGTGAATATTATGAGACTGAGGAAGCAGAAGGCTCCGATGAGCAAGAAGACAATAATCAATGACAAATCTGCTACCTCAAATGAGCTATCAATCGAAGAATCAATCCCAGTCACTCAAATACTCCGGACAATCCCCATAGGTTCAGGACTGAATTTATTCAGATCCCGGGTAGAAGTCGCTGCATTTTGTCCAAACAGCGCGTGCACAACCCTACCCTAGACCACTCACCTGTCTCCCAACAGACATGTGTTTAATCACTGTTCACGGGGGACCTCATCTCTTATCACCGTCTCCTTCTGAGGCGACTGATACTAACTACAGTGGCCCTCAGTCCCATGCCACTGAACTTTCATTGATCACGTTGTGTCTAGTTATCTCACTCCTAAATGTTTTGAATTTTCTAGGACACAGACACATTTTTAGAGTCAGTTGCAGGTCCAAGTGACCATGCGAGAACTTCCATAGGGCTCATCTAATATAGATGTGGACCGATGATTGGAAGGAAGTCCTGATGTTGCAACATAGAAATCACCAACATTTTCAGGCCATCATTTAGAGTTCGTCTCTATAGTGATGATAACGGGTGTCTACACGACCCCGGGGGGCTAGAATTATCCATGCTGATCCTAGTGATCATGCCATAACGACCAGAGTGACATCTACTTCAGATGTTTCACAATGATTGGTTGGAAGTCCTGTTAGAGCTACAACGTTTCTATCATTATATACAGGCCACACATCAGTGTTTACATTGATGTTGTGTTAACAGAACACCACAGTGTCTCCGATCCTAATCCTTTCATTTTTTTTCATTTTCCATTTTTTCAGAATAAAAGAACAAGGGCATGACATCCCGATTCATGGAATCGTCATGAGGGGGAGAGTGGTTCACATGCTGCCTACACTCAAAAATCATTCTCGGACACTTCTCTCCTCCAGCCCAAAAACGATGGCTCTCTACTCCTTCAGATTCATCAACTGCCAAGTCAGCTTCAAATCTAAAGGTCAGCCCTGCTCACAAGCCAACCATCATTTTCCGCTGTGCCACCGACAACTGCTCCTCAAAAGCATTCACAACTGAATAGTCAGAAAAGGCTACATTCTGGAGGATACAGAGGTCGGGTGATCAAATACTGAAGACGAATCCCTTATGCGCCTAGATTTCTTCAGAACAATCATTCTAAAGGCGCCATCGGATTCATTCAAGCTGATCAACAGAAACTTCTGAAAGGCAAGGATTAAAAGCAAGATTTTGAAGAATCCCTCAACCCCGACATCAAAGAACGAATTGAATGAATAACACCAAAGGGGAGATTGTAAGGATTTCTTCATGAAGCATTTCCAAGAAGACAAAAGAAGCTGAACTGAAAGAATTTGATCGACTAAAGGCGGTGCTAGATGCAATCAACACTCGACTCGAAAAGAGGAGAATGTTGCGCCAATATGAACATGCTCTAGCACTGCAAAGCAACTACTACAAGAGGCAGAATAATCCACAAGAGCCAACAACAGACATCTGATCACAAAGGGGGAGAATGTTAGAGATATTTTTAGTGTTGTGATCAATGTATTTTATCTAGCCTCTTGGTAGTATTTATTGTGTATTTAATAGGCCTTAAATGGAAAAGGCTACTAAGCTAAATTAGGAATGGGCCTCCTAAAAAGGAGAGCCCATATCATTGTAAAACCTACCATTCTAAGGAGGCTATAAATAGACCCCTTAGGAATGGCTAGGTTAAGCTTTCCTCCCTTAGAAAATTTCTCTGCGCATAGACTAGAAGCCTACGGAAGTTTTACGCTACATATTCTTCATCTTTGTGTAAACTTTCTGGCTATCAATGGAAAGCTTCTTCTACTCCTATTAATCAGATCTTATACATTATAGAGTAGAAATAGGGACCAACATTTAGTCTTCAAATAGAATTACATAAGTTTTATTCTCTAATTAGACTTATATCATCCTCGGTTCGGAATATATAATAAGTTTAACATAAAGTACCTAAAACAGGTTTCATTTTAGAAATTATTTTAGAGAGTTCACCATTCTTTTATAGGCTTTATTGGTTATATAGTCCAACAATAATCGACAATTATATTGCAGAAAATTCAGCGAGCTTAAACTTTTAGCAGCAAACGGTGTTACAACAATTAGAAATTCATCGTGCACTATATATGATCATTAATCACTATGATGTCCATACGTACTATCTCATCTCCCTCTATTCGACCTTTAATTCTCGTCATCATTCTTCAAATTTAATTTACCGCAGCAAACGGTGTTACAACAATTAGAAATTCATCGTGCACTAGATATGATCATTAATCACTATGATGTCCATACGTACTATCTCATCTCCCTCTATTCGACCTTTAATTCTCGTCATCATTCTTCAAATTTAATTTACCGCAGCAAACGGTGTTACAACAATTAGAAATTCATCGTGCACTAGATATGATCATTAATCACTATGATGTCCATACGTACTATCTCATCTCCCTCTATTCGACCTTTAATTCTCGTCATCATTCTTCAAATTTAATTTACCTCCATGTCACCATGTGGTATCTTAGTTGATTGAGTGGTGAAAAAATTAGAGGAATTATCAAGGATCGATGCTCGCAATGGTTGCGTGGAGATACAACTCATGTGTGCTGAACTGGACCTAATGATACACATAGGTACAAAATTTATCACAATTGGGCTGACTGAGTCACGAACTGATTGCGATCGTAGGTGATGGTTGTCTAGGTAGCAGTTTGATGATGATTTTCTAGGTAGCAGTTGAAGTAGTTTATATGTAATTTGATAAATTGTATTTACATATCTAGTACGTAGTATATTTTAGTATGAAATATGTTTGAAGAGTGTCATCTAAGAAAACTGACTATTTTTATTCTTTATATAAGAAAACTGACTATTTTTATTCTTTATGTTTGAAGAGTGTCATCTAAGAAAACTGACTATTTTTATTCTTTATATGTTTACGTGAAAAGTGCGAAGAAGTGCACTGTTATTATATTCTATATGATGCATTATTAAACTAGTTTAGTCAAATGTTGCAATATTTTGCAATGACAGAAGTATTTATCACATAAATATAGTTTACTGTTAACTACTTAATTGACATATCTAGATCATTTCAAGTGATAGGTAATTGTGGTACTCAAAACTACATTGCTAGATTAGCTTTCTAAAACACATTTGTTCTAAGAAACTAACGTTATATATCGTTGGTTGATCATACGGAGTATATATGTCCTGAATAAGAGTAAAAACGTTTTGAAATTCCAAAATAAGACTTTCATATTTTTATTCCCTAAATAGAACTATTCTGCTAAGTTCGGGAAAAAATGTCATGTTTAAAGCTTAGTAATGTCAAACTTGGCAGAAATTTACTCATATTCAGGGAATAAAAACATGATAGTCCTATTTTGGAATTTCAAAACATTTTTACTCCTATAATCTTGCTTGAAAATTAGATACGGAGTATTGTTTATCAGGACATTAATACTATCATATTTATCCCAACCATGTCGGTAGGGTTGCAAGTTTTTGAGAGATTTCCCGAACTTAAATCTTCTACAATTAGTAATATAATATACTTTTAACACTTATGACTTATCATATTAGGGCCCGTTTGGTGATGACTGCTACGGCTGAAGTGGCTGAAAAGACTAAAATGGCTAAAATTGGTGAAGTGAAAGTGTTTGGTGATATTATGGCTGCAGTGACTGATTGAATGTAAAATTACCATAAAGAGCATTAAGTTGTTTTTTATACAACGGAAAGAAAAACAAAGTAAATTAATATCTAATATTCTCTAAACCATTTGCATCCTCCCATAGATTTTGCTTGATCCAGTTTGGAGCCGCATCCAGAATTGTAAGCCCGTTGTTAGATTCATAACTCGCGTTTGCTAATCTATCCGCACATTTATTCCCTTCGCGCAAAGTATGTTAAAGGCAAATAAATCTCTCCTCCTTAAGTAATATCTGGCAATCCCGAGTAAGGTTTCCAACAAATGTTCTACACTCTTGATGTGTCTTCTTTATCACATTAATCATACTTTCTGAATCCACCTCCACTATGATCCTACAATGACCGGTCTCTTTTGCCACAAGAAGACCCTGTCATAGTCCCCATAACTCTGCGTTAAAGCTATTAGTTTTGCCGATGTTCAATGTAAACCCTATAATCCATTCACCTTTATGGTCTCTTATTACTTCACCTGCCCCGGCATCCCCTCCAGCCCTGCACGACCCATCACAATTGAGTTTCAGATATCCCTCCGGGGGTGGCTGCCATTTCACCACTCTAGCTTTTTTAGTTTCCCAAAGTTCTTTCGTCAAGCCTGTACTTGCATACTCAGCTCCTTGGTATTTGGTTAGGCTACGCACTCGATCCACGTCCGGTGAAATCCCTTAAAAAACCCATGCGTTTCGCGCTTTCCAAATACTCCAAATCATATATGCAAAGTGGGAGGCATACAGAATCCCCTCCACCCTAGCTCGCTCCTTTATGCATTGTCTCCTCACCCAGACAAGGCTACCCCAAGTTTGCTCATGTGTTGTGGTCCAACCACCTGCTAGGCTTCCCTAGCAAGCTGTAGCGAAACTGCAGTCCCGCAAAAGATGCACTACTGTCTCTTCTTCCATATTGCAGATAGGGCATCGCCCATCCTCTGTTAGTTTACGCTTCACTCTTTCCAAGTTAGTGAGGATTCTATTCTTTGCCACTGACCATAGAAAACATCGAACCCTTTCTGACGCTCCGAGTTTCCAAATCCAACCCATATCCATATTGTGTTGCTTCCACATTCCCGCCTCATATGCTAATTTTACGGTAAACTCGCCTGAATCAGAAAGCTTCCATGAGATTTGGTCTTGTGGCCCTTCCTCTATTGACAAAGGAATTGCCCGTACAGTGTCGACTGCTTCTTCTGAGATTAGAATTTCTAATTTATCAGTTCTCCGGCTTATATTATGAGTAGTAAATTTTGCCACTTTGACCTCCCTTGCCATACCAGGAAGCGGAGATCCAATTTCTTCATATAGTGGTCTTTCCCCTATCCAGTGATCAAACCAAAAGGAATTTTTTTCTCTAGTGCCTACCTGCCAACCAAGCCCTCTCTCTAGGAGCTCCCGACTCTTAAGAATGTCCCTCCAAACATGAGATGAACCATTTTTTCTTGAGACCTCCCAAAATGAAGAGTTTTTTATGTACTTGGCTTTCATAACTTTCACCCAAAGCTTTTGGCTGTCCATACTGATTTCCCATCAGAGTTTTGCAATCAATGCCAGATTGTTATCTCTGGCTCTCCGCATTCCTAATCCTCCCTAGTCTTTGGGTTAGCAAACGTCGTCCCAACTCACTAAGTGAATTTTCCTTGTTTCTCTTAGAATGCCCCGGAGAAAATCTCTATTCACTTTATCAATGCTATCACAAATGCTCAAGGGAAGAAGTGTAATTTGCATGACGTACTGCGGGATTGATGATGTCACTGCTTGTATCATTGTCTTTCTTCCTGCTAAGCTGAGGGATTTTTCCTTCCATGAAGACAACTTTTTTTCACGCAGTCTAAAATGTAATCAAACTTATTTTTAGATTTCCGACCATGAATGATGGGTGTTCCTAGATATTTCCTCAAGTCTGTTGTACTCTTAATGCCAATAATGTCCTGGAGATTTTTTATCAACCCTCCTTCCAGATTTGGGGAAAAGTGTGCCCTGCATTTGTTTTTATTAATCATTAGCCCCGAGGCCTCCAAAAATATCTGAAACGTATTCAACATGTTGTTTACTTGCCGACTCGAAGCTTCGCCAAGCAGCAGGTCGTTAGCAAAGAAAAGGTGAGATATACCCACCCCTGGTTTTCCCACAATGATATGTTTCCATCACTTATGCTCCACTTCTTTCATAATCAGATGAGATAGCCGTTTCATGGCCAGAATGAAAAGATATTGTGATATCGGGTCTCCTTGGCGTAGTCCTCGCTTCGGTTGAACTTCATGCATAATTCCCCCATTCCAGATAATGTCAATCGTCATATCTCTAACAGAGTTCATAACCAGTTTTTTAAAGGTTGTCGGGAAACCAAAGTCATCCAGAGTCCTCTCGAGAAACTGCCAACTCAAACAGTCATAGGCTTTTTGAAGATCCAACTTCAGGACCATCCCACCTTTTTTCCTTTTTTTGCCTTGAGTGAGTGAACTACTTCTTGGGTAAGGATAATGTTATCTGTTGTGCTCCGTCCTGGAAGAAAGCTGCTCTAGAAGGGGCCAATGAACTCTCCAATCCAAAGTCGCATTCGGTTAACAAGGAGTTTGGAAACCACTTTATAGATGCCGTTAAGCAGGGTAATAGGCCGAAAATTGCTAACCTCTTCAGGATTATCATTTTTGGGGATCAACACCATGTATGCTTTAAGAATTTTCTTTGGGATGTGTCCTGTGCGTAGTGCCATATTTACAAACTCTTGAATTGTAGGACCCACTGTATCCCAATTTTTTTTATAAACCGCCGCTGGCATCCCATCAGGCCTTGGGCTGCTAAAGCTTTTCATACCAAAAACAGTGGCTTTGACCTCATCCAAGCCAGCCTCCTTCATGAGGTCATTATGTTGATTAGTGGAGATCTTAGGGCACTCGAGATTTTGCATGAATTCTCTCCTACAGTCAGTAGAATCACTGAATAGTTTTGTAAAGTACTTTTGAATATGAGCAGCCAACTCCTCTTGGTTGGTGGACCAGTTGCCATTAATCTTAAGTCTCTAAATGTTTTTCTTATTGTGGTGAATGCTAGCAGCTTTGTGGAAGTAACTTGTATTCCGATCTCCACCTTTGATCCATTCCACCCGCCATCTTTAGAACCACAACATTTCCACTCTATCAAGAATTGGAATATTTCGGTGACTTCTGTATGCCTTGGGTTCTAGCTCTGAGGTGTCGCTTTTGACGAAAAACATCCCCAAATTCGTATTTACTCCACTCCTTGCTGGATGACATAGCTTGATGAATAGCGTCATCTATAGAATTAGAGCTTACTTTCCAGGCATTCGTAAAAAGTGGTTGCAACGAATCATGTAGCATCCAGACTGCCTCAAATCTGAGTGGACGTTCCCGCCAAACCGGGTGTTCAAAATTACTTGAGAATAGAACTGGATGGTGGTCTGAATGTAACCGAGGGAGGTTAAAGGATTTTGCTTCTGGGAAGCTAATGTTTGCCTCAATATTCCAAACCCCTCTGTCTAGTTTTTCCGAAGAACCACCCGGCCCACCCTCGTGTTTCACCCAAGTAAAGGGTATTCCTTCTGAGCCAGTTTCATATAGCTCACGACTATATTGTCGTCGTACCCCGAGAGTTGGAAGATTATTCGCGAGAAACAAAAGTAACATCATACTTGTTCGATTAAGAAGAAATTCAGCAAAAATTAAATAACATACTCCATATTTAAGATCCCTTCTCAATGAATCCATTTATGAACAATTGAGATGAACAAAAACGTAATAACAATTACTACGTATCATATACTATCGTATGTCACTGGAGAGAAACGTGGTTACGGAAAGAAGAACACAGAACTTACTTTACAAAAAAGAAGAAGCAATCCAGCAAGAAGTTGACCATGTATTCCAGCATTAAAATAATACATATCAGCTCAAAAAGTAGCCATATATTAACTTTTTCTGCTATAATAATAATCAGCCAAAGTAGGTCATTTAATGGGTATTTGGCATTTTTTTCAACTTTCAGGCTTATAAGCCCATTATTTGTCCTCCAAACGGCCACTTAATAGTTAGGTACTTTCATCATAAATAATTTATAAACACAAGACAGAATGTAGTTCGATCACTCTGTCTTGTTTTCTCCATATAGCCATATATATATAGGTGAGATCTAAAATCCAGGGGCGGCCCTGGGGGGGGGGGCAGGTGGGGCGGGTGCTCTAGGCCCAAAAAAAATGAAAAATTTTTAGGCCCAGAATTATTTCTTTATAGTATATTTGTACAAGTTCAGGAAGCCCAAGAACGCAAAAGGCCCAAAATTGAAAAAAAGGAAGAACTAACGTGCAGTTCAATTAGTTAAATTTATAAATTTAACTAATTGATTAGCTATATTAAGTATTGAGCATAATAATGTCTTAGAAAAGCTTGATTATGACGCTATAGTTTATGACACCGGCCTTAGCAAGTGTATTGTATCGGGGCGTTATTTATCATTAAATAATTTTTTATTCGGTTATTTTGAATACATTATTCGACTATGTTTAATTTAACGAATTCAAGTATTTTCTTTATTCTAAAGGTATTTAAATATTATTATTTTGCATTTTTATTTAGGTAGAAAAGTGTTTTACATTTTTTTTTTAAAATTAGGCCCATTTTTTTATTGTTCGCCCTAGGCCTTCGAATATACAGGGCCGCCCCTCCTAAAATCATGCTAATACAAGTAAAAATGGTGAAACATAGACATATAATCCCACCTCAAAAGTGAAGCACAAAGTTTGATTCTTTTATTACAATAACAATTCTTACAATAAGTTTAGTAAAGAGACTAACATATTTTATATGAAGCACGTAATCTTAATGAATGATCAAAACTCTTTTAATAAAAAATCATTACTCGAAACATGTACTACGAGTTGGGCTAAAGAGTTGGGCTAACCAAAACCATCAAATCGAAATTCTCAGAGAATTCTCAAGAAACATTCACAAGTTTTCAACCCAATGCAAATTCCAGAATCATGAGTTGGCCAGTTAGTGAACCTATTACAATCTCTAAATATTCCACTACATCGCCACAGACTCGAGCCATGGGACTTTTTTTTTAATTTTAAATTACCCATTTCAAGCATCATTAGTTGATTAATAAAAACAATAGTATCTCCTAGATCATAAGTCGTGTATGTTTGCTTTTGCAGACACATTAAAACATGATTGATCGAAAAGGTAAAATTAGGGTTGGACAAGCTTCAATTTTTTCAGTTTTGATTTGTTCCATTTTCGGAGATACTATACCAAATTAAATCAAAATCATTTATGTTTCGGTTTGATTTCGATCGATCTAGTTTTAGTCCGGTTTGAGAATGGTTTCGTTTTGTTTGGTTTCAAGTTCGGATTAAAAATGATTTGATTTCATTTAGTTCGAGTTGTTGCAGGTTCCTATGTTTTTTGGTTTACTTGATCTAAAAAAAATCTTTTAGAAATTAAAATTAATCAAAGTAATAGTCCATCTCCCTGTGATTTTTTTCTTTTCATCCCAAAAGACGAACCACAAAACTTAAACAGACCAGACCAGATCAGACTTAAACAGACCGGACCAAATTTTCGTAGTTATAAAATACACAGGGACCAGACGTTTACCAGACCAGACCAGTTCAAACCAGAACAGACCAGACCAGACTTAAACAGACCAGACCAGACTAGACCAACAAATTTCAGTCCAAAAGAAAACATCCTAAATGTTGGGAGGTATTTACTTAATTTTATTAACCAGAAAGAGTGCAAGAAATAAAATGCAAATAAGTACAACAATTAAAGGAAATCAATAATTTAGAAAAAGTATTTATGAAAGTTTCTTTTGGATATTGGTTTGAAGACGTGTTTGAATACGTGTTTAAATAAAATGCAAAGAAGTACAACAATTAAAGGAAATCAGCAATTCAAACCAGGGAGCTTGGTTTGGAGACATGTTTGAATATTGCTCATTGTTGTCCTGGTGTGTCTTTTGGATATTTGGAAGTGACTATGAAACCATAATCCTATGTAGGTGTTGTTGGAGAAGTTTTAGTGTCTAAATCACCTATAATATGTAGTTTTCCCATTGATTTCTTTTTGAGCTTTTGATCAATGTCTTTTTGGATGTCTAAAAGTCCATCTTTAACCTTGCGAGAAATGCCTAATACTCTTCTTTAACCTTGCAACATGAGGCTCATAAAAACGTCATAAGCATCTGCAAAGTTCTTAGGTGCGCTATTACTTTGTTCTAGTTGCTCAACGCTCTGAGTGACATCCAATTGTGTAAAGTGCTCAATGTCATTTTGAAAAAGAAGACTAGATATAAATGTCATTTTTCTTGAGTTTTTTCTGAGTGACATGCATAAATCCCTATCTAAAATTGACAGTTATACATTTTGTTGAGTCACTTTCATCTGGATTGACTCATTTTTTCTCATCAAATTAATGACTCTTGAGATACCCGTCTATAGACCTCTAATTCTAAATCCATTTCGATCCTTAGGTATAGAAAATGAGTCATGTCCTCTTACAATGATACGACAAAAATCCCAAAACAATTGAAGTAAAAATGGATGATAATAAATTTGCCTAATTCCGACCTATTGCAATACCCTTTGTGATATTTATTGTTTAAATAAAATGTGAAGATGGATTAAAGACAGAAAAAGACATACTACCCTAGACGTTTATTTTTCAACAGTCTAAGAGCAACCTCATTGTTTAGATTATTTAGAGATTAATATGATGATGTGGCTGATTTTTTTTGAGATTATGATTGAGATAATGAAATTGTTTGCAAAGATTATTTATAAAAAATCCATAATCAAAATTTGAAACCAGATTATTTCTCTAACAAATATGGAAAATTGGGTAAGCCGTTTGATACTTTTCCTTATATAATCCATTATAATAACGCATAGCTCAGATTCTTTCAAATGGCAAGTAGCCAGGAGCGAGGAACTCCTGATATAGCTGCTCCGTACTATGAGATGAAGCTGCTACGTAGTATATGTAAATTAAAAAATTAGTTGATTCAAAAAGTGGCACACATCCTCATTTTAGAAAGAACATATTGCCTTTTAATTTGAAAAGATTTCAATCATAATTTAACAAGAAGAAAAACAATTAAACTGGAGAAGAAATGGAACAATGTTTGTAATCAAGAAAATTAGAAAAAGAAAAGTAATACGTTGGTGAATTAATATATAAAAATGCGGACATGTGTTTTTGTAGGAGAGATACTCTTTTAATGCTTTTTATACAAAAATCACAATAATCTAAGATAATGATTTAGAGAAAGTTGCTCTTTTTTGCACATCCTATCTTAACGAATTGCTCCAGTACTATACAATAATTAATTACCTACTGAATATACAACTAGAGTCGCTCAATCTTAATTACTCATGAACAGAAATTGATGGAATAAGTTAAATGGTCATTGGTTAACTAACCCCTAATTATAATTTGTAAAAATGGTAAACACAAGAGTGAAAACTGGGAAGTAAGTTAATCTAGGAGGAGGCTTTATTAAATTATTACTCCGTATTATATATGCGTGGATGGGAGGGAAGTAGAAGGAGCGGCGGTGGCAAAGAGATGAACGCAAAACATAGTAGCCCACACGGCAAGTACAGTGGGGTCGCTCCCATTAAAGTTTATCTCCAAAGTCGGAGTGGATATAACAATTTTCGCGAAGGGGGGATTTTCAGCAAACAAATCTTCTCTACGGAATCTGAATTACAGGGGCAATTCACGTTCATGGCAGGAAAAAGATAACTACTTTGCATCACCTGGAGAAGAAGAAGATAGAGATAGATTTAGTGAGTATTACCCAAACTCTGCGCCGTCCTCATACGGTGTCCTTTATGGGCCAGTTACTTTCCACCGCCGCAGGAGCAAAGTCCAGATCCACGGCATCGGTTTCCCCAGTGAAGGACAGTGGAGGTTCCGATGACGTCACCGATGCCTTTTCCGACGGCGCGTCGTGCGACTACACCTACGAGATACCTGATGAGTGCCTGGCTTGCGTATTCCAGTCTCTTAGCTCCGGCGACCGGAAGCGGTGCTCCCTCGTCTGTCGTAGGTGGTTGAGGGTCGAGGGGCAGAGTCGCCACCGTCTCTCGCTTAACGCTGTTTCTGACCTTTCCGCTGCGGTTCCTTCTGTCTTTTCCCGATTCGATGCGGTCACCAAACTCGCGTTGAAATGTGACCGCAGATCGGTGAGTATTGGTGATGAGGCCTTGGTACTTATCTCCCTCCGTTGCCGGAATCTGGATCGACTGAAGCTTCGCTCTTGCCGAGAGATCACCGATGCCGGAATAGAGGCTTTTGCTAAGAATTGCAAGGGTTTGAAGAAGCTCTCTTGCGGATCTTGCACCTTTGGATCCAAAGGTATGAACGCTGTTCTACAAAACTGTACGTTCCTAGAAGAACTATCAGTGAAACGTCTGCTTGGTATCACAGACCCGGCTTCTGCGCACCCGATTGGATCTGACGTAGCTCTTTCATCGCTAAAAGTTATCTGCCTGAAAGAGCTTTACCATGGACAGTGTTTCGGACCATTAATTGTTGGATCTAAGAACCTGAAGACGCTTAAGCTCTTCAGGTGCATTGGTGATTGGGACAAGGTTCTAGAAAGGATTGCCTGCCAGGTCAGCGGACTCGTTGAGATTCACCTTGAAAGGCTTCAGGTTAGTGACGCTGGTCTCTCTGCTATTTCCAACTGTCCGAATCTGGAAATCCTTCAACTTGTGAAAACACCAGAATGTACCAACTTCGGACTTATGAATGTTGCTGAACACTGCAAAATTCTCCGAAAGCTTCATATTGATGGGTGGAAAACAAATAGGATAAGCGATGATGGGTTGCTTGCTGTGGCAGAGCACTGCCTTAATCTGCAAGAACTGGTTCTGATTGGCATCAATCCAACTCGAACAAGTTTAGAGAAACTCGCTACAAATTGTGTGAATTTAGAAAGGTTAGCTCTGTGTGGAAGTGAGACTGTAGGGGATCCGGAGCTGTCCTGCATTGCTGCGAAATGCATTGCGCTGAAGAAGCTCTGTATAAAGAGTTGCCCGGTGTCTGACCTGGGAATGGGAGCTCTTGCCCGAGGGTGTCCAAACTTGATAAAGGTGAAGGTTAAAAAATGCAGCCTAGTAACTTCTGAGGGTGCTGACGAGTTGAGGGGAAGTAGGGATTCAATTGCTGTAAATTTAGATACTTGTGATCAGTTGGAGAACCTGGGAAGTGATGGTGGTGCCCCTGAAATTGGCCAAGAGGGGAGTGCTGATGGTAGTAGTAGTATTGCATCCAGTGGTGGTGGAAGGTCAACATCCTTCAAAGCAAGGTTAAGTATTATTTCGGGAAGGATTTTAGTTGCTTGCACATTCAGAAGGTTGTCAGGCTTTGGTGGCAGAACTGGTTGAACCCGGTTCAAATGATTCCACCTTGTAGAGGCTAATGCCTATTGGAAGTTTGGAACTGCTTATGTCTGTGTTTCTAATTTGAGTGATGATTACTATAACAACACTCTCAACAGATGCTTTGGTTTTTGGTTGTGTACTGAAAATCCATGACAGTTGAATAAGAATTGGGGTTTTATGTTCTTTGATGACATGGATATTTGTAAGTGGAGCTTCTCTGTCTCAACTCTCAAGTGAGCGCTCTCAGACTCCGACATTCAAAGGCCTGAGCAATTTCAACCCACTTCCATGAGTTAAAACCCTAACATTAGTGCATAGTATAATATTTTAGAATCCACAGTGCGTGAATCTTGAATAGAACAAGAACTCATGTGACCCAATCAGCACCTTTGATGTGTCAACAATACCAAATACGATAGTACAAGCTATTTCCGTTTAGGTTCCAGCCCTCCATAAATATGTAAAATGCCTTCAAACCATCTTTGGTCTCACTTTTAGGTAATCCTTTTTACCTAAATGTTGGCCTAAATGTTCTGCATTCACAGGCGCACATGTTTAATGATTATCTTCCATTCTTGCCTAGGGGTTGTGCTTGGTGTTAATTTCTCAGCTATAAAGAAGAAGATGAAGAACGGTGGACCAGATGACCAGATCTCCAACAGACTCCCATTCCAGAAATCACTGCTTCACATGGAGGGATGTCAAGTGGTCTTGCATGATTCATTTGTTTCAAATTTTCCTTTCCCCCCTTAACCCCTTTTTAATTATTAGTAAAGACTGGATCAATGCATAACATGTCTATCTTTTCTTATTCTTTCGAGTGTCTTTGGAATGAAAAGAATGCTTATTTACATCTTATTGGCTTCATACTTCTGATTCTTTAGTCATCCGAGTGCCTGAGATCTTTTTTCGCAAAAAACTTAATAGGTCAGTTTTTACTCTAAAGATTGAAACCCATTCATAAATTAAAGTGCCAGTATTTGTAAAATGGTTTTGACAAGGTTAGAGATGGTCAGTGTAGAAGTCATAGGGAAATCAAAGAAAAAATGCTGGGATTTGAGGTTCTGGGCTTAGAGACTTGGTCTGATTTTGTTGTCTTCACAAAAGAACACCGATCACCGGTTGAAGAACCAAAAAGCCTGCAGTCGTCAATAATTGTAAGATTACATTAATGTGAGATATTATGTTTGATAAAAGCATATAAAGTTTGTACAAATCTATAGTTCAGAAACTATAGAATCCTGCTCTACAGAACAAGTAAGCGCCTAGAGAATTTTACGATCCGAGTGTTCATACATCGTTGTCATTCCTAATTGTTGAATGAACTAAGATATACTCTTAGTGAGGTCTTTTTCATTTCTCACAATACAAGGAAAAGTCAGAAAATTAAGAATATATAACATCTGCCAAAAGATCACACAGCTCACTCCATGTATGAGACCCATACCAGATCACAATAGTTTTTTTTACAGCGAGACAAATTCAAATAATAACACTCACAAGCTCTCCTGAACAATTAACTGACTTGTATGTAAATACAGCCCTCAGACCCCCACACATATACAATGAGTACAATGGCTGCAGAACAAGGATTAAACAAGTGAACGGTTTTAACCACGACAGGATAGTGTGAGGGCTGGATTTCTACATATAATCTTATAAATTCATATTATAGACATGTTGCCATTCATTCTTACTATGTATATTACCAGGCAGGTGATGTTTGGCAGTTATCTATAGATAGTGCAATTGCGGTTTATATGTTCTTGTTTGTACAGGGCAAACTCAAATGTCCAATCTGAACAAATATGGGATTGGAAGATTTTTGTGATACGCCTATCAGTTTTGATTCTCCAATTTGTTTTTTTGGTCTAGTATCATTTTATTACTGTTTTGTATGCATTACTATTACGGAGTATATGTGCTAGTGCTACTGGTAAATGTGGAAGTGTATGTATGGTAGTCTGTTTTTTGGCATGGCAAAAAAAATGGATCTGTAGGGACCTGCGTTGCCCAGATGCATTTTTCGGGAAGATTCAACATAATATGAGGTGACGTTTTGGTATAAAACTAAAATTTCCTGTCACCTTAAAATCTGTATTAGTTTGAACGTTAAGACTTGATTTACGGATGTGTAAATTGTAACGGTATTTTTTGCACGGGAAAATATCCATTACTTTGAATGTAGACAGGGGCGGACCCATGAAATTCATGTTGGAAGGGCCATAATTTAAACAAAAAAAAATCTAGGTCTTAATCAAAATAACTTTTCACATATATATACACTAATTTTTTTTATTCTTGCAGGGGCGGTGACCCCCCGGGTCTCTATTACTGTCCGCCCCTGAATATAGGATGCATTACAAGTGGATAAAGGTACATCCGGGAGCATTCATTCGCGTTTTGTATGTGAAATACTCTTTATTTGACACACACAATCACACATCATTCAAATTATTTCCAAATTCAGTATGGTTTTATTTGATTAGAATACTTGGATATTTTGATGTCAAATTCTTTTAAATAAAGGGATATCACTTGATAGTGATTTTAAATGTCAACTCACTTTTAAATACTACTTGGATCCCACTATTCTCGTTATCAGCGGCTATACATTCCACAATAGTGTTTTACCAGTTACCATTAATAGGCCGCTAGGCTGCGCTATCAGGAATGGATAGCACTGCCTTACCAGTTACCATTAATAGGGATGGCAATGGGGCGGGGTACACTCCCTCATTCCTCATCCCATGTCTAAAAAGTCCCCTCATCCCCGCCCCATCCCCCGTTACTCACAGACTTGCCCCATCCCCGCCCCACCCTGTTGTCCCCCATGGGTGCCCACGGATGTCCCCATATACTTTTAATCTCTTATTATAAATATATGTAGTGTGATTCCAATGAGAACGATGCTTAACTTGGGAACACTCACATTTAATCCAATTTGATACACAATAGAGTCCTAGTGCACATCTAGACTTTACTCACATTTAATCCAATGTGATACACAATAGATCGTTCTAGTGCACATTTGGACTTTGCTCAATACAAGCTAATATAAATAACTACGGTGACACTTTTGTAAATGTTATGCTAGATACGAAAAAGTGCATTGTGCGAGCCCATTGTGTTTCACATTTGGGGGGTAAATGTGGTGTTCGCACGTTCTCACATTAAGAATTGTTCTTGTTTGATCATAAACCTATATATATCTACGCGCACACAATGATATATGATACACACACATGCAACACTAAAGTATTGTGTTTGTTAAAAGTTAATGCCGTCAATTTTAATAATTCTTCAATTTGAATAAGTTTTGTGAATTGAAGACAGTTAAAGTAAAAATATAAGTAAACATATTATCATTATGTACATCGTTTCAAAATTCTCTAAAATTTTAATACAATTAATTACATATTACATATAAATGTGTGTGTATTTATGTACTCACTTTCTCACTCTTAAAACTCATATTCTTGTATAGTATGTATTAATTCATTAACCATGATTAAACCGTATACAATTATGTATGTCTATATGTATATGTGTTTGTTATATGCTACATATAATTAAATTTAATGTGTGTACATTATTTATATATGTGTATATATATGTTTGAGTATATATTTTTAACGGGGACGGGGCGGGGATGGGGCGGGGACGGGGCGGGTGTAGCAATACCCGTCCCCCGCCCCATATTTTAACGGCGTAAAAAGTTCTCACCCATCCCTGCCCCGGCCCGGCCCAAGCCCCGCCCCATCCTTCCCCCGTGGGGCGGTTCCCCACAGGTCCCCACCCCCATTGCCATCCTTAGTTACCAATTTATAACATAAATCAAGAGGCAAGAGCACTCCATGTGTGTGAATTCATTTTTATAACTCTTTTTCTTATATCTTTTATATTCTTTATCTTTCTATGTTTACGGTAAAAAAAATCTTTCTATGTTCTTATGATATTTTTATCTTTTATTGTTCTTGTGTTCTTTTATATTTTCTTTTATGAGTTACTATCTTATGTCCAGGCCGGCCTGACAAGACTCGCCTCCCGGCCGAGGTCATCAGAGGCCCTGTCCGGTGAATTTTTTTGATGAATTTTTTTAACATGTTCCTCATGAAATCTAGTTTATCCATATCAAATTTTAGCTAAAATTTCAATCGGTAAGACAGTCAAATAAATTGTTGAAGAAAATTGCGCTGTATATATATATATATACATATTTAATATCAATGGCCAATATTAGTTCTTATTTTTCACCTAGGAAGCACTTTTTATTTGATCCATAATATATATATATATATATAGAACACAATTTTTGTAAATAATTTATTTGACTACCTTTCCGGTTGAATTTTTAGTTGATTTTTGATATGGATAAACTAGACTTGGTGAAGAACATGCTCAAACAATTTCATCAAAAAATTCTACTGGGAAGGTCCCCAAATGGCCTCATCCTGACGACGGTTTCTGTCAGGCCGGCATGATACAATTTGCTCTCTACTTATGTTCTTATGTTTTCTTTATCTTATACTACGTTTTTATCTTACATTTTTTGTTTTTATCTTACGTTTTATCTTTATCTTATCCAGGAGTATTTATTTTTATCATATCCATTTTATCTTACGTTTTTCATACTTTCTCTTCTCTTCATGATATCATGTGTCGATTCATTTTTAATGTGATGCTCTTTTCTGAGTATAAGGCTTGAATGTTGTTGTTGGGAATTTTACTTCTCTCCAGTTACTGGACTTCTCCAGTAGGAGAGATACAGAGACAAATGGAGAAATGGTGGGGTAGGGAAAAATAAAAGATGAGATTTAATTATTATTTTTAAGGAGAGAGATAGAGTGAAAAAGAAATGGAGAGAGTAATGGAGAGAAAGAAATGGAGAGGAGTATGACTGACGTGCACTTTGTCGTGGTGTGCACTCAAAATAATAATCAATACAACAAATATATGTAGTATATTGAAGTAAGGTTCGTATCCACATGGAAAGAAATATTTTTATTTATATTATAACTAGTAACAAAGGGGGGATTTTAGTTGTGTTTGATTTTAATTAATTAACACTAAGATGAACGACTTATGTGATTTACTTTAATAGATAGAGATGAAGACTTGGTTTTGCTTTTATCCACTTAATGAAATGTTCGTCGATCCCGGTTATATCTTTAACTATCTTCCTCTCGAATACTCAATCGATGAGTATATCCAGTTCATCGAGGGTAGTTATTAATAACGAGACACATTCATTAATAAAACTTACTACCGAGTTAATATAGAACACGCACCGTATATTAACCCGATAGTAGTAATAAAATCAAGATGAAAACGATTGAGATTGATAACCTCAACACAAGCGGTTTATTGGTTTAATCAACATAATTAATTCCCCTTGGTTTATTAACCATGAAACGCATGCATTAATAACTCAAGTTTACTACCATGAAACGATCGAACGATTAACAAGTGTATTCGTCGATCGATTCTAGTAATAATTAATATATGAGACAAAACTAGTTGATAATTTAAGTAGTGCTCAAAATATTAAAATGAAATATGAATAGGAATTAATTAATATTCAAGGAAGAATATTAAAGAAGATATAAATCCTACTATAACTAATGTCAACATGTTAACTAATTGTCATTTTAGTAACACTCCCCAACATTAATATAGAGGAAGAAAATAAATACTACTCTAACTAATGTCGAGATGTTAATATAGAGATAGTATTAAGGGAAAAATTAATATTCAAGGAAGAAGATTAAAGAAAATAACTCACAACTTACAATCCATTAAGCTTCAAAGTAGCAAAACCAAGATGGAAGAGTTTAGCTCCTCATTTGGAGACTAAACATGATAGGAAATATAAAGAAAACACTAATCTAAACTGAGCTAAAGAGTATATGTGAATTGGTGATTTTATTGTGAAGGAAAGGGGTGTATTCATAGGCTTTTGGGAGCTGCAGGGTCTGATACCCGATCGGGTATATAAGATATCCGATCGGGTATCTTAGGAAATTGCCTAGAAAGTCACTTTTCTGGGCATACCCGATCGGGTATGTGACAAATCTTCACGAAAATTTGCTCCCACGATCATTTGTTCTCGGATTTGATTTGGACAATCGAATCAAGCGAATACCCGATCGGGTATAGGCAATACCCGACCGGGTACATGAGTATTTTTTCCAAATCGAAATCTTTCTTGTCTCCTTGCACTTTCCTTGATCCCTTGGATGATCTTTGACCTGTTTAGCTCAGAATAATCCTAATCTAAACAAATTATAAATAAAAATGAAAATAAAATATTACACCAAAAATGTGTAATTTTCACAACTAAAACTAATAAAAACTAGTTAAAAATACAAACATACAATCGAAAATTACACGAATATCAATGACCCTGTTGTTGATGACTTGAACTCTATGTGCTTTTAAGCCTTTGATTAAATTGTCTTTCTTTGCATTTCCCAGCATATAACAAACAAAAAAAATAGAATTTCTTAGAGTTTCCAAACATAATGAAAATAAACAAATATGAAAGAACACTATTTTTTTTCTTCCTCGATCCTGGAGCAAAGGTATAGTATTAATAGTATGGTTTCTGGGGTTTGTTTTGTTAGATATACATCACCGGAGCAGTATTGGCATTTAAGTAGTGATGCACGGTCGATCAGTTGTATTCAAATTGTAATACCCTTCATTCTAACTAGTAACTCACCCGTGTGATGCACGGTCGGAGAATTTTTCTTCAAATTTATTTGTGCTCATTAATACATAACTACATACGGTTGGTGTCATCTAGGTGGTGAAATGTCACCTAGATAATGCCTCTAGTGCTGAGCTATTGAGCTTACTGCCTCTAGTGCTGAGCTATTTAGTGAGGGGTTGGAACCTGATAATGCTGCAACTGAAGGTTTGAGTCTTATGGCCAATGCAGCGACACCAACACAACCTGGGGGTCTTCATGCAACTGCTGCGGATCCTCCTAATGCAGGGGGGCGTGTTTTGCTTGATAATTCAAGGGTGGGGAATGACTCTAGTGCTGGGATTCCATCTACTACTGAGGACATTGTTAAAGAGGTCGCTTCATCTCCAAAAACCATGCCTGCAACGGAAACTTTTGTGCAGGTCGCTCCTGAAGTCGTGCCATCTACACCTGTGGCACCTGCAACTATAGCCGCGGGGTCCAAGGAGTCTGGGGGGTCTGCTTCCTATGCTGGAAAACTATTGGGTATGGGCTCAACATCTTCATCTGCAGAGGTACAGCCAGAATTATCATTTGTTTTAAAACCAATCAACACGGGTGTTCTATCTATAATTGAAACATCAGTTGAGACTAATGGAGACAGTCTTGGGGAATCTAAGGGATCTATTTCTTTGGGATCCCAAGATACCATGCCCATATTGATTTCTGAAGAATCTGGGAAAGCTAACAAAGAGCCAAAGCAATGGAGTACTCTATTCAGGGACAACCGGGCACCAAGTAATGGTCTAAAACTGGAGTATTTTCCTCCAACTGGGGAAACACTCGACTTCTCACATCTCAAGGTGCCCACCCTGGTTGAAATTTGGGGCCATTGCTTGGTGGGATATTTTACTGGTAGGTTCCCGGGGTTGAAGGCTATCCACGAGATGACTGCCAAATGGAATGTGGAGGTTCAAGTGAAATCACATAGCAAAGGGTGGGTAATTTTTAAGCTAAAGAGCGAAGAGGACCGAATGCGTGTACTGGCTAAGGGACCTTATGTTCTCTACGGGAAGACTATGTACCTCAAGGAACTATCTGATGATTTTTCTACTGACAGTGAGGAATTTCTTAAACAGCCAATTTGGGTTAAATTTCCCAAATTGTCCATGCGACTTTGGAAAGCTAAAGAGATTGGTATGATAGCATCACAAGTGGGTATTCCAATCACAACGGATAAGGTCACCCAAGATACGGTTTATCCCCACTTTGCTAGGGTCCTTATTGAAGTTGATGTTTCTAAACCCCCAGTTATGCAATTTCCTATTATTCCACCTTCGGGTAAGGAATACATGCAACAAGTTATTTATGAAACTTACCCGGAGTATTGCTTTCATTGTAAAAAATTTGGACATCACCCTTTCTCATGCCTCATTCTCAATCCTCCTAAAGAGAAAGATAGGTTGATGCTCACGGCAAAGGAAAAGGGGAAGGGAGTTGCGCTACATGATTCGGATGATGCAACTAATGGGGAGGCCCCATTTGTAATGGTTAATAGTAAAAAAAAAATACAGGGATTTATGTGAGAAAAGAGCCACAGTATTTTGAGGGGGTTTCTACTTCAAAACATGTTGCTTTGAGGCCTCGATCTCAGGGAAAACCTTCTGCCCCTGCTGCGGCAAAGAACACTGCCAGTGTTTTTGCTCCAATAGCTGATGCGGCTGGACCGAGGCCCCAACCAAAGGGAATAGACCATGCTGCGGCCATACCTACTGCCCCTGCTGCGGATTTACCTACTGCCAGTGGCTCCAACGCCCCTGTTATCTCTCCTATGACGACCAAGGAAGCGGATTTGACTGTTGAGTCCGATCCTATCTTTGACTGGGAGGGCCGGATGGTTAGGAGTGTGCATGAGCTAGAACCGGATGACATTATCAACAAGTTTGTGACAAAAGAAGATGGGGCCCACATAGCATTTGTCAAAAAGCAGCACCAAATCAAAAGCTACATTCCGATTTCCAGGCTGAAGAAAAATTTCCAAAGGGAGAATAATCTCAATGCTCCGGCCATGGTGTTCACGGATCCGTGTCTGGTTGCGCTCCCGGGAGTTAGCCGCACACGAACATGGTATAATTTTAATAAAAACATTTTTTCTCTTAATGTTGCTAGCTTCTTTGATGTGCAGGCCCGCCACAATGTTGATTTTTTGCAAACAAAGCAACTTATGGCCATTGAGCGTGCTGCCAACTTGGAAAAAACCAACCCGGAAGCTGCTAGCTTGCTGCCGTATGCAAAAAATGACACTCCAGCCGCTGCATTTATTGAAAGCCGAGGTGACCCAACCATTAATGGGGGGAAAGGGTACCTGGTCACCAATATGTATGAGATGGGGTACGATGATGTTGTTACAATGGTCTGCCTGGATGAGAAGGATAGAACTATTGCATATGCGTGGGAAACAGACCAAGTACCGAAGGGAATAAACATTGTCAAGTTAGGGGCGAACCTGGACGACCTTAACTGGGATGATACCGGGGTCAACTTCACTGAAGATTTTCTCCTAAGTTGCCCGGAGGTCACAAAAAACGGTGATTGGTATGATTTTGATAAAAATGCTTTTATTCATCGTGTGTTATCGTTTTTTGACCCTAACCAAGACAGGAACAAGAAATATTTGAAAGAAATGAGGAGACGTGCCAGGAAAGAAAAGAAAGATAAAGGAGGGGTAGACCCGGATGATGAAGCTTATACTTCAGTCCTCTATCTCTCTTAGGTGCAGGCTGCGGCTTTCTCTATTATTAAATGATGATCAAGATAGCTACTTGGAATGTTAGAGGTTTGAAAAAACCTTCGAAGCATGGTATTATTAGGGATTTTATTCGAGTTAATAACGTTAATTTGTGTTGTTTTTTGGAAACAAAAATGTCTTCGATTAGTTTTAAAAATTTTGTTTCTAATAAGTGGCCGGGGTGGGTACATGAAACAAATTTTGAAACTTTAAATGGGGGACGTATGTCAGTTATGTGGAATCCTAATCTTGTGGATTGTACCTTTTTGGAAATTGATAAACAACATATGCATGTCAAATGTACCTGTCGGGTCACCCAAACCATTTTACTTGCTACGTTCGTTTATCCTTTATATACTGTGTTGGAACGTAAAGCTCTGTGGGACCATATCACGGATTTGGGTAGTCATATTTTAGACCCTTGGGTTATTTGTGGAGATTTTAATTGCGTATGTTCGCCGAATGAAAGGGTGGGTCCTACCCCCCCTTCGGCTTACCTTATGCAACATTTAGGTGATTTTATGGTCTCGGCCAACCTACAGGATGCCCCATCTACGGGTGCTTTCCACACTTGGAATAGGGGCATCCTTTGGGCTAAGCTAGATCGCGTTTTAATTAATGACGTTTGGGGACAAAATGGCTTTGGGTGTAAGGCTCATTTCTTTGATATAGAGGTGGAGTTTGATCATTCGGCCTCCATTTTTTCTATACTCCATAATTCCTCTAATTCCTCTACAAAGCCAAAGCCATTTAAATTCTTCAACATGTGGATTAAGCACCAGAATTTTACTAACATTGTTGAGCAGGTTTGGCAGCAAGCAGTTGATGGCTCGGCCCAATACTCACTTGTTAAAAAATTAAAAATGCTAAAAGGGCCTCTCAAGAAATTAAATGACAGGGAATTTGGACACATTTCTTGCAAAGCTAAGGCAGCCAAAGAGGAATTTCAAAGAATTCAAAACCTTGTGCTTCAATCTCCATCAGATGTTGAACTCCTACGCCAATTGAAAGAGAAAAGGGCTCGGGCAACATTCCTTAGTGAGGCTGAAACGAGTTTTTACCAACAAAAGGCAAAGGCGGACCATATCCTGGAGGCGGACAAAGGCACAAGGTACTTTCATGCAATCGTGAAGAGGAAGGCCACGCGTAATGCAATATCTTCTATCATGCTGGAGGATGGTAGTCTTACTACATCTTTAGAGCAAGTTGGTGATGAGTTTGTAAAGTTTTTTATTGATTTGTTTGGTACAGGTGCCGAATGCCATCATTTTGATCCCACGATTTTGGGATCCGGTCCCCTGGTGGAACCTAATATCCATGATAGCCTCCTTGCACCGATTGAGACAATAGAGATTAAAAACGCTCTATTTGACATCGGCAATGACAAGGCACCGGGACCGGATGGTTATTCATCTGCTTTTTTTAAGTCTAACTGGGAAGTTATTGGGCATGACATAGTCCGGGCCATCAAAGAGTTCTTTTGTTCGGGAAAGTTACTAAAGCAAATAAACCACACGGTTATTGCGCTTATCCCAAAAACGAATCACTCACCGAAGGTCTCGGACTATAGACCAATCTCATGTACGAATGTGATGTATAAAATTATTACTAAAATCCTTGCTGCTAGACTCACTCCATGCCTTCCCGGCTTGATTGACCTAGCCCAAGGTGCTTTTGTTGACGGCCGCCTCATGTTTGATAACATTTTTCTTGCCCAAGAACTTGTTCGAGGATACATGAGGAAGCGGATCTCACCTAGGTGCATGATCAAGGTGGATTTGCGCAAGGCCTATGATACTATTTCTTGGAGTTTTCTTGAGAATGTCTTAAGGGGTTTGGGCTTCCCCGTGAGATTTATTGGATGGATTATGGAGTGCGTTACCACGGCTTCATTCTCCGTTTCTTTGAATGGTTCTTTGTATGGTTTTTTTGAGGGTAAGAGGGGCATTCGGCAAGGAGATCCAATGTCTCCGTTGTTATTTGTCCTTTGCTTAGAATATTTTTCTCGACTTATTAATTTGAAAACCAAAGGGCCAAATTTCAAATTTCACCCCAAATGTGCGAAACTTGGATTGACACACTTGGCCTACGCAGATGATTTAATGCTCTTCTCTCGGGGTGACACTTATTCAATCGCAATACTTGTCAAAGCTCTTAAAGAGTTTGGGGATGCTTCGGGTCTTAAAGTGAATCATGATAAATCAAACATTTTTGTCGGGGGAGTAAATGAAAATGATCTCCAGGAGATCATGGCCCTTGTGGACTTTGGGTGTGGCACATTCCCGGTTAAATACCTCGGAATTCCACTTGCCCCTCTTAAAGTTTCTGTGGCGCAATACTCACCGTTGCTTGATACTGTTTCGGATTTTTTAAAGGCATGGAACGCAAAGACTCTATCTTATGCTGGGAAACTCGAGTTGATAAGATCTGTGATCCAAGGGGTCCAATCGTTTTGGCTCCAAGTTTTCCCGGTCCCCCAAATAATCCTAGATAGAATAGTTTCTATCTGTCGAATTTTTCTATGGGGTGGGAAATATTCTAAAGTGGCGTGGGATGACATCTGTCTACCAAAAGAGGAGGGGGGCCTTGGCATTCATAATGCCAAGATTTGGAACCATGCTCTCCTCTCTCGAACACTTTGGGATGTCCATAGTAAGAAAGACACCCTTTGGGTGAGGTGGGTAAATGAGGTCTACCTCAAGGGTAGGAGTGTGTGGGATTTTATCCCACACAATCGTGACTCAATGTTCATAAAGAAATTGAGTCACATACGGGACCAAATTTTGGGATGCTTTAACAATCTGAATGATACCATTATGGGCCTAAACAGTAGATCCGTAAATGGTAAAATCCGTTCCGGAAAGATTTATGATTTGTTGAGAACTAAAGGGACGTCGAGAGTGTGGATGAGCTTTATTTGGAAGTCTTATATCCCCCCAAAGTTCTCATTCAACGTTTGGCTTGCTTTGAGGAACCGGTTACCTACACAGGATAACCTGGGATACCTACATATTGTTAATCGTTGTGACCTTTGCAAGGGTGGATTGGAAACAATATCACACCTATTTTTTCGTTGTCATTACACCTGTAGGGTCTGGGAAAAAATTAAGGAATGGTTGGGCATGACTCGAGAGATGACCACGCTTAGCAGCTCGATCAAATGGATCCTGAAGGACCACAAAGGATCAAAAATCAAAGGGAAGGCTGTCCGGATTGCTTTTTGCGCCGTGGTTTACTACCTTTGGCACGCTAGGAATGCCAATCGATTTGATGAAGAGGACGTCAAGGAAGAGGAGATCATCGCAAAAGTCAAGCATGTGGTGTATAAAGTAGTTTTCAATTTATACCCGCATGACTTGATTACTTTCTGAGTACAAGGCCGTGGCATGGATATTATGGATGTCGCGGCATGAAGCATGGTCTTGGACTTTATGGTGTTTGATTTAGCGGCACCTTTTGTACCTTCTTTAGAATTTAGCTTCTGATCTGTGTGCGTGCATTTGCATCACTGATGTATTTTTTGAACCGCTTGATGGGGCCAAGTATTATACTTGGTTATTTTGGCATAGATTAGATCAAATATAAACCTCCTTTTTCACCCTCACATTATGTGGGGATGGAGGAGGTTTTAGGAGATCTAGGATATGTGATGTATAGTTTTTCTGGGTGTTAATATATATTTACATTTCATCCAAAAAAAAAAAAAAAACATACCATTGAAAGAGTCTCATGTTAGAGGATCTGCGTTGAACACTTGTGCGATGCACGGTTGTTAGATACTTAGATGTAGCTAATTTTAATCAAATTTAATTTCAAATAATAATAACTTGTAATTTTAATTTAATTGTCTGGAGTTATGTTACATAAAATTTTTATAGTAGGTATCACACTATAAAGATAATTTGAAAATACATTGCATTTCATGCTAAATCATTTGAAACACTTTTCATATACAATATCCTCGATTTCAATGTTTGTTCTCATTTGGAATGTGTTTTTTTACGATCGTTGATTGGTTACTATTAATCCAACCACATAAAGTTGAATATGACTAAAAATGGCATTTTCAACAAAAAACCAATGCACAACAATGACTGCTAACATGTGAATGAATGCTTATGAATTAACATCTTTTATCTCGCACTAACCTGTCTTGCAAATGATATTGACAAAGAACTTTTCCATTTTCAAAGGTTTATATATATTAGTGAAGGTAAATTATTTATAATGATTAAGTAATAAGTTGACTATAAATTTACACGAATTGCTTTTTAGATGAATTGTCTCTCTGTATAAGTAAAATAAGGGAGTGCAATTATGTGAAAATGTGTTATGCCATTCTTAAACTATTCTTGAATCTAAATTTGTGAAAAAAATAGGTGTTTCTACTATTTCTAATATCAAAGTACGATCTAGTCTGATTTGTTTAAGTCCGATTTGGTTTGAAACTAAAATATATAAATCATCCAAGTAAAAACATTCCAAGTTATAGGTGACTATGCATTTATACGAATTGCCCATGTAAATGACAAATCAGGGGGTGTGCAAATATGTAAAAGTGTGTTATGTCATTATTAAACAATACTTGAATATTAATTTGAGAGAAAATGTTAGTTGAGTCCGTACACGAAAAAGTAATGGAAGAAGTTGGAACACTGTGCCCCTTTAAAAAAAATACTCCGTACAATCATTCTTCCCAAACCTACACGCCATCTACTTCAGTCCATGAAAAATGTATTTTTTGGGTTTCTTTTTTTTCCCAAACCCGTGCGATGCACAGTCAGAGATGTTTCGGATTCAACTTCAAGCAATTTATCCGTCTGTGGTTAAATGTCATCTAGGTGGTGAAATGTCATTTTTTTTTAAAAAAAATTGATGTTAAAATTTTATGCTTACCAAATAAAACCTTAGATTAAGGACCGGAATAAGATATAATCATTTTGTTTCCTATCTGTATAGGCTATTCGTATTCACTGAGGTATTCCCCTAATTATAATACTAAATTATTACAACTAAATTATTAATCTCTATTTTAAATTTTTAACTAAAATATACGTACATCATTGTTCACGGTTTGACAATTTTTTTTCAAATTTATGTGTGTTTTATAATTCAAATCACACTATGAATTGATGAGAGCATCTATCTTCATGTAATACTGATATACATCAAATTAAAACATAAAATGAAACACACTTATAATATTATTATGGTCACAATGAGAGTACTAAGCATTACTTAAAAGATCAAAATCATCCAACTAATACATTGAAGTCAAAACATTGTAAATATGCATTATTTTATGTAAACAGTAAACCTAAACATTGTTGAGCACTTTGAATATGACATTATGTTCTGAGTCTTGTCAGTGATTCCTTCATCTTCATCAACAATTAGAATTTTCAAACCACAACGATTGGTAACCCTTGATACTGCAACATACAACTGTCCGTGGGTAAATACCGGTTTTTTCAACAACCCAACCCGGGACAAAGATTGACCTTGACTTTTATTTATAGTCATAGCATATGAAGTCATAACAGGATATTGTCGCCTATGAAATTTGAAAGGCAAGCTGACATCAGATGACATCAAGGACAATCTAGAAATTATACTTTTTGTCCAGCACTCACACCAATTAAAATATTCCCCTCCAAAACATGATCATCAAGCCTCGTTAGCATAAAATGTGTCCCGTTACACAACCCCATTGAATGATCAATATTTCGCACAAGCATCACTGGGTCCGGGTCCCTACCTTTAACGTTAACTCATAATTCAGTATACCAAACAATTTTATACTATTCAAGAACTCAGGTGCGTGCAATCTCGCCATTAGAACGGTCGTAGAATTTACCTTGAAACATTGTCGGAACTAAGATATGTTCTTGAAACTTCACCAACATTAAGAGCCATCATATAGCCATTAACAGCTTCAACCACAACAAGTGTCGATGCCAAAATGGCACGGTCACGCAAACAACTCATATCACCTGTAGATTCACCATATTCTGGAAATATGCTTTCAACAATCGCAAGTATAGGATCTCAATTTGTGCGTATCAATAGATCTTCAAGAATAGTAATACGAACATGACCATCATTACTTTCACCCGCAACACCGTCACCAATGTTTGTAATCCAATCTGAAAAGACCTTCAAATCGTAAGAATATGATGGATTAGTCATGTTCTGCAGGTGCATTTTTTTGTCAAACGAATGGCTACACCACATATATGATGAATTAATCGTCGCATTGACTACATCATGTCTACTCCCATGAGGTATCACCGGCAACACCTGTCGAAAATCAAAAGTTTATTTAAATTAATTAAAGATAAATTATTTATAATGACTAAGTAATAAGCCATGATGTCTCATTGGCTCATTGCCGGTAATGTCAAACCCATCTTCCCCTTTGGTTATCTTAGATTCCCTCCTGATCATAAATCTTCTTCCAAAAACACCCATCCTTATGCACAATCGGGTACGTGGATAGGCCAACGTTTGTCTTCAGCGGGTCAAGGACAGCCTCTATCTTTTCTCCTTCTGCTACTATGAAGCTGTTCCGTTCACCTGATCTGAATGTTTCTGATATGAATTTTTTAAGTTCTGATCTGATCTGATCTGAATTTTTCTGATCTGATCTGAATTTTTCTGATCTGATCTGATCTGATCTGAATCTTTCTGATCTAATCTGAATCTTTCTGATCTGATCTGAACGTTGCTGAACTAATCTGAATGTTGCTGATCTGAATGTTTCTGATCTTATCTGAATGTTTCTGATCTGATCTGAATTCTTCTGATCTGAATCTTTCTGATCTGATTTGAATATTTCTATAATTGTAATTATAATTATAATTATAATTATTAGATTTATAATTGTAATTAAAAATATAACTTAAATAAAATTACAATTATAATCATAATTGTAAAAAAATAATAATTAAAATTAAATTTAAAATTATAATAATTATACCAATTACACTAATTATAAATACAGATACAATTATAAATGTAATTATATTTTTAATTATGATTAATTTTATAATTATTTTTTTGTAATTATAATTATAATATTTATCTCTATAATCATAATTATATCTATAATTACTAATTTAAATATATAATTACTCCGAAGTAATAATAATTACAAAAATAACAACAAGAACAACAATCATATTAATAATAATGATGATTATAATTATAATTACATTGTAAATCATAATTATAATTATAATTATAAATATATTATATTATATTATATTATATTATATTATATTATATTATATTATATTATATTATATTATATTATATTATATTATATTATATTATATTATATTATATTATATTATATTATATTATATTATATTATATTATATTATATTATATTATATTATATTATATTATATTATATTATATTATATTATATTATATTATATTATATTATATTATATTATATTATATTATATTATATTATATTATATTATATTATATTATATTATATTATATTATATTATATTATATTATATTATATTATATTATATTATATTATATTATATTATATTATATTATATTATATTATATTATATTATATTATATTATATTATATTATATTATATTATATTATATTATATTATATTATTATAATATAATAATAATTTTATATTATTAACATTATTATTATATTATTAATAATAATATTATTATATTAATATATTAATATTATTAACAATAACTATAATATAATAATCATAATTAATATAATAATAAAAGTGATAAATCATGTTTGAATTTTTTTATCTGATCTGATCTGATCTGAATGTTTCTGATCTGATCTGAATGTTTCTGATCTGGTCTGATCTGGTCTGAATGTTGCTGATCTGATCTGAATCTTTCTGATCTGATCTGAATGTTTCTGATCTGATCTGATCTGATCTGATCTGAATCTTTCTGATCTGATCTGATCTGATCTGATCTGAATAAAATAAGATTCAGGAATAAGTAATAAGATTAAGACGAACAGAACAGCTTCTATGTCGTTTAAACTCAGGCAATGTCCAGCTGTTGTAATATACTACCTCCGTCCCATTTATATTGTCCCGGAAGAGGGTGGCACGGTTATTAAGAAAAGTAGGTTTGTGTGGTTGATATTAATTGATAAAGTAAGAATAAAGTAACAATGATTTAGGCTCACACAAACTTTGCCAAATATCGTATGAGACAATTTAAGTGGAACTTCCCAAAAAGGTAAAACGGGACAATATAAATGGGACGAAGAGAGTATCAAATTAATTCATGAGTCTTAACAACTTAGAAGCTGTTCTCTTCGCCTGATCTGAATGTTTCTGATCTGAATTTTATAAGTTCTGATCTGATCTGATCTGAATTTTTCTGATCTGATCTGATCTGATCTGATCTGAATCTTTCTGATCTGATCTGATCTGAATCTTTCTGATCTGATCTGAATGTTTCTGATCTGGTCTGATCTGGTCTGAATGTTTCTGATCTGATCTGAATCCTTCTGATCTGATCTGAATCTTTCTGATCTGATCTGATTTGAATATTTCTATTATAATTATAATTATAATTATAATTATAATTATAATTATAATTATAATTATAATTATAATTATAATTATAATTATTATTATTATAATTGCAATTACAAATATAATTTAAATAAAATTATAATCATAATCGTAACTATAATAATAATAATTAAAATTAAATTTAAAATGAAAAAATTTATACCTGTTACACTAATTATAAATATAGATATAATTATAATTTTAATTATAATTTTAATTATAATTACTTATATAATTATAATTGTAATTATAATTACATTATTTATCTCTATAATTGTAACTATAGTTATCAATATTATTATAATTACTCCATAAAATAATTACAATAGTAATAATAATAATATTAATAATTATAATAAAAATAATAATTATAATCATAAATTATAATTATAATATAATTATAAGTATAACTATAATTATTATAATTATAATTAATAATAATTATAATTATATTAACATTAATTATAATATTATAATATAATAATAGTAATATAAATGCAATTAATATTATTATAACGATATTATTATATTAATGTTATTATTACAATAATAATATAATAATATGATTATTATTATTATTATTATTATTATTATTATTATTATTATTATAATTAGTATTATATTATTATAATATTATATTATAATTATAATTGTAATCATAATTATAATTATGATTGTAATTATAATTATAATTATTATAATTATAACTTATTACAATTATAATTATAATTAATTATAGATATAATTATAATAATTACAATTGATTATACTTATAATTATAAGAATTTTAATTTTAATTATAATTATAATTACATATAATTATAATATAATATTATAATAATATTAATCATATTATTATTATTATATTGTAATAATAATAATAATAGTCTTCTTAATAATTGCATTTATATTACTATTATTATATTAAAATATTATAACTATTATTAATATCTTATTTTTTTATCATATTATTATTAATATTATTAATAATAATTATATAATAATAATCATAATAGTAATAACAATATTAATAATAATAATTAATATAATAATAAAAGTGATAAATCATATTTGAACTTTTCTGATCTGATCTGAATGTTTCTGATCTGATCTGATCTGATCTGAATCTTTCTGATCTGATCTGAATCTTTCTGATCTGATCTGATCTGATTTGATCTGAATTTTTCTGATATGATCTGATCTGAATTTTTTTGATCTGATCTGATCTGAATAAAATAAGAATAAGTAATAAATAATAAGAATAAGACGAACACAACAGCACCTTAGTTTGGATATTAGCGTGTCCACTAAATTATGTTTCGCAACTCAGTGAACTTAATCCTCCGTATTAATTTGTTATATTAGCGTGTCCACTAAATTGTTATATAAATCATTAAACATTTTAATTCAATAAAAAATCAAATGCAGAGGAAAAATTAAAATAATGTTACGTAACTCGTACGGAGTAAATTGTAAGTCACTCCAAAAAAAAAACTTATAAATTGTAGCATTCACTTTCTTTTTTTGCTGTAGCTGCTTAAATAATAATGTGTTCGCCTTTATTTATTGATGGGTGTCACTATGCATTTACTTAAACAAAATTATTACTAATATGTTCACTAATCTTTGACATTTGTGCAATTAAACATACTTTTCTTAAAAAAAATTTTTACTCAATTTTGATTGTTTATTATTAAGATATTTTATTGTTTTCTTAAATTTAAAATACTTTCGTCGTAGGTCGTTAGGGTGTATAAGTTTGTTATGTTAAGAGAAAATATGTAAAGGACATTAAAGTAATTCACCAAATATGTAGTATATGATATCACTCAATCAAACAATCTAATGTCACATTCCCTTGATCTTAACCAAACACACATGGGATACAAATTGATAACATTCCCATCAATATAACCTACCAAGTAATCTAACATTCCTATGGTAATCTAACATTTCGTGAACAAACGGACCCTAAAGATCTGCTTTCCAGAACCTCCCCGCCTCCCTTCCTCACTTTCTCCATTTCTCCTTGGCTTCTTCACTTTTCAGGATCTCCCAGCTTTTGATAATCTCCATCGCCTGTAATTTTCAACGCTGACTTCCCCTATTTTGCCTCCAGCCGCCTCAATAGTCTAATTGTCGCTGGATTGAAGATCTGTAGAGCTGCGTGGAACTCTTTGCTCGCCAACGTCAGAGATCTGTTCGCAAGTGCCGGCGGACGCGACCTCCAATCGACGAAGTAAAAGAAACCCAAGTTCTCCGTCCATCAACGACCTCCAATCCTTGAGAAGTCCGCTACTGCGCTGCAGCGGCCGCCACGCGCTGACGCCAAAGGAACGGCGCGAAATCCCAGATTTTGGTACATTTGACGATGAAATTCACCGATGGGGATCTCTCTAATGACGCCCAAGTCTCCGAACCCAGACCTCCCACCCCCTCACAAACGTGTTCTGTTTTCTCCTGCTAGATCAACAGAGGCCTTTGTCTCTCAAAAGGTAATTTTCTCCTATTTTTATTTTGTTTTTTCAAACTCAGATCTTTTTAGAGTTAGCTTGTTGTAAATATTTTTTACTTTGACTGATTAGTTAATAGTCCATTTGTAACTAACCATCAACTAGTTTACAACAAACTCAGATTGTAACTGTACATATACTCTCTTCTTTATTTCCGGACAACTTAATGGAATGAGAACTTTTTCCAGAATTCCTTGCTCTAATATGGTATCCGATGAAATTCTCCATATTTTTTTGTTCTTATCCAATGATCATTATGACAAAGATGATCATTATAATAGTCCATTTTTTGTTCTTCTCCAATTCTCCAGCTGATTTTTATGACAAATGCAGTCAAAGTTGAAAGTAGTCAAAATTAATGTTGAGAGTCTTTTTAAAAAATAATCATGCATATTCGTGTAGCTTTATTATC
Organism: Cuscuta epithymum; assembly: GCA_945859915.1. Classification (NCBI taxonomy): domain Eukaryota; kingdom Viridiplantae; phylum Streptophyta; class Magnoliopsida; order Solanales; family Convolvulaceae; genus Cuscuta; species Cuscuta epithymum. The sequence continues at coordinate 2,613,203 of CAMAPF010000108.1, read as the reverse complement.
TCAGTTAGCGTGAGTATTGTGTGTGCTTGTAATTTTGCATGAAGACTACCTTTGTGGATGAATGAAAACTCTCATTCAGGGAAGTCAAACTTTTATTTCGTCATGAAGGCTAAGCAGTTTGTGTGTTTAATTCGTACAAACCAACAAACGCATATTCGTAAATTTATTCCTTTTTTATACACATGGCTCTTAAGCATCTAAATACATACAAATCTTATTGGTCTACAAATGTTATTGGTCATGTTCACTCCTCAAAAGAATTTACGTGTTGGGACTCTTGGATCCTATTACACGTGATTCAGGCATGCCGTATGCATCTATGTATTCAATCATAGCTATGGAATGTTTTGCTAGTTATGTATTAACCAAATGATCTGTTCAAAAGTCAAGTTACACACACATCTCTTCCATTTTCTTAGATGATCAATTGTCACCAAGTACAACTTCTCATTGCAGACATGATCTTGAAAGGCTGATTCTGCTAAAAAAGAATAAGATACCACATCTCCAGCTTTGCTGCCATCAACGTATATAGATAATATTACATACAAATATACAATGAATGTAGCCATAACTAAAAAAACAAACCTTAATCCTCTCTAGCTTGCCTTGCAACACTAAAGAATAAGAATGATAAGATCTCGGTGAGTTTATAGGGCAGTATCATCTCCACAACCGAGTTTATAAGGTCAATAACAAAATATAGAATACATATTTTTCTTCTCTATGAGATAATATCATAATTTAAGGACTCCACATGATGCATAAAACTAAAACTGACATTATTGTATCATTTCTAACTTGAAATAAGTATATTACTTGATGTGTATTGTTGCTATTTGAGCGAGTAGGAAGCGTGAATGAGAAAGCAATGCGCAGTAAACACCGTTTTTATAGCTGAGGTAATCAACTGTAATATGTTCGAACAGTATGGGCCATTGGTATACACTGTTCAGACCGGCTTTCTCCACCAATTAGAACAAAGTTTCATTTAAAAGATATGGCAAATGAATTCGAGATTAAACCCAAAAGTGGGCACCACCCATTTACACCAATAGGAGGACATGTAAGTAAAGTGCCTTTTTACTATTCACACCTCCTTTTGTTATCCAATAGTAACAAAGCAAGCACAATGCGTTTTTTATTTTGTGTTGAACCTGAGCAAATGGCATGCACGTTATGTGAAAGCGACATAACCCAGCGGGAAAAGTTTAGCCTGAATTTCTTTTTCTTTTAGATTAAGGTAGATATTTAGTGGCTTCAATTGGGTGAGTTTTTGGGTTGCATATTCAATTCCCTGTCCACAAAATGTTTCAAAAAGGATAAATAATGAAATTGAATTAATTAAAAGACTTTCTTCTTTATGTGGATTCAAGCTACATCATCGAGTTTATCTTTAACTTATGATGGTGTTGTTGTAGGTTATGTTGATAATAATGATTAAAGTCCGGTGTGATGTAATGTTATTGTGTTAAGATTTAATTAACGCAACACGAAGAACAATATAAAAGAACATGCGAAATTTGGTAGCCCATTTCGCCACAAAGGACTACGTCTGGGGGCGCTACCAAGCCAGGAATGTTACTAATATTTCGGATCAAGTGACGTGATTACAAGGGAGGGGGCTTGTATTTATAGAGAGTAAAACTTAACCCCTAAAATAACTAGGACGAGCGCGGGCCCACATCTGTACGGCCCAAACTGTACGGAACTATACGGAAAATCGCGACTACTCAGAAACGGACCAAAAATTTCGGATAGGACTTGGTTATACTGTTTCTAACACCTTACATGTATGTAGAGCAGGGAAGGCTGCTTTGCACGGATGATATATAATAATGACTTCATTAGAAAGGACATTTTTTCTGTTGTACAAAAACCAAGTTGTTGTGACAATGTGACATGCATACTAACAATTTTTATATACTAACCATATATACGTAAACACACACACATATATGAAATATATGCACATAGTATATTATTATTAATATTATTGATACTAATACATGGATTTTAATTTTGCTAACCATTGATGAAGAAGCAGGCTGTTGATATTGCTGTGATCGACCCTACAGTGTAGTTCGTGAAGGCAAAAACTGAAGATCACGGTTCAGTATGCATGTTTATGTGAGGTGATAGATTAAATAAAGAGCATTGTGAGCCATTTAAGTAAATGCTCTTCATTTTGATTTTTTTTTGAGGTTTGTGTTAATTGCTTTGTTTAACTTTGAGTCAAAGAACATAGTTATCCCAAGAAGTGAAGTAGTGATATATCCTTTTCATAATGTGTGGGGCCACACCCAGAAAGGCTAATGTACCTGTATAAGAGAGGGAGATTCATTTCAGCACATTGTTGTGATGTTTGGAGTATATTATAGTGAAGAACTGAAGTTATGTCCACAATTATTCAAAATCCCCTTTACGTCTTTTTACATAGTTGATACTGCACTCTTATTCTCACAACTCAAGTCAATAAAATTGAAACATATCATTGATAGCATCACCCTTTGAAATTGATTAGCAAGATGAAATGGCTTTCCCTATAATTTACTTCATGGCTTGGTGTTAAAAATCGTATTGACTCATGGATAGGTGTTATCTTTTTATACAATTTAACATATTATTTATAATTCATATTTACTAATACTTCTTACAATTGATTTTTAACGTATATTGAAGTAATAACATAATTCAGCTTACCTACACCATTCTTACAAAAGATATACTACTACAGTATTTAAAAGTGATGATTTTTTATTCATTATTTAAATTTTTAAGTTTCAAAGTACCTAATTAGTTGTATTTTTTCCCAATTCTTAAACCAAGTGGGCAACACTTATTTTTAGGTTTAATTGTGTTTTCTTTCCTGATCTTTGTTTTTCTGATTCGTAATATACATTGATTTTTTTCTTTTTGAGATAATTCCCCAAGTGGGAGTAAGACATGACTAAAGTGCAAAAGTAAGAGTCCTATCTCTCGTAACATTGAATAGGAGTAAAAAGTTATGAACTGACCAAATTACCCTTAATGAAATCCTCCCTATATTTTTATTACATTATAAAATAGAATAATAAATAAAAGAATGTACGATACTCCTCCGCGCAACAAATCTGATGTCAACACCACCACCGCCTATAATTGCCGCTGCAGCCATATATCACCGCCTCCAATCTCTGCCTTCGCCAGACATCACTGCCACCGCATCTTCGTCGTTGCCTCCGCCGATGTTGCCGCCAGTCATCCTTGTTGCCTCCGGTCGCCGGCGTCGCCATCTCTGTTGCCGACAGTCATCGGCGCACCGATCTTTGTTGCCGCCGGTTGCCGCCGCCGCCTTATCCACTGCCACCGCCAGAATATGTGTTGCGTGCTCCGATCACCCTTAACTCTTCCAACTCTACCACCACCCTGAGATCTGGAAGCTTATAATAGCATTTGATAACTTGAATTCCATCCTAATGATATTCATCTTCAAATACACTGAAAATCATTCTCATTTGGACATTGTGATGGCATTATGAATATGTATTGGCAATTGTCAAATATTGCTATCTGTTATGGCAAAAAAATGGCACTATTTGCAAAAAATAACATTTTATATGAAAAATATGGCATTATTAGTCTTGTGTTTGCCAAGGAGTTAGTATCACAAAAAATGACATTATGTGCCAAAACAATACTTTTACAGGGAAAACATGTCATTATTAATATTTAAATTACAAAGAAATAATATTTTTCTGCTTAAAAAAAGGAATAATATTTTCATCTTAATACAATAAAAATTCCATTAGAATAGCAATTACAGAAATATTTGATTCCATTCACAAAACTGAGAAATTATATTGTATAAAACGAAATCTCAAAATTTATATTCTAGTGTAAAATATAAATTAATTAAATATCAAAAGAACAAAATCTAAACAACATTGAAAGAGAGAACAAAAAAGGCAATAAAAAAAATCGGACAAAACAAATCTAGATCTAATGGAATAGATCTGAAAGAAAGAAGAAAGTCAAGCAAATTCAATTAACTGTGCAGCCAAATCAACTTCACCCAACATAAGAGCAAAATAGGGTCATCATCCCCACCGCCGAGCAAATTAAAGAAAAAAGAAGAAGAAGAAGAAAAGAGAAGAAGAGGATGAAGAGGAGGAAGAATAAGAAGATAAAAACTTACCTACGATGGTTGCCGCCGCTCGCCGGTGCCGGAATTGGGGAGAAAATTCACCATTCAAAACTGGCCAGCATAAATGGAGAAGCGGAAGAAGAAACCTGATCTAAAAAGATGGGGGAGAGGGAGATGAAAAAGAGAGAGAAAGGGAGAGAGGATGTTGCGTGAAAACAGAGAGAAGGCAGGGGATAGTTGTTCCATGAGGAACCGTAATAATTATGACAGAAGGAAAAGTAAATTATTCCGTAATTAATTTACAAAGAAGGGTATAATTGGCAAATGAAACGGGCCATTCAAATGTTAGCTCCTGTTTATGGAATAAATGAACAAGGACTCCTGTTTTAGAATTACGTTAATGTTTTACTCCCATCCAGAGCAATTACTTTTTCTTTTTTGGTGTTATTTTTTCCTATGTACTTACTACAAGTATGGCCGTAGGGGGGATAGATAGTTGGAGGATTCTTAATTTATGCAAACTTATATATCGGATTATATAACTACATCTAAAAGATAGAAATCTTATAAAAATAAGCGTTGCATCAAAATTTAAATTAATTTATTAGAGTGAAAGTTTAATTTAAGTGGTTTTTACATATATATTACCGGCCAATACTATGTAAGTTTACAAAAATGTGACCATCATATTCACCAACTCACAAATACATACCGTAGTTTTTTTAAAACGTGGGCAGTTAGTAAACTCATTTGAATAGGTAGTCATATACTACCTCCGTCCCAAATTGATTTGCAAATTTGACTTTTCTTAATCAAACAGTTTCATTGTAGTAGTATTTGCTTAATTGTGATGTCATTTTTTAATTATACTCTAATTTGGTGTTTGTAACTTTGAATAGGTTTTAATGTAGTTTCCAAATATGTAAATTTTAATTATTGAAAATTGAGTTAATTATCGATAGGGATGATTGACTGTTATTATTGGTTGACAAAAAAGTGTTGACTTTGCAAAACAATTTGGGACGGGGGAGTATTTGCTATTGAGCTTTAGAATGGTAATGTTTATGTAATTTTTTCAAAGTGTTTAAAGGTACTAAAGGAATAGAAATGTCTCCAATAAGAAATATGTATCCTATATCTAAGCAGTTCCACCCCATCCTACGTGCAGCCTATATTACTTAACACTCAACAAATCGGTCTCTATATATATGTCAGGTTCTTTGCAACAACACATGAATGATACACAGTGTACACATCGTTCTCAACTAAAACGCCGCCTACAACGATCTGAAAAATTGCTTAGTGTTCTTGTTTTGTTTATGTTCGCCGGAACAACCGATTGTGTGTTCAAACGGTTGTTCATAGTCACCGTATCCTGGGAAACTATAGCTGCAACACTTCTGACAACGTGAGAGGCAGCAAATATGTTCTAAAGAAATTGTGTGTTGCACAAGCATTGACTTTCTATCCGTTCTTGTTTATGTTTTCTTGGCTATTTTAATTAATTTTCATTAATTATATTCTTTATTTTCCCACCCAACATTTTTGACATTTGATCATGCGGTCACTTGTCTGGGTCGTCAACCGGTCCGGTAACATAGGTAATAAGGAGAGTTCCAAAATAAACCGCAATTTATATTTATCACACTCGAAAACAATATGGAAATCAGTCATATAAAAAAGTACGTATGCGTTGAGGATCTCAATAGTTAGCAATCTCATCAAAACTTCAAAGCTCTATCTAGCAGCCGAGATAAGAGATAGAATTCACAAAATCAAAGGAAAAAATTCTGTTGAACTAATTTGTTTTTAAAAATCAAGTAATTAACGCCGTTGTTCTGCAGATAGGGCATGTCCTCTTTTGCCTCACCCATTTGGCTATGCAGTCACCGTGGAATTTGTGGGAGCAGGGTGACAATAATGTCATCATCGCCCCTGAGATAAACTCGCCTAGGCAGATGCTACAAGCCTCGCCTTTTTCGCCAGAAAACCACTCTTTCTTAAGTCTTGATATTTCGCTCTGAGACATTCCTTCACATGGAGCAGGGGCGTCATAAAAAAACAATGCCCTCCTAACCAGGGGCTGCGGTGGTGCCCTCCTAGTCGGGGGCTGCGGTGGCAACCTCCGACCTCCCTCTGACCGGAGAAGATGGGACAGGATCATCAGCCGGAAAGTCGGAAACATTGGCGGCGTTTAAAAGCAGACTGTCGTCAGGAAAAAGAGCCTGCGGTGGCGGCGGAAGTTGTGATATGAATGTGTAAGTCGTCTCAATCTCGTTGGCGAGGAGCAAGCCGTAAGGCCGGCTTCGGGTGCTGGACAAAGCAAAGGGGACCATAGACATGGCCAATTGGCTGCACAGCGCAGAATCAAGACCTAAGTGTGTGGCCAATAGGAATCTGATCAAACGAGACGCGTTTTCTTCGGAAGACATATGGCTTGGATCGAACGGCACTTGCACACGACGATCTCCCAAAGTGTTGATGGCGCCGCCGCCGTAGCTTGCTTTGACGATCATAGAGAAGCCGATTAGGTTGAGGGCAGGGTTAGGGAGCGGAGAGACTGTCATACTTAAAGTGGTCTCCATCTGAACTCAATTGTTTGCACACGGCTATTACTTCGTACGATAGTACTATGTATATTACTTCGTACGGATTACTTGGTTAGATTTAATTTCCTTGTGTTTCCAAATTTATACTTGCTTATTGTTTTCCCCAAGTTTATTTCCTACATCTCTCACTTTCCTTTTCATGTCAAATATACTCCCTCCGTTTTCAAAAGAAAGTCACGGTTTGACTTCACGATTATTTAGGAAATAAATTGACTTTACTGTAAAAAACATTGTTTAGACACTGTTTGACACTGTTTGAACACTGTTTGACACTGTTTGGATGTAGATTTCTTTGCCAAATAAGGAAATAAAGGAAGTGTGACTTTGTTTTTGAAACATACCAAAAAGGAAAGTGTGAGTTTCTTTTAGAAACAGAGGGAGTATAAGATTTTATTTCTATTTTAGGAAACAATTAAAAATCTTAAACGCAAAATTTAATTATTAAACATAAAAATAGTACTATCCCTATTATTATAGCCAGTACGTATACTGTGGGATCATCCCACGGTGAGCACTGTGCTCCACATCCAAAACGATGTAGTTTTGTACATTTTTTTTTAAATTTGCGTGAACAGTAACGCGTGAAGCCGTGAACATACAGTACTGTTTTTCTTTCTTTTTGTCCCAGTAACATGAATGATGTAATTCACGTGTAAAATAATGTAGCTCATGTTATTGATCAATGTAACTCAACTCCATTCGAAATCTAACTTGTCAAATACATAGTATAAGAAATAAAATATTGATTTCAATGTAAACAATGAAAAATTGATCCTAATACATTAATTAATTTTTCTAAATAGTGAATATGCTTTATTTTTAATACTGGAGAGGTTATCTTTAGTTATGTTTGGTATAACAAGTTGTTGTGACTATTTAATGGTAAGAGCTGCTGACTTTCCCAGATGCTACCTATTGTAGAATCTAAAAAAAGATCATTTTATTTTGTAAAAAGCTCTTACGAATTGTCCGATCAAACATACAACTAGAAGTTTTTAAAGACTTTTTAAATAATACAAAAGCTTGAAGACATGAACTTATGTGCATGTTTGGCAGCTATAAGTCTCCGCCTTCTAGCTTTTGTACTGTTTACAAAGTTTTTAAAAGTTTCTTGTAGTTTGTTTGACATGACAATTTTTAAGAGCTTTTCGAAAATTAAAAGATCTTTTTTGAGAAGCTATAGGGAGTAGCATCCGAGAAAAGCCCATGACTTTTAGTTTTAATTAGTCCTAACAGCTTGTATACCACACAGAACTAAATCAAAGAGTAAGCTTTTCACTAAACAGCTACCATCTTTTATTTTTAAGATCTTCTAATGACACATGGGCAGAGGCGGACCCACTAAGGGTCCCACGGGGTCCCGGCACCCCGTGGACTTCGAAAAAGTTACCTATATATTATATATATTTTATATAAAATTAATTATGGAATGTATATATACAATAATAACGACTACGTGAGCAAAAGATCGTAGTAGTGGAATGGTAGGAAACGTGGGTTTGTGGCTCTGAATGGAACTTGAGGTTCGAAGTTCGACCCCAACTTCTCCTTGCTTTTACCTCCCATGCTCTTTATTGTTTCTTTTTTAATTTGCATATCTTTTGTTTGGGTTTAATTAAATAGCTTTCATTAAAAGTTAATATTAAATTAATACTACGTACTACCTTCGTTCTCTTTTAGTTGCAACATTGAACTTTTTGCACTATTCATATATTCTACTTTGATTATATTTCATTTATTAATGTATTATAAACTGAATTTTTAAAAAATATTGTTAAATTCTTCTTATTCTAAAATTTCAGATTTTTTTTTTAATTTTTTTACTAAAAGATATTAATGGTCAAACTTGTGTGTTGAAAAACGTGAAATGTTGACTGTTGCAATTAAAGGGGAGCGGGGGAAGTATATTTGTATTTATAAACGTTATTTTCAATATTATATGAATTAGGATGAAAAGATATTTCGGTATTGTACTGAGAGTTAAGGAAATTCAGAGTTCGATAGTAGTTCAAATATTCATTCAAATGATTTGTTATTAGTAAATGAAGATTTGGATCAGGTAATTGCTGAAAGTGCAGCTAATTTAGCTGATAATCTACCTGAACAACATGTTGAGTTTGTATATTTGGAAGCTGATCCTGTAATTTTTTGATTTATGCTCCCTCTGGTTCTTAATTAACTTGACACTTTGACTTCACACAGATTAAGAAATTTTACTGTAAAGTGCAATGTTTTGCACTGTTTTGGTGTAGAAAAAGAAGTGTGAAGTTTAATATGGGACGGTCTGAAAAGAAAAGTGTAAAATTAATTAAGGATCAGAGGGAGTAATATTTTAATGTTTTGATGATGTAAGTTAACTATGAAGTACTATGCTAACTTCTTTAATACTCCGTATTTTTTTAATAGTTTTTTATTAATTAGAGATACACAAGGGTAGGGACCCCGTGCCTCCGACTTTCTGGGTCCGCCACTGCACACGGGTGTATTTTTCGTGGTTATAGTGAGCAAGAAAGTATTGAGTTTGACGAATATGTTGTCAGTTGTCACATTTCTTGCAACAAAAAGATAAGAAAAACTCTCGAGACTATGTTGGATTCCCTCCTTAGTGGAGAAATTCATGAGAAATTTAGAATTTTTAGAGATGTCCAAGAATGTTCCAAAATAATATTGTGGAGTCTTCTAGAGAAGTGTGGAACTCACTAAAATTGTTTAGAATTGTGTGGAAGGCTCTAGAACATTTTGAAGAGTGTGAAATTTTCTAAATCCTTCTAGAAAATAAGAGAAGCTTGTGGATATTTTTTGGAATAATCTAGATGGTATTGATGTATAAAAAATTCAGAGAAACTTTGTTGTGATTAGTATAGAGAAGTTTCCCATTTATATGAAAATTTTGATGAGAGCTCTTGAGTGACTAAGAGTGATCTGAGTGAGAGTCTCCTTGAAAGAGGAGAGTGAGAGCCTTATTGTGAGAGAAGAAGGCTCAAATGTATCACTTGATGAAGTGTATGTGATCAAGTTAAGTGGTAAAGTGAAGTAGTCTCATATACAAAAAGTGAGTGAGGGTAATACAAAGTGATATTATAAGATTGAGTATTTGTATTATGTGTGTGTGGATATATAAGTGTACAAGGCATATTGAAACTCGTATGACTGATCAACCGAGATTATCCCGGAAAAGGCTGAGAGTCGTGTTATTCCAACATAAAGTTATTATACAACATTTTGAACAAATTGAAACTCGTATGACTGATCAACCGAGATTATAGATATGAGTCGATCAAGCAATATGTTATGAACAAATTTGTATTAATCTATTACGCTTTTATCGTTTTCATTATATTTTGAGGAAATAAACAAAATTCTTAGCCTTCAATTCAGTACGCCCCTCCTTCGAAAAATATCTGGCTCCGCCACTGGTAATTGGCACACTATGGTGCATCGATACTTCACTCTGATGTTGTATCCGTGTATCCTATACGTATCCAATACCGATATTCACCGATACATGTCCTGTAGCGTGCAGCCGATTGAAGACGGAAGGGAAGAGGAGCGTGCGGATTGCGGGAGATGGATTGAGCGCATATGGGACTCTGCATTTGGAAACTCGTCGAGCGCAGATGGATCTGTCTGGTTTATTTTATTTGATGGGTTTAAAAAATTGGGTTTGGGTTAAGGCCTGTTCAAATAAATCGTCACCTAGGCGTCTAAAGCGTTCTTCCAACGCTGCTTCGACGCCACAAGGTTTATGGCGAGTCGACAACATATGGCGAGCCTCTCCTAGCGCCAGGACGATGTGGCGACGATAAGGCGACACCATGACAACTATGGAGATAATCTAAACTTGATGAAAAACATGCTAAAAAGAAGATGTTCAAAAAACTTATTAAAAAATTTAAAAATTCTTGGTGTACACTTTCTTATACACATCAGTACACCTCTGTGTTTGTGTGAAGTTTTTTTTTTGTCTGTGAACATCAGTTCACAAACAAAACCGGCTTGCTTTGTCTGTGAAAAATTCTACAAACAAAACAAGTCAGTTTTTTGTCTGTCAACAGGTATTCACAGACAAAAAAACTCTCACAAATATGAAGGTGTACTGATATGTATAAAAACGTGTACAAAAGGAATTTTTTTAAAAAAAAATTTACTGGGAGGCGAGTTGGGGGAAGCCCGATGTAATCGGGGCTTATTGATTGCTTGCAAGATCAGAAAGTTGTGAGGTTGTAAGGCTTGGTGGCAGAACTGGTTGATCTGTTCAAACTTCCCCACCCTATATGCTAATGATTGGCCGTTTGTAACTTTTTGACTTTTTGTTTCTAATTCAGAAGATGCTTTCTTTTTTGGTTGTGTATACCTTAAAATCCATAGCAATGGGATAGGAATTCTTCTGAAAGCCACATTTGTTCTTTTCACTAGGGTGAGATTGGGTCAAGTTGGGTCGGGTTTTTGCTAGCAACGCTAAAAACGTGAAAAGCTTAGGGTTCTACATTTTTGGGCCCGATCGAAGGACCAATACTTTCGAGCTAGTCCGGATTTTAAGAGTCTCGGATTCAGATTGAGTTCGGGTTGGGTTGGGTTGAATCCTGAAAAAATCGAACTGAGATCTCTAAAAACAATTGAAAAACAATCACAACAAAAATTGCAAATATCTAAACTTCTAATAAAAAAAATATACGTAGTACATATATTAAATTCAAAGTAGCATATTTTAAATCTAAAAATCACAGGACAGAAAATGTTGTAGAAGAACAATTGGTTCAAAAGCAAAGTAATTTTCCCTCCGCCCAAAATTGATTTACAAAGTCAAGATTTTTCGTTCAACCAATGTTAAAGTAAATCCTCCATATTGACACTCAATTCAATTTTTAATAATTAAAATTTACAAATGATCAAAAAATAATAATTAAAATTTAGATATTCAAGAATTACATTAAAATCTCTTCAAAGTTGCAAACTCCAAAATAAATATAATTAAAAATTGGCATTCACATTTAGTGAATAAAATGAAATTGTTTGATTAAAAAAGTCAATTTTGCAAATTAATTTGAGATGAATGTAGTATAAAGTAGTCCAAATGTATAATATGAGTATATAAAAGATCGATATGATGTATTAATAGGTCATATATAAAACAATAATATCAGGAAATAACGGTTTACCCTATTGGGTGCCTTAGCTTGTACTTTTAATAAATAGAGTTATGGAAATTACAAAGTAATCCCTAGCTTTGTAATTTTCATAACTCCTTGTTAAGATAATTGGGTAAGCCCGGCCTGGACCGAAAAACCCAATTTCATTAAGAAATTACAAAGTAATCCCTAGATAATTTCTTGTTGCTGCTAGATAGCTATGTACGAATGATAGCCTACCACATAAATCCTAAGAAGAGTCCGTACGAATGATAGCCTACCACATAAGTCCTAAGAAGAGTCCGACCTCGCTAGAACTTCGCACAGGTCCTATGTCAACTGTCAAGCTTGGCCTGGTTGTGAGTTTCTTTTGGGGGTTGGATTCCTAATTAGGCTCAACAACTATTATTCATTATCAATTCTGATTAATGAGCTGATCACATGGATGGGCAGATCCATTTGATGGGCTTTATTTTAATTTAGTCTTGGGCTTAGCTTACCATCAACCATGGTTCTAAAAGGCCTTAAAAGGCTCCGCCTAGGCGGGCCTAGGCCCAAGGCGTCAGCCTAAAGCCTCGCACAGCCCATAGGCGTGACAAAAGCGGCCAAAATTTTAAGGAAGCCCATAACAATTAAAACTACTGGTCCTGGACCAGATAAGCCGGTCATCAAGCTTTCAACCAGGTCGCTTGCCGCTGATCTGAAAATGCGTTGGCGAGGGACGAATTTATAACGGCTTGGAAGGCGGAAAAATGTTTTGTAATCGGTGTGGGAAAAACAAATTGCATAAAGTACTCCGTATTTGCTAGGTGCAGTTCCATCTCACCCACAACTTCAATGTGCTCTTTTAAAATTTGAAACTGTGAAACTTTAGAGATTACTCCGTATTAGTAATTTAGTATAATAGCTTGACATTAATACGCTAACAACTACTATGTATTATTATTATTGATAAGATATTAATATTAAGATTGTTTTAATTATTGTTATTATTGTTATACATTATTATTCTATTTTATTGTTATCATTATCAAGATCCTCACTCTTATCATTTTTATTAGAGGGTTTTTCAAAAATATAACTCTTTTTGTCCCGTAGAAATGTTCTCATTTCCTTTTTGTACGTCTTATATAAAGATTCTCATTTCTATTTTGAGAAACAGTTCACAATTATAAATGATAATTTAATTATTAAATATTAGAAATAATACATCTAAAACCTCACATTCATTTGTCGTGGAACCTTCCAATGAGATGAAGGTAGTACTATAATAAAAATTATGTTCTTGAATAGCATTATTTAAAAATAGTTTTAGAAAAATTAAAATAAATGATAACAAATCATGACTACTACATTTTCAGGCCTAACGTAACATTAAAGATGTAACATATCTATAAAAGTGTTACATATTTCTCTAATGTAACACTTTTTAGACCTAGTGTAACACTTTCTAGAAGTATAAATGTTACATTAGGGACATAAAGTGTTACAATAGGTCAAATGCAACATGAGCAAATGTAATGGTGAAAAAGTGTTACATTATCTCTAATGTAACATTTTTCAGTGAATTGTAACACTTTTAGGTGATTTATTAGGGGTTGAAATGTTGTAGTGTGATCAAAACGCCTTTTCACGCCTACGTCTCGCCTAAGCCGCCTAGGCTTCAAAGGGTTAAGGCTTGGATGTGCCGCCTCGACACGCCTTACGCCTTTTAGAACATTGTCATCAACATATAATTAAAATTAATTTATTATGGTTTCCCCTAATGTTTGCCCCCTGTTTACCAACTTTGCTCTGTTCTCAACTCAAAATAGGTATACAAGGATGGCTAAAACAGCGAGTGAAGAACAAATAAGCATCGACAGAGAAGAACAGAGTATCAAGATACTGAAGAAAAATCCGCAAAGCGGCATCGGAAAGACTCTCTGTGTGCTTACCTTCCGTGAAATATTCGTAGTTAAGGTAAACACAAATTGTTTCGTGATTGACGAAATCGGCGACAATGATATTTGCACTGCAATAGGTCTGCCAAATCTCATAATGGGTATGGTGGCAATTAAGTCTAAGATATTGTTGGTAGGCGGTGAAGAGCTTATTAAAAATGGTAGTCGTCGCACTTTTGTACAAATAGAAATTATGATGAAATCCTTCCAAGTAATGTCTATGAGCTGAAGCAAGATACCAAGTCCATGACAGTAGGTGCTTCAGAGGTCATCCCAAATCTAAATGAGGGAAAGCTAATGCCCATTGTCCAAAATTTCGGCAGCAAGATATTTGTACTCCAGAGAAAGGCCTATTTCAAACGAAATGTGCACAACTCTTGTACCAAAAAATGCATTTTTGAAGTTTATGATTTTTCTACTCCTACCGAAGGGTGGGTTGCTAAATTTACGCCTATCCATGATATTGTTGAATCCTCGGGTGGGTACACAGTGTATACGTACTGTCGAGTAGCGGACAAGTTATACTTGAATGTCGGTTTAGATGCAGAGAATAATTTGGTTTTTGATCTAAAGACGGAGAAATGGTCTATGAATGATTGTTTTTTTGCTAAGTGGACTTCTCCTTCCCAGTTACGAGTTGGTGTCTCTGTTCCGGGTTTAGATCATGGACAGCATGTCATTCTTGGATTTGAAGACCGTGAGTGGTGTGGCTCCCCACGATTTTATGCTTGGCTTTTCACTCAAGGAAAAGGGTTTTCATGCTATCAAAGTATTGATGACATCTTCTCTTTAGGAGAAGTGGAGTTATGTTTTCTAAGCTGCGAATTTCTTGAGTTGGGGAATGGTGAGTTCTTTGGCATCTTGATATGTCAGAATGTAGAATTGGAGGACTTCTATCTTGTTGTATCAACATTTTGCCTTGGCGTGATTACTACACCTGCGCCCTCATTTCCTCCTGTAGAGGATCCTTTGGAAACCCATTTCCTTGAGGTTAACCACAGGAACCAGCAAGTGTTCAAATTGGAATCGCCTCCCCATGGATGCCCCTATATTGAAGGAGCAGCAGTTCTTTAGGTATCTCCTAACTCATTATTTGCATTATTCTCTTTATTCAACATTTATCCTGCTTCGCTTTTTGCTTTTCCTTTTTAGAGTTTGTTTGCTCATCCTGTCATAGTATGTACATAGAAAGGGATCATTATCTTCCCAAAACCTTAATAGAATAAGGACTTGAGTTTTCACTCCACTGGCTCTATACTTCTGATAATTCTTGAACCTAAATTCTAGGGATGGCAATCATCACATGTTCTTCCAATCCCCTCTCTTTAAATCTGAGCCAGTAACTCCACTGGATCTTTGATCTTGCAAAATTTTTGTCATCAAATCCTGAATGTATTATGAGTATGAGTAGATATGTAGGGTATCATAGAAGTAATTTCAGTTACGCACACCTCAATTTTGACCATAAATGAATT
The DNA here is from genome assembly GCA_945859915.1 of Cuscuta epithymum. Taxonomy (NCBI): domain Eukaryota; kingdom Viridiplantae; phylum Streptophyta; class Magnoliopsida; order Solanales; family Convolvulaceae; genus Cuscuta; species Cuscuta epithymum. Next base: position 2,597,921 of record CAMAPF010000108.1, on the reverse strand, counting down.
CACCGATGTGACACGTAAATGCGAAAATCATGGGGAAACGGGAAACTTCAACTTTTGCTCAAAAAACGTTTGTTTGAAGATTTTCGGAAGAGTTTGTAAAGTTTCCAAAACGGAAACATACTCTTTCCCGAGAGTTCCCATGCTACATAGGAATTCACTAATTCAGCGATCATTGAGGTATGAGACTGAATATATATTTATCATTTCGTGGATTCGATATGTTCATGGCACATTGGCATGTAGTTATATTCATACATATAGTTATGTATTTTACATATATATTGTCTGTTGGAGATTTATTAAGAAATGGAGCTCAAGTGTTTGACACGATTTTGAGATGTTATTTTAATAATTATTGTCAAGCTTTAATTATTAAATATAATAATAAAGATTATTAGTTATAATTATTATTATGTAAATTATGGTACTAAATAGGTATTTTAGTTAACATAATTTATATAATAATAATTGATTTCAAAAGTGGTCATGCATGTACTCAGTTTTTAATTAAAAATAAATTGTTTTTTAAATAATTAAAGATGCACGTACCTTTTTGACTTCAAAAGGTGTACCTTTGTTTCTATTAATTTTAAATGGACGAAGGGAAAAGTCACGACAGTTACCCGGCTTTTAGAAAACTCATTTCTCAGCGGAGCATCGTGATTTTTCATAAAGGCATGACCATTTAGAAGAGATCTCTATACTCTTTAAAAGGAGAAAGAGGGATGTTGGGCGGAACATACGAACGTACAAAAATAAACACTTGCTCTCTTGCTTTGCCATATTGTATTACTATTAACTGCAGTAATAGTAATAAAATACTTAGACTACTTTATATACAAATCACTTGTTCGGTGTTATTTTATCGGTAACTAAAATACACCATACACCTTTTTATCCCAAAAGTTCTATCTTGTAACCCAGTTACTGTGATAAGGGTAGATAGTAAACTTTTAGGAAAACGTATTTAATACGTGACTAGAAGTGATATCCGGTTCAGCCATATTTCACACCCTTGTATTTCACTATTTTCATCCTCCTGTTCTAACAATCTAAAAGTTTACTAATCTGAAAGTATGGCCGCTACTCAACGTGATATCATCAACACCAATTTTAAAAAATTGTAAAAATTTGAAGGTGTGGAGTTTCGAAGGTGGCAGAAAAAGATGCATTTTCTGCTCACCACTTTGAAAGTGGTCTATGTGTTAAGCACCCCGAGGCCGCCCGAGGAAGATGAAAATGAGACTTTGGAAACAAGCCGCCGCCGCATAAAGTGGGACAATGATGACTATATCTGTCGTGGACATATTTTGAATGGTATGTGCGATTCTCTTTTTGATGTGTATCAAAATGTTGAATTTGCTAAAACGTTGTGGGAATCGCTAGAGTCTAAGTACATGACCGAGGATATATGCTTCTAGTAAGAAATTTTTCATTAGTTACTTTAATAGTTACAAAATGGTGGACTCCAGTTCGGTCATGGAGCAATTTCATGAAATTCAACGTGTATATGATCAACTTTTGATACACAACATGCATGTCAATGAAACCTTTGTTGTCGGTTCTATAATCGACAAATTACCCCCTTCATGGAAGGAAGTGAAAAATAGCCTCAAACGCAAAAAGGAGGATTTGTCAATGGAGCAACTTGGTCGCCGACTTCAAATTGAAGAAGGCATTAAGTTGCGTGAAGGTGACAATGGTAAAAAGAGCGACCTTCCAATTTCCTCTATAAATGTTATGGAGGAGGGACATTCAAGTGGGTCTAAGAAATATAAAAAACGTCCCGGGAAATTCACCAAAGGTTCCAAGTTTCAAAAGAAGCCAAAAAAATAAGAAAGTGGGATCTTGTTGGAAATGTGGCGGTCCACACTTCAAGAGGGACTGCCCGAAGGTGAAGAAGAAGGCCCAACCGAACGGCCATCCTAACGGTGGCCAAGACAACCAAGGTCAGAATATTTTTGTAGTTACAAATGATGATGATAACAACATGATTTTTGTAGCTATGCTTTCTGAAATTTGTGTTGTGCAGGATGATGAATCTTGATGGATCGACACCGGAGCGACAAGGCATGTATGCAAAGATAGGCAAGCCTTTAAGACTCTAAAAGAGTTGGAAGAAGGGCCGATCTTATACATGGGAAATGATTCTACTGTGCAAATTCAAGGAATCGGCCAAGTAGAGTTGGAATTAACTTCCGGAAAGAAATTAATTCTTAATGATGTGTACTTTGTACCACAAATCCGGAAAAATCTTGTCTCCGGTGGCATCCTAAATAACTTTGGGTTTAAACTTAGCTTTGAAGCAAATAAGTTTATTTTATCTAAGGGTGGTGTATTTGTAGGCCAAGGTTTCTTTTGTAATGGCATGTTCAAACTAAGTGTTGTAAATAAAGTGATTAATTCCGTTTATATGGTTTGTGATTCATCTTTGTGGCACAATAGGTTATGTCATGTTAATTATCGTAGATTAAGTGACATGTCTAAAGTAGGATTAATTCCTCCTTTTAATATTAACATAGAAAAATGTAGAACTTGCATGTTAAATAAAATCACTAGAAATTCTTTTCAAAATGTTGAAAGAAAATCCAACATGCTTGAATTAGTGCATAGTGATTTGTGTGATTTCCATGGCACTCCGTCTTTTGGAAATAAAAAATATGTAGTCACATTTATTGATGATTGCACAAGATATTGTTATATATATCTTTTATTTTCAAAAGATGAGGCAATGGATAAATTTAAAGTTTTTAAAACGGAAGTTGAGTTACAAACCGGAAATAAAGTAAAAAGGCTTAGAACTGACAAAGGAGGAGAATATTATGAGCCTACATTTTTTGAATCCGTTGGAATAATCCATGAAACAACAACCCCTTACACGCCGCAACAAAACGACATTGCTGAAAGAAAGAATAGAACTTTAAAAGAAATGGTTGATTCCATGTTGTCTAATTCGGGCTTAAGTAATGGATTTTGGGGTGATGCTATGTTAACTGCTTGTTATATTCTTAATAGAGTGCCTAACAAGAAAAATAAGATTACCCCATACGAACTTTGGCACAAAAGAACACTCTAACTAAGTTATCTTAGAGTATGGGGTTGTAGGGCAATCGTGAGATTACCGGAACCTAAAAGAAAAACGTTAGGTGAAAAGGGGGTAGAGTGCATATTTATTGGATATGCTGAACATAGTAAATCTTATCGATTCTATGTTATTGAACCGAATGACTCAATTGCGGTTCACACTGTTATTGAGTCTAGGGACGCTCTTTTTGATGAGAAGCGGTTCACTTCTATTCCTATGCCAAAGGATGTTGATCCTGGTTCAAGTAATTCACGCTTATATGAACTGGAAAAGGATCATGAAAATGAGCCTGAAATAAGACGGAGTAAGAGGGCTAGAAAAGAAAAGTCATTTGGTCCCGATTTTCAATTGTATTTGGTTGAGGGATCAAGAGAGACCCTTGAAACTCAAACATTATATTGTTATAGTGTTGAGGAGGATCTTAACTCTTTTGAAGAGGCAATGAAATCTCAAAATGCTTCCTTCTGGAAAGAGGCCGTAAATGATGAAATGGATTCAATCATGGGCAATAATACTTGGGTTCTAAGTGATTTACCACCCGGTTGCACACCAATCGGTTGTAAATGGATTTTCAAGAAGAAAATGAAAGTTGACGGTACCATTGACAAGTTTAAAGCTAGATTGGTTGCACAAGGCTTTAAACAAAAACATGGTATTGATTACTTTGACACATATGCACCGGTAGCTAGAATAACTACCATAAGATTGTTAATTGCTTTATAGGCTATTCACAATCTTGTGATTCACCAAATGGATGTAAAAACTGCATTCTTAAATGGTGAATTGGAGGAGGAGGTGTATATGAAACAACCCGAAGGGTTTGTTGTTAAAGTACAAGAAAAGAAAGTTTGTAAACTTGTCAAGTCCTTGTATGGTCTGAAACAAGCACCTAAACAATGGCATCAAAGATTTGATGAGGTGGTGCTGAAAAATGGTTTTAAAATAAACCAATCAGACAAGTGCATATATAGCAAATTTAATGAGCATGGAAATGGTGTCATTATTTGTCTATATGTGGATGATATGCTCATATTTGGCACTGATTTGAGGCAAGTGAAAGAAACAAAAGCTTTCCTCTGTTCAAACTTCTCCATGAAAGATATGGGTGAAGCGGAAGTTATCCTTGGAATTAGGATAATTAAACAAGGTGATACTATCACCTTAACACAATCTCACTATGTAGAGAAAGTGTTGAAAAGATTTGGGAGTTTGGATTGTTCACCAGTTTCCACTCCCATGGATCCTAGTTGGAAATTAGTTCCAAATAGTGGGAAGGCTGTATCACAGCTTGAATATGTTAGGGTGATTGGGTGTTTGATGTACGCAATGACTAGCACCCGGCCAGATATTGCATTTGCGGTAGGAAAGCTAAGTAGATATACTAGTAATCCTAGTATATTTCATTGGCAAGCCTTGAAGCGAGTGCTGAAATATCTAAAGAAAACAATGACCTTCGGCTTATGTTATAAGAGTGAACCCTCTATATTAGAAGGTTACAAGGATGCAAGTTGGATAATGACATTCATGTTCTTCCTTGAATATTAATTAATTCCTATTCCTATTACATATTAATATTTTGAGCAATACTTAAAGGATCAACTAGTTTTGTTTCATATATTAATTAATACTAGAATCGGTCGATTAATACGCTTGTTATTAACTCGGTCCTTTCACGGTAGTAAACTTGGGTTGTTAATGCATGCGTCTCATGGTTAATAAGCCAAGGGGAATTAATTATATTGATTAAACCAATAAACCGCTTGTGTTGAGGTTATCAATCTTAATCGTTTTCATCTTGATTTTATGGCTACTATCGAGTAAATATACGGCGCGTGTTCTATATTAACTCGGTAGTAAGTTTTATTAATGAACGCGTCTCGTTATTAATAACTACCCTCGATGAATTGGATATACTCCTCGATTGAGTATTCGAGAGGAAGATAGTTAAAGATATAACCGGGATCGACGAACATTTCATTAAGTGGATAAAAGCAAAGCCAAGTCCTCTTCTCATTAATTAAATCACATAACTCGTTCATCTTCGTATTTAAATATAATTTAAAGTTCTTCAACCAAATATAAACCCCCCTTTTTTGTTACTTATTTATTCTTGTAAGAAGAAAAGAATTCCTTTCCCTGTGGATACGAACCTTACTTCGCTATACTACGTATTAGTGTCGTATTGTATTATTATTTTGAGTGCACACCACGACAAAGTGCACGTCAAATTTGGCGCCGTTGCCGGGGAAAGGCAATTATTTCTCTTTTTATTTCAAGAAAAATCAAAATAAAAAAAAAAAATGTTTAATTAACCAAAAATATAAAGAATTCTTATTTTTCTATTTCTGAGCTTTGTGAAGTATATGGTCCGATATCGTTCTATAAACGAAACCACTTATCAAGCAAACCCCGAAATAGAACAAGCCTTCGAGAGGTTGAGAAATTTAATTCCGCACATACCCTCGGAGGAATCCTCAAACGCTAGCTCTAGTTCTAGCGAATCTGAAGAGCCAAGCACTATGGCTCAAGAAACAAGAACTTTGAGGGAGCTCACAGCTCCGAACTTGAACCAACAACCGTTGTGTATTACCTTCCCTACACTCAACGAGGGTAATACATTTGAGCTGAAATCTGGGCTCATTCATCTTTTGCCATCCTTCCATGGCTTAAGAGGGGAAGATCCAAATAAACACCTCTCGGAATTCCATGTCGTATGCACAAGCATGTGTCCTAATGGAGTCACCGAGGAGCAAATCAAATTGCGGGCCTTCCCATTCTCACTCAAGGACACCGCAAAGGATTGGCTGTTCTATCTTCCTTCGGGAAGTATAGGCACGTGGGCGGCAATGAAAAAAGCTTTCCTCGAAAGGTACTATCCCGCCTCTGTCTCCTCATCTCTCAAAAAGCAAATCAGCAATGTGGAGCAAAATGACGATGAATCGTTCTACGAATATTGGGAACGATTCAAGAAACTTTGCGCAAGCTGTCCATACCACGGCTACTCGGAGCAAGACCTCATTCTATACTTTTATGATGGTCTTTGCAATGATGATAGACGAATGATCAACGCCGCATGTGGAGGGGGAATCGTTAACAAGACTCCCTCTCAAGCTATGAATCTCATCTCGGAGTTGGCCGAGAATTGCAGATATCACAACGGGCGGACATCAACAAAAAGAGTTATGGCGGCCGAATCAACATCGTCTCTAGAAAGTCAAGTTGCCGGCTTGACTTCTTTGGTTAAGGATTTTCTGTTAAACTCCAAGACCCAAGAAGTCAAGGTCTGCGGCATCTGCACACAACAAGGTCACCCCACCGATGCGTGCCCGACCCTTCAAGAAGAAAATCCCGAGCAAGTCAACGCTTTGGGGTTCCCAAACCAAAAGAGGTATGATTCTTACGGCAACACTTATCACCCTGGGTTTAGAGATCACCCCAATCTTCGTTATGGGAATCCGCAAGGAAACCCACAACAAAATAACCCTCCACCAAATCAATTTCCTCCAAATAAACAACCGTACTCTAAACCCCAAGGCCAAGGCTCAACTATGTCCACCGAAGACATGATCCGAGCACTCACCTCCAATGTCTCAACCATGCAACAAAACATGGTTCAATTTCAACATGAGACAAAATCAAGCATCCAAAACCTTGAAAATCAAATGAGCCAAATCTCAAGTGCCGTGAGTAGGCTTGAAGCCAAGGATTCAACAAAGCTTCCATCTCAAACGGAGCCGAATCCTAGGCAACAAGCCCATGCGGTAACATTGAGGAGTGGCAAAGAATTGGTGATTGCCAAGGAGAAAGCCAAAAGCCACATTGGCGAGGAAGAAGAGGAGGAGGTTGTAGACAAAGCTCAACCTGAGGAGGAGGAAGCTCACACTCTCACCCCACCACCAACCATCCAAGAAGTTGAGGCACCATTTCCCGAAGCTCTAAGGGAAACACGGAGGGTGGACAAAGACAAGGACATCTACGAGACATTCTCCAAGTGTGAGGTAAATATCCCTCTTCTTAATTTAATAAAGGGTGTTCCCAGATTTGCAAAATTTTTCAAAGAGCTTTGTACAATAAAAAGAAAACATAGACTCAATGGAAAACAAAAAGTCCAAGTTAGTGAACGTGTTTCTGCAGTCTTTCAAAAGAAACTCCCAAAGAAATACAATGACCCCGGAATGTTCACTATACCTTGTAAGTTGGGCGGCACTACGTTTTCAAAGGCCATGCTAGACTTAGGAGCATCAATCAATGTTATTCCTTATTCTTTGTATAAAGCACTTGAGCTTGGCCCTTTAAACGAAACCGGAGTGGTTATCCAACTTGCGGATAGATCAAACGCCTACCCTAAAGGTATTGTCGAAGACGTACTAGCTATGGTAGACAATTTGATCTTTCCCGCCGACTTTTATGTTTTGGAAATGGAAAATGACAAGAATGCGGTTCCTATCCTTTTAGGAAGGCCATTTTTAAAGACCGCTAGAGCTAAAATTGATGTTTTTAGCGGATCTTTAACTCTGGAATTTGATGGAGATAAAGTTGAATTCAATATTTACGACTCCATGAAATACCCAAATGAAAATCATTCTCTATTTGCCATTGATATTATAGATCCCATTGTGCAAAATACTTTTGAAATGAATGGGGAGGATGAGCTACTAAGTGTAATTGAGAATGACCTCGGGGAAAATTCTTTAGAACTTGCTTTGACCCCCAATAGGCAAGCCATGATGGTGGAGTTGGATAACCATTTCCAACTTCCACTTATGCCACCGGGGTCAAGAGCATTCCCACTGACCATCCCCGAGGAAAAGCTTTTGCCTTCTATTTTGCAGGCCCCCGAAGTTGAGATGAAACCACTCCCAACACATTTGAAATATGTGTACTTGGGAGAAAAAGAAACATTACCGGTCATAATCTCAAACAAACTGACCGGGGGAGCAAGAAGAAAAGCTAATTGCGGTGGTTAAAGAGCACAAACTTGCAATCGGATGGACTATAGCCGACATTAAAGGCATTAGTCCATCTACTTGCATGCACCGCATCTTGATGGAGGATGAAGCCAAACCAGTGCGCTAACCACAACGGAGATTGAACCCACCTATGATGGAGGTGGTAAAAAAGGAGGTCATCAAGCTTCTCCAAATGGGGATAATCTTCCCCATATCCGACAGCAAGTGGGTTAGTCCAACCCAAGTTGTTCCCAAGAAGACCGGAGTCACGGTGGTGGAGAACAAACATGGAGAACTTATGCCCACTCGAATTCAAAATGGATGGAGGGTATGTATAGATTACCGTCGCCTCAACGCGGTAACTAGAAAGGATTTCTTTCCTTTACCCTTCATTGATCAAATGCTTGAGAGACTTGCGGGGCATAAATTCTATTGCTTCCTTGATGGCTATTCCGGGTACTTTCAAGTGCCCATAGCCCCTGAAGATCAAGAGAAGACAACATTCACTTGCCCATTTGGCACTTTTGCCTATCGACGTATGCCATTCGGACTTTGCAACGCACCCGCTACCTTCCAAAGATGCATGATGAGCATATTCTCCGAGTATGTTGAGCTATTTATGGAAGTTTTCATGGATGACTTCACAATCCATGGGGACTCATTTGATTCATGCTTATATCATCTCTCCCTTGTACTCAAAAGTTGTTTAGAATCAAACCTTGTTTTGAATTCTGAAAAATGCCACTTCATGGTGGAAGAAGGAATTGTTCTAGGCCATGTAATCTCTTCCAAAGGGATAGAGGTTGACAAGGCCAAAGTTGAAGTCATCCAATCACTCCCTTATCCTACCACCGTTAGGGGGATACGGTCATTCCTTGGACATGCAGGTTTCTACCGGAGATTCATCAAAGATTTCTCAAAGATTGCATCTCCTTTATGCACTCTTTTGCAAAAGGAGGTGGAATTCATCTTCTCCGAAGAATGCAAGAAGGCCTTCAATACGTTGAAGGAAAAGCTAGTAACCGCACCTATCATCCAAGCTCCCGACTGGTCTCTCCCATTTGAGATCATGTGTGATGCTAGCGACTATGCGGTCGGGGCCGTCTTGGGCCAAAAAGTGGGAAGAGCTTCTCATGTGATTTACTATGCATCCACCACACTCAATGATGCTCAACGCAACTACGCCACCACCGAAAAAGAAATGTTGGCCGTCGTCTACGCACTTGAAAAATTCAGGTCATACTTACTTGGAACCAAAGTGATCATTTACACCGATCATGCGGCTCTTAGATTTTTAATGACAAAGAAGGAGGCCAAACCGAGGTTGATTCGGTGGATACTACTCTTGAGCGAGTTTGATGTTGAGATCAAGGACAAGAAAGGCATGGAAAACTTGGTGGCCGACCACTTGAGCCGTTTAGTCCTTGATGAAGGAAATGATCATATCAAAGATGATATCCGAGGGGAATTTCCCGATGAGACTCTTTTTTCTCTTAAGGAAATTCGCCCTTGGTACGCTCACATTGTTAATTTCCTTGTTCTAAACAGGTTTCCACCAAGCTTCTCTAAAGCTCAAAGAGAGAAACTCCAACACGATGCAAAACAATATGTATGGGATGAACCATACTTGTGGAAACATTGCAAAGATCAAGTCATTAGAAGATGTATTCCCGAGACGGAGATAGCATCCATTCTTGCCTTTTGTCACTCACACGCATGTGGTGGCCACTTTGGAGGAAAGCGAACAGCCATGAAGATACTTGAATGCGGTTTCTGGTGGCCAAGTTTATTTCGAGATGCCCATGTCTTTTGTCAATCTTGTGACAATTGCCAACGCATGGGAAACATCTCTCGAAAACATGAGATGCCACAAGTTCCTATGCTCTATGTGGAGATATTTGATGTTTGGGGAATAGATTTCATGGGACCCTTTCCTAATTCCCACGGAAATCTATACATTCTCTTGGCGGTGGACTACGTGTCAAAATGGGTGGAAGCAAAAGCCACGAAGACCGATGATGCCAAAGTAGTTGCGGACTTTCTCAAAACCCGCATCTTCTCAAGGTTTGGAGTCCCACGCATTTTGATAAGCGATAGGGGCACACACTTCTACAACAAAACTGTGAGCGCCTTGTTAAAGAAATATGGCATCACTCACAAGCTCTCCACCGCCTATCATCCACAAACAAACGGACAAGCCGAGGTCTCAAACAGGGAGTTGAAGTCTATACTCCAAAAGACGGTGAATCCTAACCGAAAAGATTGGAGTCTTCGCATGGATGATGCCTTGTGGGCATATAGAACCGCTTTCAAAACACCAATTGGAATGTCCCCCTATAGACTTGTGTTCGGGAAGGCTTGTCACCTCCCGGTCGAACTCGAACATAAGTCTTATTGGGCGGTAAAGACATTCAATCTTGACATGGAGCAAGCGGGGATGAAAAGAAAACTACAACTCCAAGAGCTAGAGGAACTTCGACTTGAATCATATGAGAATGCCGCTATCTACAAGGAAAAGACGAAGGTATGGCATGATAAAATGATTATAAGAAAAGACTTCCAAATTGGAGATAAAGTCCTTCTATTCCGATCACGCCTTCGTCTTTTCCCCGGTAAACTGAGATCACGATGGGAAGGACCATTTGAGGTGGTCAAAGTCTACTCACACGGAGCGGTTGAGATCAAAAGCCTTGACACCGATAAAATCTTCAAGGTTAACGGACATCAACTCAAACCATTCCTTGAGGGCTTCCAAAAAGAGAGCGTTGAATGCATGGATCTCTTCGATCCAACATATGAAGGATGAATAAAGCTATGGCGTCGTGCCACGACGTTAACTAAGGCGCTTCTTGGGAGGCAACCCAAGCAAAGGTACGTATTTTTTTTGTGTTTGTTCTCGAATGTCAACTTTTGGGAGAATGGGAGGAAATTCTCAAAAAGGAAATAAGGGAAAAATAACATTTTCAAGGCCTGGGGAAACCCCCGATCGGTCATCATCAGTTACCCGGTCGGATCCATGCCGAAAAGAGGATTAAAATGGACCAAACAAAATTCCAGGCTAATATACCCGATCGAGTAACATTCATACGCGGTCGGGTATAGAGTAAAAAAAAGAAAGACGGGGGATCGAGTACCCCATACTCGATCGGCCAAAAGGAAAAAATGCACGAATACCCGATCGGGTATACCTCATACTCGATCGGGTAATCGACCCCTGGAGCCAATTTTAAAAAATCCGCCAAATACCCGATCGAGTAAATTAATATACTCGATCGAGTATATTTCAAGAAAAACCTACGGCGGCCAAAATTCGATCGAGTATACCCCATACTCGACCGAATACACAAACCTGGAACCAATTTTTTAAAAAAAGGGGTATACCCGATCGAGTATATTACTATACTCGATCGAGTATATTTCAAGAAAATCCTACGGCGGACAAAACTCGATCGAGTACGGGGTATACTCGATCGAGCCCGATCCCGAAACAAGAACAAACCGAGGTATACCCGATCGAGTAATCGGGGTACCCGATCGGGTACACGGGTTTTAAACGCAAATCAAAGGCCAAATCCAACCATTCTTCTTCCCCAAAATCCCAAAAATTCGAACCCCTTCTCCCAAATCCTCCATTTTCACACCTTCAAGCTTTGATTACTTTCTCATATCTCAACCAAATCCACCCAAACCACCACCAAAACACTCCCTACACTCCCCTCTACAACCTCATACCAATTAATCCCTCTCTCTCTCTCCATTTCCCAAAATCCGAAAACCTACCCCCAAAACCCCAAATCCGAACCCAACCTACCTATTTGCTCAAAAATGGCACCAAAAAGGAACCAACCGGAGGGCTCTAACTCAAGGGGGCCTATCCGAGGCTATGAGGATGTTCAATTTGGCCCGGGGGATCATCGGAAGCGCTTTGTGGCCATTCTAAAAAGGCAAGTCATTCCTTCTCGCTTTTTATGCCATGAAGCTCTTAATTCACTAGGTTTGTTGGATGGCATGAGAGAATTGTTTGATGAATTGCATATGGGCTTGCTTCACTACTAGAATTTCTGTCATTTGCTGCTCCCTATTTGCTGCGGTTGTAGGCATACCCGCAGCAATATGTTAGAAATTAGAACTATTTGCTGCGGTTAAAGCGGAAGCGCAGCAATTGGGACGGAAATTTCTAGTTTATTTGTTGCGGTGACAATAGAACCGCATCAATTACTATTTAAAATTTAAATTCAATTACCTTTTGTTGCGGGCATGTAACTAGCGCAGTAATAAAATCCAAAAAACAGATAACTGTGCGCTCTAGGTCAATCTGTTCGCTGTGCAGCCTCCACCTCCATTTCAGTTCAGATCTGCAGTCCAATTCGCAGCCGACTCGCGTCGATCGTCGGCTCCTCCCTGCTGAAGCCGCCGCACGCCGCACGCCGCCCGTCCAGCCGCTGCTGCCGAACGCTGCCCCTCCCAGCTGCATCCGCCGAACACCGCCCCTCCCAGCTGCATCCGCCAAACGCCGCCCTCTCAGATGTAGACGCCAAACGCCGTCCCCTCCTAGTACAGTCCTTTTCCGGCTCATATTTACTCAATAGAGGTTTTGTTTCCATCCTTTTATTTTTTACTTTTTTTAATTTATTGAATTTTATCAAATTTGTTGAAGACTAGTATTTGTATGAATTCATTGAATTAGTATTTTTTTGGAGAAATTGAATTAGTATTGATACTTATGTTTGGATGAAATTGATGAGTATGTTTTTTTTCAAATTATTGTGTAAGTTGAATTAATAAAAATAGACATTTTTATAATAAAATTATTATTTATATACTAGTACTTATGTTTATGGAGAATGTCATATTTTTATACTGCGTATTTATTTAGTTGGATGCCAGTAGGGAGTGGTTTAATTTATAGAATGTAGTTTTTTGAAAATCTAAACATTCATATTATATCAAGTAAACATATAGGAAAACATCAGGATAAAGGTTAATAACAAGCTAGCTAAAAATGAATAAGTAAATTACAATATATCAATACTAATCTGGAACTATAAAAAGGACAATACTTACTAGTAGTCTACTAATAATAATAATAATACCAATGATTATAGAAATAAATCTTCAAATGGTTAAAAAAACAAAAAAAAAAGATCTTCAAATTTCCAACTAAAGCAAATACTAGAAATTCTAGAAGACCAAGAAGAGGGCAGAATAGGGTGGGTTAAAAGGTCTTGAAATATTCGGCGAAAGGAAAAGATTGATTGTTGTAAAAGAGAACTTGCTTTTGATTGATTTTACTCTTAAGTTATATTAATATTTGTCCAAAAGGACCCATATTATCACCCCTGGTAACTAAAATTTATTGGTGATTTAATTTGGCATTCTTAAGAAATTCTGGTGTTATTATCACACAACACTTATACCACATGAAAGGCTTAGCACAAATTTATAAGGTGAACTATGCAGTGTTGGTGTTAAGGTTTTATTAACTCCTCCAGTCCTCCTGCGCATGCTAGATATTAAGGTTTAATTTATTAACTCCTGATTCATGCATATGCAGTGGGTAGAGACATGGATGAAGTGCTCACGTGTGTAAAAAAATGAAAGATGAAGGGCTTGAAATAAGTTTGGTGACTTACAATAATGTTATCGTCAGTGGATTTACTAAAGTGGGCAATGTCGATTAAGTAATTCATGTGTCTCAGAGTCAAAGTGGCATATCAAGCATTTTAGGATGTTACATAAACGTGTTAAGTTGTTTATGTTAGTTATTTCATATGTTCTAATTCAGTTTAGTTAATGACATATATATTGACATCATGCTTTGGTTACTAGAATTATTACATGCTATCCTAATGATTCTTATATTTTTAGACATGCTGGGTAAGAATACATTCTTAAGTGAAAGATATTGGAAATCTGAGCCATATTTTGTTTTTTGTTTTTGGCAGATGATGAGGTGCTTATAATTTAAAGAGACACACAAACTTCAATGCAATGTTAAAGGTGTTGTTTTTTACCCTTGATGTTCACTTTGCTTTTTGTAATCCTTTATTTTGTCACGCATATCTTGAAATGTAAGCATGCATTAATTGGAGTTGCTGATTATTTTAATTATTTGCTGCGGTCATATATCAACCGCCGCATATAGCGGAATTCTTTGCTCCCATTTGCTGCGTTCAGGGGAGAGCTGCAGCAAATAACCCTGTATTCTCAACACAATTGCTACGGTTATTGGAGAACCGCATCAATAACTCCTACTCCGTATTTATCTACACTTTACTCCTATTTCCCCAATTTTGTAATCCTCATCTCCAGCCACACACACCTTGCCTCCCTTCCAGCCGTTACAGTAGCTGCCGATTAGAATCGCCGACGCCGTCTCTGATTTTAGTCTCCAAAGACTGCCATCGTGCTGGTGTTTCTCCGCCACATGTAGTTTTCCCAACAAGCCGTTGTCGAGTGTATTATTATTCGTTTAAATATTTTATGGCTACATGGGGTGTTAGTATGCTATGTAGCTTTGTTGTCATCCATTTATATGCATGTGCTTTCTCCTTGTATCAATGAGAAAGAATATATAGAATACCCATTTGAATAACTTCCTCTCTCTCCATATTTTTAGTTCTAGGTTTCTAGCAAATGTAGAAGGTGCCAGAAGCTAAGGGCATATCAAAGACTCTGAAGGTTGCCATCATGATATTGTAAGTACTACATAAGTTTTTAGCTTTAATAAAGTGTGAGCATTAAGAATGTAATTGCATTTTATAACAATAACAAAGTCGGAATTTGATTTTTTATTAAGAGCAAAAACTGAATCCAGTATTCTTATTTCGATCTTGTTGAGGTTGAGGTTTTGTTCTTCAATGACATGAAGTGCAATATAATGTGCATTTTTATGTTTCTTCATCATTGCATCCATTAACTTGTTTTCAAATTATAAATATAAATGTTTTATATTTCAGGGTTATCAAAGCGCCAAAAGATCCTTTGTAGGGTGATGAAGTATCTAAAGTTTGCGACGAACTCACCATATATGTGTGATAATTTTTTATATATTTTTTGTATACTTTTAGTGACAATAAACTCTGAAAGAGAAAGTAATTTGTATGGTACTAGTTTGGAATTTGGTGATGTATAACTCAATTATTTTGGTATCGTGATTTGTGATTGTGGTTGGTGTATATGAGGTACTCAGATGGTAGAAATGATTTTTCATAATTTTAGAAGTGTATATATTTTTGTCTAATAGCTGGCTTTGTAATTTACGCAGAAGTACAAAACGAAAAACAATATGCCGATGTTTTATGAAGTGTTTGCTGCGGTTCAAGATAACCGCAGCAATATGTCAAAATTCAATTTTTCTATGATAGCTATTTGCTGCGGTTCAGAACCGCAGCAAATACGTTTTCCTACTATTTGCTGCCCTGCCAATTGCTGCGGTTCATAACCGCAGCAAATAGCTAAAAATAACCGCAGCAAATAGCTATTTTTCTAGTAGTGCTTTTTAATGTGCAATATAATTGTAATGAAAGAGTCATCTATGAATTTTTGAGTTCGGCCAAGTTTGTGTTGGATGAAAATCATTTCTATGATGATACACTCTCGTTTCGGTTGATGAACACCGAATACACTATAACGAGACGTGATTTTGCCGAACACTTTGGACTCCGATTCCCACATGAAAGGGAAATTCCGGATAACACTATGGATGCATATAATCTTTGGGGCAAAATGACCGGAGAACGGAATTTTAGCACGTCCCAACTTTACATAAGTCACGTGCAACATCCCCTTCTCCGGATTTTCCTCAAATTTTTGTGCAACTCTTTGCTTGGCCGGCCCAACAACCATCACACTCGGATAGGGGATGTAGCCATTCTCACTCTTGCTCTTTTCCGCAATCCCGTTGAGTTCAACATTTGCAACTTGATTTGGGAACATCTAGAGAAGGCTATCACCAAAGGGAGGAACATTGTTTTAGGGGGTGTCATCATGCATTTGGCTTCCAAATTTGGCTATGTGGATAATGCCACAATCTCTAGAGATTCATTGATGCACCTTGGATGGTTGTCCAATGCACAATTGATCTCTTTGGGTAACAAGGACCACAACGGAACCCAACGATATAGATGGCACATGAAGTACCCCGAACCGGTCAAATACTTCCCCCTCCCATGCGATGAATTACCTAGACTTAGGTATAAGATGGAACCCGCCCACATTCCACATTACCTCCTCCCCAACAACATCCCACCTCATCTCCAAGCTCAAGCCGACCAAGCCGAACAACCCAATCCCCAACCGGAGCAACCCGAGCACCAAGAGGGATATGAACATGTCCAACATGATATCCCCGACCTCCCCCAAAACCCGCCACCACAAGACTTCTTCCAACAACTTTTGGCGGGTCAACAATCCCTCTTAACCGGTTTCCAAACAATGAGCCTTGATTACACCAAAATGGGAGAGCAATTCACCCAACTTCAAGGAGAAATAGGCCATTACCGGAACGAGCAACAAGCAAGAGATCGGCAATTTGATGCTTACCGGGAGGAGCAACGGTTGGCTTTTCAAAGGATGGAGGAACAAAGGGCGGCCGACATGCAAAGGTATGAAGAAGACTACCGGAGGATGTATGGGCCGACATATTCGTACATGTCCCAACTTGGGGGGTTTGCATCAATGGCCTCACCTCCACCGGCACCCTCATGGTATAACCCCTCCGATTGGGGAAATTTCGGTGGCTCTAGTTCCGGCGGTGGTGGCTATGATGGCGGGGATACTACCATGGGCGAGGGGGACGGTGATGACATGCACGGGAGAGGCTTTGGAGGAGGCTACTACGGAGGAGAAGGCGGGCACTAGGGATAGTGCCATACTTCAAGTGTGGGGGAGGAAGATCATCTTTTGGTATGTACATCCCTTTGAGTTTTTTTACCTTGTACTAAGCATTAATTTTTGTGCTTTAGTTATACACAAAAAAAAAAAAAAGAAATAAATGCTAGTTAGGTTGAAAACCCAAAAGGGCAATCTAAGCAACAAGGGCTTACAAAAAAAAATGAGTGAGTGAAAAGAGAAGGAAAAGAAAAAGAGATGCTAGGATGAAAACCTGAAAAAGGCTCCTAGGCAAAATGAGAGATAAGAGAGAAATTTGTGTTTTGCAGGACACCACCTCTTGGAGAAGAGGAGGAGAAGAGAAAGAGAAGAGGAAGAGAAGAGAAGAGGAAAAGAAGAAGAAATAAAGGGCATAGAGGACTAACAAACCCAAGAGAATTGTTATTTTATGAACTAATTTGCAACCTTGGTGGTCTTGTGCTCTTTCTTACTATTCTTCAAACTTATGATCTTTGATTGAACATTGTGTAAACATTTGGTTTTACTCGAGGTCGAGTAAAGAAACTAAGTGTGGGGGAGTTGACATTCATGTTATTTCCATGTTTATATTTGTGCTTTTGATTAGTTTTGAGTGATTATTACTCTAGAAATTACACACTTTTGGTGTAATAGTTTAGTTTGTAAAATGTTTGTAAATTGTTTAGATTAGATTTGTTCTGAGCTCAAACAGGTCCAAGACCACTCTAAGGACCATTGGTGAACATCACAAGTGGAAGGAAGGTGCAAAAATTCCAAAACAAAATGAAGATCCTGATTTTTGGTGTTGTACCCGGTCGAGTATACCCTATACTCGATCGGGTAAGTTGCTAAAAAGTCAAATCAAATCAACCCGGGAACAAGGCAACATGCAGGAAGATTTTTAACTCGATCGTGTATCCATACCCGATCGGGTAGCCGACATACCCGATCGGGTATGACCCCAGATTTTCAGTTTCGAAGAAACTAACCCTTACCCGATCGGTTGAGCTGAAAACCCGATCGGGTACACGACCCTGCAGGCCTAAAAAGCCTATAAATACACCCCATTTCCTCCACAAGAAAATCACCAATTCACATATACTTCTTAGCTCAGTTTAGACAAGTTCTTTCTTTATATTTTTCATCATGTTTAGTCTCCAAATGAGGAGCTAAACTCTTCCATCTTGGTTTTGCTACTTTGAAGCTTAATGAATTGTAAGTTGTGAGTTATTTTCTTTAATCTTCTTCCTTGAATATTAATTAATTCCTATTCCTATTACATATTAATATTTTGAGCAATACTTAAAGGATCAACTAGTTTTGTTTCATATATTAATTAATACTAGAATCGGTCGATTAATACGCTTGTTATTAACTCGGTCCTTTCACGGTAGTAAACTTGGGTTGTTAATGCATGCGTCTCATGGTTAATAAGCCAAGGGGAATTAATTATATTGATTAAACCAATAAACCGCTTGTGTTCTATATACGTGTTCTATATTAACTCAGTAGTAAGTTTTATTAATGAACGCGTCTCGTTATTAATAACTACCCTCGATGAATTGGATATACTCCTCGATTGAGTATTCGAGAGGAAGATAGTTAAAGATATAACCGGGATCGACGAACATTTCATTAAGTGGATAAAAGCAAAGCCAAGTCCTCTTCTCATTAATTAAATCACATAACTCGTTCATCTTCGTATTTAAATATAATTTAAAGTTCTTCAACCAAATATAAACCCCCCTTTTTTGTTACTTATTTATTCTTGTAAGAAGAAAAGAATTTCTTTCCCTGTGGATACGAACCTTACTTCGCTATACTACGTATTAGTGTCGTATTGTATTATTATTTTGAGTGCACACCACGACAAAGTGCACGTCAGATAACTAATCAAGAGGATTATTCATCCACAAGTTGATGATTATTCCTTCTTGGAGGAGGTGCTATATCATGGGCATCTAAGAAACAAACTTGTATCACAGACTCTACCATGGCTTCAGAGTTTATAGCTTTAGCATCAGCTTGTAAAGAAGCGGAATGGCTAAAGGATTTGGTGTTAGAAGTACCGATATGGCCTAAACCTATGGCACTGATATCAATCCATTGTGATAGTGCATCAACTCTGTCGAAAGCTTATAACCATGTGTACAATGGTAAGTCAAGGCACATAGGAGTGAGACACAGCTATGTGCAGGAACTTATTAGTTCTGGAGTTATTGTGATTGATTTTGTACGATCACATGTGAATTTGGCGGATCCTTTTACAAAGGCGATGCCAAGGGACATGGTGTACAAAACTGCAAAAGGGATGGGGTTAAAGCCCTTGGAACATAATCACAAGTGAAAGAAAGCGCAACTCAACGTCTAGTACAACGCTAGATTTTGAGTTCAATGATGATGAGTAAGTCACTCCGTGATTGAAGCACTTTTGAATAATGACCATCCCGAGGTAAGTGCTTGAGTCTGCAATGTGTGATGAGGTTGACTATGTCTTAATAGATCTTTTGATAAAGTGTTTTATTGCAGAACACGGATTTTAAAGATCTACCTATGTGAACTAGAATGCCGGCTGATTCACCAAGTTTAAGGCTTTACTTGTTGGAGCTCATGAATGGATATGGACACAAGGCCGTTAATAGTGTCAAGTTTCTAAGTGAAATTGTATAAAGACTTATGTGTGTAATATCTTCAATATTTCAAAGTGGTTATATAGTTCAAAGCTTAGTCTACTATTATGATCCGAAATATTGTAAAGAATATTGCACTAAATGAAAGTTCAATCGTTATGACACTTTCAATTAAGCATAAGTCTTGATAAGTAGTCTATTTGGCAAAGGAGCAAGCAAGATTTATTTCTCAATAAATGGAGGAGGATTGTTGGAGATTTATTAAGAAATGGAGCTCAAGTGTTTGACACGATTTTGAGATGTTATTTTAATAATTATTGTCAAGCTTTAATTATTAAATATAATAATAAAGATTATTAGTTATAATTATTATTATGTAAATTATGGTACTAAATAAGTATTTTAGTTAACATAATTTATATAATAATAATTGATTTCAAAAGTGGTCATGCATGTACTCAGTTTTTAATTAAAAATAAATTGTTTTTTAAATAATTAAAGATGCACATACCTTTTTGACTTCAAAAGGTGTACGTGTGTTTCTATTAATTTTAAATGGACGAAGGGAAAAGTCACGACAGTTACCCGGAAGCGTATATAGTACCACCGGTTGTACGGTGCTCACCGTACAGCCGGTGGCATTTTTGTAATTTATATGAAATTCGCGTCTCGTACTAAATGAGTATTAAACCACGCCTAGTGAGCAAGTGACATATTTTGTTGAGCATTAGAAGCATAACATTGAGCATCGTGATCTCTGCTTCATCTCTTCGAATTTACTTTCTTTTCCTTATTTTTTTTCTTTAAAAAAACTTATTAAATTATATCTATAATCAACTCTTATGAACTCCAGTAAGCGAATTTAATGCAATATGATACTTTTGAAATATACATTGTTATGTCATATTACAAATGAGCATAACATGAATACCCGTTGAGCATACATAACTTATAAAATGAGAATTGATATGAAAATCATAAGTACTTTTAATTGAACATCAAGACATTTTTATTGAGCATCAACTTGAAAAGTATTGCCAATGATTTTCATTATGCGATTGTGATGAACATTGAGTCTGTTCTTTTTAAATGAGCATAAAATAACACCAAATGAGCATATGTAACTTACAAAATGAGTATCAAAAGATTTAAAAGTCCATTTGTGTATGCTCATTCATTTTGACCTTATACTCATTTGAGTTTAACATTAATATGATACGTTTGAAACGAGTATAAAGAGGTACCAAATGAGCATACATAAATCACAAAATGAGTATAAAAAATTCAAAAGATCATTTGTGTATGCTCATTCATTTTCGGTTGTATACTCATTTGAGTTTTACATAAAACTCATTTTTAATATGCTCGATATTTATTTGTGTATGTTCATTCTTTTTAAGCTTATACTCATTTGAGTTAAATATAAACTCATTTCAGATTCGTCATCAAGAAATATGAACTCAAATCTCCTAAATCATCTTCCAATTTGTCTTCCCTGCATACTTCTTCCCGACCAACAAAGAAATCACCTAGAGCCGCCGTCTCTTGCGTAGCTCTGCTAGAGGAGAAGAGAGTGGCTAGAGGAGAGCTTGAGGAGAAGAGAGCTGTCAGAGGAGTTGCCTGCTTGGAGCTTGAAGTTCTTAGCAAGCACCGCAGAAGCAGGACGAAGCACGGACGGAGATCGGAGAAGCCAGGCGAGAAGCAGGGAAGAAGATCGAAGAAGCGCAGAAGTCCTAAAAAAGACCGGCTGTACCGTGCGCACGGTACAGCCGGCTGTACGGTGTATTTGGGCTTTTAGAAAACTCATTTCTCAGCGGAGCATCGTGATTTTTCATAAAGGCATGACCATTTAGAAGAGATCTCTATACTCTTTAAAAGGAGAAAGAGGGATGTTGGGCGGAACATACGAAAGTACAAAAATAAACACTTGCTCTCTTGCTTTGCCATATTGTATTACTATTAACTGCAGTAATAGTAATAGAATACTTAGACTACTTTATATACAAATCACTTGTTCGGTGTTATTTTATCGGTAACTAAAATACACCATACACCTTTTTATCCCAAAAGTTCTATCTTGTAACCCGGTTACTGTGATAAGGGTAGATAGTAAACTTTTAGGAAAGCGTATTTAATACGTGACTAGAAGTGATATCCGGTTCAGCCATATTTCACACCCTTATATTTCACTATTTTCATCCTCCTGTTCTAACATTGTCTCAATAGCAGCTGTCATTCCGCTATCGACTATACCACCCGTGATAGCGTTTTCATGGTTGGCCGCAAGGCTCCGATATCCAGGATTGACGGCACTGGCTCGACAACCTTATCACATCCAGCAGTAGTGGAAGGTTAACTTCCTTTAAAGCTAGTTTAGGACTTATTTCCGGGAAGATTTTAGTTGATTGCTTGCAAAATCAGAAAGTTGTCATGCTTGGGTGGCAGAACTGGTTTATCTGTTCAAACTTCTCCACCTTGTATGCTAATGATTGGCCCGTTTGTATCTTTGTGTTTCTAATTTGGATTATGACTTCTACAACAACAATCAAAAGATGCTTTCTTTTTTGGTTGTTTATACCTCAAAATCCACAGCAGTTTGATAGGAGTGGGCTGTTCATGTTTTTTGATGACATGGAAATATGTAAACTGGAGTTTCTATGTCTCAAGTGGACACTCCTCCAACTACCACATTCAAAAGTCTAAGACATTTCAACATACTTCCATGAGTTAAAACCCCAACATCATTGATGAATGGTTGGAATTCTCTAAATGTTTTAGATGAATGAATCTTAGCCATTCATCACGCCAACGTGCTCCTTAGTGAACATTCTTGCATGCTTCATAAATCTACTCCCTTTAGATTAGCTTTTCCACATTCATATGTTATTAGTAAGTCAATTAACTCTGAAAATAGGCTTGCACTTGGTACTAATTTCTCAGCTGCTATGAAGAAGAAGACGAAGAAGGTGGACCGGAGGGCCTGATCTCCAATAGGTTTCCATTCCAGGAAGCATTACACCACTTAGAGGGATATAAATTGGGCTTGTATGAATCATTTTTCCTTTTTCCTATTTTATTACGTAGTATTAGTATACACTCTCTTTGGATCAATGCCTAACATGTCTATCTTCTCTCATTCTTTTGAGTGGCGTAGGAATGAAAAGAATGCTTGTTTGATTCTTATTGAGTGCATATTCTGATTGATTAGAGATTCCTTATTTTTTTTCTAAATATTGAAATAGAATGTGTTAAGACCCGGGGTTCCATCCTAAAAGGTCAACCTATTAGGAGGAGTAACCCAAAGCTTAATATAGCACTCTAGTGCTTCTCAATTTTCCGGTGTGGGACATTTAACACCCCTCCTCACGACCAGACACTTCGTCTAGATCGTGTCGTCATTCATTTTTTCATCGGTTCGTCAATTTTTTTTATCGTGTCGTCATTTTTCATAAGGGGCCCCACACCATGGATTGATTTGGCTCTGATACCATGTTAAGACCCGGGGTTCCATCCTAAAAGGTCAACCTATTAGGAGGAGTAGCCCAAAGCTTAATATAGCACTCTAGTGCTTCTCAATTTTCCGGTGTGGGACATTTAACAGAATGGCTATGAATATGGCGAGTGCTGTGTTGATTTGGAATCAAATCGAAGTGGGAAAAACAAAAACTGACATGAAATTTTGGTTCTTATAATCCTCAAAACGGGATTGAATATCATAACTATCAAGTGTGATGTAGAAATGTGAGCAAGCTTGATAATAAGCCTGCTTCTTAAGTGAGAAGCATAAAGATTATTAACTTGCCTGAATACTTTGTTAAAGAAGAAAATTCAATGGGAAAAAGATGATGCACTAATAAGTAATAACTATTCGCATGTGCCGATTACTATTGACGGTGGTATTGCGTTCTTCCTTCAATCACCATTTGCTTTTACAAGTCGAAAATTAAATTGAGAGGGGTAATCACGGTTTGCTTTTACGAATCTAAAATATGATCGTGCATAATCATAATATGACATTAATCTCCAACATAATCAACTAAGCATTGATAGTGATCATAATAACTATTATACATAGTATTATGGTGGCCTTTTGTTAATCCACCGCCTTAATCCGACTTAACTATGTTCTTTTAAAAAAGGAATCCATGAGGGAGCAATAACTGTTCTAGACAATCAAAGTGTAATTGCTCCTTTAATTTATTCTATTTTAAATAAATTCTCTATTGATATACTGGGAGATGGAGCTAGTCTTTAACTACATCCTAATAGATATGAATATTTCATATGAAAGCCAGAATCTTTCAGAAAACAGATTCTTGTCTCGGCTTGACCTTTTATAAGTGGAGATAGAATAAAGCGGCCACAAAAAAGTGTTTATTGTCTATTCTTGATTCAACACATTTCCACGCCGTAGGGTAAACCATGGCCTCTAAGGTCCCCGACTTAACAGGCCAAGGATAGACAATAACTTCCCCCAAACACAGCGTATAACTTTCATCGTACTGTGCTCACCTCCGTTACCTTTTGAGAAGCCTACGCCCCATAGAGTTGTCTACTTGAAATGGTTCCTTCGTTATTTTTTGTTTTTACTAAAATAAATGTAAAAGACAAAAATATGATTTGATTTTAGTTTTTTTTTTTCCTTCAAAAAAGTAATCAATCATATCATGTATTACATCTGCTTAGTACTACGTATTACAATACGTTAATACTGAGTATAAGGATGTTTTTACTTGGACTATAATTTGATGGTCTGGTCTGGTCTGGTCTGGTCTGAACTGGTCTGGTCTGGTCTGGTAAGGTCTGGTTTCTTTGTATTTTTATAACTATCCAAGTCTGGTCTGGTCTGGTCTGAACTGGTCTGGTCTGGTCTGGTCTGGTTTGGGACAAATTACAGTCCAAGTAAAAACATCCTAATATAATACTCCATGTAAGGTAACAATTGAGCTACTTACACTTATCATTCATTTGATCTAAAAGAAAAGCGAAGGATGGAAACTTTTATCTCTTAGAGCATCTTTAATGGTATCGTGGATTGTATCTTGTAAAAGATGGACATGTCATTTATGTAGAAGGCCCGTGAAGCTGACGTGGACACACACACATTGAAAATATTATTTGTGCTCCAATGCAATCATAAATTAAAGAATGAATTTATATTCACACAATCACACATTGACATCTAACTTATCGTGTTACGGAGTATTATTTAACTCCGTTGTCTTTTTTAGCAATCAACAACAAGCCAAGCATTGCAACCAATATATTAATCTACAATCCACCATAACTCCATAAGCCTCGTACCATGGTATGTGTTATATTTTGAATGTTGCCATGGCAAAAAAAATAGTGTATGCAATGGTTGTTTCTTTCTTAGATTACAATGGTGCCCTTTTGAGGTGATCACCAAAACTACACTCTCATTTCCTCTTTCTGTCAATGATCCTATAGAAATCAATTTCCTCAAGAACTTGAAAAGTTTAAAATTAAAGAGTGTCCTCGGAAAATCGGGCCCCTTAATTGGTTCTTGGAGCAGCAGTTCTTTAGGTATTTTCTAACTCATTCTTTGCGTTAATCTCTTTACTTAGTCAACATTTTTCCTGCTTCGTTTTTTGCCTTTCCTTGTAAAGGCTTGTTTCCTCATATTGTAATTATTTGTGAACACATGGGGACCATTATCTTCTCAAAACGTTAGTAGAATAAGGTCTTGAGTTTTCACTCTATTAATGATTTTGGAACCTAAATTCTTAGGGATTGCAATCATCAATGTTCTTTTGCTTGCCTCTCTTCAAAACCAAATCTGTAACTCTAAAATCTTTGATATTGCAATAATTTGTGTCATCACAACGTGAATGGGATGAACATGTGTAGATATGTGCATGATCATTGAAGTAATTCCTATTAGGCACACCTCAATTTTGACCAAAAGTGAACTCACTAATTCAGTGACCATTGATCGAGGTTTGAGACTTTAATTTATACATTTATGTTTTCTTGGATTATTTGATCTTCATTG
This sequence comes from Cuscuta epithymum, assembly GCA_945859915.1. NCBI lineage: Eukaryota > Viridiplantae > Streptophyta > Magnoliopsida > Solanales > Convolvulaceae > Cuscuta > Cuscuta epithymum. The sequence goes on along the minus strand of CAMAPF010000108.1, from coordinate 2,572,391 downwards.
CATGTAATTAGATGCATACATACAATCATGTATTCTACGTGTATGCTGTTTGCAATCACTTGCATAGCAGCAGTCATCTCGTTATACAGCCCGCAATAGCATTTTGAAGGTTGGCCGCTATCGACCAATCTATAACTTACATCAAGATCACTCCATGTGTGTGCATTCATTTTTAGGACAGAAGCAAAACTTCTGAACTTTTCTCTGTTGCTTATTTATGAGAATTGGCTTAAACTCTATGTGGTTTAAGCCTTTGATTAAAAAACTAATCCATTCATTTGACCTCTCAATGATCGCAGATTGGCCCCGTTGGGTGTTTGTCTTATGCAACATGATTATTCTGAATTCATCGCTGAGAATTATCTGCCTGAAAGAGCATTACCATGGACACTGGACAATGTTTAAGACCATTAATTGCTCTGGTGGTTGGGACACTCTAAAGCATCTGAATTGCAGGGTTAATATGTTAGTGTAAGTTTGGTAGCACAGGCCGAGATATTCCACCTTCTTTCTCTGAAGTTGTCAAGATACATCTCACACCTTCATAGAAGGAGCTCTCAAATATATGAACATGAGAGAAGATATGGAGATAACTAGGAAGCTTGGACGCAACTTCCCCTTGTCTCCAAATAGCCCTATAAATAGAGTGTTCTATTGTTGTTCATCTCATTAGTTTTAGAAAGTGAGAAAAGTGTGTGAAGAGTGACATACACTTAGAGTAGAAGTGTATTGGTGATGATTGATTTTTTGTAATAGTTGAGTGTGAAAGTTTGCTCCTCCTATCATAATTCTGTTCTTGATATTGAATAGAAGAATTTTTCAATCCCAACAAGTGGTATCAGAGCGAGATTGAGCTTCCATACATTATTTTCTCATTTTTCAGAAAAATTTCTACAGGTTAGAAAATTGTGATTTTTTAAAGTTGCTCGGAATCACGATCTGATCATATCGTTGGATTCGTCTCGTCGAGAAGAGAAATCAGGTATTTTGGGGGAATTTTTTGGCCACCAGAAGAGGCCGTACGCGCCGCCCAACCGCCGCCTGGAAACTGCCTGCGTCATCACGCAGTCTAGAGGAAGAAGACGAGACACGTCAGCCACCACGTCATCGCCAGGTCAGCGCCACGTCGGACCACGCCATCGCCACGTCGTGCTGAGTCATCGTCCACGTCATCCATGTATTCCATAAGTTACTTCATAGTAATAGTCACCCAAATCTATTTTAGATATTATGTATACTCTGTTTTTAAAGTATTAATTTTTTAAGTGTGAATTTTAGTATAAATTCTTATAATTATAAACATTGTGTCATACTAGTTCAATGAAATTAGACCTTGGAATTTTAATCCATAGGTCTTAGTACATACTCGTGTTCTCTTTTAATTGCAACATTCAACTTTATCATTACCAAAAAACTCGTTATACACACCGAAATAATCCTAGACAACATTAGCGCAGATTTGGGCTCGGAAAACCCAAAAACTCGATTTATTTCGTCTCTGGCATGGAAATATCCGTGCATCATAGTTTGGCTCAATATTCACAATCACTCAATATTCAGTTCATTAGTATTGTCTATCAAGTTAATCTTTACTACAAATTTGCTTACTAATTCTAATAATGTTACAGTTATTACGAGTAAGTTTCGTTCTACCCACTTCCAAAACATACATTTTTTAGAAATAATGGCAAGGCTACGAAGAGCGATGGAGGCGCCGACCGCTGCAATCCCTCTCCTTTCTTCTTGTCTGTAATCCACCACTGCTCGCACACATCCGCTCGCCCGTCGTCGCCCTTATCCCATGGAGCAGCCGTCCATTTTTTATGGTTACTGTTTCAGATGGATGGCTAGAGTTCAGATCTAATGTAGTGATGCGATTTTGAGGTCAATTTTGTTCGGCACTTGGGTTGTATGGTGGAGTGCAGCGGTTGGGGTGGTTGGAGAGGGGTGGCTTGGGCCTGGAAGGGGAAGTGGTCGTGGTCTGTGGTGGCGGTCGAAGGGTAAACTGGTGGGAGGGGCGAATTCTGTGGCGATGTTGGTCGGTCAGTGGCCAATTGTGGAGCTCGGGGTGATGGGTCAGGGTGAGGGTGGGGCAGGATCGGAGTGGTGAGGGCAGGACTGGGCCTTGGGGTGATGGGGTAGTGCAGGGGGCTGTCGTGACTCGTGATGGTGGTGGGGAGGACGGGGAGGAAGGGTGTGGTGCGGTGGTGGTGGTTTGCGGTGGTGGTTACTTAACCAGTGCTGCGTCTATTTCACTGTCTATTTCACTAAGCTGGCCCGTGTTACAACAATGACATTTTTCATAGTGTCACTGACATGGACGGTGGCTACGGTGACACAGGCGGTGGCTATAGTGACACAGACTTCGGCTTTAGTTACACGTGTGGTGGCTACAGTGACACGTGTGGTGGCTACAGTGACACGTGTGGTGGCTACAGTGACACGTGCAGCGGCTACAGTGACATGGGCGGCGGCTACAGTGACACATGCGGTGATTATAGTGACACGGGCGGGGGCTACAGTGACACGGGCGGTGGCTATAGTGACATGGGCGGTGGTTGTTGTGACGGGGTGGCTACAGTGACACGGACGATGGTTGTAGTGATATGAGTGGTGACTATAGTTACAAAAAAAGAACACGCAGTGACATAAAATTTTTGCAGTTACGTCATGTTTTCTAATTGCACATATATGACCTTCTTAGTCATTTTTTTGCCCCTTTTTAAAAATGGGCACTTTTTGGGTAATTGGTTCAAAATTATTAATATCCAAGTAAAAACCCCCATTTTTTATGGATAGCGTTGAAAGGCTTTACTTCATAATAAATGTTAAACGTGATATACTTAGGATTCTAAATAAATATCAAATTGTCCACTAAACTCAACTAACACATAATTGTACATGTCGTACATCCCGATTGGAGACCATTAGCGGAGTACGACCCATATGTACTTCGACTAACCTACAACTATGATAATACGTACGAACCAACTGCTTCTTCCTTGCTGAAGTTCTATAGAAACAATTGGACTCATGAAAAGGTAAATTTTACGGACACTTTTTTACTATGATATAGGTGATTTTCTTTAAATATAGGTATTTAGTCAATTACTCTCCGGTTCTTATGCTAATGATGCACAGTTGGAGTTCTCCTTTCCTGACGTGTTTGCCACAAGGTTCAATTGCCTTCTCAGTTTACGTTTGTTTCCAAGCAATTGTGAGTGCAATGTCTTTAAAAAATTACATTCATGTTTTTGTTTTCAAAGTTCGAAGAATAAGGAAAAGAATACGTCGTATGAACTAAAAACAATGCCTCCACTCATAGTAATTCAACCATTCAATATCTACCGGTGGGCGTAGCTCACCTGGTAGCGAGAGAGTGCCACAAGGGTTAGGTCTCGGGTTCGAATACCGGCAACTGCGATGAGAGGTTACTATGCTAAAAATGAAAAGTGCCTCTGCAAGTACCGGAGATAGAGCCCCATTCTCTATCTGTCAGATTGTGATTATAGTCCAATTTACATCCTCCTATCGTGTCGTCCTTTCAGTGTTGGGGGCCCTCAGGAATGGGGTGTCATCCTTTTTTCAACCATCCAATATCTATTTCTTTTTAATGATTGTCATTCTCTATAATTTTAGATATTTTACAATTTATTGAACAACATTTAGGACCTCCCTGATAACCATTAATTTGGTTAGATAAAATTGATTCTATATAGGTTCTTGATGAAGCAACCGAACTGCTTGAAATCTCCTAATTTTTGAAAACTAAAATTTATTTTACTAATAAAATACTCTGTATTGAAATAGTTAAATAGTTAAATAGTTAAAATAGTTAAATAGTTAAAATTTATAGTTAAATGATTGCCATTCTGTAGTTAAATAGTTAAAATTTATTAAATACAACTGTTGCGATGTAACTTTTTAGAATAGTTAATATAATTTATATCACAATATAAACCATAAAAATATGAAATCGATAGTTTAATAAAAATGTTCAAAATACAGTTGAACAACCTAAAAGATAAAAAATTTAAACAAAAAGTAAAATAGCGTAAATTATTAAAAATGTGAAAAGTAATTAGAGATTCTATATGAAAAGTAAAAAACATTAAAATCAGAATATATATACCGAGAAAAAATCTAAATTATTAAGGGTATAAAATGTTAAAAAATTGAAAAATAAAAATATGAAAATTAAAAATATAGACCATGTAAAAAATAAAAATGGAAAACAAAATAAAAATGAACTTTTTAATTTAATTTATCATCTTATTGTAATTTGCTGTAGCATATTGTTTCTATTGTTTTTTTGTAATTTATCATACTTTTTGGCTTTTTTTTATTCTCTCTGTTTATGGTTTTTCTAGAAGTGAGATAGGGTCGGGTTTTGGCTAGGATCACCAAAAACCTGGAAATCTTCGGGTTTTAAATTCTTGGGCTCGAACGGAGAACCAATTCAATACTGATAAAATTGTTTTGGGTTTTAAGAACTTCTGCTTCACGTCGGGTAGGGTTGAACCCAGAAAATATTTGAACTATTTTGCAGATGAGATTGGCAATCTCCAATTTTGATTTACCAAAGATGTCGTTGAGGTGATCTAAAACACTTACTATGGAAAATAAGATATGTAAGAGCATCTCCAATGCTAAAATGTGTACGGTGCACATGTGATATGAGTAATAGCTACATAAATATTAGCAAATAAATTATCCCTCTCCTTATTTGAATGATTTTATATAATTTTGGTAAGTTTTTCCCTGCAATGTCAACTGCAATGTCAACATTTAGATGATCTCCTTGACATTGTGGAGAAAAACTGACGTGCACTTTGTCGTGAGTGCACTCAAAATAAATTCAATACTAACACTTATACGTAGTATAGGTGAAGTAGAGTTCGTATCCACAGGGAAAGGAATAACTTTCTTTTTATATAAATAGTAAGTAAAGGGGGGTTTTGATTGTTGATGTGATTTAATTAAATTAAACACGAAGATGAACGAGTTATATGGGGTTTAATTCAAAGATAAAAGTGACTTGGTATTGCTACTTTACACTTGTTGATTTATTTTAGTCGATCATTGTTATATCTATAACTTATTTCCTCTCGAATACTCAATTGAGGAGTATATCCAATTCATCGAGGATAGTTATTAACAACGACCGTTCATTAATAACCCTTACTATTAGTCAAGTATAGAACAACGTCATATACCGACTTGATAGTAGCATTTAATCTTTTAACTCCTTGATGAAATCAATTGAGATTGATAACCTCAACACAACGGTTTCAGTTTAACCAACAAAATTAATCCTTCTTAAGTTTATTAACCACGACCGTGCATTAATAAACCGAAGTTACTTACTTGTGAAACTATCAACGATTAACCATCGGTTCGTTGATCGTTTCTAGTAATAATTAATATGTGAAACAAAACTAATTGATCCTTTAAGTAATGTTCAAAATATTAATATGAAATATAAATAGGAATTAATTAATACTCAAGGAAGAATATTAAAGAAAATGAATCCTACTATAGTTAATATCAAGATGTTAACTAATTGTCATCTTAGTAACACTCCCCAATATTAACATAGAGGAAGGAATAGCTATTACTAAGACCAATGTCAAGATGTTAACTAATTGTCATCTTAGCAACACTCCCCAACATTGATGTAGAAATAGTATTTAAAGGAAGAATTAATATTCAAGGAAAGAAGTAAAGAAAATAACTCACAACTTTAATAATCAACAAGCTTCAAGGGCAATACCAAGAAATGGAAGTTTAGCTCCTCATTTGGAGACTAAACATGCTAAAAGAAATATAAAGAAATGCTATTCTAAACTGAGCTTAAGAGTACAAAGGAATTGGTAATTTAAAGTGAAGGAAAGGAGGTGTATTTATAGGCTTTTTGAGGTGCAGGTCGAGTACTCGATCGAGTATGTACATATACTCGATCGAGTATGTGTAAAACTTCGAATTCGATCCATACTCGATCGATATTCGGGCATAATTTATATGTATACCCGATCGAGTATGTCGGTGTACTCGATCGGGTATAACAATAGAACGTGGCCAAATCTTTCCTTGCATGTTCCTTTGTTCCCGGATCGGATCCTTGAAAATCAGTATTGGTACTCGATCGAGTATAAGGTATACTCGACCGAGTACAGGTCAAAATCAGGAACTTTCCTTCTTTTTGTCTTGTACTCTTGCACCTTCCTTCACCAATGATCATTTGATTGATCTTGGACCTGTTTAAGCTCAGAATAAACCTAATCTAAACAATTTACAAGAATTTAAGAAACTAACTATTACACCAAAAGTGTGTAATTTCCGAAATATTAAACAACCAAAACTAACTAAAAACGTAAATAAACACACGGAAATTACAAACGTATCAAAAACTTACTAAATCTGTATAAAATCATTAAAATAAGGAGAGAAAGAATTTATTTACTAATATTTATGTGTGTTGGGATAATGGCCCAGGCCGAGGTCCGGCCCATTAACCCCCCTTTTTTCTATCGGTCGCACGTCAAGCTAGGACCAGGCTGGGCGCAGGCCCAGGACCCTTGGGAAGAGACGAACGTCTGGAATTGGGGGGCCCAGGTTCAAACGGCCCATCGCGACGAACGTCTGTGCAGAGGCAAGCGGCAGGACCACTGGCCATCAGGGATAACGACGAACGTCCCCTGGGCAGGCCCATGATCGTCGGAGGAGATCCAGTCCACATGGAAAGAATCCACAAGGTCAGGGGACGAACAGCCGAAGTCTCTTGAGGGTCACTTGGAGTGACCCAACTCACCCCTGGTGGACGAACGTCCCCATTATTTAGGCGGGAAGCCTAGATTCTGGCGGGAAGTGCATTTAATGCAGAAGATTTGGTGGTTGGGACACAAGCGGTCCGCAGGCCTCCACGTCAGCATAGCCACCTGCCCATTGGCGGGTATAAATAGAAGCATTTATTTCATTGTAAAGGGTTGGCAGCTTTCTATTCTTAGCACCCTAGCTATAGTATTCTTACTCGCAGCACTTCTACTGCCTTGTAAGACGAACGGCCGACGGAGCCTTAGCGAAAAGTATTGTATTAGGGAGTTATTAAGAGATAATAATACCTAATCACTTACTTGCTACCATACTGTTTCTTGCCCCCTTATCATCTGCTTGTTGGGCTAGTTATTCACACGCACTCCACTCGACATCTTTGGGCTTACGTGTTGGGCCTGAAGGTTGAAGGAATAAACCTCAACACTGGCGCCGTCTGTGGGAAACTGAACTAAAAGTTTCCAAAAAACTCTCCCGAAACAGCTACCGAATCTACCCAAAACAAGCACGATGACAAGAAACAACCGCCAACGCGATCTCTCTGAGCAGTTGTCCCGCGGACGAAGCAACCGCGGGCAAACCACGGAACACTCCGAGACGTTGGGGACGACTGGGGGTGAGGGTGGTCTCACAAATCTCATCCCCCACGAAGCCAGGCATGACCCTCGACTCATGAGGGAACTGGCGGAAACAATGCGCCGAATGGCGGACGAACAGGAGGCGAACGAAGAGGTGTATTCAGCCAACACCATCTGGACCCCCATATCGCCTGTCCGCCGCATGCAGACCCTGGATGAGACAGCGGAATCTGCCGGGCGCCGGACACCCATCCACATGAGGTTGGGTCAGAATCCGTCTTCCCATGGAGCTGGGGGGCACACCAGTGCCAGCACCCCCCGCTATGGGTGGCAAGATGACCACCGGGGACGCACGCCGGATGTCCCCTCCGAACAGCGGGGCACCATCATTACCCCCGCCGCCAGTAATATTGGACGACGTTTCCAAAGACATGGCGCCCATATCACACGAAGGCAACCCGACGCGGTTGCCCCACAAAGGAACATTGCGCTCGAGGCCGCCCCTCCTGTGTCCCCCGGAAGGGCCGCACAGGAGGCCCGGCTAGAGGCAATGGAGCGGCGATTAGCCGAAATGGACAGACGGGCGGAGGCCACCCCAGCCACGCCGCGCTTCTCCCTCACTTCACCCTTCACCCCGAGGGTGATGAATGCGGAAATTCCGCGGGACTGCAGGCCCCCCCAGGGGATAATATACAACGGGACCGGAGATCCTAAGGCTCACCTGATCAGCTTCCAGGGGAACCTCTCTATGCTGGGGGCATCCGATGAGGCCATCTGCCGGCTCTTCTTCAGCACCCTGAGGGGTCCGGCGCAAGAGTGGTTCGGGCAGCTGAGGCCCGGATCCATTGATAATTACGAACAGCTGTCCCAGCAGTTCATGGCACAATTCGCTGCCAGCACCACCCCCAAGAAGAGCTTCACATCGCTCACAAGTGTGAAGCAGGGGAAGGACGAACCCCTGGCCCAATTCCTGGTCAGATGGAGAGATGAAGTGCTTCAGGTGGATGACCTGGACGAGCGGCTGGGAGTGAACATGTTCACCAGCGCTCTAGCAACGGGGGACCTATACCGGGACCTTCGGAGGAACCCCAGCACCAGCTATACCGAGGTGCTGGCTCGGGCGCAGAAGTACGCCTCCATTGAGGAGGAGATCAGATTGCGGGACGGCGCGCCTGCCGCCCCCTCCCGAAAATTGGCGGATAGGCTCGGCCCCGGAGGCGGGCCATCCCCCCCGAGCAAAAAGAAGAAGACGGACGGCAGCATGGTTCCGTGGAAGGCTCATCCGGAGGCCAGCCGCGTACGGCCGGAGGGATACCACATCCCTCTGGCTTACCCTGTCAGTCAGATTTTTGATGCTATCAAGGACAAGGGCATCCTAAAGGAGCCCCAAGACAAGAAGGCACTGATGGGTCATGACGAGACCGCATATTGCGAATACCACCAGAGGGTCGGCCACCTCACCGACAACTGCAAACAGCTGAGAATGGCCATCGACGAGCTGATCCGACAAGGCTACCTGGGCGAGTTCACCCAGCTGCTAAAAAAGAATAGCCCGAGGCAGCCGAACCCGAGATCGCGGTCGTGGCGCCGCGACGATCGGCGCGAGGCGGAACCAAAGGACGTAGACTATCGGAGTGCTGACAAACGTCCGGAGGGGTCCCTCGGCCCGGACGGCGGAAAGAAAAAGTTGGAGATCAAAGTGATCTTCGGGGGCGCTGAAACTGGGGACACGCCTGCGGAACGGAAGAAGTTTGAGAGGTCTCTCTATGTGGGCTCCATATCAGCACCTCCCGCCAAAAGGAACAAGGTGGAGGCCATCACCTTTGGGCCGGCCGACCTGCCGATGTCACCGGCCCCCCACAGGGATGAGCTGGTGATCAGCATGGATGTCAACAATGCGATCGTCCGACGCGTCCTTGTGGATACGGGCAGCAGCGTGAACGTCCTCTACTGGGAGGCATTCGAGGGAATGAAGCTGAGGAAGGACCAGCTGGCCCCTCTACGTACCCCTCTTTCTGGCTTCACAGGGGACTGCATCGATGCGGAGGGTACCATCGGCCTCCCTGTCGAGATCGGGGATGGACCTCACACCACCCGCATCCGGATGACGTTCGTCGTGGTCCGCCTAAAATGTGCTCACAACGCAATTTTAGGCCGACCCGGCTTGGAGGATCTGGAGGCCATCTGCTCCGTGCGGCACTCATGCATCAAATTCCCCACCGAGACAGGGGTGGGGGTCGCCCGCACGGATCCGCACATGGCCAGGGCCTGCTACACCAAGGCCATGGAGAGGTTCAGAGAGCGAGAAGCCCGGGTCAACAGCATCACTGAGAAAGCCAGGCAGGCTGACTTCGACGCTCGTCTGGAACCGGCTGCCCTGCTCGAGGAGGTGGAGCTGGATGAACCTTCGGACAGAAAAGTGTCCATCGGCGCCGACCTCGAACCTGAGATCAAGGAAGGGGTCATAGCTGTCCTCCGGAAGTTCAAAGTCCTATTTGCCAGGGGGCCGGAGGACATGCCCGGGATAGACCCCAACCTCATCTGCCACAGACTCGCCGTACGGCCGGATGCCAAGCCCATACAGCAGAAGAAGAGATACATGGCAGCCGAACGGCGAGAGTTCATCAAAAGAGAGGCGGCTACGCTCCTCAACATCAAGCACATCCGGCCGGTCATTCACGTGGAGTGGTTGGCCAACGTGGTGCTAGCCCCGAAGGGCGACACGTGGCGGATGTGCGTCGACTACTCGGACCTCAACAAGGCCTGCCCGATGGATCCGTATCCAGTACCAAGGATCGACTTGCTCGTAGATGAAACGGCGGGCTGCGAGCTGCTCAGCTTCATGGATGCATTCAGAGGCTACCACCAGGTGTTCATGCATCCTGATGACGCAGAAAAAACGGCGTTCGTCACAGCGGAGGGCGTGTACTGTTATGTGGTCATGCCGTTCGGCCTGAGGAATGCCATGGCCACCTTCCAGAGAATGATCGGGATGTTGTTCAAAGACGAACTAGGGAAAACAATGGAAGCTTACGTGGATGACATCCTGATCAAGAGCAAGAAGAGGGAGGATCACGTCCGGGATATGGAAAGGATCTTCACCATCATGGAGGAGGCTAGCATGAGGCTAAATCCAAAGAAGTGTGCCTTTGCCGTCAAAGGCGGCAAGTTCCTCGGCTACGTGATGAGTGAGCGGGGAATCGAGCCTAACCCAGAGAAGGTAAAGGCAATAGTTGACATGGAGGCCCCGAAGAACCTGAAGGATGTGCAGCGCCTCACCGGGAGACTGGCAGCCCTGAGCCGATTCATGTCAAAGCTAGCAGATAGGGCAATTCCTTTCTTTCAGATCATGAAGAAGGCAAATCCCTTTGAGTGGACGCCAGAGTGCCAGGCTGCCTTCGAAGATTTCAAAGTATACCTCTCTTCTCCGCTCGTCCTCACCAAGGCAGATCCCGGGGAGCAGCTATACATGTACCTGGCGGTGGCAGACTTGGCTGTGAGTGCTGTGCTTCTCAAGGAGGCGGAAGGCGTTCAGCGACCGATCTATTTCGTGAGCAAGGCGCTGAACGGTCCGGAGACCAGATACACACTGATGGAGAAGACGATCCTCGCCTTGATAGCATCCGTCAAACGCCTGGCACCGTACTTCCAGGCACACCCGGTGATTGTATACACGACACAGCCTCTCGCCACGACCCTCCGGAACCCCATGGCCAGCGGGAGGATAACCAAATGGTCCCTGATGCTCGGCCAATACAACATTGAGTTCAAACCGAGGCCGACGATCAAGGGACAGGCGCTGGCAGACTTCATTGCCGAATGCACTGCTCGCACCGAGGACGATCCCCAAGGCGACAATGATTTCAACAACTGGTGGGAAATGTACACCGATGGGGCCTCGAGTGCAAAAGGTTGTGGCGGGGGAGCAGTGATTACCTCACCTGAAGGTTTCAAAGCCTACTACTCCATGAAGTTTGAATTCAAAGTCACCAATAACGAGGCTGAATACGAGGCGCTGATTGCGGGACTGAAGTGTGCAAAGGCACTCGGCGCAGCTCGTCTCAAGGTGAGAATGGACAGTCAACTGGTAGTAACCCAGATGAATGGGACGGCCGAGATCAGGGAAGAGAGGATGAAGACCTACAAGGAGCTCGCGGAGGAACAAACCGCGCAGTTCGAACAGGTGATGATCGAGCAGGTATCGCGGGTGGAGAACGCCGAGGCTGATATACTATCCAAGCTAGGTAATCCCCCGACCGATGACCCGATGACGAACATCCCCCGGCACGTTAGGGGCTTCGTCAGACAAGAGACACTCTCGGCCCCGGCAACGGACGTCATCCGAGTAGAGGCCGTCTCCATCGCCGAACCTAATTGGTCGAAGGAGATCGCAGACTATCTCAGGGATGGGACACTCCCCGAGCCTGAGGATGATGGCAGCTCCGGACGGGCAGCATGGATAAAGAGGAGGGCCCCCAACTTCGAGCTCATAGATGGACAGCTCTACAAGAAGACGTTCGGGGGACCATACTTGAGGTGCCTCCCACCGAGCTTGGCAGCGGCCGTCATTGAGGAGATACATGAAGGCATCTGTTCCAGTCACCAAGGCCCTCGTACTTTGGCTCGGAAGATCATCTTGCAAGGGTATTACTGGCCGACCATCCAGCAGGACTGCTTCAACCACACTCGGAGGTGTGCAGTATGTCAGCAATATGCTCCCGTCCCCGGGCGGCCGGCAAACTTCTACACTCCGATGACGGTTGCACTACCCTTCGCCAGGTGGGGCATAGATCTACTGGGCCCTCTCCCGACGACGACCGGCGGAAGGAAGTTTGTCATTGTGGCAATTGACTACTTTACAAAGTGGGTAGAGGCCGAGCCGCTGGCCTCCATCACCGAATATCAATGTCAGAGGTTCCTCTGGCAGAATGTTATATGCCGCTTCGGGATTCCAGAACAGGTCATCACCGACAATGGCCGACAGTTCGTCGGCAGAGGATTTGAGGCATACCTGGCGAAGTGGGGCATCAGGCACTCCAAGGCCTCGGTGGCCTACCCGCAGGCCAACGGCCAGGTGGAGAACATGAACCGGACCATCATGGATGGGATTAAGAAGAAATTGGAAGATTACGCGTCCACCTGGCCGGAGCAGCTCAATTACGTACTCTGGACGTACAGAACAACCCCAAGGACGGCAACCGGCGAGACACCTTTTGCGTTGGCATACGGATTCCAGGCCAAGGTACCAACGGAGGTGCTAGTGCCCACACATCGCACGAAACACTTCCAGCCGAAGGACAACGAGGCAAACCTACGAGCGGAGCTCCATTTCATTGAGGAACGGAGAGACCTAGCAGCTCGTCGCATGGAGGAATATCACCGAGCCACCCAAAGATACTTCAACAAGGCGGTGAAGATCCGCGAAATTGAAGCGGGGGACCTCGTACTCAGAAAAAGGGAGAAGAGCAGGCCGCTCGAAGGAGGCAAGATGGCCAAAAACTGGGAGGGGCCGTACAGGGTCATGAGAAGATACAACCAGGGGACGTTCCTTCTCCACTCATTGGAGGGGAACCACGCTGGGATTTGGAATGTCGAACACTTGAAGAAGTTCTACCAATAATTAGAGATAGATCGTTGTAATATTTTGGTCGAAGTACCATGTAACACCACCAATCGTCGTCTCTATATTAAAGGGATTATTTCTGTTCTTCACTTCCCTACAGAGAGATTAAAAGCCGAAGTGCTGTTGAAACGATTTCCTCCTCAAAAAAAAAAAAAAAAAAAAAAAAAAAAGGAGAAGGGGAGAGAGAAGCTCCTAGGAGAGAGGGAGTCTTGACGGGGTATGCCTGATCTTCCTTCACCGCGTGACGAACGTCTCCCGACGCGGAGGTTAGTAGGAACGTGGGGGAGGCTGGACGTACCAAAGGGAACCTCGGCAGGATAAACCAGTTCCTCCCATGACCCGTGGATTCGATGAACACCTTCTGCCGAAGCAGAAGGTTAGTAGGGCCACGGGTATGGGGCGACGAAGCAGGGAATCCCGACGTGGATAAACCAGTGACCTCCTTGCGATCGTTGGATGACCGAACGTCTTCTTCGAAGTAAGAAGATTAGTAGGACCACGACAAGGACGAACGAAGCTTAGTTCCTCCCCCTGATGAGCGCATGACGAAAGCCTTCTGCGAAGCCAGAAGACTAGTAGTTCGCGGCTGGGGACGAACGGAGATAGGGAATCCCGACGTGGATAAACCTGTTTTTTCTCAAGGCCGGGATGGCGAACGTCTCCTACGAAACCAGGAGACAAGTACCCACGAAGCTAGAGAAAGGCAAAGACTGATAAAAAGACTCCAAAAAAAAAAAAAAAAAAAAAGAGAGAGAAGAGAGAGAGATAGAGACATGGAGCAAATAATGATTTTTATTCTTCGGTACTGATGACCGGAAAGTACAATATAACAGGTACAATGTATATAATGGAAAAATGAGTACAAGTGAAAAACTATGGGCGGAGAATCAATTTTGGTCAGCATCCGGAGTTGGGGCCGTAAAGGGGACCTGCTTGGCTTTTTCTCTGGCCTCAGCCTCTTCACGCTCCTCACGTTCCCTCAACAGCTCTAAGGCCCCCCTATGGGCGTCTACCATCAAGGAATCAGACCCAGCGGCCGCAGGATCAAAGGGGGCTCCAAAGTGACGCTCAAAAGCCGGGAGATTCTCTGCCACAAGGCCGACCATACCCTTAAGATAAGTATCGTCGGCAAGGTCATCGAGGAAGCGCTCCCCAGTGGGGGTGGCCTGGAGCAACTTGATGCCGTCTAAGTAAGGGTCCGGGCAAGTGGCCAAGAACTCGCCGACGAACCTCGGAAGGAACTTCCTGGCCATGGTCTGGATCGCACCGGTATAGGCTTTGGATTTCTGGAACTCGATGGAACCAGACTCCTTGATCTTTGAAACATCGGCCTCGTAGATGGGGACATGGTTATCCACACCCGTACGGCGGATCCCCACCTTAGCCTGTTCCACAGCCCACAGCCGGCTGCGAAGGTCCACAAGCTCGGCCTCCTGCTTCCGAAGGAGTTCTTTTTGGGAAATGCTCTCCTGGACGAGCTTATCATAGGCGTCAGCCTTTTCTTGAAGCGTTCCGGCCCTGCCCTTGGCGTTCTTTAGAAGGGCGTCGCATTCAGCCCGCACCCGGGCCATTTCCTTGCCTTGATGCTCGAAGGCCATCCGAGCCCGGTGGAAATATAACCCGGCCTTGTCAAGGGTGCTCTGCCCACACTCCAGGAGATCCTCAGGAGCTTCCTGGGCGGCGAAATCTTGGGGGACCTTGAGGTTGAGGCCGCACCAGATCGAAGATGCGGTCTGGCCGAAGAGCATCATCGACTCCTTACGAGGGCCAACCCCCGAGAATTCGATAAGACCAAGGGAGGACCCGTTGGTTTCTGGCGACGAAGGGGGACGAGCATCGTCAGAGCCCTTGGTAGCATGGACATCTTCATCCCTAAGTCGACGGACCTCAGAATTGGCCGGGGGGGAAACAGGGGGCTTGTTCCGGGAGGAGGGCCTCCGCTTCAAGGGACTTCCCGGCTCACCGTCGGAGTCATCAGCCACTATGATGGCTTTGGAGGCGGAACCATCGATGCGGGGCCTCTTTGAAGCCCCGGCCTCTGGTGTGTCGTCTGACCGCCTCCTGCTCGCCCGAGGCTCGATTTTGGGGACGAGCGGCTTCCTGCCCTTATCCTCATGCCTGTTGTCGCGGCCATGGGCATGCGAAGTAATATGAGTGCGCCCCATGGATGATATAGTTGGGAAAACTCCTGCAGGAAGAAAATCAAGACGTTCAGAACCATAACAACTAGAAGATGACAGGACAACGCAAGTACAAATAGACGCACCTAATCCGGCCCGGGCCTTAAAAGGCTCGGCCACCAGCGACCGGAGGTTCTGAACGCCAAGACCAGCTATGCGCTTGGCATAGCCGAGCTCCTCATCCGTCATGGGCGGCGGGATGGACTTCACCGGATAGGCGTTCCACCTATCGGAGAATGGCATCGGGGAGCCCACTTCGGCAAGAAAGAACCGCTCCTCCCAGCCGTCCGGATTCCCGGCGTTGTTTGAAAACAGGACCATGGACGGACGCGCGATCAGGGTTAGGTACCCCGTACGTCCGAAGGGAGATAACCGGAAGAAGTGTTGCAGCAGGTCCACAGTGGGGGTCACGTCAACGCTGTGACATCTAATTATAAAACCCGCGATGATCCTATAAGCAGCGGGGACGAACTGAGCGGGTGTCACCCGGAGGCCCCTAAAAAGCTCTATGTGGAAGCTGTGGAGGGGAAACAGGAGGCCGGCTATGACAGAGTCCAAGTGGACCACCACATAGCCAGGCAGATGGCGCATTGGATTGCGCAGAATCCGATCATCGTAACCCCTTGGGGGAAGGAACCATTGGCTTATCAACCGACGGTCGGCGTTCAAGAGACGCTGGCGCTGACGACGAACGCCGGAAAAATTCAGGTGATGACGGGGGGGCCATGGTGGCATACCCCGCTCATAGAACTCCAGGTCATCACCGGAGGAGCACCCATCGTCGAACCTATCAATAATATGGGACCCTGATATGGACAAAGACATGACGACGTTCGGTACCTACGGGTGCTGGAGCTGGAAGCGGTACCAAAGAAAGCTAGAGAGAGGAAATGATCGTGCAGCACAAGAGCTAGAGATGAAGCAAATGGGGAACTCGCAAGGCCTTGGGTACTTATAGGCAGCACCGCGAGGTTGCGCCAATCACGGTGGAACACGTGGCATCCGGATACCGGTACCTACCGCGGTATTAAAGGCTCCTCGATGTTATCACCTCACAGTCACTGCGAAGGAATCTGGTTTGATGCCACGAACGTCCCCCGAAGGGGCAAACAGAGAACGTACCTGCAGGCCAAATTCACAGGAAGACGTGCGTATATGCTCGTAGGTCCCATGTTCACATCAGACGCACGTCCGAGACGGATACCTGGCTTAAGCACAGGCGTAAAAGGTTACGCTATTCCGGAAGCGGCGATCTCCTCCATCAAGGCATGGTTCGGGGAAGCGCATTCGATGAGCGTCTTCGCCAACTCTGGTCCGGGAGGTTACGGCCGCAACCCGTACGTCTTGGGGAGTGGTTTACATATGTGGTGCTCCCAAGCATACGCTCATATCCCGATAGATCGAGAAACAGGAACGAAGTGTGGACGTGAGCGAGCCCACGGATGGTTACGCCAGTAGCCAAGAGACGGGCGTCTTCACCAACTGGTTCGAAAGAATACGGCCGCATCCCCGCACGTCTTCCTTCCGACGAACGGATTTGGGGATGGAACATATGTGGGGTGCTCTCAGGCATACGTTCGTATCCCGAAAGTTTGGGACGCAAGGGCGAGTTATGGACATGAACGTCCCCAAGAAAAAAAAAAAAAAAAAACAAAAAGCCACCGACGAAGAAAGGAGATAAAAAGAGTTCATGAGCGTAGAGACAATGATAAGGCAAAAAAGAGTTGTATATTCTTCGGCTCTACTGGCCGGATAAGTACAGGATCAAAACAAGTAAACTACGAGCTACATTACACAAAATTTGGGGAGACAGGCCGGGACCCCCCAGGAATGGTTTCTTCTTCCTCCTCAGGCTCGGGTTCGGGGGACGGGGGCTCCGGAACCTCTCCTCTGGCTCTAGCCTCCTCCCGCCGGGCGTCCCTTTTTAGCTTGCCCACCACTCGGACCAGCTCCGGATCTGAGGCATGCTCGGCCAGATCAAAATTGGGCCCCTGAAGAGCGGCGAAGACCGGCAACGTGGCCTTTACCCCCTCGTTGTAGCCAATGACGAAGGAGCTATCCCCAACGTCATATAAGAACTTCTCGGCCAGGGGCGCACTCTCCAGGATTCGGACCCCGAATTTGAGGCGGTCCTTGGGCGCCTGCTTCTGCAGCTCGGCAGCGAATACATCACCAAAGGCGCCCCCGAGGTACTTCTGGGCGGCAATCATGAAGGCCCCGGAGTTGTGGTACCCAGAGTCATCGACGAGCCATTCAGGGGTTTCGTCTTTGGGGGCAGGGAGAGCGGGGACGAGCTTGAACCCGGCCTTCTCCAGAACCGCGAGCTTCGCGGTGGACTCGCGGGCTACCCCCAGGGCGGCCTGCAGCTCTTTGTCCTTGGCCGCCAGCTCCTTCTCTTGGAGACGAGCGGCCTCCCTCGCCTTCTTCAGGGCCGCATCTGCCCTATTTTTGGCCTGAAGGGCATCAGCATCCCGGGCAGCCTCAGCCTGCAGGGTAGAGAGCCCAACCTGCAAAAGAGATACAGAGGATGAGATTTCAAATCAACGGAATATAGAAAGCTACCGTTCGTCCAAGGGCAAATCTCACCTGAAGAGCGGCGGCCAGAACCGCGTTGGAGGCCTCTGAAGACGTCCGGGGAGGCATGTCCACGCCAACCAGAGAGGCAATTTCTTGCCAGACGTCATAGGCCGGGCGCCCAAGGGAGGGAAGGATCAGCCCTTGCTCTTGGGGGGCCGAAGAGGAAGCCCCCCGAGGCCTCTTGGACTTCTTGTCCTGCGCCCTCTCCCCGTCATGCGGATGAACGGCCTGCAGGGGCGCCACAACCTCGGGAACGACAGGGTTGAGGACGGGGGCCTGGGACCCCTGTGCCATCACTGTGGCAATGAGATGCTGTTCCGCCTCCACCGTGCGACGATCGGCCTGGGAGGCGGAAGAATTAGAGTCTGCTGCTTGGGCGGCCTTAGCCTTAGCAAGGGCAGCATCGGCCGCGGCCCCCTTCCCCTTCCGATTCTTGGGGAGCTTCTCGTGATTCATCTGCTCCTGGGTTGGGGGAAGACCTGAAAGAAACAAAGGAAATGGTTTAGATGGACGAGCGTCAGTAAGAACTCACCTCGGAGGAGAGGACCGCCCAATACCCCGAGACGAGCGTAGAAGGGGAGATGTCCAAGAGCATGGGCGGTACCTATTCCTGCCGCGGCGAGCGCCTCGAAGGTTAAGAAGTCATCCAGGGGCCGGATGCCGCCCGTCGAGATCTTTCTAATGGCCTCCTCCAGGTCGTTGGTCAGCTCCGGAGATCCTATCTTGGGCGGATAGCCGTTCCAACGCAACGGCAGACGGGCATCCGCATACCGCACGAAGAAGAACCGATTCTTCCAATCATGGATGGAACTCGGTGCTCCGCTGAACAGCCTCCGTTTCGGACGAGCTGCGATGCTCAGGAAGCCGTCAGAATTTTGGGGGGTGAGCCGATAGAAGTAATGGAACAAGTCCAAAGTGGCGGTGACCCCATTGTCCTTGCAGCGAACTAGGAAGGCGGAGACGAACCGATAAGAATTCGGCATGAGTTGTGCGGGGGCTATCTGGTAGAAACAGAAAAATTCCACGAAGAACGGATGAAGAGGGAAGCGCAACCCAGCCTCGATGGAGTCCAGAAGCACCATAACCATCCCTGGACGTCTCCTCATCACGTGGGTTGCACCGCGCAGGCTGTATACGGACAGGGGGGAAGAACACCTTCAATTTGTTGAGGGCCACCTGCGAGAAGATCTGCTCATGGCACAAGACATTCTTGATCGGGCACAGATGCCTCTCCACATCTATCTTCAGCCCAAGTTCGAATATTTCAATGTCGGGGCCGTCCTGAGCTTCAACCCCAGAATCGTACCCATCTGGACGCTCGTCCTCACCGGCGGACTCCCGCTCCCCGGCATCAGCCACGGGGTCCACTACATCGAGGGCCATATTCCCTTGTTCTCCCAAATCAGCACCTTCTTCACCAGGAACCATCACAGTAACCACATCTTGGGCCTCCCCGGCCTGGACCGTTCCCACGGTAGAGGCTGAGCCAGAACTCCCGGAAGTGCTAGTCTCACCCGAAGAGCGTGAACCGGAATCGGAGGAGGAGCCCGAAGAAGAACCCGATGAACCCGAACCAGAACTCGACGAGATCTCCATCGAAACCATCTCGGCGAGAGTTCAAGACAAAGAAAAGAAGCAGAGGATGGAAATTACCTTAGAAAGGGGATTAGCCGAGCTTGAAAGCGGGAGAAGACTTGAAGAGCTGCGGGGACGCGAGAGCAGAAATTGGGAACCCTAATTTAGAAGGAGAACCCGGCATTTATAGGAGAAACACCGATGGGGGGACCAACGAGGGACGAACACGTGGCAAAGAGCGTATTCCGGCTCACGCGCTGTGCGTGGGACGAAAACGTAATGATGGCATTTCCTCGGAAAACGCACCGCCGCTACAGCAGCCGTCACCTCGTTTCCTGAACCGTCGACAGCTGTTAAGCACCATGACCACGAGCGTACGCTTCCGCCAGATGCAGTAAGACACAAGGATCAAGACACGAACGTCCATTTCGGGGCACCTATACTTCCTTATGTCCTGCGCATGCTCAGAACATCAGAAGTGGGGGACTTGTGTTGGGATAATGGCCCAGGCCGAGGTCCGGCCCATTAACCCCCCTTTTTTCTATCGGTCGCACGTCAAGCTAGGACCAGGCTGGGCGCAGGCCCAGGACCCTTGGGAAGAGACGAACGTCTGGAATTGGGGGGCCCAGGTTCAAACGGCCCATCGCGACGAACGTCTGTGCAGAGGCAAGCGGCAGGACCACTGGCCATCAGGGATAACGACGAACGTCCCCTGGGCAGGCCCATGATCGTCGGAGGAGATCCAGTCCACATGGAAAGAATCCACAAGGTCAGGGGACGAACAGCCGAAGTCTCTTGAGGGTCACTTGGAGTGACCCAACTCACCCCTGGTGGACGAACGTCCCCATTATTTAGGCGGGAAGCCTAGATTCTGGCGGGAAGTGCATTTAATGCAGAAGATTTGGTGGTTGGGACACAAGCGGTCCGCAGGCCTCCACGTCAGCATAGCCACCTGCCCATTGGCGGGTATAAATAGAAGCATTTATTTCATTGTAAAGGGTTGGCAGCTTTCTATTCTTAGCACCCTAGCTATAGTATTCTTACTCGCAGCACTTCTACTGCCTTGTAAGACGAACGGCCGACGGAGCCTTAGCGAAAAGTATTGTATTAGGGAGTTATTAAGAGATAATAATACCTAATCACTTACTTGCTACCATACTGTTTCTTGCCCCCTTATCATCTGCTTGTTGGGCTAGTTATTCACACGCACTCCACTCGACATCTTTGGGCTTACGTGTTGGGCCTGAAGGTTGAAGGAATAAACCTCAACAATGTGGCTATCTCTCATGCCATTTGTGCACCGTGCACATTATACCATTGGAGATGCTCTAAAGAGTAAAGACAGTAGAAATAGACTCAACAAACATTGTGAATATCTAAACTTATCCATAAAAAAAGATACTCCAAAGTAATACTCCCTCCATCTCTTTTTATTTAGCCAAACCCTGTTTTTCAAATCAAAGTTATTTAACTTTGACCGATTATATATTTATACACGTTAATATTAATAATATGAAAATTATATTAAATTGTTCTTTGTTAAAAGTACTATCATAAAAGTATACATTTATTAACTTCCACATAAATATATTAGTTAAAATAATGGATCAAAATTTATCATCTTTGATTGGAAAAGTCAAAGATGGCTAAATAAAAAG
The DNA here is from genome assembly GCA_945859915.1 of Cuscuta epithymum. NCBI lineage: Eukaryota > Viridiplantae > Streptophyta > Magnoliopsida > Solanales > Convolvulaceae > Cuscuta > Cuscuta epithymum. The sequence continues at coordinate 2,551,369 of CAMAPF010000108.1, read as the reverse complement.
AGACAGAGGTAGTATATCTTAGAATCTAAAAATGACATGATAAGAAAATGTTAAGTTGTGCAACAACAAATGGTACAAAACATAGAAAAGTGAGCCTTGAACTTCAAATAGTAATTCTAATACCATCTTTAGTTAACTTCAGTTATTTGGACTTTAAATCTTTTGGCTTAGTTTTGGATTGAGCTTTTTTAATTGATGAAGAAACTAATGGAACAAGGATTACTTAGGGCTGAGATTTTGGATCAAGAACTGGAAAATCGAACCTTTATGACCCAATTCGGTTTGGTTCCAACATTTATTAGTTATTTGTTAATGGTTCGGTTTTTATTTCTTATTAATGGTTCAGTTCTCGATTTTTCCTAAAAGAATATGTACCTCGAAACGCTATTGAATGGTTACATTTATAATAATTAATCTTTTATATACTACTTATTAGTATATATGGAGTATATTTTGATGTATATTTAATATACTTATTTATTTTTATATTAAATCCACTATTTGGAATTGGTCCATTGGATGCTTTGCTTTCCAAAAAACTTATCTCTTCTACTAATTTACGTTAATAATTCAAGATTACAAGTATTGATTGCAGTAAATATTTTGTTTTGTTTTATTTACTCCCTCCGTTCCCAAAAATACTTCTCACTTTCCTTTTTGGGCCGTTCCCAAAAATTCTTCCCACTTTCCCTTTTTGGACAATTTGTGTGGCTCACATTCATTTCACCTTTTTCTCACACAAGCACAACCACACATTTCCACTTTATTCCACTTTCTTAATAGGCGTGCGAATTCAAACCAGGAAGAATTTTTGGGAACGGAGGGAGTACTAAAATTCTTGAGGAATGACAAGAAACTTTGCAATTAAACATGTTTGTATATCTTGTAATTTTAAGCATTGAATGTCTTTAACAAACTTTCTTAAACTAGAAACCGTAAAATGACAAGAACCAAACCATTAAGGAATGAGTTGGTTTCTTATCAGTTCTATAAATAATTTATAAGAACTGAACTGTTATTAAACTTTGATATTTTCAAATGGTTCCATCTATTTTGACTAGGAATCGAATCGGTCCCAGGCTAGGATTAATGAGAATTAAATGATACGAAGTAGATTATATGATTTCTTTTACACCACCTCCAACAGAAAATGGCAAAATGCCTTAGCTCTTGCACTCTTGCCTCTTGAAGGTTACGCTAAGAAATGAAACAATAGGAATGACAATAAACCGATTCAATTGAAGCTAAAAAACTCCTGCAACTGCATCACATAGCTCACTCACGTACACATTTCAATGCATCTTTTAACCAAACATAAAACTCATGAAGGGGAAACAAGAACTACAGACCACCAATGAAATATAATCAATTGATTTTTCAAGCCAGCAAACATTCCTCCTACACGTTATTAAGATTATTTCTTTATAAGTTGATGTCATGTCACCAATATCAACATGCATGGAGCACCTTGCTCTAAATTAAAGATCACAAGAAATAGCTTTCATAGAGATTGCTAACTAAATGCTTTGGCATCTCAAATAGGTTCTTTTATTCAAGAATGCTACTTTCTAAACTTCTGTCCTAGGGAACTATATTTTCACATAGGAAAAAAAGTCCAAATGGAAAAACAAAGAACAAACATAATGGGTAAATAAGAAATGGAGACAAACAACACAAAAACAGATCAAGACATATTCAGAAAGTGTAGGAAAAATGGTTCTTGAAGCCTGATCTGATCCGACTTATGACAAAACAGTGATTTCTATACCAGCACGAAGATCGCAGACGTAGGGAAACTGAGATGCAAACAATACCTAAAGACATACAGCTCCAGCAAAATAACTGAAAGGAGCCCCACGAATATTGAACTTATGTTGGTTCTTGCGGTTAACACTTAAGAATGTCGTTTCGATAGGCTTATCCAGAGATGGGTTGGGTGGCACTTGAGCAGCCAGTACCTCAAGTGAAAAGATTGATACAAGAAGATATTGGTGAAATGTTTTTTCGTCTTGAGCTGTGAGCAGCCCCAAGTAGTCACCGTTCCCCATCTCAACAAATTGGCAGGCCATACGTTTCCTTCTCAATCCTTCCAAGTTGAAGATGCCGTCCACTTTTTGATAACAGGAGCATCCTTTTCCTTCCGTGAAAAGTGCAGCTCCAAATCTTAGAAAGTAGTCAAAGAATCCAAAAACGACATACGTTTCATCATCCAAACCAGGAGCCGAGACAGCACCCACTGGTAAGCCTAAGTCAATAGGAGGACAACCCATCCTCCAAAAAAAAGGGTCATCCTCCGACCATTCCTCTGTCTTTAAATTAAAAACATAACAACATTCCCCACAGTAGTCAAGAGCGATGAGCAAGTAGAGTTTCTCCCCTATTCGTAAGAAGTCAACCACCCGGTACCATCCCGAAGGGGAACCATCAAAAAAGGGTACTGATTTCACAACCCAACCCTTCTCTGGACAAGCGAAATCAAAAAGTTCAAAAACTTTAGTTGAATATCTCCCCCTCGTGCGGTCGTATACGAAACGAGAGCCCATGTGCAGCACAAATACCTTGGTTCCAAACTTTTGGACAATTGGGTGTTTCTTCCCCTCGTTCATACTTGGCATGATTTTAGAAGGAACTATGGACCAGGAACCTTGTTTCACCTCAAAGATTTCCTTGCGAGCGATATTATAGGATGGAGAATAATAGAGATAGTCAGGAACATGGGGCGCTTTACCGCCCACCAACAAAATCCTGGACTCCAGTTCAATCATACCCGCAAAGGGATTTCGTAGCTTCTTCACCGAACAAGATCCAATGCTATTTCCTAATATATTTATCACGAAAAGATGCTTTGGGGATAAAACATACAGAGTGCTTGGGCGATCGACCTTCATACTTTCACCTTCTCTCTCTTCAATTGTTGCACCTGTCTTCATTCCAAAATATGCGTATTACCAGACTGCCGATCGAAGACGCCGGAAGTTGAAGTTGAAGATCGAAGAGGCCGATCGTTGAACTCGCGTTAGGTTTAGAGAGTCGTACGTATATTATTCCAGGCCGGCGGGCACTTTTAGTTAAATTTATGGTTCACATTCCAAAGAAAGAGTAGGGTTTAATGGTTTATAAAGGATACTAATGCAGTCGAAGATCTTTATTCTATTTTAATTTTTTTTGGTTGTAATTTGAGTTTCCAAATTCAAATTACCCTATTTTTATTTGTTTAGATTTTGAACTTAAAATAGTTTTCCTAAATAAGTGTATATAAGTACGGAGTATATTGTTATTTTCTTACCTTTTACGGAGTACATAGAAATTTGTATGTAGTATGGAGTGATATTTAATACGAAATACTACCATTACAAATACCGAGTAGTACTAAAATCATAAAAGCATCAAAGTACGGATGAAATGTAAAATTTTAGTCATGTATGATATTTAACTATTTATTAATGTAAATTATATGTCACTTTATAAAGTTTACAAATATTAATTGTTACTTTTAAAGAAACCTAGCTTTGCTGAGTTATGGTCTAAAGTTTTTTAGCAATTCTAATTATAAGGACTAGTTTTTCACCCGTACGTTGCACAGGATGTAATATACATATTTTAAAGCATTTATAAATCTTATCATAACTTATCACATGAATGAGAGAAATCGTAAAATATTAAAAGATTAATCAGCACACAAATTAGATTTGTCTGAGGACTTTGTGTATAACGTTTTTTTTGTAGATTTTCAATTTTTTCATTGCATATCGTGGTGAACCCGCAACATACAATTGTGAATGTGTAAAAAGAGGACATGAAAAATCATACAGTTTCCTACGATTACCCTCGACCCTTGCCTTTTTTTTTGAAATAATGCATGCCGCTTTTAAATTACACTATTTTGTATATTCCACTTTTTTTACCTGGAAGGCAAACTACCAAACTCAATGGGGTAAATGCCAGGGAACACTTACCTTTAATCTTTAAACATATATAAACTGTGTAAGTTAACCATGTACTAAATAATACGGAATACTTCATATTAAATAAACTATTCAAAACTAACCTCACCCTTGAGTGTTACGTTAGTTAACTAACTAAGAACTTCTAATAAGTCAATTAGTTGACTAAGAGCATTCATATATGAATTGGAAAGCCTTTGTGTGGCCTTTGCGTCATGAATAGGGATGGACTGGGACGGGACCTGACCCGCTACTGTGCAGGCTCGGGCAGACGATGTTGGGTCCGAGACTCGGGGCCCGAACTGGGAAAGAGGGGAGGGCAACGGGCTCTGAAATCTATGGACCGGCCCGACTGGTTCGGGATCGGTCCGGACCTGTAATGGCTATTTTCTTTAAAAAAAAAATTAAAGGCTTGGGCTGCATTGTATTTAATGGGACCGGTCCGAGCCGAAATCTATGGACTGGTCTGGGCTAGCTCCGATTGATTTCTAGGAAATGTATTTAATGTTTTAAAATATTCTTAATTCTCAAGTGTAGTTCATATTTCAAATAAATATATTTAAATTTTTATTGTCTAGCACTTGTTGTATTAATTTTAAACAAAATTGGCAAAAAAAGTACCCTAACCCGACCTGAGACCCGCCCGGGTAGCCCGGATCGACCCGGTCCCAACCCGGGCCGATACCGAGCCTGATTTCCCAAACCCTCAGTCCCGCCCAGTCGCCCAGACCCGTCCCGGGCCCGATCCATCCCTAGTCATGAATGTTAGTCAATGTTCTTAGTAATTAATAAGGGGCATGAACAAAAATCATCAAAAGTTATGATCTTTAATGCATATAAAGAAGTTCTTGGTCAACTATTCTCAAAAGTAAATAAAGAATGAATAATTAGTGAGAGACCTCTACTTTATGTCACCTTTCCGTGACCTATAATAACAATATAAAAAAATGCATATAACTAAGCAATTGAAGTATTATGATGTGTCTACTCCATCACATCGTGAAACCGTTTCTTTTATTTTGTGTTCATGACTCTTAGTTAATTACGACATTACTGATTAGTTTAAGAAAACTTGTCATTTACTAAAGTGTTTTACTATTTTGTACTCCGTATATTTTGAACACGCATATACTAATTAAGCACATTCGGCTTATTTTTATTTTAGTACTTATTGCACCCTACCGGACATTGCCTACTTTAATTAAAATGTTTAATTAGAAAAATAAAAATTGTGTTGATGCAATTTATGGTGAGGAGAGATAAATAAGAATAATCATAAATACATTATTTTAAGAGAAAAGTTACAAAGTTTTTGACACGCACAAAAAAACGTAAAGTTAGTACTTTAGCCTCTCCTTTAACTTAGTAGATAATTAGTAGTGAACAAAAGAAACATAATGTATACTTATATCCAAATAATAATAATAATTAATAATCACTAAATCACTCACATTTCGTTAATACTAACACCACTACATTAAGTATATACTTCTTTTTTCAAAGAAACACTCACCGAAAATCATTTACACATCCAACATTTAAACAAAAACGATTTTTTCAACTTGTCAAACAACCTATAAAAGGCGCAATTATAACGTCCATATTACTTTTGAAACAAAAATGTTATTGAAATTGCAGAAGATATCTTATGAAAAATTCAAAATTCAAGCTCTTGCACCATCGGCACACAATAATCTCATGATATATGTTATCACCCACGATGTCGTGCCAACTTGCCACCACTTTTTATACCCTTGTCATGCCTCACGTACATCGCCCGATGAGCATATTGTTGCAAATTGCTCCGGAAATCATCTTTATGGAAAGGTTACAATGCCTGCACATAGGCTCTCTCAGAATGAGAGAAACAGTTGTTTTTTTACATAGATTTTAAGAAGCAAAAGCCTGTTAGAGACCAAGAGAAGCAGCATACGGTAGAAATAAACTCAAAAGCATTTTAGTCAAGCAAAATAAAAAACTCATAAAGGATCTTATTGCTCTTTATTACACCATGTACCTTATAATAGAAAAAAGGGAAAAGGTGCAAATAGGCCCATGTACTAACAAAAAAAAGGTCAAATAAGTCCTTATTTAGGAGGCTTTGTCTGGCCGTCGCCATTTGGGGTGGTTCCCGTTGGAATTTTTTGATGAAATTTTTTGAGCATCTTGTTCATCAAGTCATAGGATGCAAAGTTTCGATGCTTACCACAAAAATGTAAAAGAGGGGAAGACCATATTTAGATACAACCCTTGAAAATACTCTATAAGAATATAAAATGAATTATTTCTATTCCCAGATACAAATGATTTAGGGTTGAAAGCTAGGCGATTCACGTACGTAGGTGACAAATTTAGGTTAGTGTTGATGTTGTTTTCTTACTTTGGAGTATGATATATGAAGGCCGTTTATATATTAGAAGGAAAATCCACAGGAAGGATAACACGTTGGAAGCAGAGTATTTTGGAGGCGTGAGAGTAGCGAAAAAAGAGGTGAGGCTGACACTTGAGAGTCTGTAATACATAACATACATGGATTCCCTTGACTTTGGCCTCCACCAAGACTTGGATACCGCAATTTAAAAAAACAAAACACATTTCATACCTTGGAAATACTGCCTCTACATCTACCTGTGTCATAAGCTTTCATCTTACCCAATCTGTAAAATCAACTATGCTTTTATATCTGGTTTCAAGCAAGGCAAATAGTTGGGCTATTTCTAAGTATTTTTCATTGACAATGGTCTATCTATGCATGTCCTTGACATCTGTAAAATATTAAAATCTATACTTTTGTAGCACATTTCAGCCAAAAGCATTAAACTTGACAAATAAAAGGTATGGAAAATTCTAAATTACATGAAGCAATCAAAGCATGAAGCAATACATAATATAGTTTGCTTTATTATGAAAAACAAGAAAAAAGAAAAACATCATTAAAGCTCCCAAATGGCTAGTGCACCAGCCATTGCACTGGCCATACTCAGTTTGCAACAGCATCTCCTTAAACCAAACCATACATGCACATAAGCAAGTGAAGTGAATGCAGATTAAGAGACTGTCTCCAACTTATCACAAATGCACACAATATCCACCCACCCTTATAGCCATCACCCAAGAACAAATCATCATAAGAGATGCTATAGCTATTTTCTTAAGAAGAAAAGTCATTAATGTTTAAAATCCCAATAGTGTTAAATACACCCTCTAGGTATTTCAAAAATGTCAATTAGCTCTTCCTACAAAAAAAGACTCAATTGACAGTCTAAATTACAATATGAAATGTTCTGTTATAATTAAAAGGTATCAACATGTTTTGAGAAATAATGTAAAGATATCAACATCTTGGGAAAATTGAATCACCATGTTCTGTTTCCTGAAACAAAAACAAAAAGACTTCTTCATATAAAATAGGATGCGAAATGACCCTCATATGCATTCTTCTTTTAATGGAAATACAAAGCCTATTGCTGTGGTTGAATGCTAGGAAGTTAGAGTGGATATCGTATTAGCTCAATTGGCATACAGACAAATTTTATGCATGTAATATCAACAATTAAATTCCCTATAATCAAATCATCGGCATTTGATTGGAAGTTAAATAACTCTAACAATAAAGCGATATTAACAAATTGCCATGAAAATAATTACCACAAAGCCTCAAAGGTACACATTCTTCTGTCCAAATGGTTCTTTCATCAAATTCCTTCACAAAATAAAATCGACGGTCATAAATGTGAGTTCAGTCTGGATCGTGTCATCATTTTTTTTTATCAGTCTGTTGTTTTTTTCATCCGGCCGTTTTATAATCACGTCATCATATTTCATAAGGGGTCCCACACCATGGATCGATTTGAATACCATGTTAAGACACAGAGTTCCATCCTAAAAAGTCAACCTGATAGGAGGAGTATCTCATGTCTTAATATAGCACTTTGGTCATCCAAACTTTTTCGGTGTGGGACATTTAACAAACACAAAAATATGATTTGATTTTAGTTTTTTTTTCTTCAAAAAAGTAATCAATCATATCATGTATTCCATCTGCTTAGTACTACGTACTACCTCCGGTTTTTTTTAATCTTCACAGTTTGACTTCACACAAAATAAGGAAAGAAATTTGACTTTACTGTAGAGTACACTGTTGAGACACTGTTTGACACTGTTTGGCACTGTAGAGACACTGTTTGGCACTGTTGAGACACTGTTTGACACTGTTTTGGTGTAGATTTCTTTGCCAAAAAAGGAAATAAGGAAGTGTGAAGTTTATTTTAGACCGTCCCAAAAAGGAAAGTGTGAAGTTTATTAAAAACCGGAGGGAGTATTACACTACGTTAATACCGAGTACATAATATAGAGAGATTTACCTAAATAGGACTAAAACTAGGTAGAATTGCAAAAACAGGACTGCTATGTTTTATTTAACAAAAATAGGACTAAAAAGATATAATCTGACAAAACTACCCTTAATTAAAAAAGTCTACCCTGTCGCGCTACTATTGCGATGCACAATAGCGATGCACAATAGAACCAATGCCGCCGTCCAATCAGACCAACCACCATCGGTCGTAAGTGCAGGACCTCTCCCTGCAGCAAAATCACAAAATAGAACCCTGGCTTTTATTTAATTCTTTATCAATCAGATTTTAATAAAATTTTAATTTTTGAAAGTTTCAAATGAAGATATATCTGAACTTGAATTTCTTGTTATCAATCTTGATTATTTTGAATCTCAAAATGCCCTGATTAATGATTAAGAAAATGTCATTTTTTTAATAAGAGAATGTCATAATTATAGAGTATTTTTAAAAATGTCACTTTTATGTCATTACAATATTTGAAAATTTCATATTGAGAATGCCATGTTTCTATACGAAATTGTCATTATTGTGTCATTATGCACATTAAGCTTCATTCTTAAAATATGTCATTTGCATGTGGAAAAAATGTCATTTTCAAGCTATCCTTAAATGGCATATAAAGAATAAACATGTCAATTTTTGAAAAATGAAATCTTGTGTAGTGTAATGTTAAAATAATGTTGTCATTTTGGAATAGAAAGATGACATTTACGGTTGTTAAAACATGTCATTTTTTGAGTAAAGATGACATTTTCGAATTAAAATATCTAAAATAATCTGAAATTTAAAAGAAGAGTAAAACATAGGGGAAGAAGGAGAAGAAGGGGGAGAAAAAGAAAAGGAAGAAGAAGAAGAGGAGGAGGAAGAATACCTAATTCCGCTGGAGAAATCGTTGAAGAGGTGGCGGCCGGCGGTTGGGAAAGAAATTACAACTGCGATGATGAGGTTAAGCTACGTTAATGGCAGCTGATGAGTCGAAATCGATGTAATCGCAGAAGGAGGGCCGGAGGATGAATGAGAGGAAGCCCAGATTTCTGTGCGTCCATGGATTCTGAACCAGCGGGGAGTTTTTGAAGAAGCAGATCGTCGGGAAATAGGAAGCCCTGGTGGTGGAGAAGCTGAATCTTCTCTTCGTCGATGCTCCTCTTCCCTGCGAGCTGCGTCCATTGCAATCGCAAGTCTCACGATCGATGCAAGCGATTTGGGGAGAAGGTTACTCAGGGATTAGGGTAGGGGTAAAAATGTAATCTGGAGTCCCATTTAGGTAATTTAAAACTTGAAGTCCTATTTTGGAGTTTTAACCATGTTTTAGTCCCATTTAAGATAATTTCTTTATAATATAATACTCCATGTCTCCATATAAGGTAACAATTGAGCTACTTACACTTATCATTCATTTGATCTAAAAGAAAAGCGAAGGATGGAAACTTTTATCTCTTACGGCATCTCCAATGCTAAAACGTTAACGGTGCATACGGGGCATGAGAGATAGACAGTAAAAATAAAAAATAAAATATCTCTCTCCTTATTTGAAGGATTTTATATCATTTTGGTAAGTTTTTCTTCACAATGTCAAACAGAATGTCTAGATGGAGACATCGTGATTGACGTTCCAGAGAAAAATTTACCAAAAACACATAAGATCATGAAAAGACGGGGACAAAAATGTCACAAAATCAATCTTTGTATCATGTCACATGTGCACTGTGCAGATTGTAGCATTGGAGATGCTTTTACAATCTTCATTCAATTTTATGAATAAATTAAAACAAGATTGTATCATTTTCTGATGTGTTCGGTCAATCTTTTAAATGTTAAATTCAACGTTGGTGTAATTGAAGATGCATGATTATTAATCTTCATCTTTACTGTTAAGCTGAAAAATTTCTTGCGTGAGTATGAAAAGGTGTCGAATATAGCCCACATATTATATATCATAATTAAGAATTAATAAATGTCGCTCACGCTCAGCCATCCCCAGTAACCACACCTCACCATCACGTTGCCATCACCAATACCATCGACACGCCGATAATGACCATGAAATCTCTAATCTTAATCTCATAGTGACTACATAACTTTTTAGCTCGTTAGTGATTAAGTTATTACTCATTGCCGCATTTTACTGAAAGTGTGTTTGGAGACAAGTCACTCAGCACGATCAAATCACTACAGTCGGGTGTGTTTGATGAACTGACGGATCTGACATATTTAGGATTTCAATTAGTGCGGCGATCATTTCTGTTATTGCATCTAGAGTTTCACTGACTCTGGTTAGGGTTCTAGTTATTGTGGTTGGGATTCGAGTGACCTCGACTAAGATTCCCATGACTACAACTAGAAGAGTGATGATGCTTAATTTGGTTAAAGTTGAGAAAGAGTCACTAGACTTTGATAGTAATTGTTGTGGGTGGTCACTAATATTGGGGTTGAGTCACTATCGAACATTAATATAGTAAATATAGATGGTGGTAATCATCCTCAGTGGTGGTGGTGGTGGGTAGGTGAGGCGGCAGGGCAGCACTGGGTGTGGGATTCATGGTGACACTAATTATTTTTTTATTATCAAATGTATTGTTTAAATATTAAATGTTATACGAAATACTAAATAAGGGGGTAATTAATGTCATTAGTCACTTTTTGTAACAACTAAAAAGTCATGTTTTTTGGAGTTAAAAACGCCAATTTTCTTTTATCATTATCATTATCGCTACTGATGCATAGGGCTGAGCACGGATCTGGGAATTCCCGTTCCGTACCGAAGAACCGTTCAGAACCGATAGAACCGGAAAAATGTAAAACCGTACCGTACCGTACTGTACCGAACTTTTTTAATAATATGGTACGGTACCGGTTCTTAATGAGAACTGTTCCGAATTGTCCCGAAAACTAGTGTTAGATTATAAATTTATAATAATATACTATACATAATATATTACCGAGTATAAATGTTAGTGACCATATGTCCCGAAAACTAGTGTTATACAAGTAATATAATAATACTACGTATATTATATATATAACATATTACCAAGTATAAGTGTCAGAAATCGTATGTCATAAATGTTAGTGACCATATGTCCCGAAAACTAGTGTTATACAAGTAATATAATAATACTACGTATATTATATATATAACATAATACTACGTATATTATATATATAACATATTAACATATAACATATTACCAAGTATACTAATGTTTGTCTTATGCAACATGATTATTCTGAATTCATCGCTGAGAATTATCTGCCTGAAAGAGCATTACCATGGACACTGGACAATGTTTAAGACCATTAATTGCTCTGGTGGTTGGGACACTCTAAAGCATCTGAATTGCAGGGTTAATATGTTAGTGTAAGTTTGGTAGCACCGGCCGAGATATTCCACCTTCTTTCTCTGAAGTTGTCAAGATACATCTCACACCTTCATACACTACTAGAAAAATGGTCTATAGTGACACTAAATAAGTGTCACAGAAAGTTTTTCTGACACTAGAAAAGTGTCAAAGAAGGTCGGGAATTATGACACTAAATTTAGTGTCACCGGTAAAGTGTCACTAATTTCTGACATTAATGTATCACAAAAAATTATGACAAAACAATATCACTTTATATTTTGACGCATTAGTATCAATTAAATTTATGATACATTGGTATCACATGATATTAATTTTATATAAATGTTTATATATATATATACACACACACACGAAATATAAGATTTTTACTGAAAAATAAAAATGACAATGTATGAAAAATCAAAAGGCACTTTATTGAAAATAAAAAGAATTATCATTTACAATTCAAATGTCATACACCTTCCAACAAAAACTCAACTAAATCTATAATCTATAATAAACTAATTTGAGATCCTCCAACTGCTAGAAGGTCCGCCTATGACTAAATCGGTTGATCTTCAACATGAGACTAGTGCTTCCTACTTCTTGGTGGCTTTTCAATATCTAAAAGAAATAAAACCAAGATACATTAGATAGCTACAATGAAATGAATATAATGTATATGTGAAAACGCCAAACTATTGTTGCTAAAAAATAACCTCTGATGGTAGATGAACACCAAAAGACTCTTTTTAAGAGCTTACTCCATCACCTGTTAATTTTTTGCTTGTTAGTTCCCATAGTTTAATATTTGATCTCATACATCCAATTGCTAAAAATAGGCACCATGTTAGCCTATATACTACTACGTATAAGCATTTCATAAATATTAGCATAAGTTTCAAAAGCATATACTCAAATAAAAGTAGAAAGTGGATACCGCATAATCCAGTAAAATGGACACAAAACTGAAATTTCAAATCCCATAGGAATCACTTAAAAACAAGCAATAAAGAAAACAGAGAGGCAAATAAACAAACCCCATTAGTGTTATACATGGAAAGGGCGACTCCACCAGCTCTAGTGAAGTTGAAAACCTCAAATTCTGTCTTTTGATCCTGCTTTCCTTTTAGTACTGGAACAAGAAATAACAACTCATTAACAGAGTATGCCTGTTATATACTAATGAATATAAGTATTGGTGCTCTTTAAAAGTTGCTACCCCCATCACAGATGTATTGGTGCTCTTTAAAAGTTGATCTTCTGTGCTGAAACTTGAGGTAGACAAATATTAAGACCCCCCATATCATAGATGTATTGCGCATCCACTCTCATCATTTATAATACATATCATGGACATCATATTACTGTAAAGTCTTATTTAGGTTTTATAAAATTGTAAAGAATCTAAATGCTGCGACAAAATTTAAGACTACAACCACACTCATGGAAAACAAGTGCTCCCTTTATTCGCTTTTAGCCATCATTTTAAAAAGTAAGTATGCTGCAATTAATTGTGGCTTTAACATATCAAGAAAGCACTCATTGATCATTTTCCACTCTTACCCTTCGCTATGTATAATTGTTATCGAAAAGTTTAAAGCACTAATAAGGTTATTCTAGTCATATTAAGCTTAGTTAATCCAAGTTTACAGAGTTCAAGCTAGAAGATGATCTGATAGTCTAGCTTGCTCCTGGTGTTGCAATAAAATAAAAATAAACCTTAACACAGGAAGTACTTTTCTCCCAACAAAATGAACCAAATGCATACCTTAGAAGGCTTTGATGCTCACTCATTAGCATTGCCTACATGACATTTAGCTTACAAACTTTAGCTTCTCCTTCCTCTGTAGAGACTTGCCCTTTCTCAACAAGGTCAGTCTTATTCAAGTTGAAAATGAACTTGTAAATTGACTTCAGATTCTGAAATTTAGCTTCTAATTCAGCTCACGAGCTTTAGCTTCCAACTGTTACAAGTTTAGCATCAATTTTGAAAATTAAATTGAACTTTAGCTTCTAAACATGAAAATTAACTTGAAAACTTTGACTTGTAATCAATCACAAAACAACATAGAAACCAACCTTGTGATTTCCACTACAATAACAACGTCAACTACTGCCAATGTAGCTCTATAAGCAACCACAGTTGTAGACTTTTTATTATTTTCCGTTTAATCCTTTAAAGTCATATGAAGTGGAACACTTAGTTACAACCAACCATTATGCGAATTTGTGAAACCACAGAAAGATAACTAATAGTGCAGACCTCTAAAGCAGCACTTTTAACCACTTATCTGGCAACATCACCAACTGCTTTGATGTTATGTAAGAGATAAAAGTAGTTTTAGATTTAAACAAGAGTATGGTACATTGATACTCCCTCTATTCATATTTAGATTCTTGCTATTTTACATTTATGGTTAAAAAATCAGCACATTTGAAATGGGAAATCAGCAGATCTTGATCAAGTAACTAGCAACTGCACTTTTGACAATCTAAATAGCAAGTAAAAAATTTAGATGAAAAATAAGATGATAGAAGTCAGCCAGAATACCAAACAACGCAAAGACTTTACCTAAAAGAATGAAACAAAAAGTTGTTGGATGAGAGAATAAAACAATCGCTCAAAATAAGTAATTGAATGTAATTGTAGCTATAAATAAGTACTCTATAGTTAAACACACTATAAATGAAACTGAATGAAAATAAAATTAGGTGTATAAAGTCCAATACCTTTGAACATCTCTTTTTCATTTCTCTAAAACAATTGCATAAGGACTTGTAGGCATTGGATGGCTTATGAGATGAGCTCCTCTATAAATTGATGAACATCTTCAATACAGTGCTCTGACTTGTCCATCAAAGAAACTATCCAAATTACCATTTCTTCTTAAAAAGGATGTTCCCTCATATTAAGAACAAATCTGCATAATTTGAAGGGAAAAAAAGCAGAGATAGAAACATCTGAATCCCTAAACCATAAAGCAGCCTCAAGATTAATGATTGTGGAAGAGGAATGACCCCTCTTTGTTTCCATATTCGTACAGCAATTGAGTCAATGATTTGAAAAGCAATTTTTTTACTTTCAATCCTAACATAGATCCGGAGCTAGAGAGACCATCCGGTTGTGTTCTGTGGAAAATACCTCTGTGAAGATCTCCCATTACTGGAATGAAGGCACAATGTTCAGCGTCGTCAACACCATCAACCCCAAATAGAGGAATCGGACTATGGCTGGCGCAACATCATCTACAGGGGACGACGCCATCACTTCCACCCCAATCGCCGATTCCCGTCGCTCCCAAGCACCAACTCGGAAATCAATTGGGCAGCGCAGAACGATAATTGCTACCACCTATTACGACTCGGAAACAACATCCCCTCCTGAAGGTCCATAAAATCGCAATTCTACTGCAAAGACCCTAAATCATATGAACACTCTACAAAATTTCGAATAAGTTTCCGAAGGATGAAGAACGAGTAGATGGAAAAAGCACATACCTGGAAATTGGGGGAAACCGCTACTTGGACGGGAAATGGAACTCTCTGGCTCTGTCAAATAGTCGCTCGATCGTGAAGGGGTAAAGCTTCTACGAACAAACGCCTGAGCTTCTATGAACGAACAAATTGAAGAGGACGGTAGAGTTCAAATTTGTAGTGGGTGCGGCGGCTAGGGTTCATACGAAGGAAGAGGATGAGTAAAGCTGATTGAGGATGGGGGGAGAAGTTGACGATAAAATAGAGTGAAGTGTTAAAATATAAAGTAAAAATGTCCAAGTAAATTAAAGAAAAACGGGTCTAATGTCAGTAAAAAATGTTGATATTATTATGTCAGAAAAGCATGACACTTATATGTGAGAAAGAACATATGTGACACTTTCGGGCAGAAAGTGTCACTAACAAAGTGTCATTATAAGCCAGTTTTCTAGTAGTGATAGAAGGAGCTCTCAAATATATGAACATGAGAGAAGATATGGAGATAACTAGGAAGCTTGGACGCAACTTCCCCTTGTCTCCAAATAGCCCTATAAATAGAGTGTTCTATTGTTGTTCATCTCATTAGTTTTAGAAAGTGAGAAAAGTGTGTGAAGAGTGACATACACTTAGAGTAGAAGTGTATTGGTGATGATTGATTTTTTGTAATAGTTGAGTGTGAAAGTTTGCTCCTCCTATCATAATTCTGTTCTTGATATTGAATAGAAGAATTTTTCAATCCCAACAAGTGGTATCAGAGCGAGATTGAGCTTCCATACATTATTTTCTCATTTTTCAGAAAAATTTCTACAGGTTAGAAAATTGTGATTTTTTAAAGTTGCTCGGAATCACGATCTGATCATATCGTTGGATTCGTCTCGTCGAGAAGAGAAATCAGGTATTTTTGGGGAATTTTTTGGCCACCAGAAGAGGCCGTACGCGCCGCCCAACCGCCGCCTGGAAACTGCCTGCGTCATCACGCAGTCAGGAAGAAGACGAGACACGTCAGCCACCACGTCATCGCCAGGTCAGCGCCACGTCGGACCACGCCATCGCCACGTCGTGCTGAGTCATCGTCCACGTCATCCATGTATTCCATAAGTTACTTCATAGTAATAGTCACCCAAATCTATTTTAGATATTATGTATACTCTGTTTTTAAAGTATTAATTTTTTAAGTGTGAATTTTAGTATAAATTCTTATAATTATAAACATTGTGTCATACTAGTTCAATGAAATTAGACCTTGGAATTTTAATCCATAGGTCTTAGTACATACTCGTGTTCTCTTTTAATTGCAACATTCAACTTTATCATTACCAAAAAACTCGTTATACACACCGAAATAATCCTAGACAACATTAGCGCAGATTTGGGCTCGGAAAACCCAAAAACTCGATTTATTTCGTCTCTGGCATGGAAATATCCGTGCATCATAGTTTGGCTCAATATTCACAATCACTCAATATTCAGTTCATTAGTATTGTCTATCAAGTTAATCTTTACTACAAATTTGCTTACTAATTCTAATAATGTTACAGTTATTACGAGTAAGTTTCGTTCTACCCACTTCCAAAACATACATTTTTTAGAAATAATGGCAAGGCTACGAAGAGCGATGGAGGCGCCGACCGCTGCAATCCCTCTCCTTTCTTCTTGTCTGTAATCCACCACTGCTCGCACACATCCGCTCGCCCGTCGTCGCCCTTATCCCATGGAGCAGCCGTCCATTTTTTATGGTTACTGTTTCAGATGGATGGCTAGAGTTCAGATCTAATGTAGTGATGCAATTTTGAGGTCAATTTTGTTCGGCACTTGGGTTGTATGGTGGAGTGCAGCGGTTGGGGTGGTTGGAGAGGGGTGGTTTGGGCCTGGAAGGGGAAGTGGTCGTGGTCTGTGGTGGCGGTCGAAGGGTAAACTGGTGGGAGGGGCGAATTCTATGGCGATGTTGGTCGGTCAGTGGCCAATTGTGGAGCTCGGGGTGATGGGTCAGGGTGAGGGTGGGGCAGGATCGGAGTGGTGAGGGCAGGACTGGGCCTTGGGGTGATGGGGTAGTGCAGGGGGCTGTCGTGACTCGTGATGGTGGTGGGGAGGACGGGGAGGAAGGGTGTGGTGCGGTGGTGGTGGTTTGCGGTGGTGGTTACTTAACCAGTGCTGCGTCTATTTCACTGTCTATTTCACTAAGCTGGCCCGTGTTACAACAATGACATTTTTCATAGTGTCACTGACATGGACGGTGGCTACGGTGACACAGGCGGTGGCTATAGTGACACAGACTTCGGCTTTAGTTACACGTGTGGTGGCTACAGTGACACGTGTGGTGGCTACAGTGACACGTGTGGTGGCTACGGTGACACGTGCAGCGGCTACAGTGACATGGGCGGCGGCTACAGTGACACATGCGGTGATTATAGTGACACGGGCGGGGGCTACAGTGACACGGGCGGTGGCTATAGTGACATGGGCGGTGGTTGTTGTGACGGGGTGGCTACAGTGACACGGACGATGGTTGTAGTGATATGAGTGGTGACTATAGTTACAAAAAAAGAACACGCAGTGACATAAAATTTTTGCAGTTACGTCATGTTTTCTAATTGCACATATATGACCTTCTTAGTCATTTTTTTGCCCCTTTTTAAAAATGGGCACTTTTTGGGTAATTGGTTCAAAATTACTAATATCCAAGTAAAAACCCCCATTTTTTATGGATAGCGTTGAAAGGCTTTACTTCATAATAAATGTTAAACGTGATATACTTAGGATTCTAAATAAATATCAAATTGTCCACTAAATTCAACTAACACATAATTGTACATGTCGTACATCCCGATTGGAGACCATTAGCGGAGTACGACCCATATGTACTTCGACTAACCTACAACTATGATAATACGTACGAACCAACTGCTTCTTCCTTGCTGAAGTTCTATAGAAACAATTGGACTCATGAAAAGGTAAATTTTACGGACACTTTTTTACTATGATATAGGTGATTTTCTTTAAATATAGGTATTTACTCAATTACTCTCCGGTTCTTATGCTAATGATGCACAGTTGGAGTTCTCCTTTCCTGACGTGTTTGCCACAAGGTTCAATTGCCTTCTCAGTTTACGTTTGTTTCCAAGCAATTGTGAGTGCAATGTCTTTAAAAAATTACATTCATGTTTTTGTTTTCAAAGTTCGAAGAATAAGGAAAAGAATACGTCGTATGAACTAAAAACAATGCCTCCACCCATAGTAATTCAACCATTCAATATCTACCGGTGGGCGTAGCTCACCTGGTAGCGAGAGAGTGCCACAAGGGTTAGGTCTCGGGTTCGAATACCGGCAACTGCGATGAGAGGTTACTATGCTAAAAATGAAAAGTGCCTCTGCAAGTACCGGAGATAGAGCCCCATTCTCTATCTGTCAGATTGTGATTATAGTCCAATTTACATCCTCCTATCGTGTCGTCCTTTCAGTGTTGGGGGCCCTCAGGAATGGGGTGCCATCCTTTTTTCAACCATCCAATATCTATTTCTTTTTAATGATTGTCATTCTCTATAATTTTAGATATTTTACAATTTATTGAACAACATTTAGGACCTCCCTGATAACCATTAATTTGGTTAGATAAAATTGATTCTATATAGGTTCTTGATGAAGCAACCGAACTGCTTGAAATCTCCTAATTTTTGAAAACTAAAATTTATTTTACTAATAAAATACTCTGTATTGAAATAGTTAAATAGTTAAATAGTTAAAATTTATAGTTAAATGATTGCCATTCTGTAGTTAAATAGTTAAAATTTATTAAATACAACTGTTGCGATGTAACTTTTTAGAATAGTTAATATAATTTATATCACAATATAAACCATAAAAATATGAAATCGATAGTTTAATAAAAATGTTCAAAATACAGTTGAACAACCTAAAAGATAAAAAATTTAAACAAAAAGTAAAATAGCGTAAATTATTAAAAATGTGAAAAGTAATTAGAGATTCTATATGAAAAGTAAAAAACATTAAAATCAGAATATATATACCGAGAAAAAATCTAAATTATTAAGGGTATAAAATGTTAAAAAATTGAAAAATAAAAATATGAAAATTAAAAATATAGACCATGTAAAAAATAAAAATGGAAAACAAAATAAAAATGAACTTTTTAATTTAATTTATCATCTTATTGTAATTTGCTGTAGCATATTGTTTCTATTGTTTTTTTGTAATTTATCATACTTTTTGGCTTTTTTTTATTCTCTCTGTTTATGGTTTTTCTAGAAGTGAGATAGGGTCGGGTTTTGGCTAGGATCACCAAAAACCTGGAAATCTTCGGGTTTTAAATTCTTGGGCTCGAACGGAGAACCAATTCAATACTGATAAAATTGTTTTGGGTTTTAAGAACTTCTGCTTCACGTCGGGTAGGGTTGAACCCAGAAAATATTTGAACTATTTTGCAGATGAGATTGGCAATCTCCAATTTTGATTTACCAAAGATGTCGTTGAGGTGATCTAAAACACTTACTATGGAAAATAAGATATGTAAGAGCATCTCCAATGCTAAAATGTGTACGGTGCACATGTGATATGAGTAATAGCTACATAAATATTAGCAAATAAATTATCCCTCTCCTTATTTGAATGATTTTATATAATTTTGGTAAGTTTTTCCCTGCAATGTCAACTGCAATGTCAACATTTAGATGATCTCCTTGACATTGTGGAGAAAAACTGACGTGCACTTTGTCGTGAGTGCACTCAAAATAAATTCAATACTAACACTTATACGTAGTATAGGTGAAGTAGAGTTCGTATCCACAGGGAAAGGAATAACTTTCTTTTTATATAAATAGTAAGTAAAGGGGGGTTTTGATTGTTGATGTGATTTAATTAAATTAAACACGAAGATGAACGAGTTATATGGGGTTTAATTCAAAGATAAAAGTGACTTGGTATTGCTACTTTACACTTGTTGATTTATTTTAGTCGATCATTGTTATATCTATAACTTATTTCCTCTCGAATACTCAATCGAGGAGTATATCCAATTCATCGAGGATAGTTATTAACAACGACCGTTCATTAATAACCCTTACTATTAGTCAAGTATAGAACAACGTCATATACCGACTTGATAGTAGCATTTAATCTTTTAACTCCTTGATGAAATCAATTGAGATTGATAACCTCAACACAACGGTTTCAGTTTAACCAACAAAATTAATCCTTCTTAAGTTTATTAACCACGACCGTGCATTAATAAACCGAAGTTACTTACTTGTGAAACTATCAACGATTAACCATCGGTTCGTTGATCGTTTCTAGTAATAATTAATATGTTAAACAAAACTAATTGATCCTTTAAGTAATGTTCAAAATATTAATATGAAATATAAATAGGAATTAATTAATACTCAAGGAAGAATATTAAAGAAAATGAATCCTACTATAGTTAATATCAAGATGTTAAGTAATTGTCATCTTAGTAACACTCCCCAATATTAACATAGAGGAAGGAATAACTATTACTAAGACCAATGTCAAGATGTTAACTAATTGTCATCTTAGCAACACTCCCCAACATTGATGTAGAAATAGTATTTAAAGGAAGAATTAATATTCAAGGAAAGAAGTAAAGAAAATAACTCACAACTTTAATAATCAACAAGCTTCAAGAGCAATACCAAGAAATGGAAGTTTAGCTCCTCATTTGGAGACTAAACATGCTAAAAGAAATATAAAGAAATGCTATTCTAAACTGAGCTTAAGAGTACAAAGGAATTGGTAATTTAAAGTGAAGGAAAGGAGGTGTATTTATAGGCTTTTTGAGGTGCAGGTCGAGTACTCGATCGAGTATGTACATATACTCGATCGAGTATGTGTAAAACTTCGAATTCGATCCATACTCGATCGATATTCGGGCATAATTTATATGTATACCCGATCGAGTATGTCGGTGTACTCGATCGGGTATAACAATAGAACGTGGCCAAATCTTTCCTTGCATGTTCTTTTGTTCCCGGATCGGATCCTTGAAAATCAGTATTGGTACTCGATCGAGTATAAGGTATACTCGACCGAGTACAGGTCAAAATCAGGAACTTTCCTTCTTTTTGTCTTGTACTCTTGCACCTTCCTTCACCAATGATCATTTGATTGATCTTGGACCTGTTTAAGCTCAGAATAAACCTAATCTAAACAATTTACAAGAATTTAACAAACTAACTATTACACCAAAAGTGTGTAATTTCCGAAATATTAAACAACCAAAACTAACTAAAAACGTAAATAAACACACGGAAATTACAAACGTATCAAAAACTTACTAAATCTGTATAAAATCATTAAAATAAGGAGAGAAAAAATTTATTTACTAATATTTATGTGGCTATCTCTCATGCCATTTGTGCACCGTGCACATTATACCATTGGAGATGCTCTAAAGAGTAAAGACAGTAGAAATAGACTCAACAAACATTGTGAATATCTAAACTTATCCATAAAAAAAGATACTCCAAAGTAATACTCCCTCCATCTCTTTTTATTTAGCCAAACCCTGTTTTTCAAATCAAAGTTATTTAACTTTGACCGATTATATATTTATACACGGTAATATTAATAATATGAAAATTATATTAAATTGTTCTTTGTTAAAAGTGCTATCATAAAAGTATACATTTATTAGCTTCCACATAAATATATTAGTTAAAATAATGGATCAAAATTTATCATCTTTGATTGGAAAAGTCAAAGATGGCTAAATAAAAAGAGACAGAGGTAGTATATCTTAGAATCTAAAAATGACATGATAAGAAAATGTTAAGTTGTGCAACAACAAATGGTACAAAACATAGAAAAGTGAGCCTTGAACTTCAAATAGTAATTCTAATACCATCTTTAGTTAACTTCAGTTATTTGGACTTTAAATCTTTTGGCTTAGTTTTGGATTGAGCTTTTTTAATTGATGAAGAAACTAATGGAACAAGGATTACTTAGGGCTGAGATTTTGGATCAAGAACTGGAAAATCGAACCTTTATGACCCAATTCGGTTTGGTTCCAACATTTATTAGTTATTTGTTAATGGTTCGGTTTTTATTTCTTATTAATGGTTCAGTTCTCGATTTTTCCTAAAAGAATATGTACCTCGAAACGCTATTGAATGGTTACATTTATAATAATTAATCTTTTATATACTACTTATTAGTATATATGGAGTATATTTTAATGTATATTTAATATACTTATTTATTTTTATATTAAATCCACTATTTGGAATTGGTCCATTGGATGCTTTGCTTTCCAAAAAACTTATCTCTTCTACTAATTTACGTTAATAATTCAAGATTACAAGTATTGATTGCAGTAAATATTTTGTTTTGTTTTATTTACTCCCTCCGTTCCCAAAAATACTTCCCACTTTCCTTTTTGGGCCGTTCCCAAAAATTCTTCCCACTTTCCCTTTTTGGACAATTTGTGTGGCTCACATTCATTTCACCTTTTTCTCACACAAGCACAACCACACATTTCCACTTTATTCCACTTTCTTAATAGGCGTGCGAATTCAAACCAGGAAGAATTTTTGGGAACGGAGGGAGTACTAAAATTCTTGAGGAATGACAAGAAACTTTGCAATTAAACATGTTTGTATATCTTGTAATTTTAAGCATTGAATGTCTTTAACAAACTTTCTTAAACTAGAAACCGTAAAATGACAAGAACCAAACCATTAAGGAATAAGTTGGTTTCTTATCAGTTCTATAAATAATTTATAAGAACTGAACCGTTATTAAACTTTGATATTTTCAAATGGTTCCATCTATTTTGACTAGGAATCGAATCGGTCCCAGGCTAGGATTAATGAGAATTAAATGATACGAAGTAGATTATATGATTTCTTTTACACCACCTCCAACAGAAAATGGCAAAATGCCTTAGCTCTTGCACTCTTGCCTCTTGAAGGTTACGCTAAGAAATGAAACAATAGGAATGACAATAAACCGATTCAATTGAAGCTAAAAAACTCCTGCAACTGCATCACATAGCTCACTCACGTACACATTTCAATGCATCTTTTAACCAAACATAAAACTCATGAAGGGGAAACAAGAACTACAGACCACCAATGAAATATAATCAATTGATTTTTCAAGCCAGCAAACATTCCTCCTACACGTTATTAAGATTATTTCTTTATAAGTTGATGTCATGTCACCAATATCAACATGCATGGAGCACCTTGCTCTAAATTAAAGATCACAAGAAATAGCTTTCATAGAGATTGCTAACTAAATGCTTTGGCATCTCAAATAGGTTCTTTTATTCAAGAATGCTACTTTCTAAACTTCTGTCCTAGGGAACTATATTTTCACATAGGAAAAAAAGTCCAAATGGAAAAACAAAGAACAAACATAATGGGTAAATAAGAAATGGAGACAAACAACACAAAAACAGATCAAGACAGATTCAGAAAGTGTAGGAAAAATGGTTCTTGAAGCCTGATCTGATCCGACTTATGACAAAACAGTGATTTCTATACCAGCACGAAGATCGCAGACGTAGGGAAACTGAGATGCAAACAATACCTAAAGACATACAGCTCCGGCAAAATAACTGAAAGGAGCCCCACGAATATTGAACTTATGTTGGTTCTTGCGGTTAACACTTAAGAATGTCGTTTCGATAGGCTTATCCAGAGATGGGTTGGGTGGCACTTGAGCAGCCAGTACCTCAAGTGAAAAGATTGATACAAGAAGATATTGGTGAAATGTTTTTTCGTCTTGAGCTGTGAGCAGCCCCAAGTAGTCACCGTTCCCCATCTCAACAAATTGGCAGGCCATACGTTTCCTTCTCAATCCTTCCAAGTTGAAGATGCCGTCCACTTTTTGATAACAGGAGCATCCTTTTCCTTCCGTGAAAAGTGCAGCTCCAAATCTTAGAAAGTAGTCAAAGAATCCAAAAACGACATACGTTTCATCATCCAAACCAGGAGCCGAGACAGCACCCACTGGTAAGCCTAAGTCAATAGGAGGACAACCCATCCTCCAAAAAAAAGGGTCATCCTCCGACCATTCCTCTGTCTTTAAATTAAAAACATAAGAACATTCCCCACAGTAGTCAAGAGCGATGAGCAAGTAGAGTTTCTCCCCTATTCGTAAGAAGTCAACCACCCGGTACCATCCCGAAGGGGAACCATCAAAAAAGGGTACTGATTTCACAACCCAACCCTTCTCTGGACAAGCGAAATCAAAAAGTTCAAAAACTTTAGTTGAATATCTCCCACTCTCGTAAACGAAACGAGAGCCCATGTGCAGCACAAATACCTTGGTTCCAAACTTCTGGACAATTGGGTGTTTCTTCCCCTCGTTCATACTTGGCATGATTTTAGAAGGAACTATGGACCAGGAACCTTGTTTCACCTCAAAGATTTCCTTGCGAGCGATATTATAGGATGGAGAATAATAGAGATAGTCAGGAACATGGGGCGCTTTACCGCCCACCAACAAAATCCTGGACTCCAGTTCAATCATACCCGCAAAGGGATTTCGTAGCTTCTTCACCGAACAAGATCCAATGCTACTTCCTAATATATTTATCACGAAAAGATGCTTTGGGGATAAAACATACAGAGTGCTTGGGCGATCGACCTTCATACTTTCACCTTCTCTCTCTTCAATTGTTGCACCTGTCTTCATTCCAAAATATGCGTATTACCAGACTGCCGATCGAAGACGCCGGAAGTTGAAGTTGAAGATCGAAGAGGCCGATCGTTGAACTCGCGTTAGGTTTAGAGAGTCGTACGTATATTATTCCAGGCCGGCGGGCACTTTTAGTTAAATTTATGGTTCACATTCCAAAGAAAGAGTAGGGTTTAATGGTTTATCTCTAAAGGGAGAGAACGACGGAAGAGTGCATGTTTTGGGAGAACCATTCCAAAAAGTGTAGAAACTTAAACAAGATAATAAATCCATACTCATATTTTAAAATATTTATTCTTACTGAAATAATTAGTGGGTAAAAATATCTTTTATCTTGTCTAACTAATATTTTAAAATACCTCAAGTTCATTTCTTGTGACTTGAAACAAAACATACGTATGGGTCAAAAATTAGGTTTCCATAAAAATATTTAATTTTGCTTAAATACTTAATGGGTAGAAATATCTTTTATGTTGTTTAACTCATATTTTAAAATATTTTCCTAAATATAAAATATTTTGCTGAATATTCATATTTTAAAATATTTAATTTTGCTGAAATACTTAGGATGTTTTCTTTTAGATTGAAATTTACGGGTATGGTCTGATCTGGTCTGGTCTGGTCTAGTAAACGTCCGGTCTCTGTGTATTTTATAACTACAGAAGTCTAGATTGGTCTGGTCTGGTCTAGTCTGGATCTAGTCTAGTCTGATCTAGTCTGGTTTGATCTGGTCAGATCTGGTGTGGTGGGTACCTCCATATACTTGGAAAGACTATACACGTATTTAAGTGATATAGTGCAGATCCATATATATGGAAAGATCAAAAGACTATACGTATGAGTGGGTAAAAACTAAAAAGAAGTATGGAAACTCCCATATGTATGAAATAAAAATTTGGTTTCCATAAATATAATATATTTGATTTTCTAGAAAGACTTTGACTTGTCAGTATGGAAACAACATAGGTATTATAGCATTAATTTTCATCATTTCTTTTATAATTTAATGATTTTATTAATTTAGTGAGTAGAATATGACTTAAGTCCATTTCACATGAATTGAAACAAAGCATACGCATGGGTTAAAAATTGGGTTTCCATAAAAATATACGGAGTATAATTTTGCCGAAATACTTAGTGGGTGGAAATATCTTTTATGTTGTTTAACTCATATTTTAAAATATTTTCCCGCATATAAAAATATTTTTCTGAATATTCATATTTTAAAATAGTTATTTTTCTGAAATACTCAGTTGGTAGAAATATTTTTTTTTGTTTAAATCATATTTAAAATATATATTCCTCAATATTACCATATTTTCCAGAATATTCATATTTTAGAATATATAATTTTGCTGAAATACTTAGTGGGTAGAAATATCTTTTATGTTGTTTAACTCACATTTCAATCTATCTTTGCACTCAATACAAATATTAAAATTTCAAACTTGAACTTGAAATGTCTTTTAGTTAAATATATTTTCTGTTGTTCAACTCATGCAAAAATGACTTGATTCCATTTCATATGAATTGAAACACAACATACATATGGGTTAAAAATTGGGTTTCCGTAAAAATATTTAATTTTATTCAGTCACTTAGTGAGTATAAATACCTTTTATGTTGTTTAACTTGAACTTAGTGGTTATATTTTTTATGTTGTTGTTCTATAAAATATTTTCCTAAATATTCATATTTGAAAATATATTCAATTTTTTTGAAATACTTAGTAGGTAGAAATATTTTATGTTGGTGTTCCATAAAATATTTTCCTGGATATTAATATTTTAAAATATTTAATTTTACTGAAATACCTAGTGGGTAGAAGTATCTTTTAATTTTGCTAAAATATTTTTATATGGAGTATTATTTAACTCATATTTAAATCTATTCTTTGCACTCAGATGACTCAATACATAGCGGTTACTCAGATCATTTAAAATTTAATTTATAATTTGTAATGTATTAAAGTTTGCAATGCAATTGGAAGATAAGGAGCAAAAGGAAGGAATTATGGATTATGCATAGTCAACCGTAACTCTAATAGATTTCCATATAATCACATACGGAATGTAATTTTTTTTTGAAAGTATACAGAATGTAATATATGAATGGTGAATCTACTATTTGTATTTGAAATGAATTACTTGGTATTTAATTGCTTCCCTTTTTATTATTTTATAATTTAATGATTTCATTAATTACGTAGTAACATAATTTACCTACCATACATTTAGATTCTATTAATTACAAATACGATCTAAATTAATTGGACTTAATAGCAATATTTAAATTTATTAATTGTACTCAATAGCAAATAGGTGAAAGTTCAATTTCAATTTCAAGGTTCTACTTTATTATTAAAGAAGTAGATTGTCCACTAAACTCAACTAACACATAATTGTACATCCCGATTGGAGACCATTAGCGGAGTACGACCCATATGTACTTCGACTAAGGATGTTTTCTTTTGGACTGAAATTTGCTGGTCTGGTCTGTTTAAGTCTGGTCTGGTCTGGTCTGGTCTTGTCTGGTCTTGTCTGAACTGGTCTGGTCTGGTCTGGTCTGGTAAACGTTTGGTCTCTGTGTATTTTATAACTATGGAAGTTTGGTCTGGTCTGTTTAAGTCTGGTCTGGTCTGGTCTGTTTAAGTCTGGTCTGGTCTGGTCTGTTTAAGTTTGATATGGTCTGGTCTGGTCTGGTCTGGGACTGAAAACAGTCCAAAAGAAAACCTTCTAACCTACAACTATGATAAGACGTACGAACCAACTGCTTCTTCCTTGCTGAAGTTCTATAGAAACAATTGGACTCATGAAAAGGTAAATTTTACCGACACTTTTTTACTATGATATAGGTGATTTTCTTTAAATATAGGTATTTAGGGAGTGTTTGCAATAGCTTAAAAAAAAGCAGTTCTCAGCTTTTGGCTTAAAAAAGCATTTATTTACCAAACACTTCTAATTTTTATTTTTTCTCGGCTTGCGTGTGAAAAGTGCTTTTCCCTTTTCTATTACACAAAAAACACTTATTTTACCAAATACTACTAACTTTTACTTTTCAAAATCACTTTTTTCTCAAACACTATCAACTTTTACTACTAATCACTTTTTCATTACATCTCCAAAAGTGCTTTTTTTTAAGTAGAAGCAGTTGCAAACACTCCCTTACTCAATTACTCTCCGGTTCTTATGCTAATGATGCACAGTTGGAGTTCTCCTTTCCTGACGTGTTTGCCACAAGGTTCAATTGCCTTCTCAGTTTACGTTTGTTTCCAAGCAATTGTGAGGGCAATGTCTTTAAAAAATTACATTCATGTTTTTGTTTTCAAAGTTCAAAGAATAAGGAAAAGAATACGTAGTATAAACTAAAAACAATGCCTCCACCCATAGTAATTCAACCATTCAATATCTACCGGTGGGCGTAGCTCACCTGGTAGTGAGAGAGTGCCACAAGGGTTAGGTCACGGGTTCGAATACCGGCAACTGCGATGAGAGGTTACAATGCTAAAAATGCAAAGTGCCTCTGCAAGTACTGGGGATAGAGCCACATTCTCTATATGTCAGATCGTGATTATAGTCCAATTTACATCCTCCTATCGTGTCGTCCGTTCTGTGTTGGGGCACTCAGGAATGGGTGCCATCCTTTTTTCAACCATCCAATATCTATTTCTTTTTAATGATTGTCATTCTCTATAATCTTAGATATTTTACAATTTATTGAACAACATTTAGGGCCTCCCTGATAACCATTAATTTGGTTAGATAAAATTGATTCTATATAGGTTCTTGATGAAGCAACCGAACTGCTTGAAATCTCCTAATTTTTGAAAAATTAAATTTATTTTACTAATAAAATACTCTGTATTGAAATAGTTAAATAGTTAAACAGTTAAAATAGTTAAATAGTTAAAATTTATAGTTAAATGATTGCCATTCTGTAGTTAAATAGTTAAAATTTATTAAATACAACTGTTGCGATGTAACTTTTTAGAATAGTTAATATAATTTATATCATAATATAAACCATAAAAATATGAAATCGATAGTTTAATAAAAATGTTCAAAATACAGTTGAACAACCTAAAAGATAAAAAAAATTTAAACAAAAAGTAAAATAGCGTAAATTATTAAAAATGTGAAAAGTAATTAGAGATTCTATATGAAAAGTAAAAAACATTAAAATCAGAATATATATACCGAGCAAAAATCTAAATTATTAAGGTTATAAAATGTTAAAAAATTGAAAAATAAAAATATGAAAATTAAAAATATAGACCATGTAAAAAATAAAAATGGAAAACAAAATAAAAATGAACTTTTTAATTTAATTTATCATCCTATTGTAATTTGTTGTAGCATATTGTTTCTATTTTTTTTTTTGTAATTTATCATACTTTTTTGGCTTTTTTTTATTCTCTCTGTTTATGGTTTTTCTAGAAGTGAGATAGGGTCGGGTTTTGGCTAGGATCACCAAAAACCCGGAAATCTTCGGGTTTTAAATTCTTGGGCCCGAACGGAGAACCAATTCAATACTGATAAAATTGTTCTGGGTTTTAAGAACTTCTGCTTCACGTCGGGTAGGGTTGAACCCAGAAAATATTTGAACTATTTTGCAGATGAGATTGGCAATCTAGAATTTTGATTTACCAAGGATGTCGTTGAGGTGATCTAAAGCACTTATTATGGAAAATAAGATATCTAAGAGCATCTCCAATGCTAAAATGTGTACGGTGCACATGTGATATGAGTAATAGCCACATAAATATTAGCAAATAAATTATCCCTCTCCTTATTTGAATGATTTTATACAATTTTGGTAAGTTTTTCCCTGCAATGTCAACTGCATGTCAACATTTAGATGGTCTCCTTGACATTGTGGAGAAAAACTTACTAAATCTGTATAAAATCATTTTAATAAGGAGAGAAAGAATTTATTTACTAATACTTATGTGGCTATCTCTCATGCCATGTGTGCACCGTGCACATTATAACATTGGAGATGCTCTAAAGAGTAAAGACAGTAGAAATAGACTCAACAAACATTGTGAATATCTAAACTTATCCATAAAAAAGATACTCCAAAGTAAGAGCCCGTTTGGAGAACTCTGTTTTCGGCTTATCAGGCTTATCAGCCAGCTTTTTCACCAAACACGTAACTTTTACTTTCGCGCGCTGAATTGTGTAATAAACCGAAAAAGTAAGGTTGGAGTTACTTTTCTGGCTGTATTGCCTGAAGTTACTGTAGAGGACCATTTTAGCTATTTTTACATATAATTTTTTCTTTAATTTATTAATAAAATATATTTTTAAAATGTTTTTTTTCTTAAATCAGCAGAATCAGCCAAAACAGCCACTCCAGCCAGAATATCATAAATTTCAGCAGAATCAGCTAAAACAGCCGATTTTTGTGCTACCAAACAGGCTCTAATACTCCCTCCATCTCTTTTTATTTAGCCAAACCCTGTTTTTCAAATCAAAGTTATTTAACTTTGACCGATTATATATTTATACACGGTCATATATGAAAATTATATTAAATTGTTCTTTGTTAAAATTATATTGAATGTCTTTAACAAACTTTCTTACACTAGAAACCGTAAAATGACAAGAACCAAACCATTAAGGAATGAGTTGATTTCTTATCAGTTCTATAAATAATTTATAAGAACTGAACCGTTATTAAACTTTGATATTTTCAAATGGTTTCATCTATTTTGACTAGGAATCGAATCGCTCCCAGGCTAGGATTAATGAGAATTAAATGATACGAAGTAGATTATATGATTTCTTTTACACCACCTCCAACAGAAAATGGCAAAATGCCTTAGCTCTTGCACTCTGGCCTCTTGAAGGTTACGCTAAGAAATGAAACAATAGGAATGACAATAAACCGATTCAATTGAAGCTAAAAAAACTCCTGCAACTGCATAACATAGCTCACTCACGTACACATTTCAATGCATCTTTTAACCAAACATAAAACTCATGAAGGGGAAACAAGAACTACAGACCACCAATGAAATATAATCAATTGATTTTTCAAGCCAGCAAACATTCCTCCTACACGTTATTAAGATTATTTCTTTATAAGTTGATGTCATGTCACCAATATCAACATGCATGGAGCACCTTGCTCTAAATTAAAGATCACAAGAAATAGCTTTCATAGAGATTGTTAACTAAATGCTTTGGCATCTCAAATAGGTTCTTTTATTCAAGAATGCTACTTTCTAAACTTCTGTCCTAGGGAACTATATTTTCACATAGGAAAAAAAGTCCAAATGGAAAAACAAAGAACAAACATAATGGGTAAATAAGAAATGGAGACAAACAACACAAAAACAGATCAAGACAGATTCAGAAAGTGTTAGAAAATAGAAGAGGTTGTTGGTGTATGAATATGTTAAGTGATTTTAGTGAGGTGTAGTGTAGAGGAGGTGTTTTAGAGTAGAGCTCTTGTCTCTAGAAAAGATATATTGTATTGATGTTTCTTGGTTTGCTTGGTGAGCAAATGAGTACAATGAGTCCTATTTATAGGAGCTAGAGCATCATTCTAGATCCTTATTAAATGCTAGGATTCTAGAGTATTCTACTTCTATTTAATCTAGACTTTCCTTAAGAATTCTCTAGTAGAGAATTCTCTAGAACCTTTTTAGCCATAACTCTCTAGAACATTTATAGCTTTAACTACATAGAATATTCTAGATAAATGCATCACTATTTAATACTCCTCCTTGATGCATTTGTCGGTGACTCCAAGCATTCTTCGCAGAAACTGGAATCTGTCTCTTGGCAGGGCCTTCGTGAAAATATCTGCCAATTGTTCTTCTGTTGGGCAGTACCTCATCTCAATATGCCCCTTTGCTTGGACATCTCTCAAGAAGTGATACTTGATATCGATGTGCTTAGTGCGATTGTGCTGAACTGGATTTTTAGCCATCGCAATAGCTGATTTGTTGTCGCAAAATATCGTAGTTGCAGAACTTTGCAATTCTCCCATGTCTTCTAATATTCTTTTTAGCCATATAGCTTGGCACGCTGCTCCGGCTGATGCAACATACTCGGCTTCGGCTGAAGACAGTGCAACAGAATCTTGCTTCTTTGATCCCCATGAGAAAATTCCAGAACCCAGCTTAAATGCGTAACCGGAGGTGCTTTTCATGTCATCTTGAGATCCAGCCCAATCACTGTCGCTATATCCACTTAGTCGTGAGTCAGGACTTGTTTTGTACCAAATACCATAATTGATGGTTCCTTGTAGGTACCTAAGGAGTCTCTTTGCCGCTCCATAATGAGTCTCAGTTGGACTTTCTATGAACCTTGAGAGCAAGCTTGTAGCATACATTATGTCCGGCCTCGTAGCCGTTAAGTAGAGTAGACTCCCAATCAAACTCCGGTAATTGGTAGCATCCGTTGGCTTTGACCCATCTTCTTTCTTTAATTTCTCATTAGGAACCAACGGTGTAACAACGGCTTTGCAGTCTTGCATTTTGAACTTCTTTAGCATGTCCTTAATATATTTTTCTTGAGATAAGAAGATGCCTTCTTCTTCTTGACTTATCTCCATGCCAAGGAAGTAATGCATTAATCCCAAGTCACTCATCTCAAAGGTGTTCATCATGTCTCTCTTAAATTCTTCAATTAATTTTGAATTATTTCCCGTGACAATTAAGTCATCAACATATAGAGAGATGATGAGAATGTCAGTTTTACCTTGGGATTTGATGTATAGTGTAGCCTCGTTCTTGCTCCTCCTGAACCCTTGACGGGTGAAGTATCCATCAATCTTGCTATACCAGGCTCGTGGAGCTTGTTTGAGCCCGTAAAGTGCTTTCTTTAGACGAAGAACTTTTCCTTCTTCTTTGATGAATCCTTCTGGTTGCTCCACATACACTTCTTCTCTTAGTTCTCCATTTAGAAAGGCTGATTTAACGTCTAGCTGATAAATTTTCCATTTCTTTTGAGCTGCAAGAGCTATGAGTGTTCTTATTGTGTCCATCCGGGCAACTGGTGCAAACGTCTCTGTGTAGTCAACTCCCGGTATTTGAGCATACCCCTTTGCAACCAGCCTTGCCTTATGCTTCTGAATTGAGCCATCGGGGTTCAGTTTCGTTTTGTACACCCATTTGACTCCAATAACCTCCTTGTTATGTGGAAGATCTACCATTTCCCAAGTATCATTCTTTTCTATCATTTTTATCTCCTCCTCCATTGCTTTAATCCAAACTTTTTCTTTGGAGGCTTCAGTGTAACTATGTGGCTCCAAGGAACAAAAGTTGCATGTTTCATAGACGTCAGTAGACTCATATAAGTCTGCTAGAGTTCTTACCCGAAGGGGTGGGGATTCTAGCGAGGAGTCATGTTCGCTTGATGTATTGGCTTCGGAAGAGAATCTTGGAGTAGAAGTGGGACTTTGTTGATCGTGACCTTCTTCTTCTGGGATTTTCTCTATTTGGGTAGTAGTTGTCTTTCTTTCAACTCTTTCCGTCTCCCAATTCCAAGAGGCTTGCTCGTCAAACTCCACATCTCGACTTGTGACCAGCTTCTTAGTCTCGAGATTGTAAATTCTATATCCCTTGGATTTGGAGCTGTAACCGAGGAAGATGCCCTTCTCTGCTTTATCTTCTAACTTGTGCCTTTTTATAGAGGGAACATGAATGTAGCATATGCTTCCGAAGACCTTCAAATGTTTGGCTGAAGGTTTTTGTCCCGACCATGCCTCAATAGGTGTTTTGTTTAAAACCGCCTTAGTTGGACATCGATTGAGTAGGTAGACTGAAGTATACACTGCTTCTGCCCAGAACATTTTAGGCATTCCTTTCTCAGTTAGCATGGATCTTGCCATCTCCATGACTGTGCGGTTCTTCCTTTCGGATACCCCATTTTGTTGTGGAGTGTATGCTACTGTTAGTTGATGCTCCATGCCTTCATCTTCACAGAAACGATCAAATTCTTTTGAGTTATATTCGGTACCTCGATCGCTTCTCAACTTCTTGATTTGATGACCACTTTGTTTCTCCACGAAGTTCTTGAATCTCTTGAATATTCTAAAAACTTCGGATTTTTCTTGAAAGAAATACACCCATGTCATCCTTGAGTAATCATCGATGAAGAGTATGAAGTACCTGTTCTTGGAAACTGAAGGCGTGCGCATTGGGCCGCACACATCGGTGTGGACAAGCTCTAGTATTTGTTTGGCTCTCCATGCTTTCTCTGTTGGAAATGGCTGCCTGTGCTGCTTCCCAACCATACATCCTTCACATACTCCTTCTTTTTCATCAAGTAGCGGCATGTCTCTCATCATATTCTTTTGACGTAGTAATCTCAAGGCATTGAGATTGAAGTGCCCAAATCTTCGATGCCATAGACTTGTATCACTTAGTTGAGCCACCATTGCCTTTTGTGGATATTGCCATTGAATGGGAAAGTTTCTATTATTTCCCATTTTTACTTCGGCAATTTCTTGGTTATTTTTCTTGTCATAAATTCGGCAAGAATTTTTCTCAAAATGTAGGGCATATCCACTTTCCATCATTTGGCCAACACTTAGTAGATTTTGTGCAAGGCGTGGCACTAAGAGAACGTTTCTAATATAGCGCGTACCTTTCTTTGTATCTATGACAATGGTACCTTTCCCTTTTGCCTCCACCAATTCGCCATTGCCCATCTTGACCTTTGTCTTGATAGAAGTGTCTAACTCATGGAAGATGGTTTCGTTGGATGTCATGTGATTGCTGCACCCACTATCGATGTACCACTCTTCTTCTTTTGCTTCCATTGCTGAGTGACATGCGTAGAACATGTACTCCTTCTCCTTAAAATCTTCAGAATAGTTGGCCTGGTAATTTCTTCTATCTCTGCAGTCTTTTTCTTCATGCCCGAACCTCTTGCAGTTTTGGCATTGTGGCTTTCCTCGATGGTAGCAATCTTTCTCTAAGTGATTAGTCTTCTTGCATATTTTGCATGGTGGAAAGTTTGTCTTCCTCTCCTTGTGGTTAGAATTCCCATCTTTATGAGGTTTAAAGTTTCCACCACTTCTTGAGTCATTCCTTTTAATGTTGAGCTTAGACTGGAAGGCACTTTCTAATGAACTTTCATGTCGTCTGTTCAGCCTGTGCTCACGTGCTTCTAACGACCCCATTAATTCAGTGATGGACATTTTTGATAGATCCTTTGACTCCTCAATAGCCGAAACTACTGGATCATATTTTTCAGGGAGACTGATTAAGACCTTCTGGATTATTTTCTCGTCGGTTATGTTTTCTCCAAGAGTTCTCATTTCGTTGACTATATGTATAACCCGAGAGAAATAATCTTTTGCCATTTCAGAATCTCTCATCTTCAAATTTTCGAACTCTCTTCTTAAACTTTGTAATTTAATAGTTCTAACCTTCTCATTTCCTTGAAATTCCTCCTTAAGAATATCCCAAGCTTCTTTTGCCGTAGTAGCACGAATTATTCTCGGAAAAATGGTATCACTAACGGATTGTTGAAGAAGATAGAGAGCTCTAGCATTTTGCTGCTTTTGTTTCTTACATACCTCGGAAGTTGATGCGTCGTCGCTTCCTTTTTCCGGAGTGATGATTCCTTCTTCAACAATATCCTAAAGATCATGTGATTCTAGGCAAGTCTTCATACGGACACTCCAATAGTCGTAGCTTTCTCCGTTGAACATCGGAGTCGATACCGAGAAGCTTGATGTCGCCATAACGCCCGCTTATGATCGAACAGGCTCTGATACCACTTGTTAGAAAATAGAAGAGGTTGTTGGTGTATGAATATGTTAAGTGATTTTAGTGAGGTGTAGTGTAGAGGAGGTGTTTTAGAGTAGAGCTCTTGTCTCTAGAAAAGATATATTGTATTGATGTTTCTTGGTTTGCTTGGTGAGCAAATGAGTACAATGAGTCCTATTTATAGGAGCTAGAGCATCATTCTAGATCCTTATTAAATGCTAGGATTCTAGAGTATTCTACTTCTATTTAATCTAGACTTTCCTTAAGAATTCTCTAGTAGAGAATTCTCTAGAACCTTTTTAGCCATAACTCTCTAGAACATTTATAGCTTTAACTACATAGAATATTCTAGATAAATGCATCACTATTTAATAGAAAGTGTAGGAAAAATGGTTCTTGAAGCCTGATCTGATCGGACTTATGACAAAACAGTGATTTCTATACCAGCACGAAGATCGCAGACGTAGGGAAACTGAGATGCAAACAATACCTAAAGACATACAGCTCCGGCAAAATAACTGAAAGGAGCCCCACGAATATTGAACTTATGTTGGTTCTTGCGGTTAACACTTAAGAATGTCGTTTTGATAGGCTTATCCAGAGATGGGTTGGGTGGCACTTGAGCAGCCAGTACCTCAAGTGAAAAGATTGATACAAGAAGATATTGGTGAAATGTTTTTTCGTCTTGAGCTGTGAGCAGCCCCAAGTAGTCACCGTTCCCCATCTCAACAAATTGGCAGGCCATACGTTTCCTTCTCAATCCTTCCAAGTTGAAGATGCCGTCCACTTTTTGATAACAGGAGCATCCTTTTCCTTCCGTGAAAAGTGCAGCTCCAAATCTTAGAAAGTAGTCAAAGAATCCAAAAACGACATACGTTTCATCATCCAAACCAGGAGCCGAGACAGCACCCACTGGTAAGCCTAAGTCAATAGGAGGACAACCCATCCTCCAAAAAAAAGGGTCATCCTCCGACCATTCCTCTGTCTTTAAATTAAAAACATAAGAACATTCCCCACAGTAGTCAAGAGCGATGAGCAAGTAGAGTTTCTCCCCTATTCGTAAGAAGTCAACCACCCGGTACCATCCCGAAGGGGAACCATCAAAAAAGGGTACTGATTTCACAACCCAACCCTTCTCTGGACAAGCAAAATCAAAAAGTTCAAAAACTTTAGTTGAATATCTCCCACTCGTGCGGTCGTATACGAAACGAGAGCCCATGTGCAGCACAAATACCTTGGTTCCAAACTTTTGGACAATTGGGTGTTTCTTCCCCTCGTTCATACTTGGCATGATTTTAGAAGGAACTATGGACCAGGAACCTTGTTTCACCTCAAAGATTTCCTTGCGAGCGATATTATAGGATGGAGAATAATAGAGATAGTCAGGAACATGGGGCGCTTTACCGCCCACCAACAAAATCCTGGACTCCAGTTCAATCATACCCGCAAAGGGATTTCGTAGCTTCTTCACCGAACAAGATCCAATGCTACTTCCTAATATATTTATCACGAAAAGATGCTTTGGGGATAAAACATACAGAGTGCTTGGGCGATCGATCTTCATACTTTCACCTTCGCTCTCTTCAATCGTTGCACCTGTCTTCATTCCAAAATATGCGTATTACCAGACTGCCGATCGAAGACGCCGGAAGTTGAAGTTGAAGAAGAGGCCGATCGTTGAACTCGCGTTAGGTTTAGAGAGTAGTATATTATGGTTCACATTCCAAAGAAAGAGTAGGGTTTAATGGTTTATAAAGGATCGATACTAATGCAGTCGAAGATCTTTATTCTATTTTAATTCAAATTACCCTATTTTTATTTGTTTAGTTTTGAACTTAAAATCGTTTTCCTATATATAAATGACACCCCATCCCTGAGGGCCCCCACCACCGACCGGACGGCACGATGGGAGGATGTAAATTGGACTATAATCACAATTTGACAGATAGAGAGTGGGGCTCTGTCCCCGATACTTGCAGAGGCCTTATGCATTTTTCAGCATAGTAACCCCTCATCGCAGTTGCCGGGATTCGAACCCGAGACCTAACCCTTGTGGCACTCCCTTGCTACCAGTTGAGCTACGCCCACCGGTAAAACTAAGGTATGGGTACACTTTTTATAGTGACTAGCTCCACCGCTTTCACGGCCCCTTACCCCAGAAACTCAACTTTGGCTTGGCCCTACGGGTTAGTATACACCGCTTGGCCCTACCACTTGAAGGGTTTTTTGGGGGAGCATAGTTCCACTGGTGCTAGTGGGACTCGAACACGAGACCTCTCCTATGCAAGGATAACCTCACAACCAGACTGGAAGTACTAAAATCATAAAAGCATCAAACTACAGATGAAATGTAAGATTTTAGTCATGTATGATATTTAACTATTTATTAATGTAAATTAGATGTCACTTTATAAAGTTTACAAATATTAATTGTTACTTTTAAAGAAACCTAGCTTTGTTGAGTTATGGTCTAAAGTTTTTTAGCAATTCTAATTATAAGGACTAGTTTTTCACCCGTACGTTGCACGGGATGTAATATACATATTTTAAATCATTTATAAATCTTATCATAACTTATCACATGAATGAGAGAAATCGTAAAATATTAAAAGATTAATCAGCACACAAATTAGATTTGGCTGAGGACTTTGTGTATAACGTTTTTTTTTGTAGATTTTCAATTTTTTCATTGCATATCGTGGTGAACCCGCAACATACAATTGTGAATGTGTAAAAAGAGGACATGAAAAACCATACAGTTTCCTACGATTACCCTAGACCCTTGCCTTTTTTTTTTTTGAAATAATGCATGCCGCCTTTAAATTACACTATTTTGTATATTCCACTTTTTTTTACCTGGAAGGCAAACTACCAAACTTAATGGGGTAAATGCCAGGGAACACTTACCTTTAATCTTTAAACATATATAAACTGTGTAAGTTAACCATGTACTAAATAATACGGAATACTTCATATTAAATAAACTATTCAAAACTAACCTCACCCTTGAGTGTTACGTTAGTTAACTAACTAAGAACTTCTAATAAGTCAATTAGTTGACTAAGAGCATTCATATATGCATTGGCCTGGAAAGCCTTTGTGTGGCCTTTGCGTCATGAATAGGGATGGACTGGGACGGGACCTGACCCGCTACTGTGCAGGCTCAGGCAGACGATGTTGGGTCCGAGACTCGGGGCCCGAACTGGGAAAGAGGGGAGGGCAACGGGCTCTGAAATCTATGGACCGGCCCGACTGGTTCGGGATCGGTCCGGACCTGTAATGGCTATTTTCTTTAAAAAAAAAATTAAAGGCTTGGGCTGCATTGTATTTAATGGGACTGGTCCGAGCCGAAATCTATGGACTGGTCTGGGCTAGCTCCGATTGATTTCTAGGAAATGTATTTAATGTTTTAAAATATTATTAATTCTTAAGTGTAGTTCATATTTCAAATAAATATATTTAACTTTTTATTGTCTAGCACTTGTTGTATTAATTTTAAACAAAATTGGCAAAAAAAGTACCCTAGCCCGACCTGAGACCCGCCCGGGTAGCCCGGATCGACCCGGTCCCAACCCGGGCCGATACCGAGCCTGATTTCCCAAACCCTCAGTCCCGCCCAGTCGCCCAGACCCGTCCCGGGCCCGATCCATCCCTAGTCATGAATGTTAGTCAATGTTCTTAGTAATTAATAAGGGGCATGAACAAAAATCATCAAAAGTTATGATCTTTAATGCATATAAAGAAGTTCTTGGTCAACTATTCTCAAAAGTAAATAAAGAATGAATAATTAGTGAGAGACCTCTACTTTATGTCACCTTTCCGTGACCTATAATAACAACAATATAAAAAAATGCATATAACTAAGCAATTGAAGTATTATGATGTGTCTACTCCATCACATCGTGAAACCGTTTCTTTTATTTTGTGTTCATGACTCTTAGTTAATTACGGCATTACTGATTAGTTTAAGAAAACTTGTCATTTACTAAAGTGTTTTACTATTTTGTACTCCGTATATTTTGAACACGCATATACTAATTAAGAACATTCGGCTTATTTTTATTTTAGTACTTATTGCACCCTACCGGACATTGCCTACTTTAATTAAAATGTTTAATTAGAAAAATAAAAATTGTGTTGATGCAATTTATGGTGAGGAGAGATAAATAAGAATAATCATAAATACATTATTTAGAAATTACTTCAAATAGGACTAAGACTATGACAAAAACTCAAAATAGGACTTGCTATGTTTTTTTTCCAAAATAGGACCATAGTGGTCCTATTGGAAACATACTCATTTCTTCCTTCCATTCTTACCTCTCCTTTAAATATTAGTAAAAGATAGCTAAAAGTCATAATTAAATGTTTAATTCATAATAAATTCGAAAAAATTTCAATAATTCGTAGAAAAATAATAAAAAAATTGATAAAATTTTTATAAAATAAAAAATAAGAAAAAAAAATTTAATTTTTTTTTTTGAAAATTAATAAAAAAATAGTAAAACTCCATAAAAAAAATTATAAAAAATATGGATACCTTTCCCACCGCCTGTAGTACCTCCCTGAACCACCACCTCCGATCGGTGTAAAAAATGCCACTTTTTTTTTAAATTCCACAAAAATGGCATATTTCTCTATGAGAATGCCAACATTTTCATTCTGCCAACTTGAATCCTTTTGACTTTTGCCAAAAATATGGCATTCATAATTTTTTTGGCATTTTTTTACCCCGGTGACAGGAGGTGGTGGT
Organism: Cuscuta epithymum; assembly: GCA_945859915.1. NCBI lineage: Eukaryota > Viridiplantae > Streptophyta > Magnoliopsida > Solanales > Convolvulaceae > Cuscuta > Cuscuta epithymum. Next base: position 2,511,086 of record CAMAPF010000108.1, on the reverse strand, counting down.
ACCGCCTCCCTGCACCACCACCTCCGACCGTTAAAAAAAATGTCATATTTCCTACAAACTTCCATTTTTTTCGGAAAATGCCAAAAATATGGCATATTTCTCTTTGAGAATGCCAACATTTTTTTTCTTCCATCTTAAATCATTCTGAATTATGCCAAAAATATGGAATTCATAATAAATTTGGCATTTTTTCCCCAAATGACTAGAGGTGGTGGTGCTGGGGCGGTATAGGCGGCGGTGACAAAAAAAATATTTTTTTGATTTTTTTTTTAATTTTTTTTAATTTTTTTTTAATTTTTTTTAATTTTTTATTTTTTTAAATTTTTTTTTTAAATTTATTATTATTTAAAATATTTTTATTAATTTTTTGGTATATTTTACGAATTTTCATTATTTTTTATTATTTTATTATGAATTAAAACATTCCAATAGGTATAAGGGTATATTTGTCCAAGACAAACATAATTAGTCCTATGGAAACATAGTTTATTTTTTGGTCCTATTTGTGCAAAGTGAATGACTTTTAGTCCTATTTTGATAATTAACTCTACATTATTTTAAGAGAAAAGTTACAAAGTTTTTGACACGCACAAAAAAACGTAAAGTTAGTACTTTAGCCTCTCCTTTAACTTAGTAGATAATTAGTAGTGAACAAAAGAAACATAATGTATACTTATCTCCAAATAATAATAATAATAATTAATAATCACTAAATCACTCACATTTCGTTAATACTAACACAACTACATTAAGTATATACTTCTTTTTTCAAAGAAACACTCATCGAAAATCATTTACACATCCAACATTTAAACAAAAACGATTTTTTCAACTTGTCAAACAACCTATAAAAGGCGCAATTATAACGTCCATATTACTTTTGAAACAAAAATCTTATTGAAATTGCAGAAGATATCTTATGAAAAATTCAAAATTCAAGCTCTTGCACCATCGGCACACAATAATCTCATGATATATGTTATCACCCACGATGTCGTGCCAACTTGCCACCACTTTTTATACCCTTGTCATGCCTCACGTACATCGCCCGATGAGCATATTGTTGCAAATTGCTCCGTAAATCATCTTTATGGAAAGGTTACAATGCCTGCACATAGGATCTCTCAGAATGAGAGAAACAGTTGTTTTTTTACATAGATTGTAAGAAGCAAAAGCCTGTTAGAGACCAAGAGAAGCAGCATACGGTAGAAATAAACTCAAAAGCATTTTAGTCAAGCAAAATAAAAAACTCATAAAGGATCTTATTGCTCTTTATTACACCATGTACCTTATCATAAGGGGTAACCGTACTCCATGTACCTTATAATAGAAAAAAGGGAAAAGGTGCAAATAGGCCCATGTACTAACAAAAAAGGTCAAATAAGCCCTTATTTAGGAGGCTTTGTCTGGCCGTCGCCATTTGGGGTGGTTCCCGTTGGAATTTTTTGATGAAATTTTTTGAGCATCTTATTCATCAAGTCATAGGATGCAAAGTTTCGATGCTTACCACAAAAATGTAAAAGAGGGGAAGACCATATTTAGATACAACCCTTGAAAATACTCCATATAAGAATATAAAATGAATTATTTCTATTCCCAGAAACAAATGATTTAGGGTTGAAAGCTAGGCGATTCACGTACGTAGGTGACAAATTTAGGTTAGTGTTGATGTTGTTTTCTTACTTTGGAGTATGATATATAAAGGCCGTTTATATATTAGAAGGAAAATCCACAGGAAGGATAACACGTTGGAAGCAGAGTATTTTGGAGGCGTGAGAGTAGCGAAAAAAGAGGTGAGGCTGACACTTGAGAGTCTGCAATAGATAACATACATGGATTCCCTTGACTTTGGCCTCCACCAAGACTTGGATACCTCAATTTAAAAAAACAAACACATTTCATACCTTGGAAATACTGCCTCTACATCTACCTGTGTCATAAGCTTTCATCTTACCCAATCTGTAAAATCAACTATGCTTTTATATCTGGTTTCAAGCAAGGCAAATAGTTGGGCTATTTCTAAGTATTTTTCATTGACAATGGTCTATCTATGCATGTCCTTGACATCTGTAAAATATTAAAATCTATACTTTTGTAGCACATTTCAGCCAAAAGCATTAAACTTGACAAATGAAAGGTATGGAACATTCTAAATTACATGAAGCAATCAAAGCATGAAGCAATACATAATATAGTTTGCTTTATTATGAAAAACAAGAAAAAAGAAAAACATCATTAAAGCTCCCAAATGGCTAGTGCACCAGCCATTGCACTGGCCATACTCAGTTTGCAACAGCATCTCCTTAAACCAAACCACACATGCACATAAGCAAGTGAAGTGAATGCAGATTAAGAGACTGTCTCCAACTTATCACAAATGCACACAATATCCACTCACCCTTATAGCCATCACCCAAGAACAAATCATCATAAGAGATGCTATAGCTATTTTCTTAAGAAGAAAAGCCATTAATGTTTAAAATCCCAATAGTGTTAAATACACCCTCCAGGTATTTCAAAAATGTCAATTGGCTCTTCCTACAAAAAAAGACTCAATTGACAGTCTAAATTACAATATGAAATGTTCTGTTATAATTAAAAGGTATCAACATGTTTTACGAAATAATGTAAAGATATCAACATCTTGGGAAAATTGAATCACCATGTTCTGTTTCCTGAAACAAAAACAAAAAGACTTCTTCATATAAAATAGGATGCGAAATGACCCTCATATGCATTCTTCTTTTAATGGAAATAAAAAGCCTATTGCTGTGGTTGAATGCTAGGAAGTTAGAGTGGATATCGTATTAGCTCAATTGGCATACGGACAAATTTTATGGATGTAATATCAACAATTAAATTCCCTATAATCAAATCATCGGCATTTGATTGGAAGTTAAATAACTCTAACAATAAAGCGATATTAACAAATTGCCATGAAAATAATTACCACAAAGCCTCAAAGGTACACATTCTTCTGTCCAAATGGTTCTTTCATCAAATTCCTTCACAAAATAAAATCGACGGTCATAAATGTGAGTTCAGTCTGGATCGTGTCATCATTTATTTTTTTTTATGAGTCTGTTGTTTTTTTCATCCGGCCGTTTTATAATCACGTCATCATATTTCATAAGGGGTCCCACACCATGGATCGATTTGAATACCATGTTAAGACACAGAGTTCCATCCTAAAAGATCAACCTGATAGGAGGAGTATCTCATGTCTTAATATAGCACTTTGGTCATCCAAACTTTTCCGGTGTGGGACATTTAACAAACACAAAAATATGATTTGATTTTAGTTTTTTTTTCTTCAAAAAAGTAATCAATCATATCATGTATTCCATCTGCTTAGTACTACGTATTACAATACGTTAATACCGAGTATATAATATAATATTACTTACACTTATCATTCATTTGATCTAAAAGAAAAGTGAAGGATGGAAACTTTTATCTCTTACGACATCTCCAATGCTAAAACGTTAACGGTGCATACATGGCATGAGAGATAGACAGTAAAAATAAAAAATAAAATATTTCGCTCCTTATTTGAAGGATTTTATATCATTTTGGTAAGTTTTTCTTCACAATGTCAAACAGAATGTCTAGATGGAGACATCGTGATTGACGTTCCAGAGAAAAATTTACCAAAAACACATAAGATCATGAAAAGACGGGGACAAAAATGTCACAAAATCAATCTTTGTATCATGTCACATGTGCATTGTGCAGATTGTAGCATTGGAGATGTTTTTACAATCTTCATTCAATTTTATGAATAAATTAAAACAAGATTGTATCATTTTCTGATGTGTTCGGTCAATCTTTTAATTAAATGTTAAATTCAACGTTGGTGTAATTGAAGATGCATGATTATTAATCTTCATCTTTACTGTTAAGCTGAAAAATTTCTTGCGTGAGTATGAAAAGGTGTCGAATATAGCCCACATATTATTTATCATAATTAAGAATTAATAAATGTCGCTCACGCTCAGCCATCCCCAGTGACCACACCTCACCATCACGTTGCCATCACCAATACCATCGACACACCAATAATGACCATGAAATCTCTAATCTTAATCTCATAGTGACTACATAACTTTTTAGCTCGTTAGTGATTAAGTTATTACTCATTGCCGCATTTCACTGAAAGTGTGTTTGGAGACAAGTCACTCAGCACGATCAAATCACTACAGTCGGGTGTGTTTGATGAACTGACGGATCTGACATATTTAGGATTTCAATTAGTGCGGCGATCATTTCTGTTATTGCATCTAGAGTTTCACTGACTCTGGTTAGGGTTCTAGTTATTGCGGTTGGGATTCGAGTGACCTCGACTAAGATTCCCATGACTACAACTAGAAGAGTGATGATGCTTAATTTGGTTAAAGTTGAGAAAGAGTCACTAGACTTTGATAGTAATTGTTGTGGGTGGTCACTAATATTGGGGTTGAGTCACTATCGAACATTAATATAGTAAATATAGATGGTGGTAATCATCCTCAGTGGTGGTGGTGGTGGGTAGGTGAGGCGGCAGGGCAGCACTGGGTGTGGGATTCATGGTGACACTAATTATTTTTTTATTATCAAATGTATTGTTTAAATATTAAATGTTATACGAAATACTAAATAAGGGGGTAATTAATGTCATTAGTCACTTTTTGTAACAACTAAAAAGTCATGTTTTTTGGAGTTAAAAACGCCAATTTTCTTTTATCATTATCATTATCGCTACTGATGCATAGGGCTGAGCACGGATCTGGGAATTCCCGTTCCGTACCGAAGAACCGTTCAGAACCGATAGAACCGGAAAAATGTAAAACCGTACCGTACCGTACCGTACCGAACTTTTTTAATAATATGGTACGGTACCGGTTCTTAATGAGAACTGTTCCGAATTGTCCCGAAAACTAGTGTTAGATTATAAATTTATAATAATATACTATACATAATATATTACCGAGTATAAATGTTAGTGACCATATGTCCCGAAAACTAGTGTTATACAAGTAATATAATAATACTACGTATATTATATATATAACATATTACCAAGTATAAGTGTCAGAAATCGTATGTCATAAATGTTAGTGACCATATGTCCCGAAAACTAGTGTTATACAAGTAATATAATAATACTACGTATATTATATATATAACATAATACTACGTATATTATATATATAACATATTAACATATAACATATTACCAAGTATACTAATGTTTGTCTTATGCAACATGATTATTCTGAATTCATCGCTGAGAATTATCTGCCTGAAAGAGCATTACCATGGACACTGGACAATGTTTAAGACCATTAATTGCTCTGGTGGTTGGGACACTCTAAAGCATCTGAATTGCAGGGTTAATATGTTAGTGTAAGTTTGGTAGCACCGGCCGAGATATTCCACCTTCTTTCTCGGAAGTTGTCAAGATACATCTCACACCTTCATAGAAGGAGCTCTCAAATATATGAACATGAGAGAAGATATGGAGATAACTAGGAAGCTTGGACGCAACTTCCCCTTGTCTCCAAATAGCCCTATAAATAGAGTGTTCTATTGTTGTTCATCTTATTAGTTTTAGAAAGTGAGAAAAGTGTGTGAAGAGTGACATACACTTAGAGTAGAAGTGTATTGGTGATGATTGATTTTTTGTAATAGTTGAGTGTGAAAGTTTGCTCCTCCTATCATAATTCTGTTCTTGATATTGAATAGAAGAATTTTTCAATCCCAACAAGTGGTATCAGAGCGAGATTGAGCTTCCATACATTATTTTCTCATTTTTCAGAAAAATTTCTACAGGTTAGAAAATTGTGATTTTTTAAAGTTGCTCGGAATCACGATCTGATCATATCGTTGGATTCGTCTCGTCGAGAAGAGAAATCAGGTATTTTTGGGGAATTTTTTGGCCACCAGAAGAGGCCGTACGCGCCGCCCAACCGCCGCCTGGAAACTGCCTGCGTCATCACGCAGTCTAGAGGAAGAAGACGAGACACGTCAGCCACCACGTCATCGCCAGGTCAGCACCACGTCGGACCACGCCATCGCCACGTCGTGCTGAGTCATCGTCCACGTCATCCATGTATTCCATAAGTTACTTCATAGTAATAGTCACCCAAATCTATTTTAGATATTATGTATACTCTGTTTTTAAAGTATTAATTTTTTAAGTGTGAATTTTAGTATAAATTCTTATAATTATAAACATTGTGTCATACTAGTTCAATGAAATTAGACCTTGGAATTTTAATCCATAGGTCTTAGTACATACTCGTGTTCTCTTTTAATTGCAACATTCAACTTTATCATTACCAAAAAACTCGTTATACACACCGAAATAATCCTAGACAACATTAGCGCAGATTTGGGCTCGGAAAACACAAAAACTCGATTTATTTCGTCTCTGGCATGGAAATATCCGTGCATCATAGTTTGGCTCAATATTCACAATCACTCAATATTCAGTTCATTAGTATTGTCTATCAAGTTAATCTTTACTACAAATTTGCTTACTAATTCTAATAATGTTACAGTTATTACGAGTAAGTTTCGTTCTACCCACTTCCAAAACATACATTTTTTAGAAATAATGGCAAGGCTACGAAGAGCGATGGAGGCGCCGACCGCTGCAATCCCTCTCCTTTCTTCTTGTCTGTAATCCACCACTGCTCGCACACATCCGCTCGCCCGTCGTCGCCCTTATCCCATGGAGCAGCCGTCCATTTTTTATGGTTACTGTTTCAGATGGATGGCTAGAGTTCAGATCTAATGTAGTGATGCAATTTTGAGGTCAATTTTGTTCGGCACTTGGGTTGTATGGTGGAGTGCAGCGGTTGGGGTGGTTGGAGAGGGGTGGCTTGGGCCTGGAAGGGGAAGTGGTCGTGGTCTGTGGTGGCGGTCGAAGGGTAAACTGGTGGGAGGGGCGAATTCTATGGCGATGTTGGTCGGTCAGTGGCCAATTGTGGAGCTCGGGGTGATGGGTCAGGGTGAGGGTGGGGCAGGATCGGAGTGGTGAGGGCAGGACTGGGCCTTGGGGTGATGGGGTAGTGCAGGGGGCTGTCGTGACTCGTGATGGTGGTGGGGAGGACGGGGAGGAAGGGTGTGGTGCGGTGGTGGTGGTTTGCGGTGGTGGTTACTTAACCAGTGCTGCGTCTATTTCACTGTCTATTTCACTAAGCTGGCCCGTGTTACAACAATGACATTTTTCATAGTGTCACTGACATGGACGGTGGCTACGGTGACACAGGCGGTGGCTATAGTGACACAGACTTCGGCTTTAGTTACACGTGTGGTGGCTACAGTGACACGTGTGGTGGCTACAGTGACACGTGTGGTGGCTACGGTGACACGTGCAGCGGCTACAGTGACATGGGCGGCGGCTACAGTGACACATGCGGTGATTATAGTGACACGGGCGGGGGCTACAGTGACACGGGCGGTGGCTATAGTGACATGGGCGGTGGTTGTTGTGACGGGGTGGCTACAGTGACACGGACGATGGTTGTAGTGATATGAGTGGTGACTATAGTTACAAAAAAAGAACACGCAGTGACATAAAATTTTTGCAGTTACGTCATGTTTTCTAATTGCACATATATGACCTTCTTAGTCATTTTTTTGCCCCTTTTTAAAAATGGGCACTTTTTGGGTAATTGGTTCAAAATTACTAATATCCAAGTAAAAACCCCCATTTTTTATGGATAGCGTTGAAAGGCTTTACTTCATAATAAATGTTAAACGTGATATACTTAGGATTCTAAATAAATATCAAATTGTCCACTAAATTCAACTAACACATAATTGTACATGTCGTACATCCCGATTGGAGACCATTAGCGGAGTACGACCCATATGTACTTCGACTAACCTACAACTATGATAATACGTACGAACCAACTGCTTCTTCCTTGCTGAAGTTCTATAGAAACAATTGGACTCATGAAAAGGTAAATTTTACGGACACTTTTTTACTATGATATAGGTGATTTTCTTTAAATATAGGTATTTACTCAATTACTCTCCGGTTCTTATGCTAATGATGCACAGTTGGAGTTCTCCTTTCCTGACGTGTTTGCCACAAGGTTCAATTGCCTTCTCAGTTTACGTTTGTTTCCAAGCAATTGTGAGTGCAATGTCTTTAAAAAATTACATTCATGTTTTTGTTTTCAAAGTTCGAAGAATAAGGAAAAGAATACGTCGTATGAACTAAAAACAATGCCTCCACCCATAGTAATTCAACCATTCAATATCTACCGGTGGGCGTAGCTCACCTGGTAGCGAGAGAGTGCCACAAGGGTTAGGTCTCGGGTTCGAATACCGGCAACTGCGATGAGAGGTTACTATGCTAAAAATGAAAAGTGCCTCTGCAAGTACCGGAGATAGAGCCCCATTCTCTATCTGTCAGATTGTGATTATAGTCCAATTTACATCCTCCTATCGTGTCGTCCTTTCAGTGTTGGGGGCCCTCAGGAATGGGGTGCCATCCTTTTTTCAACCATCCAATATCTATTTCTTTTTAATGATTGTCATTCTCTATAATTTTAGATATTTTACAATTTATTGAACAACATTTAGGACCTCCCTGATAACCATTAATTTGGTTAGATAAAATTGATTCTATATAGGTTCTTGATGAAGCAACCGAACTGCTTGAAATCTCCTAATTTTTGAAAACTAAAATTTATTTTACTAATAAAATACTCTGTATTGAAATAGTTAAATAGTTAAATAGTTAAATAGTTAAAATTTATAGTTAAATGATTGCCATTCTGTAGTTAAATAGTTAAAATTTATTAAATACAACTGTTGCGATGTAACTTTTTAGAATAGTTAATATAATTTATATCACAATATAAACCATAAAAATATGAAATCGATAGTTTAATAAAAATGTTCAAAATACAGTTGAACAACCTAAAAGATAAAAAATTTAAACAAAAAGTAAAATAGCGTAAATTATTAAAAATGTGAAAAGTAATTAGAGATTCTATATGAAAAGTAAAAAACATTAAAATCAGAATATATATACCGAGAAAAAATCTAAATTATTAAGGGTATAAAATGTTAAAAAATTGAAAAATAAAAATATGAAAATTAAAAATATAGACCATGTAAAAAATAAAAATGGAAAACAAAATAAAAATGAACTTTTTAATTTAATTTATCATCTTATTGTAATTTGCTGTAGCATATTGTTTCTATTGTTTTTTTGTAATTTATCATACTTTTTGGCTTTTTTTTATTCTCTCTGTTTATGGTTTTTCTAGAAGTGAGATAGGGTCGGGTTTTGGCTAGGATCACCAAAAACCTGGAAATCTTCGGGTTTTAAATTCTTGGGCTCGAACGGAGAACCAATTCAATACTGATAAAATTGTTTTGGGTTTTAAGAACTTCTGCTTCACGTCGGGTAGGGTTGAACCCAGAAAATATTTGAACTATTTTGCAGATGAGATTGGCAATCTCCAATTTTGATTTACCAAAGATGTCGTTGAGGTGATCTAAAACACTTACTATGGAAAATAAGATATGTAAGAGCATCTCCAATGCTAAAATGTGTACGGTGCACATGTGATATGAGTAATAGCTACATAAATATTAGCAAATAAATTATCCCTCTCCTTATTTGAATGATTTTATATAATTTTGGTAAGTTTTTCCCTGCAATGTCAACTGCAATGTCAACATTTAGATGATCTCCTTGACATTGTGGAGAAAAACTGACGTGCACTTTGTCGTGAGTGCACTCAAAATAAATTCAATACTAACACTTATACGTAGTATAGGTGAAGTAGAGTTCGTATCCACAGGGAAAGGAATAACTTTCTTTTTATATAAATAGTAAGTAAAGGGGGGTTTTGATTGTTGATGTGATTTAATTAAATTAAACACGAAGATGAACGAGTTATATGGGGTTTAATTCAAAGATAAAAGTGACTTGGTATTGCTACTTTACACTTGTTGATTTATTTTAGTCGATCATTGTTATATCTATAACTTATTTCCTCTCGAATACTCAATCGAGGAGTATATCCAATTCATCGAGGATAGTTATTAACAACGACCGTTCATTAATAACCCTTACTATTAGTCAAGTATAGAACAACGTCATATACCGACTTGATAGTAGCATTTAATCTTTTAACTCCTTGATGAAATCAATTGAGATTGATAACCTCAACACAACGGTTTCAGTTTAACCAACAAAATTAATCCTTCTTAAGTTTATTAACCACGACCGTGCATTAATAAACCGAAGTTACTTACTTGTGAAACTATCAACGATTAACCATCGGTTCGTTGATCGTTTCTAGTAATAATTAATATGTTAAACAAAACTAATTGATCCTTTAAGTAATGTTCAAAATATTAATATGAAATATAAATAGGAATTAATTAATACTCAAGGAAGAATATTAAAGAAAATGAATCCTACTATAGTTAATATCAAGATGTTAACTAATTGTCATCTTAGTAACACTCCCCAATATTAACATAGAGGAAGGAATAACTATTACTAAGACCAATGTCAAGATGTTAACTAATTGTCATCTTAGCAACACTCCCCAACATTGATGTAGAAATAGTATTTAAAGGAAGAATTAATATTCAAGGAAAGAAGTAAAGAAAATAACTCACAACTTTAATAATCAACAAGCTTCAAGAGCAATACCAAGAAATGGAAGTTTAGCTCCTCATTTGGAGACTAAACATGCTAAAAGAAATATAAAGAAATGCTATTCTAAACTGAGCTTAAGAGTACAAAGGAATTGGTAATTTAAAGTGAAGGAAAGGAGGTGTATTTATAGGCTTTTTGAGGTGCAGGTCGAGTACTCGATCGAGTATGTACATATACTCGATCGAGTATGTGTAAAACTTCGAATTCGATCCATACTCGATCGATATTCGGGCATAATTTATATGTATACCCGATCGAGTATGTCGGTGTACTCGATCGGGTATAACAATAGAACGTGGCCAAATCTTTCCTTGCATGTTCTTTTGTTCCCGGATCGGATCCTTGAAAATCAGTATTGGTACTCGATCGAGTATAAGGTATACTCGACCGAGTACAGGTCAAAATCAGGAACTTTCCTTCTTTTTGTCTTGTACTCTTGCACCTTCCTTCACCAATGATCATTTGATTGATCTTGGACCTGTTTAAGCTCAGAATAAACCTAATCTAAACAATTTACAAGAATTTAACAAACTAACTATTACACCAAAAGTGTGTAATTTCCGAAATATTAAACAACCAAAACTAACTAAAAACGTAAATAAACACACGGAAATTACAAACGTATCAAAAACTTACTAAATCTGTATAAAATCATTAAAATAAGGAGAGAAAAAATTTATTTACTAATATTTATGTGGCTATCTCTCATGCCATTTGTGCACCGTGCACATTATACCATTGGAGATGCTCTAAAGAGTAAAGACAGTAGAAATAGACTCAACAAACATTGTGAATATCTAAACTTATCCATAAAAAAAGATACTCCAAAGTAATACTCCCTCCATCTCTTTTTATTTAGCCAAACCCTGTTTTTCAAATCAAAGTTATTTAACTTTGACCGATTATATATTTATACACGGTAATATTAATAATATGAAAATTATATTAAATTGTTCTTTGTTAAAAGTGCTATCATAAAAGTATACATTTATTAACTTCCACATAAATATATTAGTTAAAATAATGGATCAAAATTTATCATCTTTGATTGGAAAAGTCAAAGATGGCTAAATAAAAAGAGACAGAGGTAGTATATCTTAGAATCTAAAAATGACATGATAAGAAAATGTTAAGTTGTGCAACAACAAATGGTACAAAACATAGAAAAGTGAGCCTTGAACTTCAAATAGTAATTCTAATACCATCTTTAGTTAACTTCAGTTATTTGGACTTTAAATCTTTTGGCTTAGTTTTGGATTGAGCTTTTTTAATTGATGAAGAAACTAATGGAACAAGGATTACTTAGGGCTGAGATTTTGGATCAAGAACTGGAAAATCGAACCTTTATGACCCAATTCAGTTTGGTTCCAACATTTATTAGTTATTTGTTAATGGTTCGGTTTTTATTTCTTATTAATGGTTCAGTTCTCGATTTTTCCTAAAAGAATATGTACCTCGAAACGCTATTGAATGGTTACATTTATAATAATTAATCTTTTATATACTACTTATTAGTATATATGGAGTATATTTTAATGTATATTTAATATACTTATTTATTTTTATATTAAATCCACTATTTGGAATTGGTCCATTGGATGCTTTGCTTTCCAAAAAACTTATCTCTTCTACTAATTTACGTTAATAATTCAAGATTACAAGTATTGATTGCAGTAAATATTTTGTTTTGTTTTATTTACTCCCTCCGTTCCCAAAAATACTTCCCACTTTCCTTTTTGGGCCGTTCCCAAAAATTCTTCCCACTTTCCCTTTTTGGACAATTTGTGTGGCTCACATTCATTTCACCTTTTTCTCACACAAGCACAACCACACATTTCCACTTTATTCCACTTTCTTAATAGGCGTGCGAATTCAAACCAGGAAGAATTTTTGGGAACGGAGGGAGTACTAAAATTCTTGAGGAATGACAAGAAACTTTGCAATTAAACATGTTTGTATATCTTGTAATTTTAAGCATTGAATGTCTTTAACAAACTTTCTTAAACTAGAAACCGTAAAATGACAAGAACCAAACCATTAAGGAATAAGTTGGTTTCTTATCAGTTCTATAAATAATTTATAAGAACTGAACCGTTATTAAACTTTGATATTTTCAAATGGTTCCATCTATTTTGACTAGGCATCGAATCGGTCCCAGGCTAGGATTAATGAGAATTAAATGATACGAAGTAGATTATATGATTTCTTTTACACCACCTCCAACAGAAAATGGCAAAATGCCTTAGCTCTTGCACTCTTGCCTCTTGAAGGTCACGCTAAGAAATGAAACAATAGGAATGACAATAAACCGATTCAATTGAAGCTAAAAAACTCCTGCAACTGCATCACATAGCTCACTCACGTACACATTTCAATGCATCTTTTAACCAAACATAAAACTCATGAAGGGGAAACAAGAACTACAGACCACCAATGAAATATAATCAATTGATTTTTCAAGCCAGCAAACATTCCTCCTACACGTTATTAAGATTATTTCTTTATAAGTTGATGTCATGTCACCAATATCAACATGCATGGAGCACCTTGCTCTAAATTAAAGATCACAAGAAATAGCTTTCATAGAGATTGCTAACTAAATGCTTTGGCATCTCAAATAGGTTCTTTTATTCAAGAATGCTACTTTCTAAACTTCTGTCCTAGGGAACTATATTTTCACATAGGAAAAAAAGTCCAAATGGAAAAACAAAGAACAAACGTAATGGGTAAATAAGAAATTGAGACAAACAACACAAAAACAGATCAAGACATATTCAGAAAGTGTAGGAAAAATGGTTCTTGAAGCCTGATCTGATCGGACTTATGACAAAACAGTGATTTCTATACCAGCACGAAGATCGCAGACGTAGGGAAACTGAGATGCAAACAATACCTAAAGACATACAGCTCCGGCAAAATAACTGAAAGGAGCCCCACGAATATTGAACTTATGTTGGTTCTTGCGGTTAACACTTAAGAATGTCGTTTTGATAGGCTTATCCAGAGATGGGTTGGGTGGCACTTGAGCAGCCAGTACCTCAAGTGAAAAGATTGATACAAGAAGATATTGGTGAAATGTTTTTTCGTCTTGAGCTGTGAGCAGCCCCAAGTAGTCACCGTTCCCCATCTCAACAAATTGGCAGGCCATACGTTTCCTTCTCAATCCTTCCAAGTTGAAGATGCCGTCCACTTTTTGATAACAGGAGCATCCTTTTCCTTCCGTGAAAAGTGCAGCTCCAAATCTTAGAAAGTAGTCAAAGAATCCAAAAACGACATACGTTTCATCATCCAAACCAGGAGCCGAGACAGCACCCACTGGTAAGCCTAAGTCAATAGGAGGACAACCCATCCTCCAAAAAAAAGGGTCATCCTCCGACCATTCCTCTGTCTTTAAATTAAAAACATAAGAACATTCCCCACAGTAGTCAAGAGCGATGAGCAAGTAGAGTTTCTCCCCTATTCGTAAGAAGTCAACCACCCGGTACCATCCCGAAGGGGAACCATCAAAAAAGGGTACTGATTTCACAACCCAACCCTTCTCTGGACAAGCAAAATCAAAAAGTTCAAAAACTTTAGTTGAATATCTCCCACTCGTGCGGTCGTATACGAAACGAGAGCCCATGTGCAGCACAAATACCTTGGTTCCAAACTTTTGGACAATTGGGTGTTTCTTCCCCTCGTTCATACTTGGCATGATTTTAGAAGGAACTATGGACCAGGAACCTTGTTTCACCTCAAAGATTTCCTTGCGAGCGATATTATAGGATGGAGAATAATAGAGATAGTCAGGAACATGGGGCGCTTTACCGCCCACCAACAAAATCCTGGACTCCAGTTCAATCATACCCGCAAAGGGATTTCGTAGCTTCTTCACCGAACAAGATCCAATGCTACTTCCTAATATATTTATCACGAAAAGATGCTTTGGGGATAAAACATACAGAGTGCTTGGGCGATCGATCTTCATACTTTCACCTTCGCTCTCTTCAATCGTTGCACCTGTCTTCATTCCAAAATATGCGTATTACCAGACTGCCGATCGAAGACGCCGGAAGTTGAAGTTGAAGAAGAGGCCGATCGTTGAACTCGCGTTAGGTTTAGAGAGTAGTATATTATGGTTCACATTCCAAAGAAAGAGTAGGGTTTAATGGTTTATAAAGGATCGATACTAATGCAGTCGAAGATCTTTATTCTATTTTAATTCAAATTACCCTATTTTTATTTGTTTAGTTTTGAACTTAAAATCGTTTTCCTATATATAAATGACACCCCATCCCTGAGGGCCCCCACCACCGACCGGACGGCACGATGGGAGGATGTAAATTGGACTACAATCACAATCTGACAGATAGAGAGCGGGGCTCTGTCCCCGATACTTGCAGAGGTCTTATGCATTTTTCAGCATAGTAACCACTCATCGCAGTTGCCGGGATTCGAACCCGAGACCTAACCCTTGTGGCACTCCCTTGCTACCAGTTGAGCTACGCCCACCGATAAAACTAAGGTATGTGTACACTTTTTATAGTGACTAGCTTCACCGCTTTCACGGCCCCTTACCCCAGAAACTCAACTTTGGCTTGGCCCTACGGGTTAGTATACACCGCTTGGCCCTACCACTTGAAGGGTTTTTTGGGGGAGCATAGTTCCACTGGTGCTAGTGGGACTCGAACACGAGACCTCTCCTATTCAAGGATAACCTCACAACCAGACTGGAAGTGAGGTTATCCTTGCATAGGAGAGGTCTCGTGTTCGAGTCCCACTAGCACCAGTGGAACTATGCTCCCCCAAAAAAACCCTTCAAGTGGTATGGCCAAGCGGTGTATACTAACCCGTAGGACCAAGGCAAAGTTGGGTTTCTAGGGTAAGGGGCCGTGAAAGCGGTGGAGCTAGTCACTATAAAAAGTGTACCCATACCTTAGTTTAAAATCGTTTTCCTAAATAAGTGTATATTGTTATTTTCTTACCTTTTACGGAGTACATAGAAATTTGTATGTAGTATGGAGTGATATTTAATACGGAATACTACCGTTACAAATACGGAGTAGTACTAAAATCATAAAAGCATCAAACTACAGATGAAATGTAAGATTTTAGTCATGTATGATATTTAACTATTTATTAATGTAAATTAGATGTCACTTTATAAAGTTTACAAATATTAATTGTTACTTTTAAAGAAACCTAGCTTTGTTGAGTTATGGTCTAAAGTTTTTTAGCAATTCTAATTATAAGGACTAGTTTTTCACCCGTACGTTGCACGGGATGTAATATACATATTTTAAAGCATTTATAAATCTTATCATAACTTATCACATGAATGAGAGAAATCGTAAAATATTAAAAGATTAATCAGCACACAAATTAGATTTGGCTGAGGACTTTTTGTATAACGTTTTTTTTTGTAGATTTTCAATTTTTTCATTGCATATCGTGGTGAACCCGCAACATACAATTGTGAATGTGTAAAAAGAGGACATGAAAAACCATACAGTTTCCTACGATTACCCTAGACCCTTGCCTTTTTTTTTTTTTGAAATAATGCATGCCGCCTTTAAATTACACTATTTTGTATATTCCACTTTTTTTTTACCTGGAAGGCAAACTACGAAACTCAATGGGGTAAATGCCAGGGAACACTTACCTTTAATATTTAAACATATATAAACTGTGTAAGTTAACCATGTACTAAATAATACGGAATACTTCATATTAAATAAACTATTCAAAACTAACCTCACCCTTGAGTGTTACGTTAGTTAACTAACTAAGAACTTCTAATAAGTCAATTAGTTGACTAAGAGCATTCATATATGCATTGGCCTGGAAAGCCTTTGTGTGGCCCTTGCGTCATGAATAGGGATGGACTGGGACGGGACCTGACCCGCTACTGTGCAGGCTCAGGCAGACGATGTTGGGTCCGAGTCGGGGCCCGAACTGGGAAAGAGGGGAGGGCAACGGGCTCTGAAATCTATGGACCGGCCCGACTGGTTCGGGATCGGTCCGGACCTGTAATGGCTATTTTCTTTAAAAAAAAAATTAAAGGCTTGGGCTGCATTGTATTTAATGGGACTGGTCCGAGCCGAAATCTATGGACTGGTCTGGGCTAGCTCCGATTGATTTCTAGGAATTGTATTTAATGTTTTAAAATATTATTAATTCTCAAGTGTAGTTCATATTTCAAATAAATATATTTAACTTTTTATTGTCTAGCACTTGTTGTATTAATTTTAAACAAAATTGGCAAAAAAAGTACCCTAACCCGACCTGAGACCCGCCCGGGTAGCCCGGATCGACCCGGTCCCAACCCGGGCCGATACCGAGCCTGATTTCCCAAACCCTCAGTCCCGCCCAGTCGCCCAGACCCGTCCCGGGCCCGATCCATCCCTAGTCATGAATGTTAGTCAATGTTCTTAGTAATTAATAAGGGGCATGAACAAAAATCATCAAAAGTTATGATCTTTAATGCATATAAAGAAGTTCTTGGTCAACTATTCTCAAAAGTAAATAAAGAATGAATAATTAGTGAGAGACCTCTACTTTATGTCACCTTTCCGTGACCTATAATAACAATATAAAAAAATGCATATAACTAAGCAATTGAAGTATTATGATGTGTCTACTCCATCACATCGTGAAACCGTTTCTTTTATTTTGTGTTCATGACTCTTAGTTAATTACGGCATTACTGATTAGTTTAAGAAAACTTGTCATTTACTAAAGTGTTTTACTATTTTGTACTCCGTATATTTTGAACACGCATATACTAATTAAGAACATTCGGCTTATTTTTATTTTAGTACTTATTGCACCCTACCGGACATTGCCTACTTTAATTAAAATGTTTAATTAGAAAAATAAAAATTGTGTTGATGCAATTTATGGTGAGGAGAGATAAATAAGAATAATCATAAATACATTATTTTAAGAGAAAAGTTACAAAGTTTTTGACACGCACAAAAAAACGTAAAGTTAGTACTTTAGCCTCTCCTTTAACTTAGTAGATAATTAGTAGTGAACAAAAGAAACATAATGTATACTTATATCCAAATAATAATAATAATTAATAATCACTAAATCACTCACATTTCGTTAATACTAACACAACTACATTAAGTATATACTTCTTTTTTCAAAGAAACACTCATCGAAAATCATTTACACATCCAACATTTAAACAAAAACGATTTTTTCAACTTGTCAAACAACCTATAAAAGGCGCAATTATAACGTCCATATTACTTTTGAAACAAAAATCTTATTGAAATTGCAGAAGATATCTTATGAAAAATTCAAAATTCAAGCTCTTGCACCATCGGCACACAATAATCTCATGATATATGTTATCACCCACGATGTCGTGCCAACTTGCCACCACTTTTTATACCCTTGTCATGCCTCACGTACATCGCCCGATGAGCATATTGTTGCAAATTGCTCCGGAAATCATCTTTATGGAAAGGTTACAATGCTTGAACATAGGCTCTCTCAGAATGAGAGAAACAGTTGTTTTTTTACATAGATTTTAAGAAGCAAAAGCCTGTTAGAGACCAAGAGAAGCAGCATACGGTAGAAATAAACTCAAAAGCATTTTAGTCAAGCAAAATAAAAAACTCATAAAGGATCTTATTGATCTTTATTACACCATGTACCTTATAATAGAAAAAAGGGAAAAGGTGCAAATAGACACATGTACTAACAAAAAAGGTCAAATAAGCCCTTATTTAGGAGGCTTTGTCTGGCCGTCGCCATTTGGGGTGGTTCCCGTTGGAATTTTTTGATGAAATTTTTTGAGCATCTTATTCATCAAGTCATAGGATGCAAAGTTTCGATTCTTACCACAAAAATGTAAAAGAGGGGAAGACCATATTTAGATACAACCCTTGAAAAATACTCTATAAGAATATAAAATGAATTATTTCTATTCCCAGATACAAATGATTTAGGGTTGAAAGCTAGGCGATTCACGTACGTAGGTGACAAATTTAGGTTAGTGTTGATGTTGTTTTCTTACTTTGGAGTATGATATATGAAGGCCGTTTATATATTAGAAGGAAAATCCACACGAAGTGATACGTTTGTAATTTCCGTGTGTTTATTTACGTTTTTAGTTAGTTTTGGTTGTTTAATATTTCGGAAATTACACACTTTCGATGTAATAGTTTAGTTTGTTAAATTCTTGTAAATTGTTTAGATTAGGTTTATTCTGAGCTCAAACAGGTCTACCATCACTCAAAGGACAGTTGGTGAACCCCAAAAGTGGAAGGAAGGTGCAAAATCACAAGACAAGGAAGAGATCCTAAATTTTATGTCTATACCCGGTCGAGTATCACCTATACTCGATCGGGTATCTTGTTGAAACCTCAAATCAAATCGGATCCGAAAGCAAAGGAACATGCAGGAAAATTTTACCCACGATCGAGTGTCTATACCCGATCGAGTACACCGACATACTCGATCGGGTATAGTTATAAAATTTACTCTAAAACCGATCGAGTATGGGTCGAATTCTGATTTCTACACATACTTGATCGAGTATATGTATATACTCGATCGAGTACCCGACCTGCACCTCAAAAAAGCCTATAAATACACCTCCTTTCCTTCACAATGAGACCAATCCCTTCTTCCATACTCTTAAGCTCAGTTTAGAATAGTATTTCTTTTATATTTTTATAGCATGTTTAGTCTCCAAATGAGGAGCTAAACTCTTCCATCTTGGTTTTGCGCCTTTGAAGCTTAATGAATTTGTAAGTTGTGAGTTATTATCTTTAATCTTCTTCCTTGAATATTAATTCTTTCTTTAAATACTATTTCTATATCAATGTTGGGGAGTGTTACTAAGATGACAATTAGTTAACATCTTGACATTAATTATAGTAATAGCTATTTCTTCCTCTATGTTAATATTGGGGAGTGTTACTAAGATGACAATTAGTTAATATCTTGATATTAACTATAGTAGGATTCATTTTCTTTAATATTCTTCCTTGAGTATTAATTAATTCCTATTCATATTTCATATTAATATTTTGAACATTACTTAAAGGATCAACTAGTTTTGTTTCATATATTAATTATTACGAGAATCAATCGGTTAATACGCTTGTTATTAATTCGGTTCTTTCAATGGTAGCAAACTTGGGTTGTTAATGCATGCTTCTCATGATTAATAAGCCAAGGGGAATTAATTATATTGATTAAACCAATAAACCGCTTGTGTTGAGGTTATCAATCTCAATCATTTTCATCTTAAGTTTATTGCTACTATCAAGTTAATATACGGCGCTTGTTCTATATTGACTCGATAGTAAATTTTATTAATGAACGCATCTCGTTATTAATAACTACCCTCGATGAACTGGATATACTCCTCGATTGAGTATTCGAGAGGAAGATAGTTAAAGATATAACCGGGATCGACGAACATTTCATTAAGTGGATAAAAGCAAAACCAAGCCTCCATCTCTATTAAAGTAAACCACATAACTCGTTCATCTTTGTGTTTTAATATTCTAAAAAGTTCTTCAACAACAAATCTAAAACCCTCCCTTATTACTAGTTATAAAAAGAGAAATATTCCTTTCCCTGTGGATACGAACCTTACTTCATTATACTACGTATAATTGTTGTATTGTATAATTATTCTGAGTGCATACACGATAAGTGCACGTCAGGAAGGATAACACGTTGGAAGCAGAGTATTTTGGAGGCGTGAGAGTAGTGAAAAAAGAGGTGAGGCTGACACTTGAGAGTCTGCAATACATAACATACATGGATTCCCTTGACTTTGGCCTCCACCAAGACTTGGATACCTCAATTTAAAAAAACAAAACACATTTCATACCTTGGAAATACTGCCTCTACATCTACCTGTGTCATAAGCTTTCATCTTACCCAATCTGTAAAATCAACTATGCTTTTATATCTGGTTTCAAGCAAGGAAAAATAGTTGGGCTATTTCTAAGTATTTTTCATTGACAATGGTCTATCTATGCATGTCCTTGACATCTGTAAAATATTCAAATCTATACTTTTGTAGCACATTTCAGCCAAAAGCATTAAACTTGACAAATAAAAGGTATGGAACATTCTAAATTACATGAAGCAATCAAAGCATGAAGCAATACATAATATAGTTTGCTTTATTATGAAAAACAAGAAAAAAGCAAAACATCATTAAAGCTCCCAAATGGCTAGTGCACCAGCCATTGCACTGGCCATACTCAGTTTGCAACAGCATCTCCTTAAACCAAACCACACATGCACATAAGCAAGTGAAGTGAATGCAGATTAAGAGACTGTCTCCAACTTATCACAAATGCACACATTACCCAAGAACAAATCATCATGAGAGATGCTATAGCTATTTTGTTAAGAAGAAAAGCCATTAATGTTTAAAATCCCAATAGTGATAAATACACCCTCCAGGTATTTCAAAAATGTCAATTGGCTCTTCCTACAAAAAAAGACTCAATTGACAGTCTAAATTACAATATGAAATGTTCTGTTATAATTAAAAGGTATCAACATGTTTAAAGAAATAATGTAAAGATATCAACATCTTGGGAAAATTGAATCACCATGTTCTGTTTCCTGAAACAAAAACAAAAAGACTTCTTCATATAAAATAGGATAGGATGCGAAATGACCCTCATATGCATTCTTCTTTTTATGGAAATAAAAAGCATATTGCTGTGGTTGAATGCTAGGAAGTTAGAGTGGATATCGTATTAGCTCAATTGGCATACGGACAAATTTTATGGATGTAATATCAACAATTAAATTCCCTATAATCAAATCATCGGCATTTGATTGGAAGTTAAATAACTCTAACAATAAAGCGATATTAACAAATTGCCATGAAAATAATTACCACAAAGCCTCAAAGGTACACATTCTTCTGTCCAAATGGTTCTTTCATCAAATTCCTTCACAAAATAAAATCGACGGTCATAAATGTGAGTTCAGTCTGGATCGTGTCATTATTTATTTATTTTATCAGTCTGTTATTTTTTTCATCCGGCCGTTTTATAATCACGTCATCATATTTCATAAGGGGTCCCACACCATGGATCGATTTGAATACCATGTTAAGACACAGAGTTCCATCCTAAAAGATCAGCCTGATAGGAGGAGTATCTCATGTCTTAATATAGCACTTTGGTCGTCCAAACTTTTCCGGTGTGGGACATTTAACAAACACAAAAATATGATTTGATTTTAGTTTTTTTTTCTGCAAAAAAGTAATCAATCATATCATGTATTCCATCTGCTTAGTACTACGTAGTACGTATTACAATACGCTAATACCGAGTTTATAATATAATACTCCATGTCTCCATGTAAGGTAACAATTGAGCTACTTACACTTATCATTCATTTGATCTAAAAGAAAAGCGAAGGATGGAAACTTTTATCTCTTACGGCATCTCCAATCCTAAAACGTTAACGGTGCATACGTGGCATGAGAGATAGACAGTAAAAATAAAAAATAAAATATCTCTCTCCTTATTTGAAGGATTTTATATCATTTTGGTTTGTTTTTCTTCACAATGTCAAACAGAATGTCTAGATGGAGACATCGTGATTGACGTTCCAGAGAAAAATTTACCAAAAACACATAAGATCATGAAAAGACGGGGACAAAATGTCACAAAAAATGGAAATGGCCAATCTTTTTGGGACATCCAAAAAAAGGAAATTTGGCCAACCTTTTCAGGACGGGGGAGTATAACATTAGGTTGTTAAAAACATTCAATAATATTCTTACACTGCCATGAAAAGTAAGAATACATTTGGTGCATCCATTTCATCATCAAATGGACCTAAATATGTCAACAATCCATCAATTAAGTAAAATTTCCATCATTTGTAAAAATGCATTGTTTGAAGCCAATAGTGCACCGTACATGACAATAAGTGCAACCATTTGCAATTTGCACGAGGACATCACAAATTAATTGAACAACACTATATATAATTCAATCTTTCAGTTTTTTTGTTTTAAAGAAAGTGGAGAAGTCAAATCATCAAACACAACCAGAACTCAAACTCGACTTTAAGCTCTTACCACTTCATTGTGCAAGCTCCCACAGTCCCACTTCATTGTGCAAGCTCTGTTAGTTTGTTTCACACTTAGTAGTTGATTAGGCTTGTTGTAACTTTTTTGTAAGGTTGAGTGAAGAAAAATATGTGGGAAACGATATGTAAAGATTATCTTGTACAAAAAGTTTCATTCGTTTTCCGGGGAAGCTAATCCCATTTTATTACTATTATTCAAAAACTTTACATTTGTGGCTACAATATCGATTTGCTCTTTGATATTTTCTGGTATAGAAGTGAATTTCTACGACCGTTGTATTAACTTTCATTTAGTGAACTGTAAATAAATGTTTCAACACAGCATACAATGATAATCAACGAATAAAGATATTGATTATTGACTTATCTCATAAGGAAATAGAGTCAGAAGACACAACTATACCAATATACACAAGTATAAATACGTACAACTTCAGGCAGAGAACGATGTTGCCTCACAGGTTCAAGTGTTCAACACACTGAGCTCGAAACTTCCAACAATGTCTTCAACCTTAATAGAACATTTAAAACTTACAAAGCAATTTAAATTAATCTTCAATAAAGGCAAATTCAATAAAAGTGATATTATCAAAATATCCCAATAATAGGAAATGTTCCAGTTATGCTAATTCATTGGTGTAAACTTATTTCAGACTAGATTTTTCACCCGTGCTTCGCACGGGATGCAGTTAAAAGCAAAAAATATTTGAAGTTTACAAAAATGTTGCGATAAAGATAAAACAACGAATATACCATTTTTAACAACGGTAAATGAAGACAAAAAATTATAGATTATTCTATACTTCTCTGTAAACAATATTAAAGTCATTTTCCGTCATCATTACATATAACAAACTCCAATCCAAAAAGAGACGTTACTCTTTAGACCATGACATAAAGTTGCCCATGAGTGAAAACCAAACGACGTAAGAAAACGTCAACTCTCTCCAAAGATTATCCCTAACTTTTCTTGATGTTCATCGCGTAATTAACTATCAAAGGAAATTGCTTACGCTGAAATGTGAACAACAATTTTAGATCAAATGAAGTCAAGTCAAGTTTCAAAATAAGAAACTTTCATCCTAAATTTGTCATTCCAGATATCATCTGAGCCTCAAGAATATATGTTCTGAGTTTAGTGATGATAAGGCAAGTGTCATTACACAACCCCAAATAGTGATCGATATTCCTTATTAACATCAAAGGTGCACCCACTTTAAGCTTCAGGTCATGGTTTGGCACACCAGACCATTTAATGATATTGAAAAATTCTGAAGAGTGCATCTCTTGAAAGAGTGCACTGTTTGAATCAGACGAAGATGTCGAATTCGAGCTTAAGTATGTCTTTAACTCGCCTCGAGTCAATCCCAACATGTAATCGTTGATCTTGCCGCGTTCATAAATGTTAGGTGCAAGAATTTCTCTAGAATCAAATAAGAAACGTCATTACACCCGCGCATTGCATGGAATGCCACTAATTACTACTCTGTATTAAACTCTTTTAATATCTAAGATATATGGTCTATGAGACTATGACCATTTAAAAGCTACAAACTACATCTGGTTATCATTAATATTCAAAAATTTCTAGATTGTTTGGTGTCATGGTAACATATTCCACCTTCGTCCCACTAACATTGGAACATGAGGAGGTGTGATTATTAAGAAAATCGAGTATGCAATTGAAAATAAGAATAAAGTAAAAATAATTTAAAACTATACCAAAAATTGTAGACAGTATATATGGAGTTCGAAAATTAAGGGAATGTATGGTCATTTGTATCCATATTTTCGGTATATAAGTTTTGTAGATAACTTTGTATCAAACACGTAGTGCAATAATCAAAATCATAGAAATACTTAACAAATATACTCATATCCTTATAATAAAAGAGCTATACATAGACAAACATGATCATGTCAAAGTCATCTTCCCTATAAGCATGCAACTGAAAATTTGGAATTTTCCTCATTTGTATGGGACATGAAAAGTGTACTGATCTACAACTAAGATGATATAAGCCACAATACAATCAAAGAACACAATACTAACTAAGAAGGGGAAACAATATACATAAGCTCCCACTTCTTCCAAAATCCCAGTTCACATAAAAGACTTGTTACACGGCGTGTTCCTATTAAGGGTGTTTATAAAAAAAATGATGATGATCATAATAACACATTATGAAGGATGAACTCATGTATGACGCCATTGAGTAATAATAGAGCCTATAATAGAGCCTTGCTGCTACTGCATTGGTGTTAAGAGATCCTTAGTGTAACTTCATTCAAAACCTTCTTCCGGAAAGTGCATTCCCAAATTCACATACGAAGTCTGAAACTATGAAGTCTGAACCTATGAAAGCAACAAAGTTAGGAGTAAATGCTTAACAAATTTGGGTAGTGTCTAAAAAACTTATGAATTGGGCTAATTAGCCAAATAATATAGCTCACCAATGGATAGCAAAGAAGAAGCCCACTATTACATGAATTGGACTCAAGTATAACCATGCAACAATATTATCACTTGTGACATTGTCAAGAACCAAACACCATGGTAAAGGAACAAACATATTAAGAATGGAAACGAAACATAACAAACCTTAAAAGGCGTAACAAATATACTACTATATATCCTTTAACAAAAGTAAAATATATGAACATATTTACTTCTAACTGTGAAATAGGAAGCATTTGGGCATTGGAAAACCATAAAAGATGCATAATCTATCTTCTCCTAAAAGAAGTACTTAAGAGATATACTCATATTCTTATAAAAAAGAGCCATGTATGGATAGATTTATGGCAGATAGTGAAGTGTTTTTAAGTAACTCAGCAAAATTATTTAAACTAACTTTATTTGAGTCAATTTTCATAACTAAAGAACCCAATTGTGGAGTAGCACCCAAATATAAACTTTGCAAAAGCCAGATTAAATGAAAATGCACAAATGAAAACCCCGCCTGAGATTCTTCAATCTCAGAGGTATGCTCGCATATCAGCAACTTTGTCGCGTGAAAAGAACTTGATTGTACCTGGAAATAGAAATAATATTAAATTATGAAATGAAAAAAAATCACAAATTTAATCATGCATATAAGTTTCAATCAAATTTCTAAATGAAAAACACATTCTAATCCAAGTATATCCCATCGTGTGTTAATGCAACAAAACTGGAGTAATACTAATGAATAGCGATGAATATTAAAAAAATGAAAATATATATACTTTTTAAAAAGTTAAAATACAGACACTTTTCAAAAAAGGATAAATATTGTAACTCAATATATAAGAAAATGTTTTTTTTAACTTTGAGTATAGAACCTTTAAATTGCCTTCCTCATTTGGATTTTACCAAAACATAAACCAATAGAATATTTAAAACCCTAAAATCTAAATATAATTATTCACTGTTGCACCTTAACAAAGGTAAAAGAAATTGAAGAAAGATTTAAAGTTTGTTAAATTCAATATCCTAATACAGAGTAGTTAATAAAGATTACAGCCTACACTCAAGAAAACATTTATTATAATGTTTCCAAAACAATTCAGGCTACTATATGTTATGAACCCTTTTGGTTTGATTTTGTTATGGACTTGTGGCGAACTCTGCATTTACATTTGAAATATGAAGGCTTGAAATATCGGCCATCCCCTGCCCCTCTGTGCTACTACACAACACTGCATTTGTTAAAGTATTTAGAATAGAATAAAAATTTGCTTATTTAATAAATGGAGACATTGGACCTCTGTGACCTTTTTACTTAAGATCTGAATATAAAAAAAAAAGAACAAAGATTGTGATAAAAAAACAGGATCCTTAATGAACAAACTCTGACTTCAATGAAAAAATCTCAGTTTGGATTTTGTTCACTTGATATTCTCCTCTCCATCATATGAGAATAAAACAACTATCTGCCAAGTTAATAATGTAAATGTATAGCACGTGTTTAGTATTTCAAACACAAAAAGTACATTGCTACAAAAATACTTTCAAAAAAATCTGCTATGATAGCAACGACTAAGGGGGGTTTCTGCTGCAATATGATATTGTATTATTGGACATCAAATTTAGGTCCAAGTGTGTGTATAATCTTGATGCAAGAAATAAACAGATTTATTGAAAATGTTTAGTTTTCTTTTACCCGAAAATCACCTAGACAGGTGAAGTAAATATCGGAGATTGAAAATGTTTAGTATTAATAGTGTTAAGTTCATAGATTGAAATCATGTTTTTCATCAAGACTAACAAAAGTGGAGATTGAAAATGTTTAGCATTAAGTGTTAAGCTCATAGACCATTTAAATATTTGGACTTATATTAAATAATGTATAGTTTTATATAAGAAATAAACAGTATTCAAGAACAAAATTTTTATGTAAATTGCAAATAAAAGGGGGAAATAATAAGGGTGGAAAATACGTCTCTTCATCTAACGTGAAAAAATGGACTTTCTATATGAATATGGACATGGACCAATAAAGCACTTGAAGAGTTGAAGGTTTATGCTACTGTTCTAGACATAAAACACAGACAAACTAAAAAGAAAATTGATAAAGTCTCAATTTTAACATTAAAAATTAAACTCTAGATATCCATCTATAAGCATCTCAGTGTAGGCTGCATATTAGCTAAGGAATATCATCTCATCACAGAAGTCATCTTGACAATCAATCAGAAATTTATGCTTTGATAAAATGAATAATTAAAACTCGATAAATCTTCATAAGATAGCCAAGTAAAATAGGCAAATAGAGACACTTGCACCCAATCGTGATACATGAAATAAAGTTGATCGCCTACATAATGACTATATTACTGTTGATAAGGTCTTAGCATAGTGGATTCTTCGGAATCAAATTAATACTCCCAGCATTAGTATTTTTAGTATTATCAAGTCTTTACACATTAGTAAAAACCCAACAAAAATGTATTCTTAGCATCCAACAATTAAACTCAAAGAATGTCCAAATCAATAAAGTCAGAATGAAGTTCATCTGAAATGATTCAATATTTTAGTTCAAGTAAGATATTTCATTTTTTACATTCTATGCTTTCAATATTTATAAGGGAGAATTACCTAAATAAGACTAAAAGAATGTAGAATTGCAAAAATAGGACATAATGTTTTAAGTTTCCTTAATAGGACTAATTATTTGTTTTTGGACCAAAATAACCTTCTTAATTCCTGCTGCATTGATTCGCTGGGTGCGATCAATCTCGCTTGCGATGGACGGATGTCTCTGCCCAGGTAAGTGTCTTCATCTTTTTCCTTTGCTCCTCCCTTAACTTCTTCTCCTTAACTTCTTCTCAAGCTCTCATGTTTTCTTCTTCTATAACTTTTCTATTTTCTTCTTCTTTTGGATTTCCAAATTTTTATTAATCCTGAATTTTATTTATTAATTTGGATTTTTGTATTTGAATTTTATTTATTAAGCAAAATGACACTTTTATAATATGAGAATGTCAAAATCATTGGTTATTTGAAAAAACTGTCATATTTCTGGAAGTATATTTATCAGGGTGACAATCTGAAAATGTCATTCTTATGGCATTTTATGGCATACGTGAGAATGCCATGTTTTGAAAAAAAAAATGTCACCTGCAAGGCAATACTATGGTAGTCTCACTTTGAAATTATAACATTTGTAATGCCACCTGTAAGGCAATACTATGACATAAAGTAACAGTTTTATGTCACTTTTGCTAAGGTGACAGTTTCAAAGAAGGAATTTCAAAAAGGAAAAATGTCATTTTCATGACATTTTTAAAACAAAAATGACATTTTCAGATTGTTATCCTCATAAATGTACTGCCACAAACATGTTTTTTTTCAAATAACCAATAATTTTGACATTCTGAGATTAAAAGGTGTCATTTTCCTAATTAAATAAAATTTAAATCCAAAAAATCCAAATTAATAAAATAAAATTCAAATCAAAAAAATCCAAAGAAGAAGAGAACATAGAACCGGAAATTTGAAGAAGATTAGAAGAAGTAGAAGAAGAGGAAGAAGAAGAGAGGAGGAGGAATTTACCTATGGTTGACAGCGGAGCTGGAGTCCATGGGAGGAAGGGATGTGAAGAATTGGTGCCACTAATTAATTGTAGTTGACTGGGAGAAAGCAGCGATGAAGGGGGCAGAGTAGCGATGAAGGCCAGGGGGCAGAGTAGCGATGAATTGCAGAAGAGAGAAATAGAGTTTAATTAAAGAAGGGCAAAACTGTAATCTGGAGTCCTATTTGGGGAATAAAAAACTTAAAGTCCTATTTTGGAGTTTAATCCATGTTTTAGTCCTATTTAGATCAATTTCATTATTTATAATGAATTATTGTTTACATATTGTTATTAAAATCATAATAATTTTTTAATCCATTGCTTAACAGAGTAGTGGATTATCAAACTCGTAAAGTTTGAATGGAGCTCACCTCAAATGCCCATGTAAATTGTATAACAACATCTGATGTTCTTTTGAAGCACTTCATTCCTATTTCCTCTTGTTTTTAGTTTGAAGTAAACACCTATTTAAGGGTACACATATCATTACCAATTAAACAAAATTCACTATATACTCACAAATTCGGGAGTGGAGTGCTAAATGCAAAATTATCATCAACCTACACTCAAGATTTTTTTATGGTGAGATTATATAAGAAATTCACGTGGCCGAACACATTAGTAAAAAAAGAACAAAATGAAAAGGACTTTAGAGTATCATTATTGTTGCACTTGAACCACTTACGTATGTACTAATAAAATTAAAAAATAATGATATAAGAGAATGGTGAACGATGGGATACCTGAAAGCTAAATGAGTACATTCACATTGTCTTTTATCTTTTGGAATAAGTAGACTGTTAGAAAATGTTAGCATTTATTTTACAAAGACTGCATAAAAAAACTATACGATCACATCCTACATTTATAAGTACTCAGTAGTCACTCATTCTATGTTCATCAGGCCTACATTTAGCATTTTTTGGATCGTGCGGATGAAATGAGTTTGGTCCATGAGCGGGAAAATGGCCTCCTAAAAAGTACTCCGTAGTTTAATGGGAAATTTTCACAAATAGACAAAAAAGTGAAAGTTATATCACTTTTGTCACCCTTAAGAGTTTCTTTCAAAACAGGCTACTTCAAAAGTTTTTTTTTCAGAAATGGACCATCCGCATGTGTAAAGCCCACTAACTCAAATTTCTTCTCCTCACACGTGCACTTATTCACGTAAAGATTAATCACTGCCCCCCTCTTCACAAATAGTACAAAGGGCTCACTCAACTTTTTATTTATAAGTTGAAAATATAAAAAATTCATTAACTCATATAATTGATAATGCTTAGAAAATAGTAAAATTAAAAAAAAAAATTGATTTTAAAAACATAAAAAAATTAAAATCAAAATAAAATTCCAAAAAAATGCAAAATTGGAATATTGTAAATTACATTTAAAAATTAAAGAAAATGAATTTAAATTTACAAAAAAGTTAGAAAAATATAAACACGCAGAAATCTTAAATTAAAAAACTTGAGAAATATTTTTTAATGTAGTGTTTGTAATTAGATAATATAATCTATTTTATAAAATATAAAAATCAAAATTTTTATAAAAAATTATAAAATAGTTTTAAAAAAATGATAACCTTAAAAGTTTTAGAAATACATAAAATAAGATAAAAATATTTTGAAAATATTAAATAATAAGAATAATAATCGGAATCTTTTATGAAAAAAATAATTATTTTAAAAAATCGGAAAATATACATATTAAAGAAAATAAGATTCAAATAAATATAAAAATTTGAATTCATTCGAAAAGTTAAATTAAATTTTATATTACAGTGGAAAAAAATTAAAAATATATTACATAAATTTTTTAAAAATTAGAAAACTAATGTAACGTAAAAAAACATTAACATTAAAATAAAATAAATGAATAAAAATATGAAAAATTAAAATAATGAACTTGAAAAAACATAAAAAAAATACGAAAATTAATTATGTAATCTTTCTTACAGAACTTAAACTATTTAATTATTATTTTATTATGTAGTATTTTTTTTTTGTTGCCTATTGTTTCTATGTGTTTCTTTTTGTTTAAAATTATGAAATTTTTGTTTTTTGTTGTTTCTTTATGTTTCAAGTTGTTGTTTACTTTCATAAATATAAATTGATCATTTAGGTTTTTGTTTAGAAATCTACAGACATTTTGATTTTAAGGAAGTCGCAAAGGTAATAAAAACCTAAATAAAAAAAATCTAAATCAATAAAAACAACGATAAGTAACACAATACAATGATAAGCAACACGATGCAACAAAAAACATGTTGCAACAAGAAGAAACATGATGCAACAAAAAGTAATACACATGATACAACAATAAGAAACAAAAACAACATACAAAAGTGTCACAATAAGTATATAATTCAACTTGTTAACTCTACGTATTACATATATCTACTCTGCATTACATCATTTAATTTTGCTTCTTCACATTCTTCTTCCACTAATGGATTTCAACACACAATCCATTAGTTTTTTAGTTGTCTCCATTCACCCGTTGATAGCAAAAACTGCCACAAATAACAACACAAGTGTATCATATTGAAAACTGTATAACAAATTACTAGTAGAAAATGAGGAATAAAACTGGAAATGTACACATTATCCTAGAAAAAAAACAAATCATATCTGTAAAATTGTGAAACAATTCAGATTTCAAAAGAATGAACCATTCTTTTCATCGATGCTTTTGCATCCAACATCAATACTTTAATAGCTATTCTATGCATTGCCAATATAGTGATATCACAACAAGGTTCATCATCAAAGGCTCACGAAAATGTGTTCGCCAATGCAAATCTGTACTGCAGGTGTGAGAAATCAAACTGTAGTAAAACTGAAGATTGCTTCTCTGCATGTGCAATGAATTTTAATGGATGGGTTCCAGGTGGCTGCTTTTACTTGGGTGATTATCCAGTAGGTGAGTGTTGTAAACCCAAATGATTGTTATCCTCACAATTTGAAGTTAGAAAAGACTAGCTAAAACTTATACATAAAAAACGTTTACTACTGCATGTGTTTTCAATATTGTTCGGGAAAATTTTAAAATTAAAATATCGATTAGTGCCAAAAAAGAAAAGAAAAGAAAAGAAAAGAAAAAGAAAAATGAAAACAGAGAAGAATAAAACTGACATTCAAGACATTGGGAACCATGTTATACCCATCATTAAGTCTGACGTTGAGTGCATTAGCTATGACAAAAGGAAGATAGAACAAAGACTGTGACACAACTAAAAATCAAGTGATATGTTGGAGTTATAAATCATTTAGTGATGATTCCAGTTGAGAAATCCTACCACTGCACATAGGCACACACTATCCATGGTTATCCCCATAAACATCAACTACCTATCTCCACATTTATAGTTTGCAAAGGCAGGAAGCTCAAGGCCATAAGCATAGTGGAAATTCATCATAATCTGTTCACACAAATTGCTCAAGGTTGGAGGGAAAAGCACTGTATGTGGACCCTCTGGCATCCATTGCAGCAAAGCCATTTCATGAATGGAGGGGGAGTTCTTTTCATTCAATGTTGAATGCATTTTCTATGTCAAAATAGAAATCTCTTGCTAAAGTTTTCATGTCATGTAGTGCATATATAGTTGTTGTTCTTTAACTTGCAACCGTCATTAGCATATGTAAAATACAGGGGACATCATCGAGTAAACTTTGAGCAAAGAAAAAAAGGTAGATCAGAAGGAAAACACATAAATACAGTAGATAATCAATACAACTCGATAGCTGTTGAAATTTGAACAAGTTGCAACAACCAACCAAAGGCATCGAAAAGTCAGAGTGTCTACCCCGTGTCATTGAATCAAATTAGCC
Organism: Cuscuta epithymum; assembly: GCA_945859915.1. Classification (NCBI taxonomy): domain Eukaryota; kingdom Viridiplantae; phylum Streptophyta; class Magnoliopsida; order Solanales; family Convolvulaceae; genus Cuscuta; species Cuscuta epithymum. Next base: position 2,478,435 of record CAMAPF010000108.1, on the reverse strand, counting down.
ACCACAGCCTACTTTGAGATCTCTCATTCACTTATATCACAAACACTATGCAGACACAATAACTAACATACATAAACTTACTTGCATGCATCATCTACTGGATCCCACCAATATCACCAGTGAAGATAAAATTCGAGCTAGCCAAACGAAACAAGATGAAGGTTCTAATTAGAGCTCACTTTCCTCACACTACTCAGAGGTATATTTTTCATGAGATTATAAATGTTGGGTTAACTTGAGATAGTCAAATTTTATCTAACTTGAGATTGACTTTAAAAAATTAGGTTAGAAACTTACAAGGTTAGAAATTAAGCCGGATGTGACAATGACAGGTGAATTAAGGAGGACCGGAGATATTACCTTTTGCCGGAATTCGTTCGTCGGAAAGGAGTGCGGCAATCTGGTGAGGCTATCAAGCTATGGCGACAAAATAAATGACCGGTGAATTGTTGTCTCAAGTTGCAGGTACCAACGATTGTGGTGAATTGGAGTTGAAGTTACGTTCATAGAGGCCGGAGCATGAGGATTGGAGAAAACCGAGCAGAGTGAAGGTCGAAGAAGAGTGGAAGGAGGTGGAAAGAAATCTAGGCAGAGAGGAACGGGATTTGGAAACCTGCTTCGATCTCTCTGGTATATGATACTTATCTACAACGAGGAGAAAGAGAAGCCTAAAAGTGAAATTAATAAACAAAATTGAAATCACAAAAGATTAAAAATGAAAAGTAAAAATCAGTGAGACATAAATGATATTTGACACATAAAAGTGGATCATACGGGTAATTTCCACTAGTTTAATCATGTAGGATGATTAGTGTGCTTAACAACAAATCTTAGCAAATTAGAAATGTCATTCTAATTTCATTCTCATGAAGAAGCATACAACGTTTACTTCGTCCTCTCCCCTGCAAATGTAATGATAAAGATATATCAGTTTAAAATGGCTATAATATTAGCCAAGAAACTTGAACTAAGCAAGAAAAATAGGCAAAGAGATAATACTTGGTCATTTTTGAATTTTAACTTTTCTCCCTGGATAATATCTATGTTGTAAAAACCGGACCGGTGAGTGACCCGGTCATGTGACTGGGTCACGGGTCAACCCGGACCCGGAGGGTCAACCCGGTCAAAGCCGGAAAACCGGTCAACGATTATACGTCTATATAATAATAATAAACATATAATTATATACACTCTCATTATAAAATTTTATTTGTATTGTACATTTATATTATAATTTTGCATGATTTTCATTCTTAAATAAATATATAAATATATTACATAGTTTTTCTTTTTAGGGAATTGAAATTGCAATTTTATTGGTTTAAAAAATGCATTAAAATTAAAAAAAGAAATTACTTTTTTTGGAAAAGACCGAAAACCGGGTTTTCCCGGGTTTTTCGGGTTTCTTGGGTCGGGTCCGGATCGGATTTTTTCGGGTCAGCCGGGTTTTTCCGGGTTTTGACCATTTTTGGGTTTTGAAGAAACCGAACCGGATTTTTGTTCGGGTCACCGGGTTCCGGGTCAACCCGGCCGGGTCGGGTCGGTTTTTTAAACATAGGATAATATGAAGAAGAAGAAAAAATCATCCAGTCTCCTGTAAATACAATGGCAAAGACATAACAATGAAAATGGCTAGAAAGATAGAAAGGTGTTTGTAAGCAAACCTTCTTGATCAAAGTTGGATTCTCTATAGTAGTGTACCAGCGTCACTTGTAAGTTGTTCATCTCCGATCCATCCTGGTTCCGTCAAGAAGCTATGTCTGAAGGTCGGTGTTATTCAAAGCCTTACAGAGAATCTATGAAACAGATTCGAGTTGAAATCCACGGAAGCCTAGTCTTTTGCACCAGTCTATGGCCGCGCTAATTGCCGGAAGTTAAACATGAAATGCCGCAGCGGCGATGAACTTCCCTTCTAAATCCCGGAGTGAGCTTTCATGTTTGTTTCTAGATATTAAAGATAACAAATTAGATGTTATTTCTGAGACAATGGCATCTTGTTTTGCGAATTCCAACTTATATTAGACTCCAAACTAAAATTCTCATCAATTGATTTATCTAGCATTTGAGAAAATTACTTTCCATTTTCTGCAACTATTTAAACCCCTACATAGAATGTTTCCAGATTATTTTTTTCACCTAAGCATTTGATCGAACATGACATATGCAAAATATAGAGATTACATATACCATATAATATAGGTGTAGCTGCATACAATCATATATATTATAAAGCTTCCCAATTCAATTAAAGAGAATATGGCTCCAGGATTGGTAAAAAGAATGAGGGAGCAAGAATATTACCAAAGAGATAATTTCATATTATAATTAGTCAAAGAGATAATTTAACACAGTATACAAAACTAAATCTATATACTTTTAAAATTAAATAAAATTGAATCGGTTAACCTCGATGAAGCAAACTATGGAAGGATTAGTAACCTAGAATCCTAGAACCCGGTGATCCTACATCTACTTCAACCCATTCATATCGAAATTGAGAAGAGAAAGGTGGAAGACAGTTTACTTTGTCTAATTCATTATATTCCAAGAAGCATCGAACACATGAGAAATTGTTTTCAATTTTAAGGTCACTGAATGAACTCCGAACATAGAGAAGGCGAGTGAATTGAGTTTGTAGATGATCGGAATCCAGAGAGAAAGCGGTTGAAGTGAGATGATTACACGCCTGAGAGATGAGAAATCTACAGAAGGGCATGCTGATTATACCTGAGCGGTAGATGTGTAATAGTAATCATGCGGCTGAAAAGGTTGGGCGGGAAAATGCTCTTAGCCAAAGTAGTGCAATTATATAGAGTGATTATTTTTTTCACCTAAGCATTTGATCGAACATGACATATGCAAAATATAGAGATTACATATACCATATAATATAGGTGTAGCTGCATACAATCATATATATTATAAAGCTTCTCAATTCAATTAAAGAGAATATGGCTCCAGGATTGGTAAAAAGAATGAGGGAGCAAGAATATTACCAAAGAGATAATTTCATATTATAATTAGTCAAAGAGATAATTTAACACAGTATACAAAACTAAATCTATATACTTTTAAAATTAAATAAAATTGAATCGGTTAACCTCGATGAAGCAAACTATGGAAGGATTAGTAACATAGAATCCTAGAACCCGGTGATCCTACATCTACTTCAACCCATTCATATCGAAATTGAGAAGAGAAAGGTGGAAGACAGTTTACTTTGTCTAATTCATTATATTCCAAGAAGCATCGAACACATGAGAAATTGTTTTCAATTTTAAGGTCACTGAATGAACTCCGAACATAGAGAAGGCGAGTGAATTGAGTTTGTAGATGATCGGAATCCATAGAGAGAAAGCGGTTGAAGTGAGATGATTACACGCCTGAGAGATGAGAAATCTACAGAAGGGCATGCTGATTATACCTGAGCGGTAGATGTGTAATAGTAATCGTGCGGCTGAAAAGGTTGGGCGGGAAAATGCGCTTAGCCAAAGTAGTGCAATTATATAGAGTGATTAGCTAAAGTAGTGAAATCTGGTATAAAGCTCGACCTTTATTTAAACAGAATTAATAAACAGAGTAAGGTCTAAAAGTGCATGTTGGCATAAAGCTGAAAATTTCCCATCTTTTTATTGGAATTTAGTGCATATAGTTAGTATAACTATCACATGCACAGAGTTTGAATAAAAGAACATTGAAGGGAAGGAATCGCAGTCTCCATGAGAGCAAAGCCAGTTCTTATATTCTACTGGTTGTCATTCTTTCCTTCGAAGTGGGATTTGTTGGGTCCAAATAAGCAGAAATCAGTCTAATCGTGCAAAGTGTATAGATCAATTGATGTTAATAGCGGCGCTATAGCGCGCTATAGCGGTTTAGCGGAGCGGCAGACATGGAAGGCGCTACCAGGAGGGCTGTAGCGTGGCGTTTGGGTGTAGCGGCTATAGCGCCCGCTATAGCGTTGGTGCGGAGAAGGTTTTCGCGGCCGCTATAGCGGCGAGATTTGTGGTAAAAGGGTTGCGAGGGTTTTTGGCGTTAAAATTTTTTAGCGCAGAGGTATAGAAGGGGTAAACTAGACTTTTAAAACAAAATATTAACTACTTAAAACCCTTACACGTACGTAAAAACTCACGACTCCAGTTTTTGGCGGTTTTTTTAATGCTCTGCGATGCTTTCTTCTCCAAGAAAGCCCTGTTTCTGCTCTGCGATGGGTTCTTCTCCAACAACTACATGTGCTGTCCTCTTCCTTCATTCTTCTCAGTAGTTTTTTCTGCTGCAACGTCTTCTTCTCCAACTTTTGCTGCAGACCTGCAGTGAGTCTTCTTTTCTTCTTATTATCTCATATGGAGTCTACTGCCATGTTTAAGCCCACGTGAAAACACCTTGACTCAGCTTGGAAGTGGAACAGTTTGACTGTTAATATATCAAGGCTTAAACTCTTAAACTAAAACCTTATTTTTGATTCAATGTTTTGACTTAAGATGTTTTAATCATTAATAACATCTTTTGTTTTGCTCATGAAACTAAAGAGGATTTCCAATTAATTTAGGATTTATGAATGCTAAGATGTTTGCAACTTCATTGACATATATCATACTTTTTGAACTCAATATGTGCATGTAATGTATTATATATGCTTCTAGCAGTTACTTATTTATTATATTTGTAGCCTAAATAGCGGTCATCCCGCTATCCGCTATACCGCTATAGCGTTTTGGGGGCTAACCGCTCCGCTCCACTATCTGGGATTGACAACACTGATTTAGTCTAAAACGTTAACTGACACGAATGACCTTAGCAAACTCAATTACTCAACTATGACAGACTCAACATCGATTTTGTTGGCAAATTCCTTTTCACATCAACTTTCTACTAAAAAACATAACAAAAACATATGCATAGCATTTTGTTAACTGGCTATAACAGGAAGTAGTAAACACAATTTGTCTACACATTTCAATCGGGTAGAAGAAATGAATGCACCTTTAAACTAATTGATGGGGGATATTTATACCACTCAAGTTTCTTTTGGAAGGTTAAACTGAGAAATTGTAAAATTGAAACAAAACATGCCTTTATGTAGAAATAGTTGGGGGTATCTCATATATACTTCAAGTCTATAACGGAGTGTTTGCGGTTGTTTAAAAAAACGTTTTTCAGCTTTTGGCTTTAAAAAGCTGAAAAGAGTGTTTTCAAATGACAGTTTCTACTTAAATTAATCACTTAAAAGCTAAAAGTTGGAAGCAGGTGGAAGGATGCTTTAAACTGTTTTTCACTTTTTTATATTACACAAAAAGTATTTATTTTACCAAACACTACCAACTTTTTACTTTTTCAGAATCACTTTTTTCTCAAACACTACCAACTTTTACTATTAAGTACTCTGTACTTTCTGCAAAATCACTTTAAAATTTTTTAAAGTAGAAGCAATCGCAAACGCTCCCTAAATGTTCTCTTAAGGTCTTACACATATTCCAAGCAAATGTTTTTACCAATTTTATAATTTTTGAGTTTAATTGTTCTAGGAGAAGGTCGAGGAGTATGTTTGATATCTGAAACGCCGTTCCTACATATCTGACATAAAATATTTAATACAGTAAGATGGAGTAGTTTTTTATATTGTCAATTAGTATTTATTAAACGGACCAAAAGAACTATACATGAATTCCAACAACTCATAGAAAATTTTAGAAACCTATAAGGTAAACATTAAAACGATTCAAAGCAGTCTCTTTATAAAATCACCGTCCGCAGCAAGATCGTATATTTTGTCTTAAGTAATACTCTGTATGAAGTAAAAAGCACGCATATGAAATTTGGGGAGGGACCTTGAATTCCTCGGCGGAGAACTTGAGAACGGCCGTGAAGGGAGCGGCCTCCGAGGGCAAGAGAGAAGAACACAGCTTTGAAGCACTCAAGAATCAATCCATAGATCTAGGCTCTAGCTGCGCAGTCCTTAGACGACCTCGGCGAGGAGACGGTGTCACGGCGAGACCTCGGCGACATCCGGCGATTGTGTGCGCAGGGGGTAGGGGTCTTGGTGCGTTACCCTATCTGGAGCTTATTTTGATTAGAGCTGGACTCTTATTTTGCACTGGGCCAAATGTTTTTACACCGGGCCAGTTTTATTTTTGCACTGGGCCAATTTCTAAAAAATAATCAAACTGTATATATAATACAAAAATAAAATAAAAAATGCGTTGGACCATGGCCCAGCCACGCCACCCCCCTCCCTCCGCCCCTGACATGGCCGTTTGGTAGTCATGAATTTTGGCTATTCAGGCTTATAAGTCAACTTTTTCACCAAATACGTAATTTTTTGTTTTACGGACTGAATTGTGTAATAATGAGAAAAAGTAAGGTTGAAATTACTTTTCTGGTTTTATTGGCTGAAGTTAGTGTAGACGGCCATTTTAGCTATTTTTTCATATAATTTTTTTTGTGTTATTACTAAAATGCATTTTAAATTATTATTTTTTACAAATCAGCAGAATCAGCCAATAGAGCCACATCAGTCAGAACTTAATAAATTTCAGAAGAATCAGCCAATACAGCCGATTTGGCTACTACCAAACAGGCTCTTAGAATCTTTCCTAATACTGAAATTAATTTAATTGGTTGAATGTCTTTAAATTGACGAGAAATTGGTTCAAACCATTGAATTGACTGAATTTGCTGAAATACGGAAAAATCATATTTGGAACAAATATGATATTTTATTAATATGTAATAAGTTAAAGAAAACAGATTAGAAAATGACAAAATATTATATCTACGATTTAGAAGATAAAAATATGACTACTCTTTTTTTAAATGTGCCGAACTATGTACACACCCCTGCCTGTACGTTACATTCCCCCTATCCACTGCCTCGCCCAGCAGCACCTGCCACCGGCCAGCCAACATCAGAAACCGTCGGCCACCGAAAAGTTCATCGAAAATTAAAAAGTAATTTATAAAAATAAGACTAAACTTACTATGAATAGAATATTATTCTCACATAATGTGAAAGTTGAACATAAGTTATGTGACTAAAGTAACTACTATAGTAACCACATTTAAGAGACCACACTTTCATAAATAAATTTTATTTCAAAAAAAAAGTATGCAAAAATACCTAAGTTTGTCCTCTACAATAGTAGAAAGACTTATTCGAACATTTTCACTAAAAAATATACTACCTCCGTCCCAAAATTAATTTCCCGTTCGGTTTACGATGCTTGACTAGCGATAAATCAACTTGATCCCTGTTCACACTCGGATTGTTTTTAGTAAATAAAATTTGCATATTCAGAAACTACATTAAAACCTCTACAAACCCTGATCAAGAAATTTTAAATTTGATAAAAATTAGATATATAAAGTAAAATATTAGAAGTTGACCAATGAATAGTGATTGTGAAGTTGTTTTTGGGACGGAGGGAGCATTTAAGTATAATTTAAGAATGACATAACACACTTTCACATACTTGCACCCCCTGATTTGCCTGTTTACAAAGGCAATTCGTCTAACCACGCAATTCGTATAAATGTAAAGTCATCCTATTACTCGGTCATTATCAATACTTTAGCTTCAATTAATTCATATTGAGTATTACTTTTCATATACAGGCTCAACTAACATTTTCTCACAAATTCATATTTGAGTATTGTTTAATAATTGTCATAACACACTTTCACATATTTGCACACACCTGATTTGCCAATTTACCCAGGCAATTCGTGTAAAAAGACAATTTGTATAAATGCATTGTCACCATATTACTTGAGATGTATATACTTACATTTATTTCAGTCTCAGACCAAACCAAATTAAACAAACCAGACCAGACCATACTTGGATAGTAGAAATAGTAGAACCACCTATTTGAACATTTTCCCACAAATTTAGATTCAAGTATAATTCAAGAATGAAATAACACTTTTTCATATATTTTACTCCCTTATTTTACCTATTTAGAGAGACAATGCGTCTAAAAAGTGCAATTCGTATAAATTTATAGTCACCTTATTACTTGGTCATTATAAATAATTTACCTTCAATTTATACAAACCTTTGAAAATGAAAATAAAAATGGTAAAATCATTTGGTCATCGCAAGGTGAATTACTAGCAAAACATTTTACTGAAAGAAATGATTTTGACATAAGTTTGTGCGAGCTAAAATGTGTTGATTAGTAAGCATTCCTATTAACAACTTCAAATGTTAACCGTGTGATGCAGGGTCAGTCGATGAGATACAGATGTACTATGACTGTAGATACATTTCTGCGTGCGAGGCTGCTTCGCGCATATTTGGGTTTCAAATTCAATATAAGACTCCGACAGTTGAACCTTTGAGCTTCCATTTGCCGGAAGAACAAAGTGTTGTCTTTCGCGATGATCAGCCTCTGGATTCAGTAGTTCGGGCATGTTCATTTAAGGACAATATTTTCACAACATGGATGAAGGCCAATAAGAAGTACCCGGAAGTAATGTTTTAGTATTGTGAGCACATCAATTTCAATGCATATTTACAATGCTATGGTTTCAACGTATTTGTTGGATGTTTTTTATCTTTTAAGTAATGTTTAGTAATATCATTTTGACCATAATATTATAAGTGTTTTTCGTTTAATGCTTTGATGTATATCTGTATTACGTGAAGATAGATATTATCATCAATTGATAGTGTGATTTGAATCACTAAGCACACATAAATTTGAAAGAAAAATCTCAAACCGTGCATCGCATGGGTGAGTTTACTAGTAATAACAATAATAATACATAGGATTCAACCCTAGGGATTGACCCACTAAGCTCATAATACTGAGTATATATAGGAAGTACTCCCTCCGTCCCAAAATGATGGTCCTGTATTTCCTTTTTGGGATGTCCCAAATCGATGATCTTGTTTCCCTTTTTTGTAAAGAAATAAAAATGGATTATCATATATACCCCTTCTTTTTAATGAACAGTAAAAGTAAAAGGATGAACAATAAATAAAATAAGGTTGTTTAGTCTTTCTCCAACACTTTCTTAATCTATGTGCCCAAAAGAAACAGGACTATCAAATTGGGACGGAGGGAGTATATACTTATGTAGGCTTGGGACCGGTTAGGTTCCTAGGCAAAATAGGGTTTAACACTACAAGAAAATAGGTCATTTACCCACACTCATATGTGTTGGTAAAACAATAGGTATGTGTAGGTAATGCCTTTTACCCTCGCATGTGTTTGTAAATATTAGTATTTAATGTTTGTATTTAAAACCAAAATACTAACCATGTGTGTTTCCTAGATAGTAGTGCTTTGTCTGTTTCTGTGGACAGGTACATGAAAAGTGCTGCCTGTAAATGCATAATAATATCGTAATGTCAATATGATTTAAGGAAAACATCGTATTGTTATTTAAGGGAAATATGATGTATCCATTCCTATTTTGGGGAAATTTCCAATTTTAGAAGGGGTAAAGTAGGCATTTTAAATAAAATGTTACTCCTCTAAAGACTAAAATCCTTCTATGTGCCTATCATCTATCAGAGTGTTTTTACAACATCGTTCTTACTTAGTCAGTCATACACGACAAACCAGACTGTTTTCTTGTGATGAGTGACCCTGTTTTTTTTTACTACTTTTCATTCTTCTTAGTCAGCTATGTGCTTGTTTAGTATCGAGTCTACTGGCTTGTCAATGCCACCAGAAAATATGAAATAACCTTTATCAAGCTTGACAGTGAATATCGGGCTCCATTTTAAATAATGGAAATAAGCTTAGTATTTAAAGTAATAAATTTATTTTGTTGATATGGTATGTGTATTTTATCTAAGTATATCCGTATCAATGTATGTAAAAGTATTTATTTTACATAATAATTATGATAATAGTGGTCATCTCGCAATCCACTATAGCATTTTTGGGGTAGGCTGCTCTGATCCGCTATTCTTCACTATCCGGGATTGACAATATTTGTTTTGGATGTTGTTTTATCGGCGGAAATAATTTATTTGATTTTCAGTTTAAAATTGCTCTTGCATCTTTACACATGATCATCATAATGTAATGTTAACTTATGCAGTCATCTTGTTAGAAAATAGAAGAGGTTGTTGGTGTATGAATATGTTAAGTGATTTTAGTGAGGTGTAGTGTAGAGGAGGTGTTTTAGAGTAGAGCTCTTGTCTCTAGAAAACTTATAATTTTATTGATATTGCTTGGTTTTGCTTGGTTGAGCAAATGAGTACAATGGATCATATTTATAAGTGCTAGAGGATCATTCTAGATCCTTATTAAATGTTAGGAATCTAGAGTGTTCTACTTCTAAAAACTCTAGACTCTACTTAAGAATTCTCTAGTAGAGAATTCTCTTGAACATTATTTCCATTAACTCTCTAGAACATTTCTAGCTTTAACTACATAGAATATTCTAGATAAATGCATCACTATTTAATACTCCTCCTTGATGCATTTGTCGGTGACTCCAAACATTCTTCGCAGAAACTGGAACCTGTCTCTTGGCAGTGCCTTCGTGAAAATATCTGCCAATTGTTCTTCTGTTGGGCAGTACCTCATCTCAATATGCCCCTTTGCTTGAACATCTCTCAAGAAGTGATACTTGATATCGATGTGCTTTGTGCGATTGTGCTGAACTGGATTTTTAGCCATCGCAATAGCTGACTTGTTGTCGCAGAATATCTCAGTCGCAGAAGTTTGCAATTCTCCCATGTCTTCTAATATTCTTTTTATCCATATAGCTTGGCACGCTGCTCCGGCTGCTGCAACATACTCGGCTTCGGCTGAAGATAGTGCAACAGAATCTTGCTTCTTTGATCCCCATGAGAAAATTCCCGAACCCAGCTTAAATGCGTAACCGGAGGTGCTTTTCATGTCATCTTGAGATCCAGCCCAATCACTGTCGCTATATCCACTTAGTCGTGAGTCAGGACTTGTTTTGTACCAAATACCATAATTGATGGTTCCTTGTAGGTACCTAAGGAGTCTCTTTGTCGCTCCATAATGAGTCTCAGTTGGACTTTCCATGAACCTCGAGAGCAAGCTTGTAGCATACATTATGTCCGGCCTCGTAGCCGTTAAGTAGAGTAGACTCCCAATCAAACTCCGGTAATTGGTAGCATCCGTTGGTTTTGACCCATCTTCTTTCTTTAATTTCTCATTAGGAACCAACGGAGTAACGACGGCTTTGCAGTCTTGCATTTTGAACTTCTTTAGCATGTCCTTAATATATTTTTCTTGAGATAAGAAGATGCCTTCTTCTTCTTGACTTATCTCCATGCCAAGGAAGTAATGCATTAATCCCAAGTCACTCATCTCAAAGGTGTTCATCATGTCTCTCTTAAATTCTTCAATTAATTTTGAATTATTTCCCGTGACAATTAAGTCATCAACATATAGAGAGATGATGAGAATGTCATATTTACCTTGGGATTTGATGTATAGTGTAGCCTCGTTCTTGCTCCTCCTGAACCCTTGACGGGTGAAGTATCCATCAATCTTGCTATACCAGGCTCGTGGAGCTTGTTTGAGCCCGTAAAGTGCTTTCTTTAGACGAAGAACTTTTCCTTCTTCTTTGATGAATCCTTCTGGTTGCTCCACATACACTTCTTCTCTTAGTTCTCCATTTAGAAAGGCTGATTTAACGTCTAGCTGATAAATTTTCCATTTCTTTTGAGCTGCAAGAGCTATGAGTGTTCTTATTGTGTCCATCCGGGCAACTGGTGCAAACGTCTCTGTGTAGTCAACTCCCGGTATTTGACCATACCCCTTTGCAACAGCCTTGCCTTATGCTTCTGAATTGAGCCATCAGGGTTCAGTTTCGTTTTGTACACCCATTTGACTCCAATAACCTCCTTGTTATGTGGAAGATCTACCATTTCCCAAGTATCATTCTTTTCTATCGTTTTTATCTCCTCCTCCATTGCTTTAATCCAAACTTTTTCTTTGGAGGCTTCAGTGTAACTATGTGGCTCCAAGGAACAAAAGTTGCATGTTTCATAGACGTCAGTAGACTCATATAAGTCTGCTAGAGTTCTTACCCGAAGGGGTGGGGATTCTGGCAAGGAGTCATGTTCGCTAGATTTATTCGCTTCGGAAGAGGATCTTGGAGTAGATGTGGGGCTCTGTTGATCGTGATCTTCTTCTTCAGGGATTTCCTCTAGTTGGGTAGTAGTTGTCTTTCTTTCAACTCTTTCCGTCTCCCAATTCCAAGAGGCTTGCTCATCAAACTCCACATCTCGACTTGTCACCAGTTTCTTAGTCTCGAGATTATAGATTCGATATCCCTTGGATTTGGAGCTGTAACCGAGGAAGATTCCCTTCTCTGTCTTGTCTTCTAATTTGTGCCTTTTAACAGAGGGAACATGAATGTAGCATATGCTTCCGAAGACCTTCAAATGTTTGGCTGAAGGCTTTTGTCCTGACCATGCCTCAATAGGTGTTTTGTTTAAAACCGCCTTAGTTGGACACCGGTTTAGATGATAGACTGAAGTATATACTGCTTCTGCCCAGAACATTTTAGGCACTCCTTTCTCAGCTAGCATGGATCTTGCCATCTCCATGACTGTGCGGTTCTTCCTTTCGGATACCCCATTTTGTTGTGGAGTGTATGCGACTGTTAGTTGATGCTCCATGCCTTCATCTTCACAGAACTGATCAAATTCTTTTGAGTTATATTCGGTACCTCGATCGCTTCTCAACTTCTTGATTTGATGACCACTTTGTTTCTCCACGAAGTTCTTGAATCTTTTGAATATTCTAAAAACTTCGGATTTTTCTTCAAAGAAATACACCCATGTCATCCTTGAGTAATCATCGATGAAGAGTATGAAGTACCTGTTCTTGGAAACTGAAGGCGTGCGCATTGGGCCTCACACATCAGTGTGGACAAGCTCTAGTATTTGTTTGGCTCTCCATGTTTTCTCTGTTGGAAATGGTTGCCTGTGCTGCTTCCCAACCATACATCCTTCACATACTTCTTCTTTTTCATCCAATAGTGGCATGCCTCTCATCATCTTCTTTTGGTGTAGTAATCTCAAGGCATTGAGATTGAAGTGCCCAAATCTTCGATGCCATAGACTCGTATCACTTAGTTGAGCCAACATTGCCTTTTGTGGATATTGCCATTGAATGGGAAAGTTTCTATTATTTCCCATTTTTACTTCGGCAATTTCTTGGTTATTTTTCTTGTCATAAATTCGGCAAGAATTTTCTCAAAGTGTAGGGCATATCCACTTTCCATCATTTGGCCAACGCTTAGTAGATTTTGTGCAAGGCGTGGCACTAGGAGAACATTTCTAATATAGCGCGTACCTTTCTTTGTATCTATGACAATGGTACCTTTCCCCTTTGCCTCTACCAATTCGCCATTGCCCATCTTGACCTTTGTCTTGATAGAAGTATCCAACTCATGGAAGATGGTCTCGTTGGATGTCATGTGGTTGCTGCACCCGCTATCGATGTACCACTCTTCTTCTTTCGCTTCGATTGCCGAGTGACATGCATAGAACATGTACTCCTTCTCCTTGAAATCTTCGGAATAGTTGGCCTGATGATTTCTTCTATCCCTGCAATCTTTTTCTTCATGCCCGAACCTCTTGCAATTTTTGCATTGTGGCTTTCCTCGATGGTAGCAATCTTTCTCTAAGTGGTTAGTCTTCTTGCATATTTTGCATGGTGGAAAGTTTGTCTTCCTCTCCTTGTTGCTAGAATTCCCATATTTATGAGATTTAAAGTTTCCACCATTTCTTGAGTCATTCCTTTTAATGTTGAGCTTAGATTGGAAGGCACTTTCTAATGAACTTTCATGTCGCCTGTTAAGTCTGTGCTCACGTGCTTCTAGTGACCCCATTAATTCAGTGATGGACATTTTTGATAGATCTTTTGACTCCTCAATAGCCGACACTACAGGGTCATATTTTTCAGGGAGACTGATTAAGACCTTTTGGATTATTTTCTCGTCGGTTATGTTTTCTCCAAGAGTTCTCATTTCGTTGACTATATGTATAACCCGAGAGAAATAATCTTTTGCCATTTCAGAATCTCTCATCTTCAAATTTTCGAACTCTCTTCTTAAACTTTGTAATTTAATAGTTCTAACTTTCTCATTTCCTTGAAATTCCTCCTTAAGAATATCCCAAGCTTCTTTTGCCATTGTAGCACGAATTATTCTCGGGAAAATGGTATCATTAACGGATTGTTGAAGAAGATAGAGAGCTCTAGCATTTTGCTGCTTTTGTTTCTTACATACCTCGGAAGTTGATGCGTCGTCGCTTCCTTTTTTCGAAGTGATGATTCCTTCTTCAACAATATCCCAAAGATCATGTGATTCTAGGCAAGTCTTCATACGGACACTCCAATAGTCGTAGCTTTCTCCGTTGAACATTGGAGTCGATACCGAGAAGCTTGATGTCGCCATAACGCCCGCTTGGGATCGAACAGGCTCTGATACCACTTGTTAGAAAATAGAAGAGGTTGTTGGTGTATGAATATGTTAAGTGATTTTAGTGAGGTGTAGTGTAGAGGAGGTGTTTTAGAGTAGAGCTCTTGTCTCTAGAAAACTTATAATTTTATTGATATTGCTTGGTTTTGCTTGGTTGAGCAAATGAGTACAATGGATCATATTTATAGGTGCTAGAGGATCATTCTAGATCCTTATTAAATGTTAGGAATCTAGAGTGTTCTACTTCTAAAAACTCTAGACTCTACTTAAGAATTCTCTAGTAGAGAATTCTCTAGAACATTATTTCCATTAACTCTCTAGAACATTTCTAGCTTTAACTACATAGAATATTCTAGTTAAATTCATCACTATTTAATACATCTGTTGCAGGTGCATAGCAATTTTACCCAGCTTTCTCAGAAGATACCAATGTTTATGGAACCATCATTTGTGTTTTTCCCGACCAAAAATACCAAGCATATGATGAATGGTGTGATGGTATTATAATCTAGTTTTCATACCTTCATTCCAGTGTTTATTTATTAACTAGTAATTCACCCGTGCGTTGCACGGTAGGTGAATTTCTATCCCATATCACCTTTGTGATAATTGTTTTCAACACCATCAACACAAAGGTTTTTTAATAACGAAAACCATGCTTTGGATTATAGCACCGTTGCAAGCACATAATTCAAGATTAAGGAAACGTTACACAAAGGAATTAAATAACAATCTGAACCAAAACAATTATGAAAAAGACCCAAGCGGAGTGTTAAAACCAAAGCTATTCAACTTCAGAGGTTATTGAAAACTTCTTTGTAAACAACATTTTGAGTGGAATTAGTCGTTGTGCCACTCTCATTGCATATAAGTATTTTCAAACCACGCCTGTTAGTCACTCTTGAAACCGCAACATACAGCTGTCCATGAGTAAAAACCGGTTTCTTCAGCAACAACCCCACCCTGGACAACGATTGACCTTGACTTTTATTTATAGTCATTGCATATGAAATCATAATGGGGTATTGTCGCCTTTGAAACCTGAAAGGCAAGTTGGCATCTGAGGGAGTTAAGGACAATCTAGGAATCAACACTTTTTGTCCAGAACTTAGACCAGTCAAAATTTTCCCCTCGAGCACATGATCGCACAGCCTGGTGAGAATCAACCGAGTGCCGTTACACAACCCCATTGAATGATCTATATTTCTGAGAAGCATGACTGGGGTCCCAACCTTTAATGTCAATTTGTGATTCGGCACACCAGACAACTTAATACTGTTTAGGAACTCGGGCGTGTGCAGTTCTGCCATTAGGTCGGTAGTAGAATCTACTTTCGACACGCTGTCTGAACTAAGATATGTCCTGGATACTTCGCCAACATTGAGACCCATCATATAATCATTAACAGATTCAACTACGGCAAGTGTTGGGGCCAATATTGCACGGTCACGCAAACAACTAACGTCATTTGCGGATGCTACATACTCGGGGAAGATGCTTTCCACAATGGCAGCTATAGGATCAGCATTGGTGTGAATCAATAGATCCTCTGGAATATCAATCGACACAAATCCATCATTTTCAACACCTAAGACGCCATCACCAATACTCGCAATCCACTCCGAGAACTTCTTCAAATCGTATGATTCATCCTCACTTGTCAAATTCTGCAGACGCATGTTTTTGGTCAAACGAAGAACAGTGCAATTAGACCACAAATAAGAGGAATTGATGGTGGCATTAACAACATCTTGTCTGCTCCCATTAGGTATCACAGGGAGCACTTGCCGGAAGTCACCCCCGAATACCACAGTTTTTCCACCGTAAGGCACAGTGACACTATTTTGTTTGTGAAATTGCATAATATCCCTCATGCTGCGATCCAATGCCTCAAAGCAAAATTTGTGTAACATTGGAGCCTCATCCCAAATAATAAGTTTGCATCGTACAATAAGTCTAGCAAGAGGACTCCCTTGTTTAATATTACAGGTGGAGTCTTCATTCAAACTAATTGGAATCGCAAATCGAGAATGTGCAGTACGTCCACCAGGTAGTAGTAGGGAAGCAATCCCACTCGATGCGACATTAAGGACGATCTCACCCTTAGACCTAAGGGCGGCAGAAAGCGTCTTCCAAACAAATGTTTTTCCCGATCCACCATACCCGTACACAAAAAAAACACCTCCTACCTCCTCTTCCACAGAATGCATTATCGTTTCATATACACACATTTGCTCATCCGTCAGGGAACCGACCAATGTTGCATGTTCCTCAGTCATTGCGATCCGGTCATAGCTCAGCTCTTCGTATATCATTCTGTCATTGGAAGAAAGAAGTGAATCCATCGTAACTGTTGGCATCGGAGGGTAATCTCGCAAACTCTTTCCACGACCTCGCAACAATTTCTCTAATTCAGCCAAAGCTAATTTCTCCAATTGGTCATCAGAAAGAATCAATTCTGTAAAATAGATAGAATATATGTAGTAAATAATTGATAAAATTTGAGAAAGTAAATAGTGCGTATATATATATATATATATATATATAATAGAGATCAAATACAAAGCCTTCTTAATTTACAAAGTACAAACTCATCTTGACCGTCCGATGACTTGATCCAAAGGACATAAAGGCAAGGTGGCATTTTTGTAATAAAACTCAACTTTTTAGGGTGCAACTCGTTGCACCTTAATGCGCAACTGCTATTTTTATGACTTTATAATGTGCAATACTTTGAACCTCAATATGCAATGCAAATAACGTCAAGGTGCATCGTACAAATATTTGCACAATAAGCACACTTTGTACTTGATCTTTCCCCTATATATATATATATATATATATATATATATATATATATATATATATATATTAAAATAAGGAAAACAATCCGTCCATATAGTATTTAACCTGGATGTTGCAACAATCGTCTTCGTGTGTGTTGTATGTTATCCGCCATGTACCTCCAGCAATGTTGCCATACAGATTCGGGTCTAGACATTGACTCCGTCCACAAAAGAATAACGAATAAAATTCTCATGTAAAAGCCTGATGAGAAAAAGCTTGCTTCCTTGAAAGCATCAATGAATTCCTTGTCATCATCCAGTAACCCCAAGGCATAACACGCCTCACGAAATGAAACATATATCACACCAGCAACAGTTCGGAGATCTTCGTGACACATTGCACCACGAATGTGATTCAACAGGCACCTAAGATAATAAGACTCACCACTCCCAGGATGGACATAATAAATTCTACCAATAGCGAATGCCTTTTTTCTAGGAGTCCATTCCCTCTTTTTTTTGTTCCAAACAAATTTTTGGGGGAACTCAGAATACGTCAATGATCTGGCCTCGGGATACGTTTTATTGGCCTCCATCCATGCAGTGAACATGCTATCCCTAATAGACGTGGTATTAACGACCAAGTCTAGTGGCTGGTCATCATTAAAAACTATAGATTGCTCATTCGGCAAATGAAAGCTCAATCGCTCAACAGGAGGGTTTTTGTATTGAATCTCAAAACCATAGATCCTCCAGGCACCTTCGCAGGGAGAAATGTATCTACAATCATAATACATTTGAATCTCATCAACAGCATTGTGCTGCGTATCACCATTCGCAGTCTTGTAAAAGGCAGCTGTAACTCGATCACGCCCCTTGTTAATGTACTTGAACAAATATTTTATCGACCTTGACTGGTTACACCACTCTACATTCATATGTGCACCATACTTCATCAACAAATATCGATTGTGGGGGACAACAAACCTATTGTCCAAATCCACATTGTTCTTGCGGATCACACGATTATTACGAACACGTTTATAAACTGGGTAACCGTCGTCATCAACTGATGTCTCAGAACACCATTTTTTAGGGAAGTATTTGGTGCACCTTCCATCAACCATGCAAGGCGCAGACCTAACTGCACCCCCGCAGGGGCCATGCATCATAAAATCCCCCACTGCAGCATAGTACAACGGATCACGGTTAACATCAGGAATCTCAGCGGAAATCACCCTATCAATATCATCAGGTGACGGCAACTTATGCTCCGCAGATAGCCACAACAAAACATGGGCATGAGGCAATCCCCGTTTCTGGAATTCTATCGTGTAGACCACTAAAAAGTAAAAACAAATTGTCAGTATTTATCTATTAAATTATGAATTCTGAACAACCAATTAAAGTTAGCTCCCCTACCTCCCCTTACAACGCCGAAACATTTTTTTTCCTCATATCCTGAATCAAATCATCCAACTTAATCTTGAAAACTCGAGTGACAATATCTGGCCGATCTTCAGGTCTCAAACCCCTCGAATGGAGAAAACGATCAATCTCTGGCCACCTTGGGTTACAGGTAAATGTAATAAATAGATCTGGATAACCTGCCCATCTACATATGGCCATGGCATCCTGATAATTCTGTATCATATATCGTGCACCTCCAGTGAAAGTAGGAGGTAATACAATTCTCCTCCCTTGTGTGCGGGAATCATTTTCACCCCGCAAGAAAGCATCGCTGAGACCCTTATACATTTCACAACGGAGTTGTTTCTGATGCGTCCTCACAAATTTTAGTCTCGCGGACTCAACCATAGTATAGCCGTCAACAATGAACTGTTGAAAAAGTCTCTTGGTCTTGAGAAGAGATGAATGACTATCATGACGTTCTTGCAGACGGAATGCAAGAAACTCCCTTACACTAACTCTTTTCCTGCCGCCAACAGCAGAACCATCAGATGTGGATAACATTGTATCCTCACGATAACCGTCCTCTCCATAAGGAAACAATAACGGATACTGAAGGCCAAAATATGCCGGATGCAACTCGTTAATCCTCTGAAGCGCTCCAGTTTGAGTTTGAACCAATATGTCTCGCTCCCCAAGTGATTCATCAAAATCACCGACGACCAAAGCAGCAACCTCTGACACCGAAGGCAAATTGTACGTTCGGGCATCCCCGCAACGATTTCCTATAAGCCTCAACCGCACATTTGTGGCACCATTTCTTTGAATCATTTCTTTGGCTAGTCGAAAGGACTTGACCAAAACGTTATGCTCGTTGAGCATCTGAGTTAATCCAACAACTATTCCCTCATGCAACCTCCTCTTATCATGACCGTCACTGCATTAACAGGTCGGGGGGGGGGGGGTTAATATTTAACCATAAATAGGAATCAGAATAAGAGAGACAAATGTGACGCACCTCACAGATGAAAACCTATTCTCAACCTCATTTTCGGTGTCGTATATATACAACTGTGCAAATTTAGGCCTAGCACCGGGAGGAGGTAACAAACTACCAATCACATGATAATTCTGGCCATGCAATTTGAAAATGGGAGGAGATCTACCCCTATTGACATTTGCCTCCACCCTCCCCCCCATCGATGTAAATGAAAACATACTGTTGTAAGATCGTATGTTTTCTAAGAAATGTTTACTGCGTTCATCTGCACCCTCAATCAATCTAGTCAACAACAAAGGCGGCTCTTTCATAAAAGGGAGCACAACTTTTTTGTTACTACAACAAAGTGAGTATTTTGGAACATCTTTGGTTGATGTGGATATTACACGTTCGTCAAACCAAAACAAAGCACCACAAAACTCACAAACCAATGTTGGATCACCGATGTCCGAATATTCTGTAATGAACAAAAAATTAAAATAACAACTGTCAATGAAAATGAACCATGTACTGAGCAATTATAATTTGAAAATACGTGGCAGGTGCCGACCTACAGCCCTGCGGCTGGTATGAGCAGGCAACGCCTCATAGTCAACGTACTCATCATCCACATCACTGTCATCGAATGAAGTTACATCAAAATCAGGAACAGGTGACAAAGCCAATGGGCCAGAATTCGAAGTATTAACATGGCTAGGGCCAGCCTCTGAACCTATATGACACAAAAAGATTATCATGCATAACATTAATAACACGGAGAGGTGAGAATACTATCTAACTAACAAAAATAGAAGTAAGATCCAAATAATAAAAAGAAATTGATTTCAATTGTTTTCAAAGATTACCATGATTGAAATATTTGACTGTGATGTTTGAGACCATCCCTGATTCCATGGAACCAATAACAACGCTCGGGGTTGACGACATGGAAGTACCTCGAAGCTGCTTTGTAGGGGGCATTATGCCATCGTCACCTGAAATGGCTAAACATTTGTTCACACACAAAAAACCATAAATAACCCTTTACACGAAACCTTGGTATTTAATGTAACATGACATGAAGCATACTTTAATCCAAAAATATATTATGGATAATCAAGTTCACATTAATATTAACATGACATGATCCAAAATTAAACGGGACTAATTAAGTTGCAGTTCTCTCAGCACAATTTTTTTTTAATCGAATTATAAACCCTTTCACCATAAACAAAATTCATTCTATAAAATTTTGTGGTTATCCAAAAAATGAATAATTATGTTTGCATAATGTAATACATATCTTTCCCATACTTAGCCCCCAGAATTAAAGCAAGTAATAACAAATTGAAAAACAACCGCATATATTAGAAATAAATGTGTATAACAATAGACCAAAATATATTTACTCCATGAAAAAATAATTGAAAAAAATAAGTGAAAACGGCACACCAAAAGTTTACACTTTTTTTACACCCAATACTTAAAACCAAAACAGGTTCTAACACGGATTTCACTAATAATTTCATTAAATTTTGTAAATCAATGGGGCTAATTGTATAATAAAAAATATGAAAAAATTGTGAAAATTAAAAAGCTAGGGATTAAAATTAATCATTTTGAAACAGAACTCTACAACGTCATTAGTGCCTTCACAAAATGAATTCATTTTAATCAAGCAATAACCAAAATAAATTTATACAGTTTGACTTATATAAACTGATTATGGTCCAAAAATAAGTTCGTATATTAAGTTCGGAAGGTTTAATATTTAATATAAATATGAAGTTTGGCATTCATTTAACACCACACGATAGTAAAGATATTTCATTAATTTTATTTAGTAAAAAAAATCCCAAAGTATTAAAAGGATATGTCAATCATAAAATTTGGGAATAATACAACACTCCTGAAAATTTATACCCACTTAAAATAGGGCCAAAGTAAATTGGCTGGAAAACACCCAATGAAAAATATGGGTCAGCCCAACAGGGGATGGAAACGGCCCAACACAATACACCCTTAAATCGTATATCGTACGCCACATCCTCATTCCCCCCAGTCTCGCCCTAAAACTTCGCCGACATGCAAAAGTCATCGGTCCTCCCTCTCTCTCCAACGACTCAAGGGTTTCACATCTCACAAACAATACTCCGGCCACCAAAGCAGGTTCCCAAAAAGCGCAGCGACGTCCCAAACCACGGAAAGCAGCAAAAAAGGCCATGGATCTCGAAGGTCAACACCCGGAAACACAGGTAACACTCGTCGTCTTCCACCGCACCAAACCCACAAACCACCTCCCGATTCCCTCACATGCACGCACACACAACACCCATACACAACCTCTTTTCCTTAGAAACAAACGGAAAGGTTTTCTCGGCCAAAAAACACACATATCCTTCAGATCCAATAGATATTAATTTTTTTTTGGTTTTGTGAACGAAATATATTCGGTCAAACTATTTTGGTGTCCTATGTAGAGTATTCTGTAACAAAAATCTATCAGATCTGAAGATCCGATAATGTTGTCAAAAAGCCATCTCATTTTAAAATAACTCACACAGATCCAATGTGACGTGCACATGGAACCAAACTGTGTTTTGAAAAAATAAAATACTGCTTCATATAAAAAGAAATTACAAAACACAGAAAAAATCTGCTATTTTGAAGGAATAAATTCAAACGGTTTTTTAAAATGTGCTACAACGGGGTTTTCAGAACAGGAATAGGCAAAAATTAATTTAATTTCAAACAAAAGGTCATTTTGATTACATAATATGCATAAAATTTAGAATGTATGTGAATTCATTGACACAAAAAGCTCGAATAGAACACACTTAACTAAAATACCATTAGATTTTGAAACCAATTGATGGATATCATCAACCGTGATTTTGCAAGTGTTTTTAAAAATTTCTATCATACTATACTCATATACATTCAAACCATACTACTCACAATAAACACTCATGACATTTATTTTAAGCAATTTTAATACTCCGTATTTGGCTAGCAAACCACGCTGCTAAATTAATTATTAAACAATTAATAAAACATTTTTTCAAAACCGATATTTAATCACAAAAATAAATTTTAAATTTATATAATTTATAATTATAATCGGGTTTTCATATTTACGTGGTACTCTATTATTAAATGGAGAAGGGTCTAGAGTCAAAAAGAAAAGTCTGGCACTGAGTCACTGACAACTCTACCGACCAAGCATTAAAAAGAAGGGCCCCAGCCTTTTTATTAGCTGTTTAAATTTCGAACACCCACCCACATCTGTAAATGCCAACAACCCACCCACCCATAAATCATTTAATGCCCTCACCCACCAAACCCCCACCCACCATAATCTGTAAATGCCAACCACCTCACTATTAATACCCACGCAGTCCCAACCACCTCACCCCACCCATCAAAATTTAATGCCTCGTAACGCCAAACAATATCTCGAGCAGATCAAAACACTTGTTTCAATTTTATCTTGAAATGATAATAACATACATCAATAATGTACAACCACACTCCCTTTCACACATTTTCACATGTAAAAATCTTTTGTTCACATTTATTACCCGAAACCCCCACTACCCCCTAAATTCAAATCTTTTTCTGAAATGGAATGCGAGGAAATGGGTCAAAACATCAACACGAAAGATTGAAACACAGAAATCAACCAAGACGGACATCAACACGAAAGGTAACATCTAAACCCATAATATTATTTGTTAGTCCTATTCCTAAACATTATGCCAATAAGGTTAACACTTTTTTTTTCATTGTGTACCACGACAGATATGAAGAGATGCAGAGGAAATCATGCGTTTGGAGAAAGAAGAAATGGTTATACTTTTATTTCGTAAAATGATTCCCTGTCAACCACTGATCCGTAAATATTTATTTACATGCATTTATGCTGAAATTATTTGATTAATAACTAACCTTAAAATTTTTGCAAGCTGAAATTGCACCTGGAATAGGAGAACGTTATACCATCCCAAGTTTGCATCATGAGGTATGGATACATTTTCATTTATTTCTAAAGTCGATCCCAACAACATATAACCCATTAATACTGTTCTTCTATTTGTATTATGGAATGGGAGGAATAAATTCACTATAGGAGGCCAAGGACATATGATACCGAGCACTAAAGGCATACCCTATTACTCAAGGTGATAACCACATCCTTATAATTTCGATTTTTTTAATATACTCTAAGTAATAAACAGTGACACCCTACGTTTACATCTGTAGAATAACAGGAGTGGAGAAGGATGTGTAAATGGAAATACTTTTTCTAAATCAATACCCTTTCACATTATAGTAACACTGCCGATGACCTACAAAGTTAAAATAATAACCCACATTTCCCCCATTGAAACATGAAGAAACCACTCAAAATAAATTCCTCTAAAAGTTAACGTGTATAAATTGCATTCTAGATAAAATTCCTAACAGTTGGTATATAAACAGTAAAATGCTTTATTAACTGTAAGAATTTACCTGGGTTGGATCTTTTGGATCCCAACACACACGATTTAGTTATCTTAACCATAACTAAAGCCTTGAACCCTGCATCAATTACCTAATAACAGACTGATATGTGTGAGTACAGAAAGATGTATAATATGAATAAGAGACACACTTTATCAGAAAAGACTAAAAAAACTCTGCAAAATTTGACAAAATAATAGATTCTAGATTGATGGACAAAATACATAGTTGCTGAGCATAATTAGAGTAAACAACAATCACATCGTTGTGCCTAGTCTTAGATCCTTCATCATAAAAGACTAAAAAACTTTGCAAACTGTCATATTATTTTAGATTTTAGATTTGTGGGCAAAATACATAGTCGTTGACCATAAGTAGAGTCAACAGAACATTAATATAGTCAACAGCAGGCACAGCATAGGACATTAATCCATAATAACTTTCCCATACACCAAGTGATTATGCTTTAGTCAGCCAACCAAAATCACCGTTCACAACAAAGTCCCCCCCAAAGTAGATTTTGTTCAATCGGACAGCACGTGCAGATCGCCGCGTGATAACTTTGTCCCTTGGAGGGATTTTTTTCAACCCTGAAGACTCTCCGACGTCTGGGACAAACCTGCGGACATCATTTTCCCCAGATGAACGCGAGAGAAGCACGTGTGACAGAATATTTAATGGGGACCTTTCACGGAGAAAACCAAGACCGTATGAGACCTCACAGCGACGACAGTACCACAAATTACATGCACAACCTTGCGTGTGCATGTTCTCACCGAGTCCAAGTTCAAAACAGACTGCACACTCCCTTATGAAACCACCAGACTGCAAACCTTCACCTAAACCACTCAATAAAACCTCAAATTTAACTTTGGTGTCAACTCTTAAAACATCAATCCAGAAAAACACGAAGGACCTCAAAAATAAGCCCATGAAAACGTAATCATTAAGCTAAAAATAATTGTGATGATCATCTATTTTAATTAGTTATTAGCTATTGAATAGTTTAACAGTAGTTAATAACCTTTCACTCCACACATGTTGATGCAGGAAGTAGTCCCCAGCTGAAGGCAACCGGAAACTGATGTAGAGAAGCCAAGAAATTTCACAGGGGAAGTGATAGATTTTTCACAATGGTAATTCTATTTTTGATCTCCTGGTATTTATAGTAGGTCAATACGTAAAGCACTTGCCATGACAATACCAAAGTTTTAACCCAAAAACAGTGAAATGAAACTATGATCTCCACTAACTCAAAACACACACAATTCGTCCACTAAGTGCACAGTTTACAAATTCAAAACAAACCAATCATGTAAAAGCACAAGTTTCACAGTCTGATCCTGAAGATATTCAGTGATGTGTGCAAATATTTACCACAACATTAAACTCACCAGATCTGGAACCACTGTTTACAATATTTTGTGTACTATAGTGATTTTTTTTCTAAACTGATATCTCATAACTCTATACATAAGGAAACCCTTCGGTAAAAAATCACCTCATTAATTCTTTCCGGAAATATATTTACATACCACCTGCTTCTGTTTTTACTTTCTCAAAATTGAATTTTTGAGTGAAAGATGATAAAATTGTTTCCAATATTTTAACAGGCATTAATAAAATGAGACTAAAAATGTTTGAAAATTGCTAAATAGGACTTCCATGTTGTTATTCCCAAAATATTACTAATTACTGTTACATTTTGACAGTAACATACCTCAAACATGGCTTTGTATTCCATACTTGTAATCAATTTGTCACATTTGGAAATAAAAAATGACAATTCTATTTTGAAATTTTGAAACCTTGTAGTCCCATTTAGGGAACTTTCTCTTATTTGAATGTATAGATCCATCAACAAATTTATATCTTTATGATGGTATTTTCAATAAAGAATATTTTCATATAATTTTTTTTATTACCAATATGACCTTATACATATGTAATTAGTGAGATTAGAACAAAAAAGGAATGTTGGGAGTACACAAAAGATTGCAATTGCATAACATAATTTCCCCCGACCTTCATTTATAGTACAGGAATGTGGATCACATTTAACATTAGTTAATGCACATTTGGAACAGTTTGCACCTTTAATAAAAAAAATCCGACTTTGTAAAAAAACAAATAATACCATTCATTTTAATTTATCAGTTTTTCAAAAAAAAATTAAAAACCGGTGCTCGTACATATATTTATTAGCTTTTCAAACCTGCTTCTATATTTCACGTTAGAATCTATGCAAATTAGTAGTTATAAGATATATATCTAGTGTAAGGTCTCTGAAACTGTTGATATTATTGCCAAAAAATGTGTGCACTTTATTTTTTTTAATAAGGATAACTGGATCAAAAAAAGATTTTTGTATTATCATGGATAAATGAATTAAAAGTTCTGTCTGAGTGAAACTAACTGCCATGGATATGCCAGCAAATCGGGGGGGGGGGGGGGGGGGGGGGCATAAATGGTATATTATGTGATCAAACGGGTTTTCCTTCCACTTTTTTTGCGATGAACTACACTTAAAAAATTATAACACGACTCACTACGAATTATTTCCTTTTTTAGCATTGGAATTGTTGTAAAAAAACAAATAATACCATTACTTTTAATTTCAAACTAATCAGTTTTCAAAATATAGCGGTCCTGGTACATATAATTATCACTTTTTCAAACCTGCTTTTATATCTCACGTTAGAATGTGAGCTTAATCCGTTTTAAAAAAAATAGGATGTATAACTACTTGGTAGTTATAAGATATATATCTAGTGTAAGGTCTCCGAAACTGTTGATATTATTGCCAAAAAAAGTGTGCACTTTATTTTTTTAATAAGACATTACTGGATCAAAAAAAGATTTTTGTATTATCATGGATAAATGAATTAAAAGTTCTGCCTGGGTGAAACTAACTGCCTAGGATATGCCAGCCAATCGGGGGGGGGGCAAAAATGGTATATTGTGTGATCAAACTGGTTTTCCTTCCACTTCCTTTGCGATGAACTACACCAAAAAAATTATAACACGACTCACTACAAACTATTTTCTTTCTTTGGCCTTGGCATTATTGTAAAAAAACAAATAATACCATTTCTTTTAATTTCAAACTAATCAGTTTTCAAAACATAGAGGTGCTGGTACATATAATCATCACTTTTTCAAACCTGCTCTTATATCTCACGTTAGAATTAAAACAGGACTCACTACAAATTATTTTCTTTGTTTAGCCTTGGAATTATTGTTCATTTCTGAGGCGGATATAAACCTGGACTTGCAGGGATTTGCACCATGATTCAAAATTGAGGGCCAAAGAGAACGACTCTGCCCAGTGTTTTTATTTATTTTTGATTTTTGTTTTATCATGGGACTGTAAATATAATAAATAGAATTAGGGTAGATTTAGGGCAACACCTCAGCCTCCGGAAGAAACAACAGGTATGTCACTCAACTCACATCCCAACTTTGCTTGAACCGCTAGAAAACGAAGACAACATATACTTTAAAAAACAAAATTAGCAAACTGCACCCCACCATTCCTAGTTGAGTGGGAAAAAAAATTCCACTTCAAAAACATGTAGGAGTTCGTAGGTACACCTTAATATAATATTTTTTATATAAATGCTTCAATAGTACACATGATGGGAACTCCCTTTATGGCCGAGTCCTGAGCCCAAACACATTTCACACAGCCAAACTATTGGCAAAACCAAACCCTAAGACCCTAAACAGTCATGTTATAGGTATCCAAAGTTGGCCTTATTGTTACACACATAAGATAAAAACATAGATGGACACAGCCACACCTAAAGTTGGGCTTATTAAACATACATAACATAAAAACATGGATAACACTGATATGCATTAACATAGTTAATGCATAGTCTTCATTCCCTTTTCACCCCCCTAGGCTTTTTGGTAGAAGTTGAAGCTTCAAACTCTCCAAACAGGTCACGTTTGAGTTTCTCAGTGTCAACATCCAAAGCATGCCTTTTCTCCTTGGTCAGCAGCGGGCTAGAAACAGATTGCTGTGATGACACAGCCTGAAATTTTAAAAATATATGAGTCCCCAGGTGTCAAGACCCCTACCTAGAATTTAACCAAATATTTTTTAGTAAGTACCATGCTATCAGGTCCTGAAAACTCTTTAGCCAATCTTGTGAACTCATTTTCCTCCTCATCTTCCTCCTGAAACAATAACATGTAAAATATCTTTCGAAGAACATATTAATACGGAATGACAATTGAAATATATCCATACCTCAACAGCATTTATCTTAGATGAGTATAGTGCCAATACTTTGGCATCGGTGTTCATCCTTATGACACTGAACGTTTGATTTCCTTTAAAGCTCCTGCTTTCTCTTTTAAATTGCACTTTAAACAAAGCCTTTATGTCAATGAGGGAGTTTATCTCAGATGGGAAGAAGTGCGGTCCATAGTTCCTCTGCAAGAATACATACCTTAGTTTATTCATCATATATGAGGAAATAAGATAAAATATTGCTTTGGATGAAAACAGACCCTAGATACTTGTTCCTTAAGAGATGCGGCAGACTTCCCGAGCAAACATGAGACCTCCCTATCCCATAGGAGAAAGGAGGCATGTGCTGTGCCATCAACAACACGGACGTTCACTTTATACCTGATTCCATTAAAGATATATTCTTTAGCTATTCTGGGGATTATTTCAAAACAAAAGTTTATGTGTAGATTACAAACCTAAGAACCGCATCATTTGAATTGCAAGAGACACAACAAAAGCTATCCCCGTTTGGTGAAACCTTCCTGTTACAACCTATGCAAGAAATGTAGGACCAATCTTTGTGGCTGTCAATAGCCACAATTTCTCCGTAAACCCAATACCTCCCATCCTGTTTTCAATCCACGGATATAGTCAATTTTAATTTTTTACCTCTTTGAAACTAAAATTAAAATTCACTTGCCTCCTGAAGTTTTGAAAGAGCCTCTATAGTAATCAAATCTTGCTGGCCAGTTGCAATGTCACTATTGTCTGAGTTGTCTGTTGTTATTGAAAATCGAAGTCCCTTGCTGGATCTTTCAGCCATCCTGATATTATATTTTGTAGTATAGATTACGTGTATATTTTATTTGCTTGTGGTAGCATTAATTATAATACCTTGACTTAAATTCCACAAATTCTTCCTCACTCCCGTTTAAAATAACCTTGGTGGTGTTGAACATGTTGGAAACATGAACATGGCCTAATTCAAATCACACGTTAGGTAAGATATTAAAGCAAAAACTAAACTTAAGACTTTAAGATGGATTGGTGTTAAGATAACCTTGGTACTTCCTAGCTTTGCAACACTGGAGCAGCATTACAATTGGCTCTGATGTAGTGAGCTTGTAAGTCAAAAGCATCTCAACCATCGGTCCCCAAAGAGTACATGTGATAACATTTCCCCTATGCAGTAACATTTTTTTAATTGAATTTAATAGGCAGCTAAAATCCACCCATCCAACTCGTTTAATGAACAAATATACAACTTACTCTGGGTCTCCTAAAACCATCTCCATCAGCTTTCGTGGCCTGTCATTTTTTAAAATTGTTTTCGGGTCTTTATCGTGAACTACCTGGCCTATTACGTCTGTATAGAATAAGAATGTTAGTGGGTCTAGTGAAGTCATATTCATAATGTTATACCTGGAAAGGTAAATAAATTGTGTACCAATTCCATATTTTTCATCTAAGTTGTCTTGAGCTTGCAATGAAGCAAAAGACACCAATGAGAAAGTTCTTATGGGGAATGGGACTCCCCTGATCTCAAAGGCAGCACTTTTGTTAAAAAAACAGAGTCTATAGGCACTTGTTGAAGTTTTAAAGAACATGTAGTTCTCCTCAACCATAAAATTTTTCACTGCAAAAACCCGCCCCTCTTTGAATATGCCAATGAATTTGTTGATGAACTGGTCAGGGATGTGCGCATGCATCCTGGATCCCTGATATTTATTGTCAAAGTGTTAACATACATGTTTAAATGCAAAAGTATTAGAGCAAAAGAATGAATTATAAACGTGCAAACCTCTTCGTCATGGAAAACAACCTCCAGCGATTCTGGAAAGCAATCATGGGCTGGCTCACGATACACCCTTATTGCCCTAGCCTTTATCGCCCATGTAGTCTTACTCTGGTCAATCTCACGAAATAAGGACCACATGCCTACCATGTTTAGGAATGAATGCCTTTGCTTCTGTGTAATTTGCTGGATATGAGGTATGGAGATTGAAACACTTAATGTACTCTATTTATAGCTGGAAAACCAAGTCCAGACCAATAATACTCTTCAATGGGATGGGGGGAAAACTGTTCACAATTTTTTGAAATTCAAATTTAGGATTGTACTCGTCCAATGAAAATGAAGTAATATGAGTAGGAAATCTGGGAGAAATCCGTATGGCAGCTTACCCCCAAACTGGACCAATGAAAACTGATTTAAGATGTGGGAAAATCTATATGAAATCCGAACAGTAACCCAAAAACCTCCAACCACACATCTCAACTCTGAAATATTGCAACCCGTCCCTCATTTTGCCTTTAAACCGTAACCTAGCACTCATCTATTTAGAATATAATCCTTGATGCTGACAGTGACACTTCTGAGCGGGAAAAGCAGCCCCCAGATCATTTTGCTATTAGATTATAAGGGATTTGTTACTAAAACAACTTAGAGCCCGTTTGGTAACAATAAAATTGACTGAATTGGTTAATTCTTGCTGAAATTTATGAAAATGTGGCTGAAGTGGTTGTATTGGTCGAATCTTCCGATTCTTGAAAAAATTATATTTAAAATATTTGTTATTAATAAATAAAATAAAAAATTAATTCAAAAAAATAGCTAAAATGATCCTCTACATCAACTTCAGCTAATACAGCTAGAAAAGTAACTTCAACCTTACTATTTCTGCTTATAACACAATTCAGTGCACGAAATAAAAAATTACGTATTTGGTAAAAAAGCTAGCTGATAAGCTAGAAATAGGGGTCACCGGCTCTTAACTGATACTCCACCACTATTAAAGAAAGCAAATGTATATAGTTGATTGGTTGGGGAGTTCGGGTTCCCAGTTCTTTTGTTTTAATTTTTTTCTTCATTTTACTGAACAAGTGTGTTATATGCGTATCTCATAAATCATCAAAATAAATAATTAAATAAATAATTATGAAGAACGAGAAGCGTACGGAATTGAAGAGGTTGAACCGAGCCCAACAAATACTTGTTGTCTCCTTAAGACGAATTTGCCCACAACACACGTAGCAATCGCCTCCCAGGATAGAACGGTTTTTCGTTCCCGAAGGACACCGGCGAACCAAATGATGCACTAACGGTGGAGTATTGGACGTAGAGGAAAAAGAAGACTTTGTGATAATTTTTGAACTTATTTTTTTCTCTCCAAAACCGTAGGAGCCAATTGGGATATAAGTACTCTGGCCAGGAGACTGGTCCCAAAAGGCACCTATTTAGAAAAGGTGACAACCTTTCTTCTAAGAGTTGCCTTATCCAAAATTAATGAAATGTACAAAAATAATGTTTAAGTCTTAAAGCCACGTGGGTACCCACCCGTACCCGAAACCCAACCCAACCCGGCCGGCCAGTGGCGGCGGCGCGTGAAGTTCAATTTCGCGGTGTGCGGGGGACAATTTCTCATTCATTTCAAAATGGTTTTCTACAAATAATATATTGAAATATTAATATGTAAACCATTTTTCCAACAATCCCCCCACATGAATGGGAAATTGGCTTAAGACATAAACAGACGAGATTTGACAGAGGAAGATGGGAACTCTGCATAGGGTTAGGTAGTCGTGAAACTTTGAACCTACCTTAGTGTATATCCATCGGATTTACTGGACAATCGGTAGCACTTTGCTTTGAACCGTCAGCCATTGCGTAAACCTAGACAATGAATAACACACAGAGCCCCGGGTGCATCTTTGGTTCTCACGTTTGTGTTCGTTTCGGCCATGAACACCTCCTGGTTCAGCTAGTGTTTTCGAGAATTTATCGTGCACCAGAGAATTTTATCGTGTGCCATAAACTCTCATAGAAGCGGCCTTCTTCCACCAGCATAGGTGATCTCTATGGAAGGTATCATGCCATACCTTACTTGAACGTATCAAGATATAGAGATCATTAAAAGCGTAACTTACCCTAAATGCTCATGGCATGAGTGTACTATATCTTGGCTAGTACCGCCCGAGCCAGTCCACAGTTGTGTTTTCCCTTTGAACCTAATTATGAGGCACTCTCTATAATGGGTAGGGTTTCCCCATGGACTTTTATTGGATCATTGGCCGTAGGCCCATCGCTCTCCTTGACGTCTCGACCAACTCACTCGGTAGAGGTTTGGTTAGCGGATCCGCAAAATTTTCTTTCGACTTAACATAGTCAAGAGAGATGATCCCATTTTTAATTATTTTTCTAACGGTATTATGTCTACGACGGACGTGTCTAGACTTACCGTTATAAACTGCATTCCTTGCCCTTCCAATAGCTTCTTGACTATTACAATAAATGGATATTGGAGGGGCAGGCTTTTCCCAACAAGGAAGATCTTCCAAAAACTCTCTCAACCATTCAACTTCTTCTCCAGACTTATCTAAGGCAATGAATTCAGCTTCCATGGTAGATCTTGCATTACATGTTTGTTTGAAAGATTTCCACGACACGACACCACTTCCCTCTGGTATATCCCTCTGGCATGGCTGGATATTTTTGAAAAGGTAAATCATAGTCTTTGGTGTACATCAAATACCTAAGCAGCCTTGTAAGTGCTTTCCAGTGTTCTCTACCGGGATTTACTGAAAAACGGCTTAGCTTATTC
Organism: Cuscuta epithymum; assembly: GCA_945859915.1. Classification (NCBI taxonomy): domain Eukaryota; kingdom Viridiplantae; phylum Streptophyta; class Magnoliopsida; order Solanales; family Convolvulaceae; genus Cuscuta; species Cuscuta epithymum. Next base: position 2,445,486 of record CAMAPF010000108.1, on the reverse strand, counting down.
ACATCTTGAGCTATATTGGGTCGTGTTCCATTTATGACATATGTTAAACATCCTATGACCTGAGGATAGTCATCTTGTGATACACTTTCTCCTCTATTTTACTTAGGTGAACACCAGAATCAAAAGGAGTTCTCATGGGTTTGATATCATACTTCTTGAATCTCTCAAGCATTTTCTCAATGTAGTATGATTGAGATAATATCAACCCTTCAGGTGTTCTGGTGATTATCATTCCTAGAATTACATCAGCAACACCAAGATCCTTCATTTCAAATTTCCTGACCAATATACTTTTGGTAGGTTTTATCAAATCATTGTTACTACCAAAAATAAGCATATCATCTACGTATAGACAAACTATGACGTAGTCCTTTTGATTGCCTTTCACATACACACATTAAATTAGTCGGCCTCATTTATTTTAAATCCATTTGATAGCATTACACTATCAAATTTATCATGCCATTGCTTGGGGGCTTGCTTTAACCCATAAAGAGATTTTACTAAGCGACAAACCTTCCTTTCTTGTCCGGGGACAATAAAACCTTCAGGTTGTTGAATGTAAATCTCTTTCTCTAAGTCACCGTTCAAGAATGCAGTTTTTACATCCATTTGATGGATTTCCAAACCCTTCAATGCAGCTATTGCTAATAACGTTCGAATTGAAGTTATTCTTGTGCCGGTGAGTAGACATCAAAGTAGTCAAATTCTCCTTTTTGGTTGTATCTTTTGGCAACCAATCGAGCTTTGTACTTTTCAATTGTTCCATCAGGTCTTCTTTTCTTTTTGAAGATCCATTTGCATCCTAGAGGTTTAGATCCAGGAGGCAAATCTACCATTTTCCAAACGTGGTTAGACATGATGGAATCAATTTCACTTTTGATAGCCTCTTCCCATTGTGCAGCGTCCGGTGAAGACATGGCTTCTTTATAAGTTTAGGCTCATCGTCTAAAAGGTACACAACAAAATCGGGTCAAAAATCTTTTGATTTTCGAGCCTTTTTGCTGCGTCCCACTTCACATTCCTGCGTTATTTCGTTGTTATCTTTTATAGAATCAAACGGCCTCTTATGTGAGTTTGTTTCTTCAACATGGGTTGGAATGAAAACATCCATGTCGGAGGAGACAACTTCACAATCTCCCTTGAAAGGGAATACATTCTCAAAGAATGTTGCGTCTCTAGATTCTGTAAAAGTATCAGCCAATATATCCATGTTATGGGATTTGTGGACAAGGAAACGATATGCACTACTATTTTGTGCATAACCAACAAAGACACAATCAATGGTCTTTGGTCCAAGTTTTGTCCTCTTAGGTTTGGGAATGGCTACTTTATCTAAACATCCCCACACCTTTAAGTGATTAAAACTTAGCTTGCGCCCTTTCCATAACTCATATGGAATTTTGAGAGTTTTCTTGTGGGGCATTCTATTTAGAATGTAGTTGGCAGCTAAAATAGCATCCCCCCACAAGTCATTTGATGCACGAGAACTAACTAACATGGCATTAACCATGTCCTTTAAAAACCTATTCTTCCTTTCGGCTACTACATTTGATTGAGGCGTATAAGGAGCGGTTACTTGATGAATAATTCCATTTTCCAAACAAATTGATTCAAAGGGATATTCATACTCACCGGCTCTATCACTCCTTAGTGCCTTAATCTTCTTACCAAGTTGATTTTCAACTTCGGCTTTATAATGCTTAAAAGCATGAACCGCTTCATCTTTGCTTCTTAGCAAATACAGATAGCAATATCTAGTGCTATCATCGATGAAGGTAATGAAATACCTTTTCCCACCTCTAGTTTCTTCTTACTTAAGATCACATAGATCCGTGTGTATGAGGTCTAGCGGTTCCGTGTCTCTTGTGACAGTTTTGAAATGTTTTCTAATCATTTTGGCTTCCACACAAACTTCACACTTATGATTAGGATCAATATGACACTTAGGAAACAAATCTAAATGCATGAGTCGACGCAAAGTATCATAATTAACATGTCCTAATCTAGCATGCCAAATAGAAGAAGACTCAACCAAATAAGAAGAACACACTTTATTATTATTCACAACTTTGGGTACAACGGGAAGTACATTCATTTTGAAAAGACCATCATTGAGATAGCCCTTCCCTACAAACATATCATTTTTAGTAAGTACAAATTTATCAACCACAAAGACCAGCTTAAAACCATTGTTGCTTAAAAAGGGAGTCCGAAATTAAATTCTTACTTATGGCCTTCCGGCCTTTTACTCATAATTGTGGTTATCCTCTTCTATCTTCAAACGGGGCAATGAGCTCCTCTAGAGCCATTTCCTTACTCTCATACTTCAAGTAATTCTTGAAGTTTTTTCATTTCGGGGGTAATTTTTCAATTACCACCGCCACTTGGAAGGACTCACTAAGGGACTTACCCTCAGCGTGAATTTCATGAAGAATAAGTTGGAATTCTTCAACTTGAGAAACAACTGATTTGTGATCAACCATTTTAAAGTCCAAGATATGCCCGACAATAAATTTCTTTTTACCGGCATCCTCGGTCTTGTATTTTTCTCAAGCGATTCCCACAATTCTTTTGCCGTCTTTATATCGGCATACACGAAGTATAAGGAGTCATCAAGTCCGTTTAAGAGATAATTTCTACACAAGAAGTTAGAGTACTTCCAAGTTATCCGTTTTCCCTTCCTCTAATAGAGGTTGATCTTTGGAATGTCATTTAGATAAAGTCAAAGTGGTCAAATTTAACACATCTTTGTTGCCAATGTTTAAATTCATGACTATTGAATTTACCAAGTTTCTCTCCATGGGAATGCGATATAGAGACAAAATTGAGCGGTTCGGATTTTGGAGTGAAAATGTTTGTTTGGATATCCATTCTGTTTACACAAAAGAGTAGGATACAAATTTTGTACTAATAATAACGTATACACAAAGTATACGTAAATTGGCAGAATAGCCAACTATATGGTATAAATGATACTCCGTAATATACAGATAAAACCTGTAAACAGATTGAGATTCCCAGTATGGCCGAGAAAAGAAAAGGACGGTATAAATTATGTGAATAGTTATGAACGAGCAAAACACGAATGTATTAAAAATTATATACTAGTATATAATTAAAATAACTGAAATTTCAAAGCAACTGTACCACAACAAAACGAACGGACATATATTATCAATATGAAATTGCACCCTTTCGATGCTTAAACATGTGCGGTCAGCATATATTCACAGGTTTATAAACGTATGAACATACAAAATTCTGATTCCATAAATGAAGATTGAGATGCAATAGTACACGCAACTATAAAATTGGCGGCAGAATCAAAAGAAAACTTTGCCATCGCATTTGTTAAACTACACATGCAGAAAATGCAATACTTCAAATTTATAAAGTAATTAATGAACATGCATCAATCTCAATTGTATATACGAACTAAACTATAACAATTACAACATGCAATATCTAATTATTATCATAACAAACAGGCAGCAATATTTTTGATAACATGCGGCGGCAACGAATGAAGTGACATACTACGTCGTATGAAGTATAAAATAAACTTGCAAGCATATGAACAAAGTAATGGCATGCATACAAATGAACATATATGCAGCAAAATTATTAACGAACTTCATGTTTGATTCATGCAAGAAACTAGCGAGATACGCAGAAGATTGTTAAAAAGTTTGTCTTAAGATTGTTATATGCGTATCTCATAAATCATCAAAATAAATAATTAAATAAATAATTATGAAGAACGAGAAGCGTACGGAATTGAAGAGGTTGAACCGAGCCCAACAAATACTTGTTGTCTCCTTAAGACGAATTTGCCCACAACACACGTAGCAATCGCCTCCCAGGATAGAACGGTTTTTCGTTCCCGAAGGACACCGGCGAACCAAATGATGCACTAACGGTGGAGTATTGGACGTAGAGGAAAAAGAAGACTTTGTGATAATTTTTGAACTTATTTTTTTCTCTCCAAAACCGTAGGAGCCAATTGGGATATAAGTACTCTGGCCAGGAGACTGGTCCCAAAAGGCACCTATTTAGAAAAGGTGACAACCTTTCTTCTAAGAGTTGCCTTATCCAAAATTAATGAAATGTACAAAAATAATGTTTAAGTCTTAAAGCCACGTGGGTACCCACCCGTACCCGAAACCCAACCCAACCCGGCCGGCCAGCGGCGGCGGCGCGTGAAGTTCAATTTCGCGGTGTGCGGGGGACAATTTCACATTCATTTCAAAATGGTTTTCTACAAATAATATATTGAAATATTAATATGTAAACCATTTTTCCAACAAAGTGCTCATTGTGTCATGGTAATTATATCCGGGCTTCAGTTTATGGTGATGGTAGGTGTCGAGGGCGATATATCTGACAAATGTGAGAATCTTGAAGAACTTTTGCAGCAGCTGAAGACTTTTGAAGGAAAAATAAATGTAATAATCAGGAATCATAAATTCACACATCCTTTGTATTGCCATTAACTTTCTTCTCATTTATAATGGATGCATACGTGTCTAATTTCTTGTATCCTATTTTTATTTTATAGTCGATTTCACCAAGCTGCATAAGCGTGAAGCTCGACAAGGAAAAGGTGGAAGAACTTGAGAAATATTCTCAGGTAACCGTTGGAGATTACAACCTTTGAGAGAACATTTTAAGAATTATAAATCATTTGTGTTTTTTTTAATATTATCGTCATTTGTGGATGCATACTAGTAGTAGTACTGTTACTATTTCTATTATTATATTATTATTACAAGTTTTCAAGCCCCGTGCATCACGGGCAATATGTAATTTAGCTAATTTGAATTTTGATTTCTTTTAGATCATATATAATGTGATTTAAAAGAAAAATAAACTTAGTCTAATATAGAGCCTGTTTGATAATACTAAAATAAATCGATTTAACTTATTTTATTGAAATTGATTAAATTCTGGCTGAATCATGAAAAAATATATGTAAAAATATATTCCATTTGTGAAGCCAAGAAAAATTTATATAAAAAATAGTTAAATTGATCTTCTACATAAGCATCTCAAGTAAATATAATTGCTATGAACCTGATTTTAAGGAATTCATAATCTCATGTCCTCTAAATTACTTTATTATGCACCTCAAGTATTTTTTTCTACTATTCCTCATTCATCTTGATGTGAAATAATGAGTACATACTTTTAACATGTAATAATAAGATATTACATTTTACTCATTATTTTGACACCTAAATGTAAAAAATGGAGTTTTTTTTTAACATTTTACGCATTATTTCGTTACATTAAAAACATTTTTTAATTGTTATGAACATCTAAGTTACTTTATTGAGCATTTAAAAATAATACTTTTTCTGTATTTCTCATTCAACTTGGTATGAAATACACATTTTAAAATTTTAATTGTGAGATATTACATTTTACTCATTAATAAGGACGTTTTTAATTGAATTAAAATTTTGAGTTTGATTTGGTATGAACTAATATGGTCTGGTAGATGTTTGTTTTACATTTTATGTGACTTATGATCATCGTTGTCCTCGTCCTCATCGTCGTCCTCGTTGTCATCCTCCTCCTCGTCGTCATATACTCATATGGACCGCATAAGTGCTTCTTTGGAGTTAGCTTCTCGAATAAACTTGTGCTTCAGAATAATTCTTCTATTTGGTTTCTACTTTTGTTTAGCCGGGCACCTAATTAAAGGGGACCTTTTGTGATCCCCACTTTTGCACATATTTTGAATCATTTTAAAAAATTAAAAAAATACTCGAGTATGTTTTTTGGGACATTTCAAGCCATGGGTGGACTCGGGCCGGTTCGAGTCCGGGCCGGGCCTAGGTCCGGTCAGGCCTCCGGTTTAGGAATGGGGGGCCCGGAACCGGCCCGGGTAATCCCCGGTTCCGGGCCGGGCCTCAGGCCTTAGTTATTTTTTTCTCTTTTCCTAATTAACCCCCAACCCTCCCCCTCACCCCCAAACCACCCCAAATGGCCCAAAATACCCAGCCCAACCCAAAAAGTAAAAAAAATTGAAAAAAAATGAAAAAGGCCCGGAACCGGGTCCGAACCAGCCGGGCTGGTTCGTGATTTGGGGGCCCTGATCCCGGACTAGACCCCCAGCGGGTCAGGCCTACCCGAACCGGTCACTGATCAAGCCACCAGACCGGGCCGGGTCAGAACAGTGCCGATTCGGGTCAATTCTGGGTCGGGCCACCCGGGTCGAGTCCATGCCTATTTCAAGCTATTAAACCATAATTTTAACATCATTCAACTAGTGATGGATCGGGATCGGTCGGACTGGCCTGGTACCCGGCCCCGACCGCCACTGTGTGAAACCGAATCGGCCCGGTTGACCGGGATCGGGTCAAGGACCCGACCTGGGGGTATTTTGGTGGCCCTTTTCTTTTTGTTTTTTTCGTATGGCTTGGGTAAGAGGCGGGTTGGGCTGTGTGGTTTTGGGAGTGGGGGTAGAATTAACAAAAAAAAACCCAAAAAAAACGAATAGTACCCGAACCGGCCCTGACTCGGTCCTGGAACATAGACGGGCCGATACCGGGCCTCCATTTCCCAAACCCGGTCCCGCCCTAAGCCCAACCTGGACTTGGTCTCGATCCAGGACCGGTCCATCCCTACATTCAACGCAACTAAACTTTACCCTCACCTGGGTAGGGCTCTTGTGGTTACTATCACATCTGATAGGACGATACATTTCTCCTTGACCGCATAACTGAAGAAACTACTACGTATACTCCGTTTTCAATCATAACTCTTCATAAAGTAACTTTTACCTTTCATGTGCTCAGTGGATGCTTTATTACTTGACAGTTGACACTAGGGTGGTAAACGAATCAAATAATTTGTGCTCGATTCGCGATTCGAATTTGTATGAGACGATTCGAATTCGAAAAATTCAAATACAAATAAGAATATTAAATTTGATTCGAAGTAATATAAAATACAAATAAGAATATCAGTGTATTCGATTCGAATATTAATCAAATATATTTGTTTAGTAATCTATATCTATATCTATATCTATATCTATATCTATATCTATATCTATATCTATATCTATATCTATATCTATATCTATATCTATATCTATATCTATATCTAGAGGGCAGTTCACATCAGGAACTCCTGAAGAGAAGCCCTGTGCGGACAAGCCCATCAGAGGGTCTTCCCTGTGGAATATTTTGATGAAATTTTTTTAGCATGTTCCTCATCAAGTCTAGTTTGTCCATACCAAATTTCAGCTCAAAAGTCGATCGGGAAGGCAGTCAAATAAATCCTGGAAAACTATGGTTCATTCTGCGCACATATAAAGTGCAGTATGTTTCCAGGATTTAATTGACTGCCTTCCCGATCGAATTTTGAGCTGATATTTGGTATGGACAAACTAGACTTGATGAGGAACATGCTCAAAAAAATTTCATCGAAAAATTCCACCGGGAAGACCCTCTGATGGGCTTGTCCGCACGGGCCTGCTCTTCAGGAACTCCTGATAGGAACGGGACTCTCTATATCTATATCTATATCTATATCTATATCTATATCTATATCTATATCTATATCTATATCTATATCTATATCTATATCTATATCTATATCTATATCTATATATATATCTATATCTATATCTATATCTATATCTATATCTACACAAATGTTCATGTCCGGAATTCCGGACAGGAACCGCCGTCCGGACGACGGCGTTTGGCCGCCTTCCCGGTGGCATTTTTTGATGAAATTTTCATGGCATGTTCTCCATCAAGTCTAGTTTATCCCCAAAAAAAATCAGCCAAAAACTCAATCGGGAAGATCGTCAAATGATTTTTGTGGATAAACTAGACTTGATGGAGAACATGTCATAAAAATTTCATCGAAAAATTCCACCCGGAAGGCGGCCAAACGCCGATGTCCGGACGGCGGTTCCGGTCAGGAATTCTATATCTATATCTATATCTATATCTATATCTATATCTATATCTATATCTATATCTATATCTATATCTATATCTATATCTATATCTATATCTATATCTATATCTATATCTATATCTAGAGGACTGCTCAGGTCCAGACGGAGGGACGGGAGCAGCCGTCCGAACTTTACTGTTTGGGGCGGTTCTCGGTAGAATTTTTCAATGAAATTTTTTGAGCATGTTCCTCATCAAGTTTAGTTTGTCCATACCAAATTTCAGCTCAAAATTCAACCGGGAAGGCAGTCAAATAAATTCTTGAAACTTACTGCACTTTATATATTTGCAGAATGTGCAGTAAGCTTCAAGAATTTATTTGACTGCCTTCCCGGTCGAATTTTGAGCTGAAATTTGGTATGGACAAACTAGACTTGATGAGGAACATGCTCAAAAAAGTTCATCAAAAAATTTCACCGGGAACCGCCCCAAACAGTGAAGTTCGTACGGCTGCTCCCATCCCTCCAGCTGAACCTGAGCATTTCTGTCTATATCTATATCTATATCTATATCTATATCTATATCTATATCTATATCTATATCTATATCTATATCTATATCTATATCTATATCTATATCTATATCTATATCTATATCTATATCTATATCTAGTGCAGTTGATGGCCGATACGATTGATGGCCGGTGGCGAATTGAAAGTCAAGCCGAGGTGAAGTAACAAGTGGAAGATATATGATACCCTCCAAGGTTTGGCCAAAGAGCTTACTTTGGGGTTGGCCATTGAGCTGATGGGATGCCGGCCGATGGGGTGTTTGGACGTTACTGGCCACCCGGTGATTATGAGATGATGATATCTTGGCAGGAGTGTTAAGGAGCTTGGCCGAAGTGTGATGGCCAATGCGTGTCGCCGGCCGCTGGACGCCGGCTGATGGATGCCGGGTGATGGATGATGGCCGATGGATGATGTTCTCTTGAAGTCAAATAACTGTACTTCCATTATTTTGGCCGAGGAGATGTTGGACGGAGAAATCATGCTTCCCTCAGGTAAGCCCAAGGTTTTAAATAGCCGTAGCGGCAGCGGTTGCAGTCATAGCGGTAGCAGCCTGTAGCCGACTGTAGCGGTTGCAGTCATAGCGGTAGCAGCCTGTAGCCGACTGTAGCGGTTGCAGCGGCGTGAATTATTTTCAAATGCGCAAAGCATATATTTAATGGGTGTTACAGTTAATAGAAACATTATGAATATTGGTTTGAACACTTATAACATTAAAAGCTAACAAACCAATAAGAATATGACAATTAAAAGAGAATGATAATTAGAACGATTGGTAAACTAAATAATTTATTACACACACAATCAAATTGTCTTCAAACTAAACAAGTCTTAACACGTCTTTAAATTAAATAGATTGCTACATTAAATGACACGTTACAAAAAGTTTCAAATACTACACCGTCACCACCTACAAATACATCTTCAGTGCGATCTTCCCTTCAAAACAAATATGATAAACCAAATAAATTAATAAAGAAAAAATAATAATAAATAATAGTAGTAATAATAATAATAACAACAATAGTAATCATAACAATAGTAGTAATAATAACAATAGTAGTAATAATAATTATTAAAAGAAATGTAGTGACTTACATCATTCTTCCTACCACATGGTGGAGTGGCGTGGGGGATCAACCTCGGCTTTTACTCTGACCATCATCATGAGTATATCCTTGTATGAAAACATAATCATATAATCCATCACTTGTTTCTTGGTAATAAGGATCTTGATATGTGGATGGTTGGTAGTATGAAGAAGCTTGATCATTTCCATATTGATCATAACAGGTGACATTGGGATACTGGTCAAATGGCACATAATAGTGACTACTACTAGAAGATTCATCATTACCACTATAACCGAAATTCGGTCCAACACTTGAATATGATGAATCATCTAATGCAACGTTATGATGTCTGTTTCCTCTTCTCCTATTTGACCCGGATCTACTGCTCTCACACAATGAAGGATGATCGGTAGTCAAATCAATTAAACTCTTATAACGCTTCGAGGGTTGGAAGTGTGTCTGAATCTCACTCGCAGTGTCATCATTACAATCATTATTGGGGTCCCCTAATCCTCCATTACCATCATCACCACCACTATCACCACCATCATCGCCATCACCACCACCACCATCACCACCACCATCATCATCATTTTCGTCTTCCATATTTTCATCATCGGTGTCCATCAAAGGCAACCATGAAGAATTTTGTAGTCCGTCTAATAATGGATTCTCCCTCTCTTCAATCCATGGAGATAATGCATCACTTTCTTCGAAAATATAGTCAAGATTAGTGTCCTTATTAAACCGTATATTAAAAAAACAAATACAACAGTTTATGTTAAGTCCACTTCCAAATTAATAATAGGTGATGACTTCGGTACTCATTTAAAAAATGGGGTATCGTAGCTACCATGCATTTGATTGGTCCAATCATTATATCCTTTTTAATTTAGATTTAAATAATTTGACTGTATCATTTTGATTAGTCCATGTGGAAAAAGATATGATATCATAAGAGTACCATAGAATCTACCTAATAATAATAATACATATTTGCGTTTCATTTCCAATTTCATTTGCATAATCCATAATAATATCATTTCCGTTCCAAATTGTTTTGTTAAGTCAAATTTTTTTCGTCAACCAATATAAATCATCCTTATTAATCATTAATTCGGCTTTAATAATTGTAATTCATGTATTTATTAATATTTGCTACCATAATGTATGTGGATAGATGTACATTTAATTTTGAGTTTCACTAATGTGTTTTTTCACATCATTCACACAACATTTACACATTTACACATGCAACAGTTCGTGATGTACTGCCGGAAATGTCGATAGCGGCCGGTAGCGGGCTGTAGCGGGTTGTAGCGGGCGACGTAGTGGATTTTCCCCGTGATTTGGAAATCACCAAGAAATAGCGGGTTGTAGCGGTAGCGGCCCCTACCGCAACCGCTATATAGCGGCCCCTACCGCACCGCTATATAGCGGCCCCTACCGCAACCGCTATATAGCGGCCGCTATAGCGGTAGCGGGTCGCCATTTAAAACCTTGGGTAAGCCGATGCAGTGTCCTGGCTTTTCTGCGGTTAGCTTGGGCGAAGCCTGCCCAGTTTTTGTTGTTGCTATGTTCTGGCCGAAGACGCTTGGACGTTGGTGGTCCCAAGATGAAGGGTACTGCATCGGACCAACTTGCTGGCTTATGATGGCCGATGGATGATGGCCGATGGATAATGGGCGATGTGTTGTCAGTCGATGGGTGTGCCGGCTGACGGGCGATGCGGTCTGGCCGGCCGATGCGGTCTGGCCGATGGGTGACGGCTGACGGGCGCAGACCGTGGCGTTGCAAGCTGATGGGGGAGCAGTCAGCTGTCGTTGTGGCCGAGGGCGTCAACGGGCCTTCCTTGGACAATGTACAACGGGCCGATGGTGTCACCGGCCGATGCGTCGCGGCCGAAATGTTGCTGGCCGATGCATGTTGGCCGTTGTATGCCGGCCGATGCGGTGCCTCCCTTGGAGTACGTAGCAGGTCATCCGTTAAGGGTAGGGGTGGGCATGGTTGGTAAACCGGATTTTGGTTAACCAACTTTCCGGTTAATCGAGAAACCGCTTACTTCGGTTAATCGAGTGGGTTAACCATAAACCATTTGAACAACAAAAGATACGTCAGCAGTCCTATTATTACGTCGCTCATCCAATTAGTCCCAGTGATTCACTCTCATGTGAGAATCAAATTATGCATGTACTCCGTATAGTACTAGTATTAATTATGCATTGCGCTGAGTTTTTATTCATCAACTGATTGTGCCGTGTGAGAAAATAATTAATTTATTAATCAACCAATAATAATTTAGCTCCTATCCCACCACTTTTTGGCTTTTTGCTCGACATTAATCTACGTACTACTCAATAATACTCCGTATTAAATTAGTAACACACGTTGTCGTTCCCAGTAGGCCACCATACAACCATACTCATGTAATGGTTTTTTACTGTGGAATTAGTTTAGAAATAATATTTGAACTTTGGATGATTGGTTAACCGGTGGTAATTTTATTTGATAACCGTAACCGGCATGTCCCGTTCTTTTCTTTCGGTTGGTTAACCGTACCGCGAATTTGTAAAAATACGGTATGGTTAACCGAAATACACACCGGTTTTTCGGTTATTCGATACGGTTAGTCGGTTAGGTTTTTTTTGCCCACCCCTAGTTAAGGGCGGAGGAAGAAGCAAAGGTGGAAGATGTGGCAGTGGAGGAAGGGGCGGTAAATCGGTAATTGTGAAAGAGCTGGCAGAAGAGGAAGACCTGGTAGGGATGTGGCTAATAAAGCATCAGGAAGTGAAGATTTAGTAGAATAAATGTATTAGGTAGCGTATTGTGTGTATAATTTATGTAAAAATTTTGAATAACCGGCTAGCTTTTTTGAGTTGCAGCCTTTTTTGGGTGTTTTATATATTTCAACTCATTTGTTAAGAGCTGAATATTTGCATCTACAATGTCTTAGACTGTCAGTTAAGTGGTTGGATTACCTTGAATGGATTCAACATGTTCATGTCATTAGACTTCATCTCTTAAATGAACTCACTGTCCTATATGTACTTTTGTGTTATGAATTTAAATCTGTTACTTCAATTTGGTTAGTTATGTATTAAATGTCCAACTGGGAGTTTATTTCACCTATTTTAGAAATTGTCTTGGTTAATTTTCTAGTATACTAGTTTTTAATAATGTAAACAATAATGTCATATTTGATATAGGTAAAAAATGTTTATACCAAAAGAGGTATATCAAATAGTTACTATTCATAATTGATGATCACCAAGAAAATCGAAGTAAAATTAACACACAATAATATGTAAAAAATTACAAATTCTGAAACACTTGTGGTCACATTTGTGGTTTTCTCATTGTCGTCAAAAATTAAAGTTTTCAGTAGGATTGGTAACTCTAAAAATTGCTCATGACTAAAAACTGGTTTCTTCAATAATCCCACATGCGCAAAAGATTGTCCTTTGGTTCTTATTTATAGAGCCCGTTTGGTAGCACCAAAATAGGTTGTTTTGACTGATTCTGCTGAAATGTATGAAGTTCTGGCTGAAGTGACTGAATTAGCTGATTCTGCTGATTTAAATTGAAAATGTACTAAATTTACCGGTGTACTAAAAATTGAAAATTTACTAAATTGTTCCACAAATGTTTCAAAATAGCATATTAAAAACCAATACTCATCCGTAATACGAAGTATGAAACATTATAAGCCCATATAAAAGCTTTCAACCTACAGCCGACCCGCACAACTAAATTCTTTGTACTCTTCATTCTCAGTCGGTTCTCAAATTACCCTAGACTTTAGTACGTTTTACTCATTTCAGATATTTTTTATTCAACTCTTTTTTATGTTTCGATGTAGCCTAGTTTGATGTCAGCTTGTTCTAGATCGAACAACGTTAGCATGGACCCTTGTGCCCTGCAAAATAACAATTAAATGATACTCCATATAGTGAAAAATGTAATCAGTAAACTACATCAAAAAATCGAAAAAAAAACAATCAGAATAAAGCTATTCACCTCGTCATAATGAAATATGCATTCCAAAGACTACTTATGCTTATCGCTTGCTGGAACCTTGTAAACACGCACTTGACAGCCCAAGTTGACTTATTCTGATTGATTTTGCTGATCAAACTCCACATGTCAACCATTTTAAATAGAACCTCAAGCTTTGGAATACAATCAGAACTATGGTGATCACACAACATGCAGGGAACTCAAGGGAAATCATTTTTGCTTGAATTAAACCTGGAGAAACGTAAAGGTTAGATGGTAGACAACATTGGAATACGAAGAGTTGCAAAAAAATTAATTTTTTTAGAACCGGCTTCAATTAGTAGTGCGCTAGATGCCTAGATATTCCTTCACGCGTTTCTATGACAAAAATATTATTACACCAGATTGTTTCTAAACCGGCTTCAATTTTTATTTGAAAACCGGCTTCAATAGAGTAGTTATCATTAAATGCATTATGCATCATAGATGTTTTTTATCCATAAATAATGTATTCCTTCACATGTTTCTATGCCAATCTGAAAATATTTCACCAAATTTTTTTAAACCGACTTCAAGTAGTGTGCCAGACAAAACAAAGTATTAAACATTATATGCATGACAGATACTCCTTGAGCATCAAGCCATGTGCTTTCAAATAAATGTGCAATAGGTAGTTCATTTCAGCAAGTTTTTGTCATTTGATCAGTTAATTTTCAAGTGCATGTGCAACAGGGAGTTCCACCTGCAAGTTTTGGCCATGTGCTTGGTTATTTTTCTAGTAAGTAAATGTGTAACATGGAGTTGCACAAAGTATTTTCTAGTATTGCTGAGTGACATCAATAGGAGTGGGAACCAAATAATAACAGAACAAGTTGTTTTAGTCAGTTACTATATCTCCTCGACAAATGTTTCAGCATGTCATTCAGTTCTGAACTATTGTAGACACTTTTTGTTAGAAACTGCAGAATTGTTCTAACAGAATACACAATGGAATCAAGAACGTAAAGGCAACTCTTATTCTCTTTAGGCAACAATGGCCGTAGGCCTAAGGCAACAATCACTTAGCGTACAGTTTACAAGTTCATAATCCTCTCTACTACTCCCAGCCTTATTCTATTTATAGTCAGTAAGACTAACCCCTGGTAGTAATTAGCTCATAACCGACTTGACTAATAACAACCCTATTTCTTACTGGAATACATTTTATTGAAGTAGTTATCTCTTATCTTCATATTAGTAAAGTCTCTATCAAATCTCCCCTCCTGAAAATCCAACTTGCCCTCAAGTTGGAAGATATGAACCAAGTCTGGTATTCAGCTTCCTCCTGGTGCCTCTCCCTTCCCAGTACTTAGTTGATGGTGGTATCATACGTTCCCATACTTCTCGTCCTCTAGATGAAATACTCCTGTCCAGCCTGAGCATAGCATTTGCTTCTGACTTCACCCTATCTTTAGATTGAAGCTTCACACTGAATAGCTCAATATCCAACTGTATTCCCCAATCATGAACCCGGATTAGCATTTGTTCCATTGTTGTGCACACCCTGCTGTTCTTTTTAAGACTGGTTTTATTTCCGTTGTATAATGCACCCATCAGCTGAAAATCAGAAAACTCCACTGCAGCGTTAAAGGAAGTAACAATGGCCAAAGGATCATAAGTCCAGTGAGAATCCTGGTTTTTCTGTCCCAAATGATGTCCTGGCACTCCAAACGACCTTGTCATAAAATGGACCGGATCACCATGGAAATTTTCTAAAATATTTGGTGCAACAGCTTCGCCTAGAGCTTGCTGGTAGCTCTCAAGAGTTGTCTTCTTTAATACCCCCGCAATTATATCCACAACATCAGGGAGTGCAGTGATTGATATGCTAGGATCTGTCTTGGCAGAATTGTCTCCCAATCTTAGATATCTTTCTGATGATTTACATGGGTTAAGTAGACCAATCTTGGGGTATTTTCTCATACTTTCAACAATTGGCTGCAATTCCATCCCTTGAATTTCTGCAGCATCAAGTACATCAGTCATAATACTGTGGATCCCCATTCTGCGTGCAGCTTCACTTCCTTCTTTCACCGTTATTTCCTGAATTGCTCCATTTGCCACAATAATGAAGTGTAACAGCCCATTCCCATTTTTATTAGTCACTGCCAGATATTTCTGGTGTTTAACTACATTAATCAGACCAGTATGCACAATAGGAAATCTATTTACATTCCTCGCAAGATCATGGGAGTGCTCCAATATAAACCTTTTACTTTGATCAACATCATCAAATCTGAAACCATCAATCTTATGCAACCCTGCAATCACATCAGCTACAAGAAACACCTCCTTCCCTAAATCAAATATAGTTGAGGTCTTGAGAGGTTTAACCAATGAGTCTCCAGTAGCAGGTGAATGAATACCTCGAGATATAGGGATTGACTTCCCAATTTGGTTTATCTTAACTTGCAGGTATTTATCAATTTGAGAGCCACGCTCAATCGACCACATCATCTTGGTTTCCAATTCTGAGCTAAGGAGTTCATACCTGGAGGGTTTGATGAATGTGGGAAAGCTAGTAATAGCTCCAGCTACAGGTCCAGAATTAACTGACAAATTCTCTTTACGTTCCTCGTTGCCATAGGATTGCGAATCTTCCACGGAAGGTTTCTTCTGAGTTTTCAACTCATGCTGCGACTCTGGTGACTCTGATAGCGATTGCCAATTGGGGTCTTCTGTTCGTGTAGCAACCATAGTTCCGGAAGAATTTTCTTGCGAATTTGGAGGAACGAAAGGAGATGACGCCTTTCTTGATCGTGAATTAATCGCCGCTGAGTGAGTCTGCGATGGTGAAGACTCTGTTCGCGACTGCGAACGATGAGAAGAAGTTCGCGATTTCTTCTGTGGCTCCTTCGATGATAGCGGATGGTGTCTATTGTTCATCGATCGATCTTCCGTGGCCTCTAATTTAGTCGACGGCTGCGTACGTCGATGATGATAAGAAGGATGCGATGTAGACGAAGCGTGCGAACGACTCCGCGATCGATGTTTGTCTCTCGCGTCCAACCTCGCGAGAATCGCAGCCAACAACTCCTTCGTTTCTTGACGGTTCTTTTCTAACTCTTCTACTCTCGCTTCCATTGTTCCTCGCGTCCAAACCATTAACGACGATTAACCTCTCTGATACCAATGTTAGAAACTGCAGAATTGTTCTAACAGAATACACAATGGAATCAAGAACGTAAAGGCAACTCTTATTCTCTTTAGGCAACAATGGCCGTAGGCCTAAGGCAACAATCACTTAGCGTACAGTTTACAAGTTCATAATCCTCTCTACTACTCCCAGCCTTATTCTATTTATAGTCAGTAAGACTAACCCCTGGTAGTAATTAGCTCATAACCGACTTGACTAATAACAACCCTATTTCTTACTGGAATACATTTTATTGAAGTAGTTATCTCTTATCTTCATATTAGTAAAGTCTCTATCACTTTTCTATTAGGCTTCAAAAGCAGATATTCCATTCACTTTTCTTTTCTATAATTTCCTTTCAAGGAAGTTTTATTATTGCTTCACTCCCATATTCGGTACAGCAATACCTGGAGTTCATTTCCGCAAATAATAGTTACTTACACATTAGTAAATGTGCAACATGGAGTTCGTTACAGCAACTTTTAGCCATTCACATTGCCTGGTACTTAATTTTTGTAATAACAAAGCCAACCTAGACAAAAAGAAATAGAACATTTTGATAAACCATAAACCAGCAACTTAATTTCAGTAGTAGCAACAACATTTTGATAAACAAAATGGACAAATATGACAAACAAAAAACCAGCAACATTATCAATAACAACCAGCAGCAACATACACCCCGTTCATTACCATAATTCAACATAATTTCATAGACCACAAACTAGTCTATGAACTAATCTCTCTACCTATTACATTTTTTATCATAACAGTACCACCAAATAAAAATAAAAGCACAACACACATTTTCTTCCAAAAATGCTTTTCTTTTGCTTCATTCTGATTGATCATCTTCATGCTTTGTAGTTCACTGTGCATATGTAAATCTAAAATCTTCAACTCCTCAATTGATGCTTTGTTTCTCAGACAACCGCATCTCCCTGCTCTGTTCTTCTCTTGACCAACTCGCCCCAAAATATCTTCTTCCCAGTCAAAAATAGCAGCACCTGAACCCCTCCTAAAATCAAAATCATAAATTTTCATTAAATTAAACCATATCTAAGGTTGGAAAAAATAACATACTTACACTCCATCTTTGGCATCCATAAAGTGTTATAACCCTTGACTTTGACTGTGAGCCACGTCAGATAGCCTAGTCTGCTGCAGCACCATATTAAAACAACCACGCGTACACAGGAGATAAAGAAGTAGTTAGTCATAACCGACTGTTAGCTATTCAGTTGTGATAGTAGTTGAGATAAGATCTCTAAATATACATACGCATGGGTTGTAATATGACTATGAAATATCTGATATCAATCTTCTTCTTCATCTTGCTAAGTCTGTGAAACTTAATAACGAATGGGTTGTACATAAAAAGTTTCTAATTGTAACGAATCAACTAGACATATGTTATCAATCTTCTTCTTCATCTTTTTATAAAAGTTAACAGTACAATATAGTATTGCTACTTTTTATGTCATTTGAATTTTTAATAATGAATCAACTAGATATACATATTATAGAGACACATTTATGTTATATTCGAATGACTATAATGAATAAAAAATGAGCACACACAATGAACATTTGCGCACATTAGAGATTTCAAATGAGTTTTAAAAATTTTTCTGCTCATTTTGTTTATTATGTATGCTCATATGTGGTAATATTATGCTCATTTTAAAATGACATATCAATGTTCATTTTATAAGTTACATATGCTCATATCGATGCATATTTCAAAAGTATCATATTACATTAGATTCATATATTGAAGTTCATATGAGTTGATTATGAACATAATTTATTGAGTTTTTATAAAAGAAAAAATAAGAAAAAGAAAGTGACTTACAGTATATAAAGTTGACATCACAATACTCATTATTCGATTCTTAATGCTCAGTAGAATACGTCTGATGCTCATTAAAAGTGTATTAATGCTCATCTAACGAAAACTGCGATTTTCACTCAAATTACGAAAATGACACCGTTTTTTAGTTGTGGTATCATCTTTCTTGTAATAACATGGTGCTCATTATTGGACGCTTAATACTCATTAAAATTGGACTATTGCTCATTATTTTGTTGAGTATTAGAACTCAAATATTGAGCATTGTGATATCTGCTTCGGTTCTTGTAATTCACTTTTTTTTAATAATTATAAGAACTCATATGAATACAAAATGCGAATCTAGTGTAAAATTATAAAAAAATGAAAAGGCTCATTTCAAATCTCTAGTATACTCAAATATAAAATAAGCATACACACCTTACGAAATGAGCAGTGAAAAATTTAAAATAGCATTACACCAATATGTATGAATATGATAGTTTAAAATGAATATCACGCCTATATCAAATGAGCATACATAACTTACGAAATGAGCATTGAAAAGTTCAAAAAGCTCATTTAAAATTTCTAGTGTAGTCAAATATTAATTTGTACATGCTCTTTTACGTACTCAAATATATATTATGATTCCGTTTTAAACTCTTGAATATAAATACGTGAATATTAATTTGTACATGCTCTTGAATATAATTCCGTTTTCAACGAAGACATCTTCTAATCTACAGCTCCACAAACTTATTTAATTTGTGGCAGCAGTAAACTGATATCTTCTGTCCGGCCATCGCCATTTAAGGCGGTTCCCGGTGGAATTTTTTGATAAAATTTTTTTAAGCATCCTATTCATTAAATACAGTTTACTCATATCAAATTTAAGATAAAACATTAATCGGTAAGACATTCAAATGAATTCTTGAAGATACCTGCGCAATTAAAAGCACAATTATTTTCAAGAATTCATTTGATGCCTTTCCGATTGAATTATTAGCTTAAATTTGGTATGAGTAACTAGACTTAATGAATAACATGCTAAAAAAATTCATCAAAAAATTCCACCGGGAACTACTCCAGATGGCGACGGTCAGGATAGCCAACAATAAGCATGTTAGATTGAGATATACATATATTCATTTAGGATGATTGGTAACATCCACAATGCTTTCCATCTGGACAAATCAAATAGGATCCAGTACTACTGAAAAAACTAAAAGCAATTTGAAAACAATGAAATAGAGTATCACTGTATTGGTGTCCTTATTTATTAATTGTAGTTCTGGAAGGATTACTAAAATGGAAAACAATTAAAAAAATCGAAGCGGAGAAACCAACTACAGGCATGAAGCAGCTCAATCAATGGAGAATTATAGCACCGAGGTTGATGAAGGCAATGAATTGGATTTAATAGACTTTGATATTAGTGTCCAGAATCTAGAGGTATACCTTTATTGCTACTCTTCTCTCTATTCCAAGCCTAGAGACCAACAAATCGATAGCATGGTTGCCCGGCGATGTTGAAACGAGGAATCCGAACACAGCTTGCTCTATCGGTCATGCCCAACTCCGGGAATCCGGCCATATGACCTTCCCTGAGATGAGAGTTGGTAGTCTCTCCGCCGCTCTCCTAGATTTGGGGAGGGGTTGGTGAAAGAGTCCTAAAGTGAAATAAAAAATCAAAAGAGAAAATTTAAAAATGAAAAGTAAGATGAATCGAGCCATAAGTGATATTTTGCACCCAAACATAGGCCATGCGGGTAATCAGCACTGGGTTGGACTTGGCCTAAACGGTGTTGGGTTGGGTCAGCCCATAACAGTCCATCCCTGAAAACAACCAATGAGGCATTGGTTTGAACAAAAAAATGCAACATACAATAAATGTTAATGTACAATCTACCAAACCCATTGCTTAATCGTACCTATCTTTTAAACAAAGCAATATTCTGTATGGATCTACGTTTAATGTCCTTGATCCACATGGCTTCATCATTAATTGAGCAACAAATGAATTGCACGATTTTCTTAGCAAAAGAGTGAAACCTCTTCTCAACAAGACAACAACCCGATTACCCGAACCACACTTCACTGAAGTTATCCCCCGACCTCTTGACAAATGAACATTTCGCGAAATTTTTTGCCCTTATTCTTAATAGCCAGTCCAGTGCGTTTCTAACCCCAGCAGAATATTTTGATACCCTGTATTATGTAGGAGACCTAGTGGATGCAAATCTAGTGAATTTATTAGAACCACATCCAATTCAGGGATCATATATAGTATTGGGGGTAACATACCCGGTGACGGATTCGTATATCAAAATTCCATAACAGGAAGATATATTGTCCCGCTTAGGAGAAGATCAGACGTGTTTCTAGTTATAAAAGATCAGACCAGTATCGTGAAAGTTTTGCTAGAATAGCACAACAGATAATAAGCCTTAACTATGCCCCTTATTGGAAGCTCGTCCATTACAATCAAAATCAGGCCGAAGCTATTCGCCCGAGTGCGTGTACAAGGGCAAGGAATCGTGTCAACCGTGGCACACGAGAGACTGTGGCGAACGCTCAAATGCTTCGGAGTGTCATGGTCGATAGACTAAATATGAAGGATGTACCGGAAGTGCCAACATTTCCAAATCCGGGACCTAACAATTGGTCAGTCGCTCTAGACAGCTGATTAGCAGAGAAAAACAGGATGAAAGGCCTCATCAAAGCACTGAATAAATTCCTTGAGAACTTATAAGTAGCTACATATTAATTCTAAAAAAAATGAAATCAAAATGACTTTAAAATATTGATTCATGTTTTATTTTCTTTCAGGAGGTTTGGGGAGCTGAACTAGAATAAACAGAAAACTTTTAGTGTAAAACATAATTTAAAACTCATTTCAAATATGTGTAATTGGTAACATGATTATACTTATTTCACTGATGATGCATATCTTTAGTTGGGTTTTAGTAGTTTACTATTTTAACTTTGTTTTGTTGGTATGTTTGAGTCCTTTTCCAAATTATTATTTGAGGTATCGAGGTGGTTTTTTTCAAAGAAGTGAAGTGTAAGCCCTTAAGCATATTGAGGCAAAAGGATTCAACACATACCAACAAAACAAACTTAAAATAGTTAAACTACTAAAACCCAACTTGAAATGAGTATAATCATGTTACCAATTTCACATATTTGGAATGAGTTTTAGGTTATGTCTTACACTCAAAGTCTCTTTTGTTTATTTTAGTTCAGCTCCCCAAACCTCCTTAAAGAAAATAAAACATGAATCAATATTTTAAAGTCCTTTTGATTTTATTTTTTTAGATTTGATATATAACTACTTACAAGCATTGTTATCGAGGAATTCGTCCAGTTCTTCGATGAGGTCTCTCATCATGTTTTCCTCTGCTAACCAGCTGTCTAGAACGACCGACCAATTGTTGGGTCCCAGATTTGGAAATGCTAGCACTTCCAATAAACCTGAATACTTAGTCTATCGACCATGACACCTCGAAAGCATTTGAACGTTTGCCACAGTCTCTTGTGTGCCATGGTTGACACGATTCCTTGCCCTTGTACACGCACTCGGGCGAATAGCTCCGGCCTGATTTTGATTATAATGACGAGCTTCCAATAAGGGGCAGAATTAAGACTTATTATCTTTCGTGCTATTCTAGCAAAACCTTCACGATACTGGTTTTTTATAACCAGGAACATGTATGATTTTCTCATAAGCGGGACATTGTATCTTATTGTTATAGAATTTTGATATATGAATCTGTCACCGGATATGTTACCCCCAATACTATATATGACCCCTAAAATTGGATGTGGTTCCAATAAATTAACTAGATTTGCATCCACTAGGTCTCCTACATAATACAGGGTACCAAAATATTCTGCTGGAGTAAGAAACGCACCGGACTGGTTATTGAGAATAAGGGTAAAAATTTCCGCGAAATATTCATTTGTCAAGAGGTTGGGGGAAAACTTCTGTGAAGTGTGGAGGCAATGCATATCTATATCTATCGTTCACGGAGAAACGACTACCTGCAAAGGAGAGAGTAAATGAGCAAACGTGTAAAAAGATTCTTTTTTAAGTTTGGGTCTTTCTAAAATCTTGGGCAAACAATTAGAAGTTCGGTAACATTCCATCCCAATAATATATTTCAATAAATCAATTGTTATCAAATAAAAGAAAATTTTTACATTTAAAATTTCATCAAGTAAATATTACTCTCATGATGGTCATGGTGGTGATGGCGACGACGACGACGACGACGACAACCACAACCGCAACCGCAACCGCAACCGCAACCGCAACCGCAACCACAACCACAACCACAACCACAACAACAACAACAACAACAACAATAATAATAATCATAATAATAATAATAATAATAATAACAATAATAAAATAATTGTAAGAATACAAGAACCAATGTGAGTAGGTAGGATTTAACCCAAAGGATTGGCCCACTAAGCCCGTAATACTGAGTATATATACCAAGGTCTCCCTCCGTCCCAAAATGATAGTCTTGTATTTCCTTTTTGGGATGTCCCAAAATGATGGTCTTGTTTCCCTTTTTGGTAAAGAGCTAAAAGTGGATTAGCATTTATACCCCTTCTTTTAAATGAATGGTAAAAGTAAATGGATGAACAACACAATAAAATAAGGTTGTTTAGTCTTTCTATAAGAGTAATACTTATGTAGGCTTGGGACTGGTTAGGTTCCTAGGCAAAATATATGGAACCGTTTAAAAATATATGTGTATATCTATATATGATTACCTAGCCAAAAATAATATTTTTGAATAATTAAATAATTATTTGTTAAATGTACATTTTTTATTTGTTGCATAGAATCTAGTAGAATTTGTCAAAATAAAATACCAGGGATGTAGTGGACTTTTAATTTATACTACTTATTAGGAGTTATAGTTGTGGTTAATTAGGTACGATACGAACACAGTTCACGGTACACCATTCGTGCCTGAATGGAATCTGTGAAGACAATACGTGCCTAAAAGGAGTCTGCAGACTTAATTTCATTATTTGTGGCCGGGCATGTCTATGCACTGTTCGCAGTAAAATTAGGAATACTTTGAGATAATTAGCTAGATAGCTAGTGTAGTGTCTGCGCATAGGTGCGTAGGTGCGAGGACTGTGAAGGGGGTGACACGGACTTGTGGTGTAATCAGACAAAGGGTGTATACCGATCCCGAGAACCTTACGTGGCTTTGGCAGCGGTAGCACATAGGTCTCTGAAAGGTCTTACCTTACGACGGGAATGTAGTACAAGCAGACAAGGGCGAGTGGTTTGAAAATCTCAGGTTTTTATTCGGGTGACAACACTTGTATAGGGTTAGGTGCCCTGAGGATTGAATAAAAAAAATTAATACTACGTAATAAATTCTTGACTGGTTAAACTATTTTTTGGCCTACGGGCTGAATAAAATTAAAGTGGGCCTACAGGCTAGTAGTCGAGGTTTCGGCCATGATAGATTAAACATTTATTTTGAGGAATTAATTAAAAGTTTTTATATAAAATAAATGGCCTATGGGCTGACTATTTCTGTATATATAGTATATATAAAATGTTATATTATATGTATCTTCATATTTTAAGGGTCCTATGTGTAAATGATCATTATAATCATATAGTGTCACCTTTCTCTCACCAATACCTGAAATGTAGGGAGCTCATTTGTTTTTAGGTTGCCCTGCTTGGCTACTTTCACTCTTGCACGGGTGAATATAGAGACCTGATTCGTGTTTTGTAGTTATGTTTTGATTAATTAATTCAATATTAGTTGCTCATGGATTAGATATTTGTTTTGAATATTGGTTTGGGTTTGTGTACCCGTATTTGTCGCTTGTGGCTTGGTTTTGGATGTTACTAGTTAGATTTATTTTAATATTATTTAATGTAAATTCTTTGTTTATTACTTGTTTAATGAAATTCTTTGTGTGATGATTATCATGACGTCTTGTATGATGTGGTGAGGGTGAGTTGTGACTAGCCTTAACGGGTCATACGGCAGATTGTCGACATCACCGACGGGTTCGGGGCGTGATAATTTAATTGGTATCAGAGCCTAAGGTTCCTAAACATTTCATTTGAAAGCATAATTTTTTTTCATTTTTTTTCTGAACCATGAGCATAGGTTCTTTTTTGTACTTACGAACTTTTGGAACTCATGTTCCAATGTCTCTGGTTGTTAAGATGGTACCCTTAGCAATCATTATGGCAGCGACTAGAGCCCAAATGTATCTGAGGTACATATCAATCAATTGACACTTCTTATGAATCAGATGGCTCATTAGCGGAGGCAGAGGAAGAGTTACTAGGCAGAACCCTTTAGGGCATGCTACGGGCAATACACATACCGCCAACCAGGGGTGTTTAATGACTAAAGGTGCTACTAGGAGTGGTCGAGTGAGTCGAGGAAGAGCCCGTGTGAGGTTGATTGAAAGAGATAATATAAGTACTGCGACCGAGCATGAATCCATGGGATATGTTGGAGACGACACTTACGTTCCCTAGACTGAGCCACTAGAGACTGCTTATGAGGAGAGATCGAGTGATGACATAGAGGATGCTCCTTGGGAGGAGATTGAGGTTGCCTTGGATTGGTTTCAACGTCATAGAAGAAGGCGTTAGGAAAACAACTTACCAGCTACAACTAAAAGGAAGTACTAACTTATACTAGTATGTATTATCACTTTCTCTGTGTAAAACATGATTGCTGGAATCTGAAACCATGGCTGACCTCAATAACTTTGATATTGCAAAGAGAGACAGCTTCCTGTCAAACGATAAACACCATTTTATAATGTAATTTCAGTAAATTGTAGTTTTCTAATAAGTGCTTTCTCATTAGCATGATGATTGAGATCTATCATAATACTCTCTAAATACCTCTAGTAATTTAAAAAGGTTTAAACATCAACCCAAACTTAGCATTTCATGTAATGTTAACACAATAGACTAACAAAATAGTCAAGAGCACAGTTTACTAACTTTCCAATAATTATGAGCTGAAATGAAAACAACAGTTTATACCCCTGGTGACGTGGCACAGTCTACATTCACAGATTCACCTAGTATAACAACCCTTATCCCAACCAATCATTGCTCATCTTTGTCCTCTGCATGGCAATCTTTGAGTAGTATTGGAGTGAGTAGCTTCCTTTGATGCACTCCATTCCTTTTGCATTACAAGGCAATAATATTTTCAGCAACTATGCTCCAGGATCAATATAAATGGAAGAGTGCACATTCAACTACAACTATGTAAATATTTATCACAGGGATGGTCCTTTACTTTACTGGGTTCACAAGGGGCTGCATAGGGGATGGTCCTTAGCTGAAATTCTCTTAAAAACAAAAAGATTACACACCTAAAATCAGTGATGTCAATCGCGCGCTATAGCGGTGGAGCGGAGCGGAGGAGAGGTCTGGCGCTACTAGACATCCTGTAGCGTGGCGTTTGGGAGTTGCGGAGATAGCGGGCGCTATAGCGGTAGAGAGGCGGGCGCTATAGCGGCGCTTTTTTAGATCGGAGGTCTGTAGGGTTTTCTTCTGCGTTTTTGTTTTTTTACTGCAGATGGACAGGGTTAAAGTAGACTTTTTAAACTAAATACTCCGTAATAAGCAACTTAAAACCCTTGTACACTTAAAACCCTTGTACACGTACGAAAAGTTTGAAGGAAAACAAGGACTTAAAGAGTTGAAAGTTTGACCAACATTCACACACATTACTACTATGTAATCAATAGGAAAAATTGATAAGAATAATACTCCCTCCGTCCCAAAAAAAATTTCCCACTTTCCTTAAATGGATGTCCCAAATTTAACTTCACACTTCAATATTTTCCTTATTTGGCAAATTATCTACATCAAAAAAGTGATAAACAGTGCCAAACAATGTTTAAACAGTGTCAAACAGTGTTTAAACGGTGCCAAACAGTGTTTAAACAGTGCACTCTACAGTAAAGTCAAATTAATTTTTTAAAAGTGTGTGAAAGTCAAACCGGGATGTTGTTTTCGGGACGGAGGGAGTATTACCTTTCACTAATCATCTCATAATAATCCCACTTTTACGTAATTCAAGAATAATCTCATATTTGCACTTCATCTTCTTTCATTGGACTCTGACCTATTGAAGACCTACAAATGTGAGATTATTTATATAAGATTTTCAAAAAAGAGGTCCAATGAAAGAAGATGAGGTGCAAATGTAGGATTATTCTGAGATTATATAAAGATGGGATCTTATAAGAAGACCAGTGAAAGGTGAGATTAATTTTATCAATTTTTCCTAATCAATATACACAGACTTCAAGTCCTATACAAAGTTTACTTTTGCAATTAAACTCACAGCCAAAATGGAAGAACATAAGAGCAAGGAAAATTGAAAAGGAGTAGTTTTGGGAAGGTACCATGGATGAGAGAAAAGAGGCTACCACTGGGGTGGTAATCATAGTCAACAAGCCGCTCATCCTGAGCCTGAAAATAAGCCTGGAGCGGAACCAGATTTGGGTGCCTCAACCCGGCCACTGATCCCATGTGCCGTTCAAACTTCTCCCTACACGTCCGGGACATCCTCCCTGAATCCAGTCTCTTCACACAAACAGTCAGACGGTTGTCGAGCACCGCCTTGTATGTAGTCCCCATTGTTCCCCTATCTAGAAGCTCGGCCGAGGCTCTCAGCAGCTGCTCCAGCGTATACATTTTTGACTCACCTACAGAGAATACCAAGTTTCCACTTTTCCCCATTACCTGCATTCCTTCTTGCACCCTCCTCACCTTATCTTCCAGCTCGCTGCTCTCTTCTCCCATTCTCGTCACCGCCTCCGGATCCAGTGCAAGTTTAGGAGCAGATTCTATAGGCTTGCTTGATTTTCTTGTTGCCATAGCGAAGCATATAACGGAACAAATTAGAATAAAGAAGCCTAAGGATAACCCGATTATGAGAACGGGTCTTTTCGATTTTGGTTTGTTTCCCACAGGGCTGTAAGGTCCGCCGTCGTGCAGCTTCATATTTTGATTTAATGACTTCGCGGACTGCGGTGGTGGGGTAACTGCGGCCGGAGATGGCGGGAAAAAGGGCAATATGGGATAGGACGACACTGCCGCCGTCACCGGAATAGGACCAGAGAGAGCGTTATGCGAGACATTGAAGATATGGAGGGTAAACTGGTTGAGCGGCGGAACGGGACGGGTGAGGCGGTTGGAATCGAGGCGTAGATGGTACAACCGCCCAATGCCGTCCAAGGAGGCGGGTATGGTTCCGGTGAGGTTGTTGGAGGATAGATCGATGGCTTTCAAGAGATGGAGAGCGGAAATCGAAGGCGGTATCAGGCCGCTGAACAAGTTATGGTCCAAGAAGAGGAGCTTGAGGTTAACCAGATCGGAAAGGTCCGGTGAGGAAATTTTCTTGAAGGCTCTAAGCTCTGAGCTGGTTGAGACGAGTTAGAGTTGCCGGAGCGAAAGAGCCGTCCAAACCCATTCCTTTGCACACCAAACGGACCACCCGGTCGCCGCTGCACCGGACGCCGTTCCATTTGCAGAAAGAAACGGTGGTGTTGGCACAAAGCCTTGAAGCTTCTTCCCGTGCAAGTCCGCTTTGAGTATGAAGTCCAACAATGCCGAAGCGTCGGGAGGAATCAGCGAGCTGGATGCAGGGGAATGGGAACGAGCAGAGGAAGAAGAAGAAGAAAGAATGCCAAAAAGGAGTGGAAGAAGCACTGCCATGAACAACCCTTCCATTTCTGGTCGAAATAGAAAACAAGGAGCGCAAGAATCAACAAGTGCGCTATAAAATTACAGTTTTTGGGGGGGTTTCGACAGGGCAGGTCACAAGGGAACAGGGTTTCACCTTTGGGGGAGAAGTAGACGAGCAAAAGGAGGCAAAAGCTTTCAAGAATGGCATGAGTTGTTTAGTACAGTACTATACTCTGTATGAGACAAGACTATGGAGTCAGGATTCAGGAATCACGTGAAGAGACCCAAGGATAGAGGTGCGGGATTACCAATATACCACAGCCGTATGCATTCTCTTCTTTCTCAAAACTTTGGGCCCCATTACAAATGGTTCCACCTCTAATTCTTAACTTAGCATGTATTTTGAGGTTAATGGGTGAAAAAATAACAAAAATATTGAGAGAATTCTCCAGGAGTAAAAACACAGGGGCGTTTTTTAGGGGCCCTAGATTTTTAAATTTCTATTAGTATTATATAATAAGGAGTAATATTATATATTAATACTAAACTGTAAAATACAATTAGTAAGGAAGAAAATTATAAAGGGAAATTTGTTAATTCAGTCCCATAACTTATAGCTATATCCGATATTGGTCCTGTAACTTTATTAACTTGCAATTTACATCCCGTAACTAATAAGTTGGTGCAATTTTGGTCCTTCTCTACCGGAACTTATCAATTTCGTCGGAAAAAGACACATCACCTGCCACATGGTATATTATTTGGAACTCATTTGCTGACTCAATGTTGGCCCTTAGCTGGAGTTAAAAAACCAGAGTACGAAAGCTCTTCGCTAAGTGCATGCACAACCATACCAAGCCTATTATCGGATCTGCAAAAGGGGGGAAGAACACATAACTCTACCTGAAGATTTCTCCTGAACTAAGTCGATAGAGTGAGTTATTCTTCAAATCTGCTAGTAACGGCTCTCGATCAGACAAAAGTTTATGGAGTGTGATTGTGGTAAAAAGGTTTCTCTTCTAACTTCTTGGACTGATAACGATCCTGTAAGGAGGTTTCGTGTATGCGCTAGAAGCAGAGTAAGAAGTTCAGCTTTTTAATTTACATTGTTTGCTTCTTTTTTTACTAAATAAACTAGAAATTTAAGAATAGCATTTGAATAATAAATTTGTTTGAAAATTAAAATGTATTTTATAATTTAAGCTAGGTTCTGCTAATAAAATTACCATCTTCTATTTGTTGGGGGCATTTGATAATGTATTTTTGTGTTCAAAGCAGTAAAAAGTAAGTTAAGCTTCATCTTGTTTTGATACAGACAGAAGGTTGCAGATTTTTTGAATGGGCGGACCCACCTATGTACCATCGTTGAACGATGATAATTCCGGGATTGGTTAGAAGACTCAATTCAAAAGAGGAAGAGGTTGTAAAGTTGAAGGCTAAAAAGAAAAGGCTCCTCATAGTTGTTGTGGGGCTAGTGTTTTTGCTTCTGGTCTTTCTCATGTTAAAGATGTGAGAAGTGAAGTTGATGTAACATTTCAAATGCTTTATTCTTAAAACATGAATCCAAAAAGCTTTAAACTTCATTGAAAATGCTCCTGCTGCAACTAAGAAGAAGTAATTTTTTAACTCTAGCTAAGGGCCAACATTGAGTCAGCAAATGAGTTCCAAATAATATACCATGTGGCAGGTGATGTGTCTTTTACGGCGAAATTGGTAAGTTCCGGCAGAGAAGGACCAAAATTGCACCAACTTATTAGTTACGGGATGTAATCTGCAAGTTAATAAAGTTACAGGACCAATATCGGGAATAGCTATAAGTTACGGGACTAAATCAACAAATTTCTCAATTATAAATCCATTATTTTGTTCGTTGGTCCTTTTACTCTTGGTTCTCTTTAATAAGTATTCATTTGATTTGAATATAAGTATTTCGATTGATATTTTTTAATAAACTTTTTATATTAGTTTGGGGCCACGATTTTACATTTAGAATCGAGACCTCCAAATTCATTAAACGGCCCTGTAAAAACGTTTTGAAATTTCAAAATAGAAGTATCATGTTTTTTATTCTCGAATAGGAAGAGAGTTCTGCCAAACTCGGCATAACAAGGCTTTAAACATGACATTTTTTTCCAAACTTGGCAGATTACACATATTCAGGGAATAAATAACATGATACTCTTATTTTGGAATTTCAAAACGTTTTTACTCCAATTTAGGACAATTTCTTAAAAATATTCCTACTACTTGATTTACCTCTATAAGCCCATTTGGTAACACTTAAATTGGCTAAATCAACTTATTCTGCTGAAATTTAGAGTCCGTTTGGTAGCACGAAAATCGGTTGTTTTGGCTGATTCTGTTGACATTTATGAAGTTCTAGTTAAAGTGATTGTATTGGCTGATTCTGCTGATTTAAGATAAAATTATTTTTAAAATATATTTTAGTAATAAAATAAAGCAATCATCTGTTATCTATTATTATCTATTACTCCCTCCGTCCCAGGGAGAAGTTCCCGGGTTGACTTTCACACATATTTAGGAAATAAAGTTACTGAGGGGTAAATTTTACTGTTTGACACTGTTTTGATGTAGAATAACTTTCCATTTAGGGAAATGGGAACTTTTTGTTGGGACTACCATAAAAGGAAAGTGAGAACTTCTCCCTGGGACGGAGGGAGTATAATCTAAACCAAAAATATTTTTGGTTATGCATTTCACATGTTCTACTTTGACTAAATTTTACGTTATTATTTCATTAAAATTACTTTTTTTTTAAAAATATTGCGCAATTCATCTCATTACGAATTTTCAAAATCCAATTTTTAATTTTTTTACTAATAGAGATTAAGATATAATTATGATCACAAACATACATTGCCAAGCGTGAAATATTGACTGTTACAACTAAAAAGAACGGAGGAATTATTTTATATAGCATAAGACCTTTTTTTTCTTACTATTGTCCTATTTTTGTCGTCCAAACTTTTTCCTGCACTTTTTGGAAGGGTTTCACAAAACTTGCACTTCTCCGTCATTTTCTCCAAAAGGACTGTGCAACCTATTTAATTAATTAATTTATCAAAAATGACGTTTGTACTCATTCTTATACCCACTTTTGTATCCACCTATGTTTGTGAAGTATTTTTTGTCTGTGAACCCCGATTCACAGACAATGTTTCACAATAAAAATATTATCTGTGAATCGAGTTCATCGACAAAAAAAAACACTTCACAAACATGGTGGTAAGGTGGGTATAAGAGTTGATACATGAAGCATTATATACCGACGGATATGTCGGAATACCCAGGGATTTTTTCATCTTTACATTGTTTTTCACATTGTATAGCACATCATCAATGCCGTGTAATTTACTATTAAAAACTTTGTCATTACGAAAAAGTTCGAACCCTAATTTTGCTTAGTGCTCCGTATAATATTACCAAAGTTATAAATTTTGTACTTATATAAAAGTTTTTTTAACAAAGAACATTTTCATATAATTTTTATATTATAAATGATTTTCAATAAAAAAAAAAAAGATATAGTCGGTTAAAGTTTTTGAAAATGACAAAGTTTTTTGGGACAGAGATAGTACATCATATCAAAATGAACATTGAATTGCTTAAAAAGTGAACAATTAAATACATGGTGTTTCCTAAACGGCGTTTCAACAGAAAAATGATAATTTGATCACTTTCAACGTTTTCAACAAGTGAAAAGATTCTTTGTTAAACAAAGATTCGATACTAGCATTTTTGAAAACGTTGAAATGAAAACACTGCTAATTGGAGAGTTTTTGAAAAATGGCGTGTTCTACTAATTTTATGGCCAAACAGCTAAATTGTCAAATACTTCGCTAATTTATTCCACTAATCAAACCTGCTGACTGAATCCTCTATTGACAATCTGCTAACCTAACTTACTCTCCCAAGGAAATTGATAACTTATTGGCAAATGTGAACGAAATAAATGAACGTAGTAATGTGTTGTTGTCCGTTGGGTTTTCGAATACAAAGCAAATACTGCTTCCGTTCCACTTTGTAAACCCAATCACAAAATTCCTATGTTTTTAAGGCGGACTTTGTATTTTCTAGATGTTCAATCCTTGGTTAAACATTCTTTAAGGCTAGGCATGGACCCGGTTCGGGCCGCCCGGCCCGGGACCGGCCTGGCCCGCCACTGTGCGGGCCCGGAACCGGCCCGGTTCTCGTGTCCGGGTCCGGGTCGGGCCTAGGCCCGGTTGGGGGGCGGGTCCGGGCTCGGGCCTTGTATTTGGCAAACCGGCCCGGCCGGGTCGGGCCCGGGCCAAAAACTGTTTTTTTTTTTTGTCTTTATTGAGTTGGGCTTGATGTTTAGGACCGGTTTGGGGGGTTTGGGGGGGTGGGGGTGAGGGGTGGGGGGAAAGAAAAGAAAAAAAAATAAACTAACTGGGTGGCCTGGAACCGGAACCAGAACCGGTGGCCACCGGTTCGGGCTCGGGCCCAACAAAACAGACCTGAGGCCCGGCCGGGCCTAGGCCCGAACCGGCCCGGGGCCATCCCTATTTAGGGCGTACATAGAAAATAATGCTTTCTAGAAAATACCAAAATATTAAACATTCAAAAAAGGAAAAAGATGACACTAATAATCCAACCTTTAACTGATTTTTTTCATAATAATTAAATAGGGGTTTAAGTGATGAATTCTGAAGGACTTATTCGACTATTTTGCTTATAATTTCCGATATGTACTGCCGTAGTGATAACTTTTTCTAGTGCCCATTTGGTAGCTATGATTTTTGTCTTTTCAGACTTATAAGTCAACTTTTTCAACAAACACGTAACTTTTGATTTTACGGGTTGGAGTTACTTTTCTGGCTGTGTTAGTTGAAGTTAGTGTAAATGATCATTTTAGCTATTTTTTCATATAATTTTTTCTTTATTTTATTAATAAAATGTATTTTAAATTATTATTTTTCACAAATCAGTAAAATCAACCAATACAACAACACCAGCTAGAACTTCATAAATTTCATCAGAATCAACCAATACAACCGATATGGCTATTACCAAACGAGCTCCTAGCCTCCTAGTTATCTTGATCCTTCAGGAAGAAAAAGGATTGCATAATACTCCGTAGCAATTAGTAAGATCACCATTGTTTAAATTTGCATCACAAAATACAAGTACATTTGAAAGACCGACTTTGAAATTAGTAAATACTCCCTCCGTCTCAAAAAGATTTGCCAAATTTCCATTTGTGAATGTCCCAAAAAGATTTGTCATTTCTATTTAAAGTAAGGAATATGTGGCTAAAGTTAAATCTCTTCCCTTTGCACAAATTTCAACCACACAGTTTTTACTTTATTAATCCACGTGAAAGTCAAAATTGACGAATCTTTTCGGGATGGAGGGAGAACTTCGTAAGATTCAGACACAAACACCGAGATCGTGATGTGGGGTTAGGAAATTTTTCGGGTTCAATTCGTTTTTTTTTTTTATTTCGGTCGGTTAAAAGAAAACACTAGGACCGGACATAAATATCTGAAACCCATATACATTTTACATTTTTACCCGTTGTCAACTTTGGAATGGTCCTAGCAATACTTTGGGCTCATCTGCGCACTAATTTCTTCATTTTACTCAACTTAATTACAAGCTCATAGTGAATCATCATTTTCCATTTAAGAATGAGCAAACACACATGTATAAGAATATAAGATATCTAGACATCCAACATTCAACATTGACAATACCAAGTTCGAATATATAAAAATTTAAGATTTCAACATAATCCCTGAAAATTTGAACTTTAGTTTATTCAAAAACTATATAATTATAAATGTGTTAATTTTAGCATATAAAGTAAGACAACAAATCGAAGGAGATGAAGACTGTGTTGGAAAACAATAAAAGGGGCCTAATATGTAATTAATTAAAATGTGTTTACCATCAAATAAATAATACAGTGGCTATTCATGAAATAATAAAAGTGTAGATACCAGGATAATATATTTCTTTTGGTGACGGGTCAAATTAAATATATTACACTAAAGTGATTTGCCGGTTATGACCCCCAATGCGTGTAAACTAAGAGATAACAGTATGAATATTGTAACGAAAAAATGGCCTAATAAATTATTCTAAATAATATCATTATTATATTAATAATTAAGGAATTATTATTAGAATTGAAGGGGCCAACCGTTACAATATTGAACTAGCTAGTCCTATATATATCCCATCTATTATAGGATTAGGACATCTCTCATAAGCTACATAGCATTGGAAGGTTTAGCCTACTAGCTTTCTTGGATTCTTGGGTCTTCTTAAAGTGATAATGCAAATGAGTTCTCAAGGTATTGTTCTAATCTTAGTTCATACATATTTGATTTCATGGATTTATATGGATTTAGCTATTATATATTTATATATATATCGCATATGGAGTTTTGTTGATATATGTATGAATATCCATCAATTGGTATCAGAGACGACCATTATAGATTCATGAAATTTTTATAAATCCGAATTATTGCTTATTCGACAATCTGGATTTTGGAAGATGATGTTCAAAAGTTTTTATTGAGTCTCCAGTATGTTTATAAGAGCCGTTTCATATGCCTATAGATGCCAATTTGAGATGAATCGTTTTTATTTCCGCTGCATGTTTAATTTACTCATACCGTTTCATATGCCGAGAGCTTGAAACCAATTATTCAATGCTTCATTTTTTGCTCGTATACGTGGTTTCAAATGAATTCTCAAGCATACGAGTGCATGCTTCTAAGTTGCTGCAGAGTATATTTTTTTTATAACGGCAATATGGCAACCGTTTATGCCATTTAAATTCTCAAGTACAATTTAATCATATGAGCATAAATGTTTACACGTATACATGCTACTGTATTTTGAATCACGGCGTTCAAATCCCGTCAAGTTATAAAGCTGAAATGAATTTAGCATATATATAAATTTGATACTCCGTACGTTTGTGGCCTTGTGGTTTTAAATCATTAGTTTATCATAGTATATAAATGAAGATGCTAATAAAGGCTAATTAAATTTTTCCTACCGGTGAAAACTGTTGTGTTGAGCTACATACGGAGTACATGGCAACCGTTTTTTTTTTAACATATGCCATGGATACGTTGAATGGTGTGCCCGGATAGAATCCTGATATTATTTTAATTTGCTTTCATCATTTTAATCAAATAATTTTGTGAATTAAGTTTACTGTTGAGTGTTGATTATTGTGATTGATTCAATTTGAAGTAAATTGCCGTTGTTGAATTATCAAGTTCTTTAACTGCCGTAAGCTACTTTTGAGTAGAATTACGAAAGAATTGTTTGGGACTGATGAAATTGTGAAATAAAAGGAAGTTTAATATTTAAAATGGGTATATAGAAACAATATGTCACCAAAGTGATCTTATTGTGTAAGTTGCTCATATAAAATATTAAACATAGTACGTAGTACATACTTTGTATATAGTTCAAGTAAATATTAATCGGCCCAAAGGAAGATTAATATTTTATAAAGTTATTATATATATACATTTTGGTAATAATAAATATATAACAATTATAAGGTTGCACTTTAAAAGAAAAAGTCAACCCAAAGGTGGATTTTTCTTTTATATGTATTATTGTTATATTTTATTGTTACAACAAGAGTACCACTAGCAATTAGTATTATTGTCCAAAGATGAAATACTAATGGTGCATTTGGTATCTTGTGATGGGTTAAAAATCATTTTACAATTTCACTAAAGCATATGTTCATTTTCCTTGTTCTTTCTACAGTTAATTTTTCGAGCATATCTGCCAATCTCAACTCCATCCCTGTCCTAAATGGTACTAACTTTAAGGAATGGAAAGAAAATATTCTAATAACTTTGGGCTGCATGGATCTTGACTTAGCATTAAGGGTAGAGCAACCCGCTTCTCTTACGGATGCTAGTACCCAAGATGAAAAAAGGTACTATTAGAAGTGGGATCGCTCGAATCGCTTGAGTCTTATGATCATAAAGCGTGGAATTCCAGAATCTTTTAGGGGTGCTGTATCCGATGAGGTTACTAATGCCAAGGATTTCCTTTCTGAAATTGAGAAACGTTTTGTTAAAAGCGATAAGGCGGAAATAAGCATGTTATTAAAAGACTTTACTTCCAAAAGGTATTCAGGAAAAGGAAATATAAGGGAGTATATTATGGAAATGTCTTATATTGTTTCTAGGCTCAAGACACTTAAGATTGAGATATCGGAAGATGTTCTCGTACACATAGTCTTGAACTCTCTTCCTATTGCATTTGATTCTTTTAAGGTCAGTTATAACTGCCAAAAAGAGAAGTGGTCTCTTAATGAGCTCATTTCATATTGCGTGCAAGAGGAAGAGAGGATGAAACAAAATAAGATAGAAAGTGCTCACTTGGCTAGTACCTCTAAGGATAAGGGTAAAAAGAGGAAGAAAACTCTCATTAAGAATGAAGCTGCTAAGGGTCCAGTACAGATGAAACATAAGGAAGGTGAAACAACCTGTTTCTTCTGTAAGAAGTCTGGACACATGAAGAAGGATTGTACCAAGTATCATGCTTGGAAAGTGAAGAAAGGTACGGTCCTTGCTTTGGTTTGTACTGAAAACAATTTAGCTTCGGTGCCTAGAAATACTTGGTGGTTAGACTCCGGTTCAACATCTAACATCAGTATTTCTATGCAGGGTTGTCTGAGCCACCGCAAGCCAAATGATGCTGAAAGATGCGTCTATGTGGGAGATGGCAAAGCGGTGCATGTGGAGGCTATTGGGCATTTTAGATTGTTATTATCTACCGGTTTCTATTTGGATTTAAAAGACACTTTTATTGTTCCGTCATTTAGGCGGAATTTGGTTTCTGTTTCTTATTTGGACAAATTAGGTTATCATTGTTCCTTTGGAAACTTCCGGTTTAATTTGTCTTTGAATTCAAATATTGTGGGGACTGGTTCTTTTATGTCATATGACAATCTTTACATGCTCGAAACAATAACTTCATATAATAATGCTTTAAATGTTGACACCCGAGGCACTAAGCGAAAGGTTGATAATGCACAATCTGGTTTTTATGGCACAAACGACTAGGTCACATCTCTAAAAATAGAGTTGAACGTCTTGTGTCCGATGGAACACTAGATTCCATTGATTTTTCTGATTTCAATACTTGTATTGAGTGCATTAAAGGGAAACAAACCAAAAATAAGAAAAAAGGTGCATATAGAGCTACGGATGTCTTAGAATTAATACACACAGATATTTGTGGGCCATTTCCTACTCCTTCATGGAATGGTCAACAATATTTTGTGTCATTCATAGACGATTACTCTAGATATGCATACTTATTTCTTATACATGAAAAATCTCAAGTCCTGGACGTGTTTAAATCTTACAAAGCGGAAGTTGAGAATCAACTCAACAAACGCATAAAGAAAGTCAAATCCGACCGTGGTGGTGAATACTATGGGAGGTATGACGGCTCAGGTGAACAACGTCCAGGGCCTTTTGCCAAATTTCTAGAGGAATGTGGGATTGTCCTTCAATACACTATGCCGGGTTCACCTAGCATGAATGGTGTAGCTGAGAGGCGTAATAGAACCCTTAAAGAAATGGTAAGAAGTATGATTTCTCATTCTATCTTACCGGAATCCCTCTGGGGTGAGGCATTAAAGACCGCAGCTTACATTCTTAATCGAGTGCCAACTAAAGCAACTACTAAAACACCTTATGAGCTTTGGACGGGTAAAAAGCCTAGTTTAAAGCATTTTCATATTTGGGGTTGTCCAGCTGAGGCAAAAGCCGTATAGGCCACATGAAAAGAAACTGGAACCCAAAACAGTTAGTAGTTACTTTATTGGTTACTCGGAGCGATCTAGGGGATATAAATTTTATAATCCCGAGGATAAAAATATTTTTGAGACGGGAACTGCCATATTTTTCGAGGATGTTGAGTTTGGGGGGAAGAATAAAGTTAGGGATATTGTCTTTGAGGAAGAATTGATTTCAATACCTGAACCAATTCATACGGATGTTTCTTTTGAAACTAATGAGGAACCTCAACAAGGCATTATTTCGTCTCCTCCTTTCCAAACTGAACAAATTGTTCAAAATGAACAAACTCAACTTCCTCTAGAACAAGTGCAACAAGAAAATGTGTCATTGCGGCGATCCACTAGAGAAAGGAGATACGCAATTCCAGATGATTATGTTGTATATCTCCAAGAACATGTGTCAAGCATGGATACAGAGAACGATGTCCTTGTGTTTATTCAAGAACATGAGGAAGAAAGTGGAGTTATGGAAGATGATCCAATCAACTTCCGTCAAGCCATGAAAAGTTCAAATTCTCAAAAGTGGATTGTGGCAATGAATGAGGAGTATAAATCTATGCAAGACAATAAAGTTTGGGAACTCGTCCCATTACCCGAAGGTTGTAAACCCATTGGTTGTAAATGGATATTTAAAACCAAAAGGGATTCAAAGGGTAATGTGGAGAGATATAAAGCTCGTCTTGTAGCTAAAGGTTATACTCAAAAAGAAGGAATTGATTATAAAGAGACCTTTTCTCCGGTTTCATCAAAGGACTCTTTTAGAATCATTATGGCTTTAGTTGCACATTTTAATTTAGAGCTTCATCAGATGGATGTTAAGACGGCGTTTCTCAATGGTGACATTGATGAAACTATTTATATGGTGCAACCAGAAAATTTTGTGATTGGAGATCCAAAACAAATGGTTTGCAAATTAACAAAATCCATCTATGGGCTAAAACAGGCTTCTCGTCAATGGTATCACAAATTTCATCAAGTCATTTTATCCTTCGGTTTTAAGATGAATGATGTAGATGATTGTGTATATCATAAGTTCAGTGGGAGTAAAATATTTTTCCTGGTCTTATATGTTGATGACATTCTTCTTGCCACTAATGACATAAGCATGTTGCATGAAACCAAGAGATTTCTATCAAAAC
This sequence comes from Cuscuta epithymum, assembly GCA_945859915.1. Lineage (NCBI taxonomy): Eukaryota > Viridiplantae > Streptophyta > Magnoliopsida > Solanales > Convolvulaceae > Cuscuta > Cuscuta epithymum. Next base: position 2,406,210 of record CAMAPF010000108.1, on the reverse strand, counting down.
ATTTTGAAATGAAAGATCTTGGTGAAGCCTCCTTTGTATTAGGAATTGAAATCCTTCGTGAGAGATCACAAGGAATCTTAAGGTTATCACAAAGGAACTATGTCGATAAGGTCCTTAAAAGATTTGGCATGGAAGATTGTAGACCGTGTGATACCCCTATCTCTAAAGGAGACAAGTTTAGTCTCGATCAGTGCCCTAAAACAAATCTGGAAATTCAAGAAATGAAAAAGATTCCCTACGCATCTGTTGTAGGAAGTCTTATGTACGCCCAAGTTTGTACGCATCCAGATATTGCGTACATTGTTGGGATGCTAGGCAGATATCTCAGTAATCCAGGAATGACTCATTGGATGGCGGCCAAAAGAGTTATGAGATACTTAAAGAGGACAAGAGATTATATGCTTACATATAGAAAATCAGATCATTTGGAGGTCGTTGGATACTCCGACTCTGATTTTGCCGGTTGCAAAGACACTAGTAGATCTACTTCAGGCTATGTTTATCTACTAGCGTGTGGTGCTGTATCTTGGAAAAGTGTTAAGCAAGATATGATAGCTACCTCAACTATGGAGGCAGAGTTGTTGGCCTGTTTTGAAGCTTCAAACCATGGAATATGGATGCACAATTTTATTGATGGGCTGAAAATAATAAATGATGTTTCAAAGCCTATCAAGATATTTTGTGACAACAATTCTACGGTGCTTTACTCTAACAACAACAAGAGCTCGAGCAAGACAAAACACATTGAAGTGAAATATCGAGCTGTTAAAGAAAGGGTTCAGAATAAAAGGGTCGCTATTGAACATATAAGTACAAACTCCATGCTAGCGGATCCTTTAACCAAGGGTCTCCCACCAAAAGTTTTTCATGAGCATACTGCTCACTTGGGAGTCATTGATTTTAAGGAACCTCAAGTTTAGTGGGAGTTTATAAGTTATGCTTGATGTTCTATTGCTTTATGAATTTATCTTCTGATCAGAATAAAGTTTGACATTTGGTGTATTCTGAACAATTAAGATATTAAAGTTTAAAGTTTATTAAAGAAGGGTCAGTTGAAAATTTACATGTACATGCCACATTTCATGTAATTTTCATGCTACACATTTCATGATTGATCTATGTCATTATGTAATATTGATACTAGTGATCATTGGTGGTATAGTTATGTTTAACATAACAAAATGCTGCAATGGTTCTATATTAGTATTACTGATGGACCAGATTGTTTAAGGATGTTATTTTATATGATGGTATTTTTGAGCTCATAAAGATAACACATTTTGTTAAGAATTACATATAAGGCCCAGTGGGAGATTGTTGGAAAACAATAAAAGGGGCCTAATATGTAATTAATTAAAATGTGTTTACCATCAAATAAATAATACAGTGGCTATTCATGAAATAATAAAAGTGTAGATACCAGGATAATATATTTCTTTTGGTGACGGGTCAAATTAAATATATTACACTAAAGTGATTTGCCGGTTATGACCCCCAATGCGTGTAAACTAAGAGATAACAGTATGAATATTGTAACGAAAAAATGGCCTAATAAATTATTCTAAATAATATCATTATTATATTAATAATTAAGGAATTATTATTAGAATTGAAGGGGCCAACCGTTACAATATTGAACTAGCTAGTCCTATATATATCCCATCTATTATAGGATTAGGACATCTCTCATAAGCTACATAGCATTGGAAGGTTTAGCCTACTAGCTTTCTTGGATTCTTGGGTCTTCTTAAAGTGATAATGCAAATGAGTTCTCAAGGTATTGTTCTAATCTTAGTTCATACATATTTGATTTCATGGATTTATATGGATTTAGCTATTATATATTTATATATATATCGCATATGGAGTTTTGTTGATATATGTATGAATATCCATCAGACTGACCTTCAATCCTGTACAGAAATTTTCTGTAGAAAACTTGATTGTTGGCTTACCGGAGAGGAACTGGGCACTGTGAATACCCGATCTGCGCTGCTTGAGGAACCTGGGCAGGTCCTACGAATGGCGTCAACTTTCCTCAACGGGTCCGGCGGGTAGCGGCCTTCAGCGGCGGGATCCAACGGCAACGAACGACTGGATGGGCTTTCCGGCAGAACACGGTGGCCGACTTAGAGGGGCAGTTGAATGAGTTTCCAGTACGGTGCAGGCGTGCAGCTGATTCTAGCGGTGCAGTGGTGTGGCGGCGCGGTTGGGGCAAGAACACCTGCAGAGGCGGAGCCAGAGGTTTGTCCACCAAGCGGGGGCGTACCGAAGACTAAAAATTTTAAAACCGTATCCAAAATATAGTAAGAAAAACAATAGCGTAATAAATTAGCACAAAAGTATAGTTCAATACATACTACTTGATTCATTTCTGCAAACTTGACAAATCAATCGTATGAGTTTTCATATTTTGAACATGCTGCATAATAGTTTCGTTATCAATTGCTTGAAAAATGTCTCTTTCGATGTAGCATACTAAACAATCCGTAAGAGAGCCATCTCCCATCTTATTGAGAAGATTTGTCTTGATAATATTCATTGCTGAAGATGCTCTATTTTTATTAATTAAACATTACATTCTTCATTTGCTCAATTATACTCCTTTTTATTTTATATTCCATTTTTAGATTATGTTTTTATTAATTCTATTTTATTCTATTTTAATACATAATTTAAAATTAATCTTAAGTAGTACTAATTTTTATTAGAAAAAAAGCGGGGAAGTGAAATATATTATAATAAGTAATACTAGTAAAAAAATCGGTCGAAGCGGGGGCGCTTGCCCTTGGCCCCTTGCATGCCCCCGCCCAACTTCTCCACTGGTGCAGAGAGTATATGCCTGAAACTTCTGGATGTAAGTTGAAGGGGGCATCGGATGATGGTCATCTATTACCTACAGTTCTACTTTTTTGTGCTTGAAGAACAGAGAACGAAAAAAAATATACGAGTAGAGAATTGTGGGTGATTTCATTATTACCTGGTATACACAATTTCTTTAGACAAACTTCATTTTATAGTGTGTTTAAGGGGGAAAAAACTTGAGAAACAGGGTTCAACTTACTCCTATTATCTACCAAGCGGCCTGTCCTTGACAAATACCGTACTGCTTAATATGATACAGCATATGCAGTTACAATTAGGCTTGGATCCGGTTCGGGGTACCCGGCCCGGGAACCGGACCAGCCCGGCACTGTTTGTGCCCGGCCCGGGAACCGGGTACCGGTTCTGGGCCTAGGCCCGGTTAAGGGAGGAAACCAGGGCTGGTTCCGGGATAAATGACAATCGGCCCAGCCCGGTTCGGGCTTGTTTTTTTTTTTTTTGGGCTGGGTTGAAATGGGCTGGGCTGGGTGTTTCCGATGGGTTTGGGGATGAGGGGTAGGGGATGAAATAATCAAGAAAACAAAAAAAAATAGAACCAGACCCGGCCCAGTCCGGAACCGGTTGTAACCCGGGCCGGTCCCGGACCTTCACCCCAAACTTCAAAAGCCCGACGGACCCAGGCACGACCCGGATCCGGCCCGAGTCCAAGCCTACTTACAATGCAATAAAGTAATCTATTGGCATGTGTAAGAAACATAAAAAAATAGAAATATTGGATTGCTAATATATGTCAGGAGATGTTTATTTTTCAGATAAAGGTTACTAAGCGATCAATAGATACTTTTAAAATGTAAATTTTGATTAAGCAATGTGTGTAAGCAATGTGTGTAAAATAAAAAGCAATTTTGTGTGTTAAAGTTTTTAATTAAATTAACTATGCGGCACATTGGAAGCATGAGCCAGTGATGCTCTAATAAAATTTTATAATTCAAATTTTAATAATTTTTTAAAAAAAAAAACAATGTTCCAATGAATCAAATAAAAGACCTTATTACTTCATAAAATTTTCTTACGTTATCATAAAATTTTCATCAAAACGTATAACATCTAATGAGAAAAGTTAATAATGGTGGACTTCCTTATTACAGTATAATTTTATGTATCATTAATTGTATGTTAGTCTTATGATCTTATCTAGCGAGACTTAATCCAAATCACATTTTCCGTAGCGGGTGTTTGTACTTTGTAGCTAAAAATAACTTTATTATAGCTCCTAAAGTTATCGTGCGTTAACACAACATTATCATCTTTGCTATCACCGCCAACCACTTCCCTCAGGGATGCCGCCTTTGCTATCACCATCTTTTGCGGTGGTGGTAGTGGCTGTGGTAATGGAAACGCCGGTCGGGGTCACAGCGGCCATTCACAGCTGTAAAGTATTTAAATTGTTGTTGAGTAAAAGAAAGCTGTAAACTGAAGTTATTTTTTAACGAAGTCTATATTTACCATTCAATTCAAATCGTGAATTGATGAACAACAACCGTCGTCCTAGGAGGTCGAAAGTGATCTGATGCTCGCTGTGGCCTGTGAATTTCCACCTCGAAGCCAGGGAACTCCGAGAAGGCACCATGCTCGAATGGGTGAAGGAAGCGGTTCACAGTCACTGAGCCACCCGTAGGAACATGCGGGCCAACACCTCTCGGAGCTTTGGAAATCCCATCTAGCTTAGTCGCTTGGATCCCTATTTTCTGGGTGGACTATTGTTATACAGCCATACTGTATATTAAAACGTACTCCATATCAATAAATGTTTGCGTGTCTCAGTGAGTATTCCATCCAATCACACTCGGTTCAATAAAATATACTCTTTTAACCAAAGGTTATAAAGGTCGCCATTTTTTATACCATGTAAGTGCACTTTTAATTGATGAATAGTGACCCCTAGAAAAGAAAAAAGATTGGGGTGCACACAATTTGTACACAAATTTTGTACATTTGTTTGTCCCTCATAGACAAGTTGTCTGTGCCGAAATGAGTTGTCTGTCCTAGTTCCACCCCCTAGAAAATTAGATGCGCAGCTGAACGAGACATTTGGTCTAGCCCGGCCCGTCTTGCAAATGGGGCGGGTTCGGGTATTAATATTGACTCGTGTTGTTTCGATTCGCCCTGCTCAATATATAAGTATAAATATTTTTTTAAAAAAAATTATACTACAAATATACTTCTACATACATGTGTATATATAATAAATCATAAATTCGTTGGTCTTATAATATATTACGTGTACGTAGTAATATTTAAATGTCATTTTTATCATTGTATTTTAAATAGATTCTATTCAAGTCTAAGTACCCTTTAAAAAAAATAACGTATTGTGACTATGATTTAATATATTATATATTTATTAATTATTAGGAGATAAATTTTATGTAGATTCAAGTAATAATAACTTCACACAAATAAAAATGCATACTAACTATTTTGAAAAGATTGACTGATAAATCAAAAATCTGGGCTATCAAACGTATAATTGCATGGCTTTGATACTAACTATTTGATATTTATTAAATATTGTTTTTTCACTCTTTAATCTTCCTTCTTTGAGCACTTATGTTTGAGCTCGAGTTTGGTGGCTATGGAGGATGAGTTGAGAGGTTTATTTCCTCTTTCATGGTGCTTGGTCGAGCTAATGAGTGAGGGAGGAGAGGGGATGGCTCTCTTTGTCTCATTTGGCAAATGAGTGAGGAAAAGGGCCCCTTTGGGTGTACCTTTGATGCCAAAGCCTCCTCCTCCACATCTTCGTTAGTCAACTCCAACTCTTCTTTGTCTAATCTAGCACAAAAAACGTGGGGTGGCCCCCACTCATGTGGGAGGTCATCCCCTTGCATCCCGGTGTGTACAATCGGTCCCGAAAGTTGTATTTTTCGGACTGTTTTAATTATATTTTATTTTATCGGGTCAAATAAAATATATTACGTGTTCCCAGTCGTAATGGCCTCTTGAAATAAAATATTTTCCAAAATATTAGTTTAGAAGTCCCCGAAATTCATTTTCGGGCTGTTATCCGTTAAATTGTCGGTACCGGTAATTGGGCTTCTTTTGACCAATCGGTCAACCCCAGGCCTTCCCATGGCCCAACTAAGATATCCACCACTATATAAATATTATTTCGACCCATAAAAATAATTTATGTGATCTCGGGAATATCGGGTAGCCCCCGCTCCCGGTGTGGGTCTCACGTGCATTTTACTATTCACGCGAAAGAAATAATAAAAACTTACAACTTCGTAAATTCATTAATCCTTTAATAAGGTTCAATACATTATTTACATAAAAGTGAATATATTTGGGGACGGTGTTACAGTTACGTTCTTATCTTTTAATGCAGCGTTAAATGGACAATCCATGGACGATTCAATGTCCAACGGACTGGTCATTGATATCCAACGTTCATGTCCATTAATTCACTATTTACACACAACAAATCCTCCTATATAATGGCTGACAGGTGATTTGCAACAACACACGTTATTACACGTTCATACACATTCCTCGCGTTATTTTGAGCTCTAAAAACACCTCCAGCTCTCTGAAAAATTCCTGAGTGTTCGTAATTGTTCTCGTTCACTGGAACTTTTGTTTGTGTGCTCAAACATTAGCTCGTAGTCATCGTATCCTGGGAAGCGGTCGTTGCAACACTCCTAGCACCGTGGGAGACGACGAATACGTTTTAAGGACATCGTGCTTAGCATGAGCTTTGACTAATTTTGGTTCCATCTTGTTTCTGTTTTTCTTTCGTCATTTTAATTAATTTATTTTAATTAATTTTCTTTATTTTCCGAAACACAACCAACAATCTTAAAACGTATTCGTAGTTCATCACTGAGGATGCTCTTTTACCTCACTACTCTCGATCTTTCAAGGTTATTGACCGAGGACGCTCCGGTTGTAACCGGGGGTGAGGTGGATGTGCAATCTTTCAACGCGATTGAGGCATGGAAGCATTCTGACTTCCTTTGCCGAAACTATGTGTTGAACGGGCTCCATGATGCTTTGTACGACATGTATAGCAAATTAGCTACGGCTAAGGAGCTATGGAATGTTTTGGACCACAAGAATAAAAGCGAGGATGCCGGAAAAAAGAAATTTGTTGTTGGTCGATTCCTTGATTTTAAAATGGTGGATTCGAAGACGGTCTTTAGTCAAGTAGAGAAGATGCAAATGATCTTTAACAAAATTCGAGATGAAGGAATGACAGTTAGTGAGTCTTTCTTAGTGGCATCAATTATCCATTTATTGCCGCCGGCTTGGAAGGATTTCAAGAACTACCTTAAGCATAAGCGAAAGGAAATGAACTTGGAGCAGTTGATCCTCCGTATGCGGATTGAAGAGGATAATAACCGGAAGAATGATAGGAAACTCTCAATCATTAACGGCGCCAAGGCCAACGTGGTGGAGCATGCAAAAGGCTCCAAAAATAAAAATAATGGGAAGAGCAAGCTCGGTCCCAATGGAGGCGTTTCCAAAACGAAGTTCAATGGAAAATGCTTCAATTGCAACAAGAATGGACACAAGTCCTCGGATTGCAAGGCACCAAAGAGGAAGAAAGATTCTCATGTCAACTTGGTGCAACGTGGGCAAAAGGATGAAGACATCATCTTGGCGGCCGTGGTGACGGAAGTCGACCTCGTTGGATCTAATTTCAAGGAGTGATTCGTGGACACCGGCGCTACTCGGCATATTCGCTCAAACCGGGAGTTATTCACAACTTTTGAGCCATCAAATGGTGAGAAGGTGTGGATGGGGAATTCTTCTCATTCCACGGTTGAAGGTGTAGGCAAGATGGTCTTCAAGATGACTTTGGGCAAGGAGCTGACTCTAAACCAAGTTTTGTTCGTTCCGAAAATACGCAAAAACCTGATTTCCGGTTCGTTGTGGAACAAGCATAGCTTCCGCATGGTTTTTGAGTCAAATAAATTAGTTTTGTCCAAATCGGGAATGTATGGGGGCAAGGGGTATGCATGTGACGGACTGTTTAAGCTCAATGTAACGACTATTATTATTATGAATAATAAAATCCCTTCTGCTTACTTGCTTCAGTATTCCAATGTGTGGCATGGTAGACTAGGACATGTTAATTTTAATTCTATACGTAGATTAATTAACATGGAACACATTCCTAAAACTGGGAAAAAGGATGAGTTTCTAGTGTGTTAATTTTCCACACCGGAAAACCCGAGGGAATTTGATCCCCTTATAAAAGGAAGCCTATTATAGGGAGTTAAGATTCCTAAGTGGAAAGGCTCTCTCGCGCACGTGTGGGGGGGGGAATCAAATCCCGAAATGGAGAAGAAAAACCGCGACTTGCGTGCGCGGGCGACCTACGGACACGAATGTCATCCAAAAATCTATCTCTCAAGAGATATGATTTATTTTTGTTTCTTCCCGTAACGTTTTATTTTTTCCCAGAACCAGAAGTGCTCAGCGGCAGAACAACTTCGGACAGAAGGCCTCAGCCCTGAATACCTCGAAGGGTGTTCTGGTGGCTTCAGACAGAACCCCTCGTAGGGTGTTCTGCTGGCTTCGGACAGAACACCTCGTAGGGTGTTTTGCTGGGGTCTTCTGGTCGCGCAGCTGAACGTTCTGAACCGTTACAGCAATAAATGTCCAACGTTCTTATCTTATAATGCAGCGTTAAATGGACAGTTCATGGATGATTCAATGCCCAACGGACTGGTCATTGATGTCCAACGTTCAAGTCCATTAATTCAGTATATACACACAACAAATCCTTCTATATAATGGCTTGCAGGTGGTTTGCAACAACACGTGTTCTTACATGTTCATACACATTCCTCACGTTATTTTGAGCTCTAAAAACACCTCCAGGTCTCTGAAAAATTCCTGAGTGTTCATACTTGTTCTCGTTCGCTAGAACTTTTGTTTGTGTGCTCAAACATTAGTTCGTAGTCATCGTATCCTGGGAACGGTCGTTGCAACGCTCCTAGCATCGTGGGAGGCAACGAATACGTTTTAAGGACATCGTGCTTAGCACGAGCTTTGATAAATTTTTGCTCCATCGTATTTCTGCTTTTCTTTCGTCATTTTAATTAATTTATTTTAATTAATTTTCTTTATTTTCTGAAACACACCCAACTGATGTTACCGGTCTTGAGATGAGAATGATGGCATTGAGCCATTCCTGATGAAGATGAAGGCTCGTTGCTCAAAATGGGTGGTGAGGTGATGATCGTTGGCCTTGTCATGGCCATGTACTTAGTTTGAATTTTGAAGTCTGTTAAAGAAGAACTTGAACCAGTGTCACGTAGTCTAGGCTCAAGAGTGGGCGAAGAAAGTAGATGATTTGTAACACCCCCTACCCGACCCGGAAGGCTCAGGCAGGGAGCGCTACCCGCAGTGCCGGAGCACCAGAGGCGCAGACTAACTTTTTATGATCTTTTTCATTATTCCAAACACTTTTATTTTAAAAGCAAGCTAGTGATAATAACTTTAAGAAATCTCATATTTTCGGAATTGAAGCATTCATATTTTATACATAATAAATAAATGTTTAGTGTTGCTATATATTACATTATTCTAATATGCTTAATAATTGTTTATTATGCAGACTGAAAATGAAATAGTACTAATATGCAAGTGTGACTCGGTGTTGATTGACAGGTTGCTCCCAAATGCTTTTCTCCTTGAACTCTGGCTCGTATCAGCTATGTACCTACGCGAAAGACAAAAATCCAACGCGCTAAGCAATGCTTAGTGGCGTCCATTCTTTCTCCATACATTCTCAATATATATATATATATATATATATATATATATATATATATATATATATATATATATATATATATATATATATATATATATATATATATATATATATATATATTTCCCTATATAGATTTGGGTTCTAATAAGAAGACCTCTTATTGTAGGAAGTGAGAATTAATCACATCCGTCCATTAAGATAGGATCTCTCGTATATTTAGAATTAAATCTGCTTTAATAGGAAGGGTATATTAGTATTCTATTCCATGCAGTTATTTAGGGAACGGTTCATACGTGTTCCACTACATTAATTTATAGATTTTTTTATTTACGTAGAAGGAAACGTCCATTTTCTTCTCCACTAATTCAGCATGGTTTTCAATCCCTTTCATTGACGGACATTCATTCTCTCCTAAACCATCTTCTTCATCATTCTCGATTCTATGCTTCAGACATGGAATTTGGTACGTATCTCGTTTTTATGGACCACGAAAAAAACATGCACTTCTGTATACTATGTATGCTATTGTATCTAACTGTAAGAATTTGTAGGTGAATCAAGTTACTGTCAAGTATCTCCGGGGCTGACTAAATACTGGATTCCCGAGTGCACTGATGAATGTAAACCCGTCGTTGGCATGAAATTCAAATCATTGGAAGATGGATTTGAATTCTACAAACAATATGCATCATTATGCGGATTTAGTATTCGATACTCGTCATCCAATAGAGACAAAAGAGGCTTTTTAGTGCTGAAGTACGTTGTGTGTAACCGTGAAGGATTTAAACCCAAGAAAAATACTGCTAATGAAGTCAGTTTGCCGACAGAGCCAAATATGTCAAATGCAACGAACAGTGTGGCTATTGATCCTGAATATAATGAATGCATGGAAGAACCTTCTTGTGGTGAGGCTTCAAACAAAAAATCAGATGAAATTAGTGCAAAGAAAAGAAAACGAGTTTCTACAAGAAATGGTTGTAGAGCATGCATTGTTTTTAAATATAGTGGTTATGGTTGTTTTTCAATCTTTAAGTTTGAAGAACGTCATACCCATCGTATGTCCTCTGAGATTCATAAGCAATTTCTGAAGGTGAACCGGAGTCTTGATTTTGGGCACATGAAATTTGTTATGAATTGTGCGAAAGCAAATATTGGCCCGAAAAAGTCATACCGGTTGTATAAAGAGTCTGTTGGTGCATATAGTCATATTGGTGCCACAGCAGTCGATTTTAAAAACTTCAAAAGAAATCTAAAGGCCTATGTTGAAGGCGTGGATGCACAAATGTTGATTGATAAATTATTTCGCAAGGTTGAAGTGTGTTCTTCTTTTTTCTTCGACTACGATGTTGATGAAAGCGATCAATTGACAAGAATTTTCTGGGCAGATCCAACATGTAGGAAGAATTATTCTTATTTTGGTGATGTTGTATCATTTGATGCCACATATGGCACGAACAGGTATAACAGCTACAATGCACGTAATATCTATACTCATGCACTTTTTTAAATAAATAATGCATATTAAATTACATTTCAGGTACAGTTTGGTCTTCGTGCCCTTCACCGGGGTAGACAATCATAAGAAGTGCATTACCTTTGCGGCTGGTCTATTAGCAAAAGAGGACGTAGAGTCATATGTTTGGCTTTTGACTCGTTTTATCAAGGCAATGGGTCGTCAACCGGCTTGCGTTATAACTGATCAAGATCCGTCTATGCGTATAGCTATTGAGAAGGTACTTCCTGAATCTCGACATCGGTATTGCATGTGGCACATAATGGAAAAGGTAACAAAAAAGGTTGGCCCTGTGCTTAGTAAGAATGTTGATTTCATGTCAAGACTTAATGGTGTTGTGTGGAGTCGCTATCTTGAACCAGTAGCATTTGAGGATAAATGGCAATCTGTTATGGAAGATTTTGACCTCATGAATCATGAATGGTTTTCTCAACTATTTGAGCTAAGGCAATTCTGGATTCCTTCTTATTTTAGGGATATTTTCATGGCCGGTTTGCTTCGGACTACTTCACGGTCTGAAAGCGAAAATAACTTTTTTCGTGAATTCTCAAACCCACACTTTAGTCTCATTTAATTTTATATGCAATTTGAAAGTGCAATGGATGCCCAACGTCACAAACAAGATAAACTAAATTCTGATTCAGAATGTTACATCCCTGTTTTCAAGACTCCATTACTCATTGAAAAACATGCTTCAGAGGTATACTCCCTATCAATTTTTTATGATGTACAAACTGAAATTGCTTCAGCTTGTTTTGGGTGTCGTGTCATTAGCATCCATGAAAAAAGTGGGATATTGGAGTATGTTATTACTGATGATCGTGACCTGACATTCACTGTGCAACGGAATGCAAATGATGTCGAAGTTAATTGTACTTGCAAACATTTCTTGCGGATGGGGTTAGTTTGTAGGCACATGTTTGTCGTTTTGAAAGACCTTAAATTGGACCGTATACCTGAACAATATGTTTGTAACCGTTGGAGTAAAAAGGAGTTCTTACATCCATTATTTGATATTGCCGACATGGGTGCGGATGCATCAAATGGGTCTCAAGAAACAAGTAATGTATTGAAAGAGGTGTGGGCTGATTTTCACACTTGTGTTGCTTTGGCAGAAAAACACACAGAAAGAATGAAGAGTTTTGCAGAATTTCTTAAACAACAAAAGGAAATACTTTTATTAGCTGATCAAGGTGATGCTAGTCCTACAACAAATGAAGGCATGATTGCATCTTTTTACGGATCTGTTGCACCTTCAGTTGTCAAAGTATTAGCACCTCAACAAGCAAAGAATAAGGGATCCGGAAAGAGAATCAAAGGGGCAAAGGAGTTGTCAATGGAAGAAAAAAAACGACCAAAAAGATTGTGTAGATCATGCAATGAAATGTGTAACCATGATAGTAGAAATTGTCCTTTGAATAAACAAGTTTAAATCAATTCTAGATGCACTTGTATTTTTTTTGGCTAAATTTCGGATACTATTTTGTGTTGTTATAAATATGTCAAGTGTTTATTCATGTTTTCACATTTGTTTAATTTGAAAATATGTGTCCATTTAGTTTAATTTAATTTTATATAATAATAATAATAATAATAATTACTTAATAGCAGTGCACAATGTAAACGCATCACAACATTATAATCTACCTTGTAAACCTGTCACTGAAATTTAAAAATTACCACCTCAACTGCATTGTAAAAAAACCTTTCCTATTTCCGACATGTCAAAAGGTTCTGTGTGTTCTGATTTATTTGTTTTGTATTACGAGTGCACGAACTGAAATTAATTGTGCAGTATAACACAACCTTGTTGCATAAACCGACACAACTTATAATACAAGTAGCTATCCTGATTCTATTAAACCATGCTAATCTATATTGCAAATCTCTCCCTCAAATTGAAATTTTACAATCTCAACTTCATTGTATTCAAAAGAGTTCAAATTCCAAAAAGGTGAAAAGGTTGTTTCTTTCTCATTTCTTTCTTTCTCATTTACGTAGTATTTCTTATATTGTATTACTTGTGCACGACCTATACCAAATTGTGCAGTATAACAACTCGTTTCAGCATATGTTTCACGTGCTTATAATACCCAAAAAACTACCAATAATAGCAAACTAACTGTAATCCAAAAACAATGTAAGTAAAAAAAGAACCACAACCACAAAATTTAAGTCATTCAAAACAACGAAAAATTAAATATTGTTTAACTTCAACACCTTCTACATTATACTTAAAGCCTTCCTCAAATCTTTGCAACCTTTTTTCCGTCCTTCTTTTTCTTTGCAAACTCCCTTGCTTTCATAAAATTTTGCAATTTCAACTCATTGGCATCTGCGCACAGTATGGCTGACACATACTTAACTCTCAAAGCAGCAATCTGCCTCTTGTCACCTTTCCTCAGCCCACACTCCCATCCCTGTAATCCGTCACCTTTATAAGTTTCCATGTGGCGCATGCAGAATATCCCGTAATCATGTATATTCCTCCCATCCTTCCACTTTATGTCCAATCTTTTTGGTGTCAAATTTGCAATGTTTACTGCCTTTGCGTCCGCATTTTTAAACTTTAGATACTGAATCAGCATAGCGAGCTACACATATTGTAAATCCCAATCACACATATATACAAACAAATCATCTACCATTTACAATATCTCAAAGAATATATATAAATTCTCACCGTTGAATCAGGCATAGCTCCATATTTGTCCTTCATTCCCCTTCTTCCTGACCAGTTATCCAAAATGTCCATTCGTTTGGATTTTATGTTCACACATATCACATACATATGTTCATGTTGCACTACTGGAACAAATATCTGCACATTACAAGATATTAGTACATCCAACATAGAACTTGTAACATTAACACACGGTATGTAACACTCACCATGTCAATATCATTCAATGTCACATATTCGTTCATACAAATTAGTGCGTCATCGACTCCATCACTAAACAACTTGAAAGCTTCATTTGGGTCCACCTTCACAGCATCTTGTGTGTACAGCTGAATTGACATTGACAAATGCACTTTTTGAGAATGTGACTTACACATAATATCTACACAAAAGTAATGTACTTACACAGGGATATGGTCTGGTGAATAGTCTACAGGGTGAATCACTGCTACGCTTTCGTTCTTTGCTATTTAAAACCCTAGCCCAACATTCAATTACCATGTTGTCAATATGTCCATTTTCTCGCAGGCACATAAACTTCTGTCGTTCCACCATCAGGTCTTTGTTCTTGAACACAATTTCATTCCTGACAATCAAAAAGTTTATACTTTAACCCATTGAATAATGATAAATTGTTTATCCATTTATGTATGTCATACAACATGCTGTTTAATCATTTTCATATTACTTGTCCGCTGTTTCATCAATCAATAGCCACCCAGACATAGCTCTTTCCATCACAGACCACGGCTCATTAGGATCCACTGTCCGAGTATAGAATGGTGATTTCATCACATCTGCCTCCTTTGCATTTCTCTTCCTCCTCTCACATACCTCTGCTTCTGGTTTTTCCCCCTGAAATTTAGTAATAGAGATAACATTATTATATCTCTTACATTAGCTCCATAGTTGTTTAATAACTTGTATACATTATTGCTCAGTATTTTTTCCCCACACCTCTATCACCTTTTCAACTTCAGTAGTTTGTACTTTCACATTCTGCTCTGCCTCCTTCAAACAAAAAATGACAATTTCAATTAACATTTTCCAAGATTTAGGTTAAAATAAAATACTAATCAAGTCATACCACTAACTGTTCATCTTCTTTGCCATTGCCAGTGGCTGCCACCATTTCAACTTCAGGATGATGTTGTTCCATCTACTTGATACATTTATTTCAATTAACAATTTATATAAATACACTTACACAAACAAATTAACAAGTGTTCACTTTTCTTAAATCTGTTACCTGTTGCACATTATTATTCTCTTCCTGAACAATTGTTCCAACCTCATGAATTATTGCCTCAACATGCATGTGTGCAACCTGCCCAACACCTTCATCTTGCGTCATTCCTAGACTGAAAGTAGGCACATCGTGCATCATCTTTGTGTATTCTTTCCTCTTTAGAAAGGCTTTTGCGGCAGCATCCAACATTTCGAGGTTGCTAGGATTCGACCAAAATACTTCATCAGCATTCACCTCCTGGTCATGTAACCCTGGATTCGCATTAAGCACAGGTGAATGGTTTTCAGCCAGGCCCATGAGTTTTTGGGCTGTTTCCATTATTTTTTTGAAGTTCTCATTGAGCAACAGTGTAGTTGGGGCCTCCTGCACCAGATTTATTATGTCGATTGTAATAGTCGCCAGTGAGTCTGTTTTTTCAGCCAATTTGGAAAGCAACTCCTGCAAACATTACATTTTAAACATTACATGGAAAGTTTTTATTGTGTTAAGCACTTTATATCAACCTCTCATGAATGTGAACTTACCTCTTCACTTATTATTTCTCCTGAACAGTCCTCAATTTCTGCCCTCACGTTTTCACCTTTTCCTTTATCATGTGCACTCTTTGATTTATTAGATGCACCTTCTGCCATGCACAACTTCAACTGCTCATCTATGTATCCTTGACCAAACCCTCCAGCCTTAATTTCTGCATTTTCTCTTGCCCTCAACAATGCTGTTGTCCACCCAGAAATTCCTGGGATCAACCTGTCAAAAGCTCTCTTATACAACACAACTCGATCAACATAGAATACCTGCACATTTAATCAATTACACTACTTTAATACTGAATATCAATAATTTTAAGCTTACACTTTAACGTATTATATAACTTACCAGCAAGAACACCAGTGGCCCTGTGAAGCTCTTGTCTTTGTTCTTCTCCCATGCCACTCTATTTTCAATCAAACTTGACATGGTGTACTCGCACCAATTCATGTTTTTCACTGCACTTTCATCCTCCAATTGGCTTATGATTTGATATTTTACATAACCATTTTGACAGCTATCGAGCAGGACTGATATCACTAGTACCAAAAAGTTCCTGATAAACCAGATTCCACCATCCGTACACTTGAGCATTGCCACACAAACCTCTGAAGGAGTTATTTGATGTTCTTTTTTCTGAAACATTGCTCTCCACTCACCCAAAATTTCACTTTTGCCATTTCTATTTTTCTTTACAATCACTTCTTTCCCCCTCGGAAAACCCAACACACATTCAACGTCCTCTTCTTTTATATGCACATTGCTTTTATCTGCAATGGTTAGTTTACAGTTCTTGGGGTTGAATGCATCCACAACCCAATATGCAAGTTTTGAAGGCAGCTCTGTTATTTGTAAGTGCAAGATGCTTCCAAAACCTATCTTTTCTACAACCTCCTTTTGCTTTTCACTCATTTCTTGAACGGCCCTTACTAGTACGCAAGGAGAAGATCTAGTTGTCAACGTCTTGAATCCTTCCTTTAGTATCCTTAATTTTCCTTTCTTTTTTTTGGTCACTTCCTCTCTGCCCTTACTCACATTTCCACCCTCTTTCTGCACAATTGGTTCTGGAGGCGATTCGAAATCATCATCACTATCGGTATTCTTCTCACCCACATTACATGTTCCATCTTCGTCTACAGTTGCACTTTCACACGATGCCAAATTCCCTTTTGTTTTCAATAACCTTGTACTTCGCCTACGCTTGCCTTTGTCACAACGCCTGACATGAATATATTGTGCATTCGTAGTGACCTGGACTCTTTCAATCCGCATTTCACCTGTCAGACGCCAACAATTTTTCAAAGTTCGTCATGTTCTGCACAATCACCATCTATTCATGCATTTCTTATCATATAAACTTACCACCACAACACTTTTTTTTCGTTTCTCTAAATCTAGGTTTTCATACACTTCTATGTTAATTTACTGCACATTAGATCCATAAACATTATAAGTAAAACACATTTAACTCTTCCTGAAACCCATTAACCATATATAAATACATTTACGTTGCTACAATACATAAAAATAAATTCTAATGCACGATTCTTACTCATTAATGCATTATACCATGGTTTCAACTAAAATGTACGATCTCCATCTCAAGATAACTCCTAAACACACATGCACTTCAGTTGTCAACTAATACATTTGAAATCAAGTCTTTTTGAAACCCATTAACTATAAATCATTACCTTTAGTTCTCTACAATACTAAACACGAAACACTTCTCATACACAATTGTTACTCATTAATGCACTGTACAATTAATTCAACTAGACTCTAAAATCTGCAACTCCAGATAACTCCCAAACACACATGCATTTCAACTGTCATCTAATGCATTCGAAATAAATAGAAAACCGTAAACACAAATTTATTCCCAGTGCTGTCAAACTACAACAACTCACCTTCCATGGCTGACACGGCTGCCACATTTTCGTTCCTCATCAAGTGTTCTTCTTGGAGAGCACTCATCTTCACCCTTGTACTGCACTTGTTTCGTAGTTTCGTCTAATATCAGTCGACGGGGAGGTGTGAGTGCACAATAAAGGTAAGAGATTCCTAATTTGAAATTTTTTAATTTTGCAACTTCAGTTACTGCCATTAGTGGGTTCGTAGATTTAGCAGATTTCTCGGGAAGTGGAAGCCGGAAGACCGAATTCCCATAAATGGTACTTCCTAAAAGTACAATCTTACCCTTTCAACTCCATCCGTATGCTTCTTTTTTTATGTGAGATGTCATCTCATGTGCACGTGTGCAGTTTAATCTAGCATGCTCCGTACCATTCCATCCGTACGTTTCAAAAGATAAGCGTCTATGATGACTTCTCACTTCCTACGATAAGAGCTCTTCTCACTATAACCCTCCCCTATATATATATATATATATATATATATATATATATATATATATATATATATATATATATATATATATATATATATATATATATATATATATATATATAGGGTGCGGTTCCGGTGAGAACACCCTCTTAGGAGAGGGAGAAAGATTAAAATCCAACCATTGATTAATTGTATCCTACGGCTTGTGTTACAAGAGAATTAATACTCCCGTCCACTATTTGCGGCTAAGTGTTGGAGTTTTAAAAGGTAATGCTTCATTACAATTATTATGTAGGGGTTCAATAGTAATATTACATGTGAGTGATTGACACGTATGGAAAATTAATTCTGTGATGATTAGTTCCCATATCCTAGAAATGTGGATTTTTAAATTATTTTCCTTAAAAAGCTCCTTAGTTTAATTGGGTTCACATACATTAGGCTAAAATATATCTACCGGCCATAATGGATCCTCTTCGGAAGTTACCGTGATTAAGATTACTAGAACTCTAGAAGTTACCTTAATTAAGCTTACTAGAAGCTTTAAAATGCACTTTAGTTATTTGGTAGATGTAATATTATTTAAATAGCTATGCACTTATTTGTAATGCAATCTTTTATTTTGTGTTAGGGGAGTTTGATCATTTAATTAATATATGATTGTAGTGAATTGATATTAGTACAATTTTTTTTGCGCGTATTATGCACTTTTATTTGAAACATTGTGCATCTATTTTAAGCACTTTTACACCTGATGCACAATAGCATCATGCAGATGCACATTTAGATAATTTACACTACAATTAATCAGTCATTCACTTTTATGATACAATTGTTGCACATTCTGCACTAAAATTATACAATCTTGATTTTTAAGGTGCATATTGCACCTTGTACATATGATGCACTATAGTGCACTATTAAATGTATTATTAAAAAGAGGTTTAACGTGTAAAATTATAATTAATTTGTTCAAATTTTCGTGCACAATAGTCCTTATCTAATGCACTGTGCATTAGATAAGGACTATTGTGCATTAGATTGAAAATTTGGGCGGTTCAGATTAATTTTCAATTTACACGTCAAGAGTCCTTTTTTAGATTTCAAATTTTTTTACTCCTATTTAAGTAATTCTCTCTAATACATAATAATAATAATAATAATAATAATAATAATAATAATAATAATAATAATAATAATAATAATAATAATAATAATAATAATAATAATAATAATAATAATAATAATAATAATAATAATAATAATAATAATAATAATAATAATAATAATAATAATAATAATAATAATAATAATAATAATAATAATAATAATAATAATAATAATAATAATAATAATAATAATAATAATAATAATGATTGTACATGAAACTAAAGACACACATTAATATAAATTAAAAATGCAGCAACCCTGAAAGGTATAAATTATGTAATATAATGGATTATAAAAATTGTAGCACGTAAAATTAGAAAGAAACAAATTAAACAAAGGAACAATAATGGAAATAGATAACTCCTAGCTAATGGATAAGAAGAGAGCATTAAATGCAGCAAAAAAAATAGGGATAAACTATACGGTTGCAATGAAGGAGTAAAATAAGGAAACATAGTAAAATGTCATATTAGCCCAAAGAGAGTATACGTGATCCTCCCTAAAACAAGATTAATTCAATGACTAAGATCTATTCTTGTTTCCTCTTCTAAGATTAAGTTCTCACATGAACCTAAATCTATATATATATATATATATATATATATATATATATATATATATATATATATATATATATATATATATTATAATTTAAAATAACAACACAAATAATTAACTTGTATCAAAGAAAATACATTTCTCCAAATTGATTTCATCCGTTAACTAGTAAATCTCAAAAGAGTACATTATGCTTTCAGTAGATATTCAAAACATTTAATAATATGTATTCAAAAAGAAACTTTTTAGTTAAATTCGTACTGGATGGTAAATCACAACTAATTCAATATATTCTTTAATAGCTAATTATAAACCAGATTTAATATGTACTAAATTCATTTTTTTTTTGCTTCATTTGCATGTTCACCTTCATCTGTCAGGAATGTTATGAGATTGATCGAATTAGATACTCCTAAATATATAATATCCTTTCATTTGCAGCAACTATTTCAATTTATCCCATTTTGTTCAAATTAGCTAATTTAATATATTTCTAAATGCATAATACCCTGACTAAGATTCCACTCTTTAGGTAAAGAGTTAATATCTCGTAATTTCCTTCATAGTTTTCAAAGCGGTATTCAATGTATACTTTATTTAAAGACTTAATCTCGAAATTTTCTTTACGAGATATAGATCAATAATCAAGTATAATCATAACTTCATCAGGATATTAAGCGTAAAATCATAACTTTATTCTACCTTAATTTATCTCACCGTCATAGTATTCAACGTTAATTAGCTTATTTCATTTCAGAATAAATATTTCAATGAGGCAAAATATAATCCTTCAATTAGATTTTTAATATTACTTCTTCTTTCATTTTTATATTCATATTATTCTTTCATTTTCATAATTCTATTTTTGCATTTTCCCTTTTATTCTTTCTGCCTCCATTTTCACATATCCATATCCTAATTCAAGTTCACATGAACAATATCATAGCTTGCTGTAATTCAATATTCCATTCAACATTATTGTTGTCTCATTTCAACTTCCATTTGCTCAATTTCATCTTTTGCTCAATTTAATTCTCTATCACATTTGTCCGTTTTCACACTTTTTATTCTTTTATTGAGTTTCTGGAATTCTAGTCCTTAGTTTAATGGACTGGATAAACGTGACATTCCTCATCTGGCACTGTCCACTCCGTGGCTGCGGACCATCTGAGTAGTAACGACACTGACCTTTGTGTGGGTCAGGCCTTTCGTTTGGGTACTGTCCACTCTGTGGTTGCGGACCCGAAACGATCAAAGTTCAAGATTTGGGTACTGTCCACTCCGTGGTTGCGGACCCATAATTTAACGTAATAATTCGGGTACTGTCCACTCCGTGGCTGCGGACCCGTAATTAATCGATTAAATTCTACGGCCGTATTAACTATCCCTATTGGCATGCCAACCTATCCGAATCCAGAAACGAGGTTTCGAATTCCATTTGTTTTTATTTATATTGAATGCCAAACTATTATGATTATCGGCTCTCATTTAAAATAACATCATTATAATCATCTAAAATTAACATTACTTATATTTGTTCAAATATAAGTAATATATCTGAGTTGAATAAGTTTTACATAAATAAATTTATGATGCATCGCAACACTATAAGTATTCAAGTTCGTGTTACCTCGTTATATGTATAGAAGTCATAAAGGTCCGGATTTATATAATTATACAGATTATTTAATTTAATTTTATCCTCGGTACACATATGCAAATAATTTAACAATATTTCTACTATTTATATGATTGATTGAAAATCATTTTATAATATTAGTAAAATGATTCGTTGTTACTGTTTATATATGCATATTAGCTATTACTTATCATTATAAATTGTCTAATTTAAACTTGATACATAAGAACGTAAAACATGAGATTCTCTTCACAAAAGTTAACTTAAGTGTTTCGTACTATTACGTAGGAGTCTAATCAAAACATTATATATGTTTCTGGTTAAAGAATTTAGTTTACTTCTAAATATATATAAAAATAACAGTTATAATAATATAACAACTTCTTCAATTCAAGGCTGATAGTATATAGTTATCTAAATAGAGCATAATGGAGTAAACAATAAAACCAATTAAGAAGATACAAATCAATTAAATAGAACAATGTATTGAACTTTTAGAACATGTACTCCCTCCGTCCCAGAAAATTCTTCCTAGTTTGACTTGGATCGGAGTTTAAGAAAGTGGGAATAAAGTGGAAATGTGTGGTTGTAATTGTGTAAGAAAAAGGTGAAATGAATGTGAGCCACACAAATAATCAAAAAGGTGAAGTTGGAAGAATTTTCTGGGACGTCCCAAAAAGGAAAGTTGGAAGAATTTTCTGGAACGGAGGGAGTATAAAATAATATTAAAATTTAGGAAAAAGAATGAACATAGACCTTAAACTTGTAGCAAGATTTTCTCCTTATTTTCCCTTAGTTTTTCCCCTATTTTTCTTCCATTATATTTCCTTCCTCTCTTCCTCTCATTTCTGCCTCACGTCTCTCTCATAGTCTCATTCTACTTTCTTTTCTTCCTCCACATTCCTCTTCTCTTTAGTCGTACCATCTTCTTATGTTAGGGAATCTTATATAGTGTCTAAGCCACTTTAATTATTTAATTAAATATTCTTGTATTTGATATAATAATTGCTCTGTCCAATATTGGCTTGTATAGCATGCATGCCGTTTGTTTTATTGTTCAAGCATAGGGTCGAGTGTCATGGTTTGCACATAAAGTTTGTAGTTGATGCCATGTGTAATGGTTGCATGTTAATCATTTATGTTTTCTATTTAAATACATTTAGTTGTTGATAGCCAAATGTCCAAGAAAATTCAGAGTTTGTTCCCTTCTACTTTATTTCGTATGCATGGATTTCTATCTAGTATGCATGCCCTAGGATATTTGTAGTCACTGACTTTTTTTCTTTTCGTTTCTCTCTATTAGTTTACTAGATAATTATAATTTTTGAATCATGTTTTTTTAAAAATCGTATATCTAAAGATGACTTGATTTGTTGCATTTTCTGTTCAATTTAATCTTGTAATCATAATTTATTTCTACGTAGTTGTTTAGTTCTACGTATTAAATTGTCACTTATCCAAAATCTTTAGAGTAAATTTTTAAACCATCACTTCCAGCCTAGCTGGTTGTGAGGTTATCCTTGCATAGGAGAGGTCTCGTGTTCGAGTCCCACTAGCACCAGTGGAACTATGCTCCCCCAAAAAACCCTTCAAGTGGTAGGGCCAAGCGGTGTATACTAACCCGTAGGGCCAAGCCAAAGTTGGGTTTCTGGGGTAAGGGGCCGTGAAAGCGGTGGAGCTAGTCACTATAAAAAGTTTACCCATACCTTAGTTTTAACCGGTGGGCGTAGCTCAACTGGTAGCAAGGGAGTGCCACAAGGGTTAGGTCTCGGGTTCGAATCCCGGCAACTGCGATGAGGGGTTACTATGCTGAAAAATGCATAGGGTCTCTGCAAGTACCGGGGACAGAGCCTCACTCTCTATCTGTCAGATTGTGATTATAGTCCAATTTACATCCTCCCATCGTGCCGTCCGGTCGGTGGTGGGGGGCCCTCAGGGATGGGGTGTCATCCTTTTTTTAGAGTAAATTTTTATCTTAATAAATTTCATTTATTTACTTCCCCTTTTTTTAAATTATAAAGTGTATAAAATTGAGGGTGTTACATGATTCCTTGATGGTATACACATCTTGCCATGGATAAGATGATCAGAGCATGCCCGAGCATGGTTGCAATCAAGAATATAAAAGCTCTGATCTGTTAAATCAAAGTAACACCACCTGGAAGCGTTGTCTCTGGATGCAGGGCATCAGACAAATGCAGCCTTCAAGGTCCACCCAGGCCATCATGTTAGGAATTCGATAAAATGTGGCTCTTATATGATACTCCGTATCATTTAATACTCGCTCCGTCCCAGAAAATTCTTCCAACTTTCCTTTTTGGGACGTCCCAGAAAATTCTTCCAACTTCACCTTTTTGATTATTTGTGTGGCTCACATTCATTTCACCTTTTTCTTACACAACTACAACCACACATTTCCACTTTATTCCCACTTTCTTAAACTCCGATCCAAGTCAAACTAGGAAGAATTTTCTGGGACGGAGGGAGTATTAAATTAACATACTTAAAGAGTTAAAGATGTTGATGTCAAGTCATATTTTTATCTATTATCCTTATTTTGATCATGTATTAGGTGTTATTTATTTTTGTTAATATATCAATATTTTAGCATTAAATTACTTTTTTCAGTTCTAGTTTTTGTGCAATTGATAAATTTCTACTTTCGTATTTGTAAGTTTTAGGACTCCAAAATCTTTTTTGTTGTTGAAATGAGAGAAGTAAGATGTTTTTGAATATCTTTATTTATTACTACTATTAAATATTTATAATAGCTCTAGGAAAACTAAAATAAAGGATAAAAATCAAAACGTGTTTACCCGCCTAAACCCCGCTTAAGTTCGTCTAGGCTCCAAAGGCTTGACTGTGCTGTCTCGACAAATTTTACGCCTTTTAGAACATTGCTTATAAGTATCAAAGAAGTAAGAGAGATCTCCATAATAGTGGCCGTTATTGGAATGTGACCAAGCAAAGTATCATAAATATTCCAAAATCTATACACAAAGTATTTTCCAAATCAAATAACCAAGGTACCCCCATCATGGTATCTTTTTAATCTCACTCTATCTATTTAACCACAATATCTTGGAGAAGAAAAGAAATCTAAACAATCGTATATGGATCTCTGAAATGGTAGACCTGGAATGCAATTGTTCCTCACATCAAGAACCCCACTAGCAACCAGGCCCATACAAACAGGCCCAATTTGACTGAAATAATTGTCCGCTAAACACAAACTCGTTAAATTCCCAAGCCCACAAACCTCCTCCGGCACATTCCCGTACATCAGGTTTCCGGCGAAACTCAAAACTTCAGCCTTCTCCAGCTGCCCGAACGAGAAAGGTAACGGTCCGGTCAACCGGTTGCTGCTCGCGTCAATGACCAAAATATCCTCCGAAAACCCGATCTCATAAGGGAGGCACCCACTGAACGTGTTATTAAGGAGCAAAACCTCGGAAGCACCCGACAATGCCGCCGAGATGCTGCCCGGAATCTGACCGGCGAACTTGTTGTTGGCTAAGGAGAGATAGTGGTATCGGGCAGCGAAAAAGTCGGGCAGCCCATCCGTAAATTCGTTGTTGTTAAGGAACAAGGCGTCGAGCTCCATCGTGAAAAGCTCCGGCGGGACAGAGCCGGTGAAAGAATTGAAACGGAGGTCCAAGAAAGACAGAGTCTTTACGGCAAGAATCGAAACCGGAAACTGCCCGGAGAGAAGATTGTTACTGAGATCAAGCTCATAAAGGTAGGGCAAATTGGCGGCAAGATCTGGAGAAATGGTCCCAGAGAAATGATTCGAGTTTGCGTGGAAGATGGCCAGGTCAGGTAGCTGATTAAGAAATCCATGGAGGCTCGGGGCTCTGAGATGGAAGCCATTGAAGTCAACGGAGGCTAGAGCGATGGCTGATTTGTTGTCAGGTGGGCTTTCGCAGAAGAAGCCCGTGTAGTTGCAGACCTTTGGGCCGACCCAAGTTTTGGTGACACCCAACGGGTCAGAAGTGATGGTCTTTTTGAATTTCTGGAT
Source organism: Cuscuta epithymum (assembly GCA_945859915.1). Taxonomy (NCBI): domain Eukaryota; kingdom Viridiplantae; phylum Streptophyta; class Magnoliopsida; order Solanales; family Convolvulaceae; genus Cuscuta; species Cuscuta epithymum. The sequence continues at coordinate 2,380,893 of CAMAPF010000108.1, read as the reverse complement.
GACAGGATAAACTTTGGCTATTCTGGGATCTGCAAAAACCAGGTGATGATTCTTGGGAGGTGTTTTCAGGCTGGATTTGCTTCCACTTCCGGCACCGGAGCTGGCACCGGTGCCATTACATCCACAGCCACTTGTTGTTTTGATGAAGAAGGTGGCAGGGAAGAGCAGGAGAAGGGTGAAAGCCAAAAGGTGGAAGCTTTTTGTGACAATAATACAAGTTTTGGTATTAACCATCTCCCTTAGCTCCGGCCAATATATGGTGGGAATTTAGGATGATCGTTTCCCAGAGGAATAGGGAATTGAAGGAGAAAGATTTGAAATGCATGTTCACAGAGATAGAAGATTGCTACTGTATGTATATTTCAAAGGGTGGGCTAAAATTCAACAATCCAGCCGTTTACTATTGGATGCTTGAGAAGTGTAGGCAAGCATTAAAAAGAGGAAGAAGAAGTTGATGGGTATGGGAATGTTATTAAGAAGCAGGGGCGGACCGTAGTAGAGACCTAGGGGCAGTGGCCCCTCCAACAAATTATTTTTTAGTGTATATATATATCAAAAAATAATTTTCGTCCCCCAATTTTTTTTTTTTTTAAGTTACCGTCTTCCCAAGATAAATTTCCTGGGTCCGCCCCTGTTAAGAAGTACTGTGTATTAATTAATTACACCCCATAGTATTAGCTGTAGCTTTAATAAAGAAGAAGAAGAAGTGATATTGTAGCTGTACTATTGGAATTGTGTTGTGTAACATTTAACAATAATGGTCTTACTAGGTGGACATATCATCAATGAATTAATTAAGAACAGCAAGATCTATTTCTTGATATCTTTGAAACGGGCAAATGATCAATCTCTTAAATTTTTGGGACAATTAAGAATTCGCTCCTTGATTCAAGCTGAAAGAATTGGAATCCAACCCTGCATTTTGTTGTGACTATACTCATCAATGATATAATACTCTGCACTCGATAATAAAACAAGTTTGAATCTTAGGCCCAATGGTTAATTTTGGCACATTATAAGGGCCTAAACTAGAAGATAGAGGTTGGGCAATCAAAACTAGTTAGTATTTGCCTTTAAAATATACGGGAAAACTGTCAAATAGGTCCTCGAACTTTCATAAAAGAGTCAATTAAGTCCTTCTATAAGAGGTTCTGTCTGGCCGTCGCGATTTGGGGCAGTTCCCGGTGGAATTTTTTGATGAAATATTTTGAGCATCTTATTCACCAAGTCTAGTTTACTCATACCAAATTTCAGCTAGAAATTCAATCGGGAACACATTCAAATTAATTCTTGAAGATAACTGCGCATTTTTGCGTTCAAGAATTAATTTGAATGTGTTCCCGATTGAATTTTTAGCTGAAATTTGGTATGAGTAAACTAGACATAGTGAATAAGATGCTCAAAAAATTGCATCAAAAAATTCCACCGGAAACTTCCCCAAATCGCGACGGCCGGACAGAACCTCCTATAGAAGGACTTAATTGACCTTTTTATGAAAGCTCGAAGACCTATTTGACAGTTTTACCAAAATATATAGATACAACTTTTTTCTGAATAGGAATTTACTCATAGTCTTCCTAAATAACAGTAAACATTAATCTTCTACCCTTAATATTATATTCTAATTAATTAAATTAATTAATTGCCCCCCTACGTCCGTACTTCCCTTGGGATAGCCGAGGTAGTGTAACACCGCCCCCAAGTATTTGTACTTTATCAAATTATGTATTGAACCCTGAGAAATGAATGAACGCATTTCACGTGATTGTAAATTTTTATCATTTCTTTTACGTGAATAGTAAAATTCACGTGGGGCCCACACTGGAAGTGGGGGCCGCCCGATATTATCGGGATCACATATTATATTCGTTTGGGTCAAGATAATATGTGTATGATGGTGGATATCCTTGTTGGGCCATAGAAATTATGTGAGTAGCCATTTGGGCATATAAGGCCCATTTATCGGTACCGGTGTACTGACAGATAAAAGCCATAATAAATTATGGAGACCGTTAAATTAAAAGTTGGGGGATGGACATTCATTCTTATAGCCAATAATAATTGGAAGAATGATAGATATTTCATTTTACCCGATAAAATAAAATATAGTTAAAACAGTCCGGAAAATACAACTTTCGGGACCGAGTGTACACTCGGGGACACAAAGGGATGACCACCTATCTAAGTGGGGGCCATCCCCACGTTTTATTCTTGCAAATGGAGAGGGGAGCCGCACAAGGAAGAGGGAAGGGAGGCATGAGTTGATTGGGATCAAACAAATAAAAGGAAAAGGGGACCCTCCCATGTTATTATGGTGAGAAATGCCAAAAAGGCATTCTCAATCAACCCCAAACCCATATGCTCGCCCAACCCAGCCAAGAAGAGAGATAAGGTCCCAAAATACTCCATTGTTACCATCCATACACGCACCAAAATCCAGGGAGAAAGGAAGAAGGGAAAAGAGAAGAGAAAAGAGGAGATTAGGTGCGAAAACTTGTGGTTAATAAGGTAATGACTTCATTAATCCCATTTCTTCTCCTTAATCATATTTCATACTCCTAGAGTAGTTCTACACATGTAAAAGTGTAGAATGGGGGTTGAAGGGTTGGTTTATACCCAAAACGAACTTTGAGAACAAAGTTGACGGGTTCGCCGGAAAGTAACCTTTTAGAGGTTATTTGTATGGATATGGGTTTTATGATGATAAAACCTTGTTGTTAACTTGTATAAGGTACTTCGAGGACTTTCACGGAGTTGAAAGGGTCGCCGGAGTTGTCGCCGGAGTTGTTGAAGTTCGCCGGAGTTTCACCGGGGCCAAATCGGGGAGGCTAGAACTTCATAAGCTTCATTAAGGTGAGAAGACGGATATATGCTTTATAACTTTTGCGTGAGGCATGAGATTACCTAAATTAATCAAGAATATGTTTTATGAATTGATTAATGGTATTAAAGCATGTGTTATGTTATGTTAAGAACTATAACAAGGTTGGAAAGCATGAAATGTAGGTTTGACTAGTGAAATGATTATAAATTGATATGTATAATGTTCCAAGGACCAAAACAAGCATTTTTGGATCAAGGACTTCAAGTAGCACATGCATGTAAGATTTCACGTTAATCGGACTTCGTTTGGGCGGTCAAACGGGCGTTGACCGCCAAGTCAACTACAATACCCGACCGGGTATTGGCACATACCCGACCGGGTGTCTGCTGAAAATCTGCCCCAAGGGCTGCTGTCTCCTATACCCGATCAAGTATGGATAGGTACTCGATCGAGTATGCCTTGAAAATTAGCCTTACGGGCTACTGTCTCCTGTACTCGACCGAGTATTGGTGGGTACTCGATCGAGTACTGGGTTATACTCAAAACGGGTAGTTTTTGAGTAGGTTAATGTGGACCGATCAGGTGGGACCCGTCCACGTTGGTGACTAAGGATTGTTATATGACTATAGGACTAGGTGTTGTCCATAGTTAAGTGAATGAAAGGTTAGCCATATCCAGGTTAGGGTTGGTAAGGAATAAAGTTGAGGTTGAGTATCCTCAGGACGGTAAATGATCCTAAAACTCGGTTGAGGTTGAGTATCCTCAGGACGGGTAAACAATCCTAAAACTCGGTTGAGGTTGAGTATCCTCAGGACGGTAAACAATCCTAAAACTCGGTTGAGGTTGAGTATCCTCGGGACGGTAAACAATTCTAAAACTCGGTTGAGGTTGAGCATCCTCAGGACGATAAATGATCCTAAAACTCGGTTGGGGTTGAGTATCCCCGGGACGGTAAACACTCCTGAAACTCGGTAGGATATTATGAAGGTAGAATGTAGCTTGTGAGCTAGGCATTCAGGAATAAAAAGGGAAATGTTGGGTAAGTACCTTATCTCTAAAAGACTTTTTATGAAAAAATGACCTACGGGTCAAGTATTTTACAAGTATATACAGTATGTATTATCTTGGGAAAGGGGGGTAACAATGGTTACACCTATAAATATATGTATCATCCTATTTTTGGGTCTCGTGTCTGAAACATTAGTTATTCCTCATATAGCCTGCTTGTCACTAGTACTTCTATGGAGTACTGACCCCTTCGGGGGCCCTCACATTTTTTCAGGTTAAGGCTAGAGTCCTACTACCTGCACATTTGCCTAGGGTGATTGATCAAGGAGGAAGACGTGGTTCGTGCTTCCATTCTTATTCAAAATTGATAAACTGCTCATGGATATTTTTAACAATGTTTTCTATTAAAACATTTGGGGGCCTGCGAGCCCGTATTTGCCACGTGTGGCTAAGTATCAAACATATTATTTCCGCATTTGTTTGATTGTGATATTGATGTTGATTGTATGTGTTTACTAATCGGTTTGGCAATAGAATCTATCGGACGCCTTGTATGATTTAATAAGAATGAACTATGTTGTTCTTATTGGGTTGTACGGCGGTTGTCTACGTGGCACGGATGCGGTCTGGGGCATGACAGGTAGTGTGTTGATAGCAAGTAGGCCTGGACTCGGGCCGGGTGGCCCGATCCGGAACCGGCCCGAACCGGCACTGTTCCGACCCGGCCCGGTGGCCCGGTCAGTGACCGGTCCGGGTAGGCCCGACCCGCTGGGGGTCCGGTCCGGGCTTGGGCCCCCCAAATCACGAACCGGCCCGGCCGGTTCGGGCCCGGTTCCGGACCTTTTTAATTTTTTTTTTCAATTTTTTTTACTTTTTGGGTTGGGCTGGGTATTTTGGGCCATTTGCGGTGGTTTGGGGGTGAGGGGGAGGGTTGGGGGTTAACTAGGAAAAGAGAAAAAAAATAACTAAGGCCCGGCCCGGAACCGGGGATTACCCGGGCCGGTTCCGGGCCCCCCATTCCTGAACCGGAGGCCCGACCGGGCCTAGGCCCGGCCCGGGCCCGAACCGGCCCGAATCCACCCGGTGGTGGATGGCAAAGTAGTCCGATGGTGGTGGATGCTGCAATGACTGGTGGCGAAGAAAATCTGGAATTTATTTGGGGTTGCCGAAGCTCCACGACCGGTAGTAGACGGCAGTGGTGCATCGTTGGATTGATCATCAAAGTTCCAGCTGGAAGCGATACTGTAGCACTGGGGAGTGGGCATTAGAAAGGATAATAGCTAGAGGAGTATTGTTGTCCAAACACACACAAAACTATTTTGGTAATATTAAACAAATACTCTTATTTTTGCCTTTTTATCATGTTTACTCGTATACTGAGAATTAACTCAAACTAATAATGTAGACATTACACACCCAAATTACCGGTGTCGTAGACAAATTTGGTCATTTTTAAGATAAATTGTATAGGTAATTTGTCTTAAAACAATGTGATAGAATATATTTGTTTTATCACATTTGCAAAAGTAGTCACACATTTTTGGGATTAAGTTTCAATTTAGTAATATTCAAGAAAAAATGCCTATAATCTTTTCCAAATTTTAATGGTATCACCAAGAATTTGGCACAAAAGTTGAGTCAAATTGTATGTGACCCAGACAATTTGAACGTAGACACTAGCTTATTTACGTGTACAAATGGATTTTTTCTTGGCAATAACAGTAACGCGATGAATCTTGAAAAGAGCCAATATATGAGCTAATGTTCATTCCTAACGGAAAGACATCAGGTGTAGGACAGCCTCTAGCTACAAATGGATGGAAGTACGAAACAGATAAAGAGTGATCACTCAATTACTGTGTGTAACGAAAAGATTCATAACATACTTTACAGTTAGGGGAGAAACTTATATATAGACAATAAAGGTGAATGATACTCTTAACTTTTATATGGAGCTTGTATCTACATGCAATTTTTTAGAACTTCAAACTAGCTACAAATCCTACAATTCCTACAAATGTGTAAAAAAAATCGGCATGCCGCGAACTTCAAGCAACGCCAAAGTATATAGAACTATAGAAGAATGTTTCACACTTTAAATCAAACAAAGTGTTAGGATGTTTAATTTTCTTTTGGAGTGAAATTTGTTGGTCTGGTCTGGTCTGGTCTGATCTGATCTGGTCTGATCTGGTAAACATCTGGTCTCTGTGTATTTTATAACTACGGAAGGCTGGTCTGGTCTGATCTGGTCTGTTCTGATCTGATCTGGTTTGGTCTGGTCTGGTCTGATCTGGTCTGTTCTAGTCTGATCTGGTTTGGTCTGGTCTGGTCTGGGATTGAAACAATCCAAAAGAAAACATCGTTAAACAAATTCGAGTTCGATATCAGTGTGTCGGGCATACAAATGGAGGGTCGGATCTTAGCCGTAATTAACTACCAAATCTTGATGAGAATAGCTAATACGTAGTATGAAGTAATTTTTTTTGAAAGAAGGATAGCTAATATATTACTCCGTGGGACGGAAAATTTATAAAATCGCTTCAAAATCCCTCAAAAAAGAAGAGGGGGTGGTGTGTAGTGTCTACTAACAAAGATGTTTTCAAGTTTCCCTATTTGAAAATTAGAAAAGTAAAAAAAGGAAAAAAAGAAACAACACGTACACCAAAAAAATGTTGTAAAACTAGAGAAAGAAAAATAGGAAAGTGCCTTTATCAAATCTTTTTCCAAAACAAAAAATGGGACGTGTCTCTGTTTTTCTTAATAAATTGGAGAAGTGCGTTTTATTAATTTTCCAAACTTCGAATACGCGGATGTTGTAGTGCTGCTACAATGTATTTACATACTTACATCTAGTAGTGGACCCGTTCCTGCTCTGGCCTCGATTCCGGTCGACAACCGAGCAATCCCTGTCCGGTCAACGAATCAGCGGTCTCTATCTGATCCGGTCCGATAAATGACACGGCGACCCAGTCCCCGTTTTCTTAAAACATTTTTTCGAAGTGAAGAGTTTCAAAAGAGCCGTTGTGATGCAAATCAGTAGGAAAAGAGTTAGTCAAACTAGTTGTTGGGACCGGCCGAGACGGCCGATTTTGGTCCCAAGTTTCCTATACCCGAGACCGGAAATCCTAGTTGTACTACGTCCAATTCCGGATCGGGACCATGCTTTCAATCTTTCAGCTGATCCCAGAACCAGCTGAAAATTTTGACGAAAATGGAAGACTATAAAATGAAAATAGAAAATTGGAGATAGAAAAAATGAAAAATGAAAACATAAGATCGAAGAACGTATAGAAAAGAAAATTGAAAAACGTTTTTGTTAGTAAATGAACCTTAAATGTTTCGGATAATTTTTTTGAGAGTCTGGGCTTGAACTCTAGAAGTAATGAAAATTTGACGATGTATTTTTACTCTAAAGTAATAAATTAATTATTTAAAGTGGTACAAGTAAATCGTTCAAAAAAAAGTGGTACAAGTAAATAATCATATAGCAATGGGGATTCAAATAGGACTCAAATTATTTCTTGGTATATTTTTTTTGTTTTAAATCTGGTTATTAGCTTTTTCGCATTTTAAATGTTGTACCTTTTTTTTGAATAAAGATGTTTTGTTTTGAATTGTTTTTAGTCTCAGACCATACTAGACCAGATCAAATCAGACCAGATCAGACCACACCAAATTTTCATAGTTATAAAATACGGAGTACACGGAGACCAAATATTTACCAGACCAGTTCAGATCATATCAAATCAGACAAGACCAGCAAATTCAAGAGGTTGTTGGCAACACTGTTTTTCGGCTTATCATGTTTATCAGCCAACTCTTTCACCAAACACATAACTTTTGCTTTCGGACGTTGAATTGTGTAATAAGGAGAACAAGTAAGGCTGGAGTTACTTTTTCTGACTATATTGGTAGAAGATACGGTAGATGGCCATTTTACCTAGTTTTACATATTAGTATTTTTTTATTTTATTAGTAAAATGTTATTTAAAAATAATTTTATCTTAAATCAGCAGAATCAGCCAATGCAGCCAATTCAACCATAACTTCATAAATTTTAATAGAATCAGTCGAATCAACCCATTTTCGTGCTACCAAACGGTCTTTTAAAACATCCTAGAGGCGCACGACTGATAACGCATAGACTCATATTGGCTACACATACCAGAATGGGAGTTTCAATTGAAGCACTTCAAAATGACGGTGCCTTATGGGTCAAACAGTCCAATTATAATAAATAAGCACTCACCATATAATTGTATGATTGTGCGTCAACAAAGTTAACTTGTGCCTTGTAACTTATACTCCGTAAGTGCTTCAGTGCTTGGCCTTATGGGTCAAACTATAATTAATTCAGTATAGATCAACTTAATATGAGAAGTTTTATTAATAGATTTATTCATGAGAGATATAACACATGAGTACAGTTAATCTCTTGACGTAGAAAAGTTTTACTAAAGCCTAACATTTATTCATCTTTTGAAATACTTATACTTCTTATTCGAGTGGATTTTGAAGAATATTATGGGTTCGATTGAGATTATGAATTTTGCCTACAATAGTTGTCGTCCTAAGATATTAGATGGGAAAAATGTTGGAAATATGACGACATAAATGTTATATCTTTGAGTTCTCATTTCGAGCACTAAGATAATATGTATAAAATATGAACCGAATGTGGCTTACAATACACCAAAGAACAATTTTTGCATGTTTGGATCTATATCATTTAACGATTTAAATCCATAGTTGTAAAAGATTGTAAAAGTGGTGTATTATTTTATATGAACTTTTGTTCTATTAATAAAATGATTGGTCTTCTTTAGACATTATATGATAAAGGAATGTTGTTCAAGTATCATATAATGTGACTTGAAAAGTATCCCTATCGGAAATCACTTATTCGAGCAAATAAAATTAAATGAGCGTCCCATAAGGATGTTTGGGTTATAATTTCTGGCTATTGAACTGACCATCTGGTTTAGGACAAATGTTCTGATAAGTTTTATTTTATCATTTTTAATGATAAAATAACGTAGAGTTAACTTAAGTTTATTTCGGAATTTCAAAATTCAAATTTTGAACTATCCAATCAGTAAGTTACCTGGTGAAACGGATGCCACTTCAAATATTTTATTATTATAATTCTGATTTCCAGTTTAAAAATTGATAACCCACAGCTCTCTTTCTTCCATGTGTAACGTATGCATGTAAATGCACAATGATAGAACCGTTTGCATTTTAATGCTTCTCTTACCATCACTTGTATTTTGATAACGTACGTTCATGTATAACTAAGGAGAATAGGAGATTATATATTGAAATACTTACTCCACTTCATCTTACACATATAATTTTTCTACGAGTGAGTGATATTCTGTTTTGGACGAGAGCTTTTGAATCCATAGTTTCTTCATAAAGTTATACTTTGTACTCCGTATCTATTTAACGAGTCGACGGCATATTGGGCAACAGTAGAAGGTTTCAGTCAAGGTAGCTACAAGTCTGAAACGAGGTAGGATTATCCTGGGAGCGAGCTAGCCAGATCCGTCCGAATAACTATCGGGATACGGGGGCTATCTTTCTTCAAGGCCAGTCCATTTTAACAGGTGATCCTGCGATAAGTTTTCTTATCCTTACTTGTTATTCATTTTAATTTATTCTAATTATTATTATTATTATTTTCTTTTCTTGCATTTGGCGGTTTGTCTGGTGATTTGTTGAAACTCGGGATTTTTATCTAGTTAAACTCGCAATTTTAATATTATTTTTCTAACAAAAAATACCTACGTAGTATATGTTAGTAAAACTAATTAGAATTCCTAGAATATGACGACACTAGTTTTTTTACTTCCGTATGACTAGTAAGGTTTTTAACTTCCGTATGACTAGTAAGGTTTTTAAAAGAAAGATTCACATAATAGTAAGAATAGTCAATGATCCAAATAACCTCAATTAAAGCGTGTGTATTCCAAATGTATAGGTGGAAGCTTGACTCCGGAAAAGGAAAGAATCAATGGAATCTCTGTTAAATTTAGAAGATGGAGAGAAAATTGGATGAAGCCGATTTTTAAGGAGGATAATTAAGGATATGATTCCAAACCCTAACCTATCAATATCACTCGTCTGCAAACAAAGCAAATGAGGGAAATTACATAGCAACCTCAAGATCGAGAAGCAGGGTAACAGTAAAAATAGCAAGAAGAATATGGAAGATGAAAGTAGTATGTGTCGTCGGGACTAACAACACGGACGTACATGAATGCAAATCGTTGGTGTAAATGGCATGGTGAGTATTTCAATTGATTTTTCATTCCATATATTTAAATGTTGTTCATCTAATGTGTGATCGAATACAAAAGGAAAGCCATAGATGTTGCTTGATTTGGGTGTATTTATGATTTTAAAGTAGAACACACATGATCAATCATGAGCTCATGAGCTTGCCATATGGTTGGGTTTGGAACTGGTATCTCTAGAAACTTATAAATGTGAATGAGGATTACATCCCTTTTGGGAATATAAAATTTGTTGGTGTAATACTTCAGCATAGTATAGCTGTACACTATGTTTCAACCGTTGTACTCATTATTTTATACCGGTATTAATTCTCCATCTCCGTTAAACTAAAGCCCTAACCGTCTGTGTCATCTCCGTTAAGTTTCGAGAGCCCCTCAATCGTCTCCTCAGCCTTTGCCGTTCCTTCCCTATCATCCGTATAAAACAACTCTGTATAAATTAAGCCTCTTAAATTAGGTCGTATATATATATATATATATATATATATATATATATATATATATATATATATATATATATATATATATAGGGGAAAGATCAAGTACAAAGTGTGCTTATTGTGCAAATATTTGTACGATGCACCTTGACGTTATTTGCATTGCATATTGAGGTTCAAAGTATTGCACATTATAAAGTCATAAAAATAGCAGTTGCACATTAAGGTGCAACGAGTTGCACCCTAAAAAGTTGAGTTTTATTACAAAAATGTCACCTTGCTTTTATGTCCTTTGGATCAACTCATCGGACGGTCAAGATGAGTTTGTACTTTGTAAATTAAGAAGACTTTGTATTTGATCTCTATTCTATATATATATATATATATATATATATATATATATATATATATATATATATATATATATATATATATATATATGGGGAAAGATCAAGTACAAATTCTTGAGTTGAATATTATCTCACTATTTTATATTTTATACACATTTCAACCCTATACAATATCCCTACAATATCCAAGGCTTGTGTTGGGCTTTCGGATCTTCGGGACAAAACCTCAACATTGGCGCCGTCTGTGGGAAGCTACACTAAAAGTCCAGACAAAACCGTGATCTAAGCACCATTTTTTCTGGAAAATGGCTAGACTTACTACCGCGACACCGAGTTCTACATCCAGAGGCCGAGGAGGCAATAGATCCTCTGAGGGGTGGTCCATGCAAGGACACGCCAGTGGCAGTGCCACCCGGGAGTTCGAGCAAATCATCCCCCGGGATGTAAGGATGAACCCTCAGTTGATGAGGGAGATGGCGGAGGCCATGCAACGCATGGCGGACGAACAGGAACAGGGCTACACCGATGAAACTCGTGAGCCACCATCCCCGTTGCGTCCCATGCCATCTTTCGACGAAGAGGAGGACATTGAGACCACCATGGCCTCAGTTCATTCCGAGGAACACCGCAGGAACCACTGGAGGGCCCATACCCCCAGACGTGAAGCACCAACCAGCCGAACCCCGTCCGCCCCTCGAAACGGATATAGGGAACCTACCCCCATGGTAGATCCCGTTGGACAACATTTCCAGTATATCCAGAGGGATGGGGAACGCTTCATCCGGAGGAGAGCTGACACATCCGCCCCTCCCCAAAACAGAATGCCGGGATGTGTGGACGCTAGGACACCACATATCCCCCGAACGGCCCAAGACAACGAAATGGCCGAAATGAGAAGGCAGATGACCGAGCTCAGAGAGCAGGTCAATCGGACGCCCCAACAAACCCCGCCAGCACGGGTTGGGATTACTTCTCCCTTTACCAGGGAGATCATGAACGCCGAGATTCTAAGGGACTGCCGTCCCTCGGCGGGCTTAACATACGATGGGGTGGGAGATCCCCACGTACACCTGAGGAGTTACTAGGGTGGCCTCATGCTATTAGGGGCCACCGACGCGGCAATATGCAGGCTGTTCTTCAGTACCCTTCGGGGACCAGCCCAGGAATGGTTCGGAACATTACAACCCGGATCGATCGGGAGCTTTGCGGAGCTATCCACCTTATTCTTAGCTCAGTTCGCCTCCAGCACAACCCCGAAATTACATTTCGGGTATCTGACCAGTGTGAGGCAAGGGCCTAAAGAATCAATCGCCGGGTTCCTCACCAGGTGGAGGACCGAAACCCTGAAGGTGACCGACATGACAGATGAGACTGCCATCCTTCTTTTCACCGATGCCCTTCAGACGGGAGATTTATACAGGGAGCTGAAGAGAAATCCGGGGACCAGCTACCCAGACATCCTGGAAAGGGCCAGGAACCATGCGGCCCTGGAAGAAGAGATCAGGATAAGGGACCGAACGGCCCCGCAACCTCCCACTTCAAGACTGGCAGAACGTTTGGGACCCACACCAGCGGCTGCAGCACCTCATCGAAGGACTACGCGCTTCACCCCCCTAGTCATGTCTATAGCTGGTGTTTTCCATTTGGAACACAACGCCATTCCTCCCCCTACTGACACAAGGCCCGTAATGGGACCTACCCCAAGCTCCTACTGCAGATACCACCAGCGGAATGGGCACCTCACGAAGGATTGCCACGCCCTACATATGGCGATTGAGGACCTGATCCAGAAAGGCTACCTGAGAAAGTATGTCAGTACCAGCCCGAACGACCCTTCCCCCAACAAACGCCCTCCTCGATCCAATAGCTGGAAGCGGGATGCCCAGCGGGATGCAGAGCCAAGTAATGATGCATACCTCCCCCCCACGGAGGAGGCTGAGGGGTCCGGAAACCCGAGAAAAAAGCCAAGGATGGAGGTAAAAGTCATCTTTGGTGGAGGAGAGACCGGGGACACGGCCGCCGAACGTAAGAAATTTGAGCGCAGCCTCTATGTCGCCACTGTAGCTGCACCTCCCACAAAGAAGGGCCGCTTGGAGCCAATTACGTTCGGGGTGGCTGATCTACCCAACTCACCAAGTCCGCACAGGGACGAGCTAGTGGTGAGTATGTGTATAGACAACGCCTTGATCTACCGAGTTCTGGTGGACACGGGGAGTAGTGTGAACGTGCTGTATTTACGCACGTTGGAAAAGATGAAGCTGAAGAAGGACCAGCTGACCAAGCTGAAGACGCTGCTGGCCAGTTTCACCGGCAATGTAATAGAGGCTGAGGGCACCATCCAGCTTCTGGTGGAAATTGGTGATGAAAATCACCGAGCGGCGGTCCGGATGACGTTTGTGGTGGTGGATATTGCATGTGCCCACAACGCCATATTGGGTCGTCCAGGACTAGAAGATTTGGAGGCAATTGCTTCTGTTCGACACTCATGCATCAAGTTCCCAACTGACACTGGAGTAGGAGTGGCCCGAACAGATCCAGCCATAGCCTGAACGTGCTATAGGGAGGCCTTGAAACAAATGACCACCCGGGGACAACGGGTAAACAGCATTGAGGTGCAGACCCGGCGTACGGAGTTTGAAGGACGCCCGAACCAGCTACCCTCCTAGAGTACATCGAGCTTGATTCCCCTCCCGATCGAAAAATTGCGATCGGGGTGGACCTTGAAGGGGAAATCAGGGAATGGGTGATTGCTGTCCTATTGAAATTCCAAGTCCTATTTGCCCGAGGACCCGAAGACATGCCGGGAATTGACCCGGCCCTCATATGCCACAAGTTGGCCGTTCGGCCTGATGCCAGGCCAGTCCAACAGAAGAAAAGATATCAGGCGGCCGAACGGCGGGAATTCACAAGGCAGGAGGTAGCCACCTTACTAAGAATCAGGCACATTAGACCAGTCATCCATGTCGAATGGTTGGCTAATGTGGTCCTTGCTCCAAAAGGATCTACTTGGAGAATGTGTGTGGACTACTCCGACCTGAACAAAGCCTGCCCCATGGACCCCTATCCTGTCCCACGAATAGACCTGCTGGTAGACGAGACAGCAGGGTGTGAACTGCTACATCGTCATGCCGTTCGGGTTGAAAAATGCCATGGCTACGTTCCAGAGAATGATCGGCATGCTTTTCAAAGAGGTGCTAGGGGTAACCATGGAAGCATATGTGGATGACATCCTAATCAAGAGCAGGAAGAAGGAGGATCATGTCCGGGACATGGAAAGGGTCTTCGGGATCATGCAGAAGGCCAACATGAGACTGAATCCAAAAAAGTGCGCCTTCGCGGTCAAGGGGGGCAAATTTTTGGGTTATATGATGAGCGAGCGGGGAATTGAGCCTAATCCTGAGAAAGTAAAGGCAATCATGGACATGGAGGCACCGCAGAACTTGAAAGAAGTTCAGAAGTTGACCGGAAGATTAGCGGCCTTGAGCCGATTTATGGCTAAACTGGCCGATCGTGCCATTCCATTTTTCCAGATAATGAAGAAGGCCAACCCGTTCGAATGGACAGCAGAATGTCAGGCAGCTTTTGAAGAGTTCAAATTGTACCTGTCTTCCCCCTGGTCTTAACTAAAGCAGACCCGGGGGAACATCTCTATATGTATCTGGCTGTGGCTGATCTGGCGGTCAGCTCTGTTTTATTGAAGGAAGATGAGGGTGTTCAGCGCCCTATTTACTTTGTGAGCAAAGCCCTGAACGGGCTAGAAATCATGTACACCTTAATGGAAAAAACCATCTTAGCATTGATTGCTACCATCAAGCGACTGGCACCCTATTTCCAGGCACACCCAGTCACCATCTACACTACCCAGCCCCTGGCCACCATACTGAGAAATCCTATGGCAAGTGGGCGTATCACCAAGTGGTCCCTCCTGATCGGGCAGTATGAAATAGACTTCAGGCCTCGCCCCACGATCAAGGGACAGGCTTTGGCCGACTTCATTGCCGAATGCACTGCCAGATCAACTGAAGAGGGAGCGGACGGAGAAGTACATGACCATTGGTGGGAAATGTATGTGGATGGAGCATCCAGTAACAAAGGCTGTGGTGGGGGTGCTGTGATCACATGCCCCGAGGGGTTCAAGGCATACTACTCCGTACAGTTTGACTTCAAGGTAACCAATAATGAGGCCGAGTATGAAGCCCTTATTGCTGGGTTAAAGTATGCCAAGGCCCTGGGGGCCAGCAGATTAAAAGTCCGTTCGGATAGTCAGCTGGTGGTAAGCCAGATTAATGGATCTGCCGAAGTTAGGGAAGAACGGCTAAAAGCCTACAAAGAACTGGTTGAGGAAGAAATCGGCAGGTTCGAACAGGTTGTACTTGACCAGATTCCCAGAATCGAAAACAGCGAGGCGGATATCCTATCCAAACTAGAATGTGCCGTTCGGGATGATCATGCCCCAGGCATTCCTGCACACATCCAAAGGTTCGCACAGAGAGAAATACTGACCACACCGGCAACAATGGTTCTGCGGGTAGATGCCGTGTCCTATGCCGTCCCAAGCTGGGTCACTGACTTGACAAATTACCTGAAGGATGGGACTTTGCCGAACGATAAAAATGACGTGTACAACCTCACTTGTATACAGCGAAGGGCCCCCATGTTCGAACTAGTGGACGGACAGCTGTACAAAAAGACGTTCGGGGGGCCTTATCTGAAATGCCTTCCCCCCGTTCAAGCGGCAACTGTGATGGAAGAAATTCATGAAGGCATCTGCTCCAGCCATCAGGGACCAAAGACCCTGGCCAGGAAAATCATCCTGCAGGGGTACTATTGGCCAACTATTCAACAGGATTGTTTCGAACACACAAGGAAGTGCAAGGTATGCCAGCTTTACGCACCAGTACCCGGGCGGCCTGCAACTTTTTACACCCCGATGACCATATCGTTACCATTCGCTAGGTGGGGGATTGACTTGCTAGGGCCCCTACCTAATGCGTCCGGAGTAAGGAAATACATCATAGTGGGGATTGATTACTTCACTAAATGGGTGGAAGCCGAACCCCTGGCCAGTATCACGGATTTTCAATGTCAACGTTTCGTTTGGCAAAATATTATATGCAGGTTCGGACTACCCGAACAGGTCATCACGGATAATGGACGACAGTTCGTGAGCAAGAACTTCGAAGAATTCCTCACCAGATGGGGAATTAAGCATTCAAGAGCTTCCGTAGCATATCCGCAGGCGAACTGGCAGGTGTAAAACATGAACAGAACCATCATGCATGGCATAAAGAAGAAACTTGAGGATTATGCGTCAACCTGGCCCGAACAGTTAAACTACGTCTTGTGGACATACAGGACGCCCCCCCAAAACAGCAACTGGGGAGACACCGTTCGCCCTCGCGTACGGATTTCAGGCTAAGGTCCCAACTGAAGTCTTGGTGCCCACTCACAGAACCATCCACTATGATCCTGAACATAATGAGGACAGTCTGCGTGCTGAACTCCACTTCATAGAGGAAAGAAGGGACCTCTCAGCTTTACGAATGGAAGAATATCACCGAGCGACGAAGAGGTATGTGGATAAACAGGCTAAAATCCGTTCGATTGAAGTTGGAGACCTTGTCCTAAGGAATAGAGAGAAAAGCAAACCACTAGAGGGCGGGAAAATGTCGAAGAATTGGGAGGGACCATACCGAGTCTCGAAAAAATACCGGATAGGAACGCTATGCACTTGCGGAAATTTTATCAATAAAAACGGCTGTTGCCACCTCTAAAAAAAAAGGAAAAAAAAAAAAGAAGAGAAAAGAAAAGAGAGGGAGAACAATGCTTCCACAAAGGCCAGAGTTATGAGAAATATTACAAGCCGAACGGCATCAACAAGCCGCACGGCATCACCACAAACTCAGCCAGAAGTCTCACCTTGATCGATAGAGGTCATTCATCTCGATCCATGGGGAGCCATCATCTCAGCACAAAAAAAAAATGTGTGCAGGTTAACCAAGCCCGGACTCAGCTTGGGAGATGGTGTAAAAGATCTCGAGTAGGACGAACTGGGCGGACATCCGAAAATGTAGGGTGGCCGAGCAGGGGATCGGGACTCTGGTCTTAAAATCTTGCCTTGGCCATGCAGCTCGCCCGAACCACGATGTAATAGTTTATTGTGGTGGAACCCGAGCTGTAACCTGGAGGCGAGTCTCCATTTCTGGCAGAGAATAAGGGGGAGACCCGAATTGGGAGCCTTATTCTCAATGGTCCAGGATGGACATCTCAACCTCATGATAGGGATGACCCCGGACGGTAAAACCGACGGTATGCATCGAAATTATGGGCTTGGAAGATGGCAGACACTACACAGACTGTGAAACTGTCTTGCAGCAAGAGGTGATTGCCTTGCGGATAAGGAAAAACACGGATGATAACCCGAACAGGTTACTTCAGCCTTGGGCCTACAAGGCAGCAGACAGCAAGCATTAAACATTGATGACTTACGCGTTCAGGGAACAACCAGTCGACGGTAACAAACCGGACGGCATGCATCTGAAACATGGTGCTCGGGGGCGCAGCAGGCGTTAACATTGATGACTTGCGCGTTCAGGGAACAACCAGTCGACGGTAATAGACCGGACGACATGCATCTGAAACATGGTGCTCGGGGACGCAACAGGCGTTAAACATTATGTCTTGCGCGTTCAGGAAACAAAGAACAACAGACGGAAATCAATCGAACAGCTTGCACCTCAACTTTTGTGTTGGGGACGGGCCGAACAGCTTACATCTCAATCATGATGCTGTGTTGATTGAAAAAAAAAAATTGAGTGTTCGGGAAGCAAGTCATTCGGAAACGGATCAAACTTTATTCTTCGGCACTACTGGCCGGGAATTATACATGAGAAGAAGAAAAGGGGATTACAACAGAGATAACTAAGCTACGGGAGGATCCTTGTTCGGCACGGCATCCGAGTTGGAGTTCGGGGAATTGGCTGAGTCCTTGGCTTTTTGCCTCTTCTCCATCACCCGTTGATAAGCACGGCAGAATAACGGATCAAAGCCTTCCTCCTTGGGGTCAAAGGGTTCATCAAAAGATTCCTTGATCACCTCCAGATTCCGGTCGACCAGCATATCTTGGCACTTGACAAGGGTGTCTTTTGCCAGAGCATTAGCAAATGCAGTCTCGGACGGGGTTTCATCCAGAAGCTTGAGGCCATCGTGTAATGGGTCCTTGCTCTTCTCTAGGAATTCGCCCAGATGCTTGCCAAGGAACTCCCGAGCAGTATTTTCTAGGGCGAGGTTCAGGCCTTTCCCCCTTTGGAAGTCAATCACCGCCTTCTTGGTGATCTTGGAAACATCGGCGGTATAGGGGGCAGGGGGATTCTCCCCCTTGGCCTTCTCAATTTTCAGGCCAGCAGCTTCGGCGACCTTCACCTTGGCATGCAGATCACGGATTTCCCGATCGCGTCGTTGGAGCCTCTGCTCCAGTTCGGCCAGCTCCGCCCTGGCCTTGTCACCCTTGTTGGCTCGATCTTGGAGATCTGCAGCCATTTTCCTAGCAGCAGCCAAAAGGGTTTGGCTCTCGTCCAGCTCCTGATGAAGGAGGGTCATCTCCCGTTCAGCTGCTAAGAAGGCCCGATGATAGTATGTACCGGCCTGTGGAAAAAGAAACAGTAGTAAGAACAAGTCCAAAAAATGTTACAAGAAGAGAGAACTGAACAGTCAAGGGCATACCTTAAGGGACTCAGTGTGGCCTGCTTCAACCAGGTTAGACCAGTGGGTCAGGTTGGTAAAACCTTCACCAGCCTTCAGAGAAGTACCGCACCAAACGGAGGAGGCGATCCGCCCGAACAACGTCCGGCATTCGGCTCGGGGACCCATGGCGGAAAATTCCACCATCAACCGATCGGGGATCGGGAGACTATCAGAAGCAACACCTCCCCTGTTGCCAAGATTCCTTGGAGGGGAGGGGACCGCAGGCATCCTTTCCACAGAAGGGTCCGTTAGATCAATGACATGATCGACCGGGACCAATGCGCTGCTGCTCTCAATTCTTGGCCAGCAAAAGAACCTGGCCGAATAGCCTTCTCCCTTCCCTTGCTGACTATGGCGGTGGAGGAAGGAGTAGGAGCAGGACGCTTTATGGGAACGGGGGGAATCACACCTACAGGAAAGAACGAAGGGAAATGAACAAGAGATTGAAAAATATACCGAACGAACAAAGTAAGGGAAGAAACATACCAATGCCAGCAGCTAGCATCTTAGCGGGAGTCAAGAAAGACCGTAGGTCTTTGGAACCGGCCAGACGGGGCCTTTCGTACTGGCAGAGAATAGCTGCATCCACCCTTGGGGAGGCATCCTGAACGGGGTAGGTGTTCCACCGATCAGGGAAAGGAAGCGGCGACCCCACGTGTACGAACACAAATCGTTCCTCCCATTTCTCCGGCGGGGTGGGGTTGTCGGTGAAGAGCGAACGGCCGGGACGGGCTACAAGCCGCAGGTACCCGGTAGTCCAGTAGGGCTGGACGCCATAGCAGTGCAAAAAGAGGTCGGCGCTAGGGGCAATCCCCAACTCATGGCACCAGACGATAAACCCATTCAGGATCCTATAGGTGCTGGGCACAAACTGTGCCGGCAGTACTGACACCCGGCGGAGGAACTCCACAACGAACGGGTGCAGAGGGAACCGCAAACCGGCGGTCAGGGCGTCCATATGGACTAACACACATCCCGGACGGTGTCGCATGGGATGTTGGATGAACCCCGCATTGAACTGACAGGGTGGAGGTAGTAATTGGCGGAGCGTCTGTTCTGCATCCGCAGGAAGGCGTTGACGTTGCTTCCTAATGCAATGAAAGTTTAGACTGTAACGGGGGGGCCGTTCAGGCATGCCCTTATTATAGATGGCTAGGTCATCTCCCGACTGACATCCATCATCAGGGAGGGGCTGTTCGGGATGAAGTGAGGAAGAAGATCCGTTAGAACCCGACGATCGAGCAGATGTACCTTGATCTTTGGGGTGAGCTTTTCCCCTTGAATGGCGAATCAAAGTGGGTGCCATCTCTTCGGAGTCTGACGAACCAGAAAAGGCAGACATAAAATAACGAGGAAAAATCTAGAGAGAGAAAGCTTGAAAGAATTCAGAAGCAGCAGAAAAAACTGAAACAAAGTAGCTGCATCCTTATATAAGGAAATACAACCGCCAAGAATCCAAATGAATAGCAGACACGTGTCAAGACGGTTGGGAGAAGTTAAGACATCCTTTGGGGTGGGGGAACACCCGAACGAGGTTGAAGTCAACAAAGTTCACGAACCTCTACAGTTAAAAAGGAAAGTGGCTACCAGCGTTTACCCGAACGGGGTAAAAGACACTATGGTTATCTTACATGATCGATAAAAAGATGTTCATAAATCAGGCCCCAAACAGAAAGGGAAGATGCACCAAAATGTAATGTAGAATGATCGGTGTACCCGAATAGTATGGTTATCTTACATGATCGATGAGGAAAGTACAGGAGTTTATACCCCGAACAGATGGGGAGAAAAAAAAAACATGTCTTAACGAGATCATTAAGTCCTAAATTCTGGACTTGACGAAGGGGTGACTCGAATAGGCAAACATGATCGCCATAAATTATGGAGGCAAGTTGAAACAGGAACAAAGCGCATGAAACGTATTACGAAGGCGAATTGATAAGTAAGAAACAAGTATCAAGTACGGTAAAGGGTACAGAGAATGAGCAAACAAAAGTTGTGTATTCATCGGCTCTACTGGCCGGAAAGTACAAAAAAAAATACTGATGCAAAGAAAGAAAGTACAGGTGATGCCTAATCTACTGTCCGGGATGATCTTCACCCTCTTCATCATCTTCTTCATCATCAGCTTCGTCAACGATCTGCACGACCTCCATCCCCAGGGCTCGCCGACACTTTTTCATCTGTGCCATCAGGGCGTTCAGATGACCCGGATGGAGGTCAGAGGGGAAGTCAGAAGATTGCACTGCTCGGCCCATGTGTTTTTCCAGGAGGGGAAGGAGAGGCTGGAGCATATGTTGACAGCCTGAGCTGTAGACCCCTCGGGCGAGATTGTCAGCCCACTCCTTGGTGATAGGGTGCTGATCAAGCACCCTGATCCCCTCCTTCTGGCGCTCTTCTCCGGCCAGTTTCTCCAGATGCCTCCCGAAGACAGTGGGGAGCTGTTCGGTGGCGTATTCTTCCTTCAGAGCCAGAAACTCCTCGGAAGCTTTGAAAGAATCCCGAACGGCAGAAAGATCAACTGTCATTTCAGCCGGGCCATCCAGGATTTGAGGAGGGGCCTCAGAAAACTTGACCTGAGCGGCCTCAGCTGCCGCGATCTTGGCCTGGAGAGAGCCCACCTTGACACGAAGCTCCCCAGCCTCAGCTTCCAGCTTCCTCCGCTCCTCGGCAAAGGCCCGCCGTTCGGCCTCTGCTGCCTGTTCAGCCGTTTCCTTGGCCATCAGTAGGCCTTGTTCCTTGGCCTGCCTGGCCTCTCTGAGTTTCAGGCTGTAGATCCCTACCTGTTGATCGAATACAAGTAAGTTATGAGGACCTGATAAGTTATCAAAACCGAAAAAAGAGGGAGGCAATAAGAAACTACCTTCAGGGCAGCCAAGGCAATACACTCTTCGGCCTCCTCGACCGGCATCGGGGGAACGTTATGCCTATTGAAGAAGCCCGATGTGGACCAAATCTGGCTCGCTGGACAGCCTCCCCTTTCCAGCATTCCATGAGCAGGATCTTGGAGGGAGATCTGCTCAAACTGGCTCGCCAAATCAGCCTGGTTGGCGGCCACTTCCTCAGCGGAAAAGTGGTGAGACTGTTGATCAGAGAAGAGCTGATCCATCAGCATATCAGCATGTGAGGGTTGCTGATCAGGGTTAACCTGCTGAACAGGTTCTACATCCCGGACAGGCTCAGGGTGTAGGGGGGCGGATTGGGAGGATGTCCCCTGATCGGCCTTCCTCAACCTCTTCCTCTTTGTCTTCCTCTGCTGCTTGGGAGGAGAGGTTGGTGGCTCGTCGTCAAAACCAACGGTGAAAAGCCTGCTGTCATCCATGGCCGGTTGTTCGGGATTGGCTCCTTCGGAGTCTGAAGATTCGCCTTGCTTCAGAGCTGAAAAGATAACAAAGGAACAAATTAGTACCGAGCGGTTCACACGTGGATTAAAAAATTATATCACACGGGAAGGACCGCCCGGGCCATGGTACTTGGTTTTCAGTCAAGTAAGTCCAGGAATACGGGCAGTACCTATCCCGGCCTTAATTAGCCGTTCGGGAGTCAGATAAGACATGATTTTGAAGCAGCCTCCTGCCTCCACAGCAATGACATCTTTGCTAAGCTCCTCGGAGATGAATGGCTCGGGGGATTTAGGAGGGAATGCGTTCCACTTCCTAGGAATCGAACCGTTCGGGACAGAGACAAAGAAAAACCTATCTTTCCAACCCTTAATGGAAGAAGGAGCCTCACAGAACAAAACGTGTCCTGGTCGGGAGCTTACCACCAGAAAGCCGTGGGACTGCTGGGGGATAACTGAAAAGAAATAGTGGAAAAGCTCTAGAGTGGGTATGACCTTGACACTGTGACAACGACAAATGAAACCAGCTATCGACCGGTAGGAGTTCGGCATTATTTGGGCTGGTACTACATTGTAAAAATTTAAAAGGGAGACAAAAAAGGGGTGAAGTGGGAATCTAAGACCGGCCTTGATTGAGTCTAAATGGACCACAACCATCCCTGGGAAGTGGCGCATTGGGTGAAGACCCGATTGAAGGCGGAAGTCCACCGAATCAGGAATTAGCATCTGAATTTGGGCCCGATTCTGGGCCGTGAGCTTTTGGCGCATAAGCCTAATAAGAGCTAGGTCAAGCTTATGACAGGAAACGCCGTTTGGAGGGCCGGCTTCCATAACTTCCAATTCATCCCCCGATTTGGTGCCATCAGGGTAAACATCGGAGGAAGAGGAATCATCGCCATTAACCTCCGCCGGAGTACGAACAACTTGCAGCCTATCGTTGGGGTTTTCTTCTGGAAGTACAGTGCCGGAGGTAGAGGGTTCAGATGAACGAAGGGGTGCCATTCTCACCGAACGAGGGAACTAAACAGTAGAAGGGAACTCGACGGATACCTGAACAGAAGCTGCGGATGAAGCTCTAGAGAGAAGGATGAATTATAAGCCGGAGGTGCAAAGTTTCGAAACCCAGAATCAAAACCAGAAGGGCCTATTTATACTCTGTCACGCCGATTCAGTTGCCAATCAGAAGAGGACACGTTTTTTGTAATGATGACGGATACACGTGTCACGCGGATAACCCTTCTCAAGTAATCATGACGTTTATCGGAGAAGTGAAACGGCAGTTGCAAATAGCCGTCAGAATATGCCTCGGGAACCGGCGGAATACGATCCGATATTCACCCGAACAGCATTCGGGATAAAGCTTCTACTTCCTTATGCACTCACTACCGTTCGAGACATAGGAAGTGGGGGACTAGTGTTGGGATATTAGGTCCAGGCCCAATATCCCTAGGCCCAAATCCGGGAAGAAGCAGCGGGCCCAAGGCAGTCCAAAGAACTCCCGAACGGCATTCGGGATAAAACTTATACTTGGAACATTCCGGGAAACAATTATACAAAAGTATCAAGGCCCAGATATCGATCGGCGTTCGGGATACTTCCATAACTAGATCACCTATGGCTGGGATCCATACACCGAACACCGTGCCCGAACGGGCAATCAGCAAGTGGAGGCCGCATTTAATGCTGGATCATGGCGGCTGCAAGTGGGGGCATGAGTGCTTACATGGCAGAGGTGACAGCCTACCAGATTCGGCCATGTGGCCGCCTTGCCCATCCCTATTTTAGTATAAATACCCATGTTTAGATCATCGTAAAGGGTTAGCATTTTAATACTCAGAGCTTAGCAATAGATTTACATCTCCCATCCTTGTAATCTCATATTCATCTACCGTTCGGGTAGTTCCAGTGTAATTGCTTAATTACAGAATATAAGTAAGTTCTTGAGTTGAATATTATCTCACTATTTTATATTTTATACACATTTCAACCCTATCTAATATCCCTTCAATATCCAAGGCTTGTGTTGGGCTTTCGGATCTTCGGGACAAAACCTCAACAGCTAGATTTCATTCTTATTTCTCTCCTAAGGCTCCTTTCTCACCTGAACCGTTCCCTATATATATATATATATATATATATATATATATATATATATATATATATATATATATATATATATATATATACGGAAAAGATCCTGTCCAGCCGGAGGGACAGGATCCTCCGTCCGGCCGCCGCCGTTTAGGGCAGTTTCCGGTGGAGTTTTTTGATGAAATTTTTATGGAATGTTCCTCATCAAGTCTAGTTTATCCACAAAAAATTTCCGCTAAAAATTCGATCGGGAAAGCAGTCAAATAATTTTTTGAAACATAACTGCGTTTTATATGTTTAAGTTGGAGCAATTATCTTCAAAAAATTATTTGACTGCCTTCCCTATCAAATTTTTAGCTGAAATTTTTTGTGGATAAACTAGACTTGATGAGGAACATTCCATAAAAATTTCATCAAAAAACTCCACCGGGAACCGCCCCAAACGGCGGCGGCCGGACGGAAGATCCTGTCCTTCTGGCTGGACAGGATCATTCCTCTATATATATATATATATATATATATATATATATATATATATAGAGAGAGAGAGAGAGAGAGAGAGAGGACTGCTCAGGTCCCTCCGGAGGGACGGGAGGGACTGTCCGAACTTTATTGTTTGGGGCGGTTCCCGGTGGAATTTTTTGATGAAAGTTTTTGAGCATGTTCCTCATCAAGTCTAGTTTGTCCATACCAAATTTCAGCTCAAAATTCGACCGGAAAGGCAGTCAAATAAATTCTTGAAACTTACTGCACTTTATATATGCGCAGAATGTGCAGTAAGCTTCAAGAATTTATTTGACTGCCTTCCCGGTCAAATTATGAGCTGAAATTTGGTATGGACAAACTAGACTTGATGAAGAACATGCTCAAAAAATTTCATCAAAAAATTCCACCGAGAACCGCCCCAAACAGTAAAGTTCGGACGGTCCCTCCCGTCCCTAGCTCCGGAGGGACCTGATCTTTTCTGTGTATATATATATATATATATATATATATATATATATATATGTATATGTATATATATATTCTCTTGTTCATCACAATTTAGTTCGTATATATTCTCTTCCAACTCCACTCATCAGTCTTGTTGTTAAGATCCGGGGTTCCATCCTAAAAGGTCAACCTGTTAGGAGGAGTAGCCCGAAGCTTAATATAGCACTCTAATGCTTCTCAATTTTCCGGTGTGGGACATTTAACACCCCTCCTCACGACCAGACACTTCGTCTGGATC
This sequence comes from Cuscuta epithymum, assembly GCA_945859915.1. NCBI lineage: Eukaryota > Viridiplantae > Streptophyta > Magnoliopsida > Solanales > Convolvulaceae > Cuscuta > Cuscuta epithymum. The sequence goes on along the minus strand of CAMAPF010000108.1, from coordinate 2,355,570 downwards.
GTGTCGTCATTCATTTTTCATCGGTTCGTCAATTTTTTTTTATCGTGTCGTCATTTTTCATAAGGGGCCCCACACCATGGATCGATTTGGCTCTGATACCATGTTAAGACACGGGGTTCCATCCTAAAAGGTCAACCTGTTAGGAGGAGTAGCCCGAAGCTTAATATAGCACTCTAATGCTTCTCAATTTTCCGGTGTGGGACATTTAACACTTGTTCATTCCGTTTACTCGATCATTGGTGCTCTGGTGAGTTTCATTCCTTAATTTGGAAATTTTGGTGTATTTGATTATTTACTTTTACTTGATTGTAACCACTAATTGGTCAATTCACAATCAACTTCTAACGATTGATCTGGGAGTAGGAAACTAAGTAGCAAAGTATGAACCGGAAGATATTGAGATCTATTGATTTAATGGATTTAGAGACTAAATTTTGTAAATACAACTATACAAGCAACAAAATATTGGGAGGAGTTTTGGTTGGAATCAGGGGTTAAAAATGGAAGTTTTCTCTCAAAAACAAGATTATTTTTGCAGTGTTATACCTTCTCAGTTTTTTATTCTTATTGCTGATTTGGTTCTATAATCTTCCTCCCTAAGAAGCATCATTTTGGTTGACGGTTGTTAGATGGACCATGATTTGATATCAAAATGTCTTCTTTTCACCTTATTGGTACAAGGTGATTGAATCTCGAAAAATAAATTTCAGATTTATATGTCATCATTTTTAGACTAGGTTATACAGTATAAAATTTGAGATTTCATCAGATTTCTGAAAATGGTCAATTATCATATACTCCCTCCGTCTCATTTTACCTGTCTCACTTTCCTTTATGGGTTGTTCCAAAATAAGTGTCTCGTTTCCCTTTTTGGAATGAAATCTATGATCTACAATATTTCACTCTATTATACTCAAATTTCAACCACAACTTTTACTTTTTCAATCATTTAATTAATATATTGTGCCAACTCAAAGTAGGACACATAAAATGGGACGGAGGTAGTATCATGTTATGTAGTTTTTTATTGATTTGTTCTTTAATATGTGTAATCTACTTTTTCAAACTTAATTTTATGGTTGTTTTTATGGGAACCAATTGTTCTCCAAGGCATCCTGTTTAAGAAAAAATATCATTAGCTTTTTCTGGCAAAAGATTCAAGTTTTAGTGGAAGTGTTTATAATTGCCTATGTGTTCAAGTTTTTTTAGTTAATAGTATGTTGGTTAATTTCCTAACAAAACAGTTTTGTAAATGGCAGATAGCAATACACGTTTATCCTTCTAAAAACTGATTGTTACGCTCTTCTTATGGTCCTTCCATAGTTCACTATATTTGATCTCTTCTTTCTCGATATTGGTAGTTTTAAATTCAAACTATTAGGATGGAAGAATCTATTATTGAAATTGTGATTGGTTTTGCTAAAAATTGGCACATGATGAAGGAATAATTATTTAATTTGAGGTGTACTGAACATGAAAATTTCATTTTTAACCCAAGAATGTGGTTGTTGGGGTTACAGATGCTTTGACACTCATTACTATATTGTTAACTGTGGTGTATATGACACCCATCTTTGATTTAAGTATAAGGCTTAGCTCTGCTAAACTGCTTGTAAAATGAAACCCTCTCTTACTTTCTACTCATTGTGTATATGTGTTATATGTACCTATATAATTGCAATATATGGCTCCATTCAAGGTCGCTTAAAGAATGTAAGTTTGCAATAAGACGACAAGGTCATACTTTTGCTCAGAGTTGTGCGCAAGTGGACTGTCCCTAAGACAAAAGGTTCTCCTGAGCCATATATGGTTACCCATAAATGGTTGAGATGGTTCTGTTGAATGAGATGGTTCTGAACCAAAAGGGGTAGCTTGCTTTTGTGGTTTAATCTCTGGGCCTCACATCTAGCAAAGCCCTCCCAAGCGAGAAGGTGTGTCGCCTGACTAATACTTATATCCTAAATATCTATACATTTAAAAACTGCACTTATAATATTTTATGATAGGTTCTAATATAGCTTGGGTATACCAACCACGTATTAGCTTTTTCTGATAATTGTTGGATGGTTCCTTTTAATTGTAGTAATTGTTTGTTTCAGGGAGTTCAAGAGTCCGACTCGCTGGCACATGTGAAGTCTTAATTTTCTTTGGCCTATGAGAGATCTTATTTTTCATACAAGTGTTTTTTTCCCAATAAACCAACTTTAAGCAAACTCCTTCAAAGATTTGATATCAAACATGTATAGCTTTTACGACAACCCTTTTTTTCCGTATAAAGATAATACAAGTTCATATAAAATCAAATATTAAAAGGAAGTAGAGTTAAGGAATAATGATATGAAACCTTCTAATGTGAATAAAGTTATTGGGGGATTTATTGATTCCGAATGTTCCACACTTAAATGATACTCCTTTCGTCACATTCAAAGGTTCTCATTTTTTGGACGTTCCACTTAAAAGTTCCAATTTTCTATTTTGGAAATTATTAACACTCTTAAATAACAATTTAATCATTAAAGGTTATTTCTCAAAGCATACTCGAATTAGAATATTTAATTATTATCTAAATAATCGTGTCATTTTGCAATGGAAACTTTTGAATGGAACATAAGTAGTACTCCCTAACATATAATGACTTTAGGTTTCTTTCTTTCATGTGACTATTGAAATTTACAATCTTTTCAGCTGTGGAAAACTGTGACTATTGAAATTTTAGTGAGTTCTATACTTCTATATCATCATTGGTCATGAAAGGCAATGTAAGTACCACAAAAAATCACATAAGACATGCTTCTCTGAAATAACAAACTCCTATTTAACAAAATTACAATACACCACATGTTAGGTTACACAGTATGCATTGGGCACTATCCCCATCGCGCAACGCGCGTTACAAAACTAGTATATATATATATGCTATCAAGGTGTTTGTTGCAGTCGTGCAGTGAAAAGTTTATTAAGGTGTAGTCGTGCACTGAAAATTTTATGTACTTTCAGTTCGTTGTAAAATTATTATTTGATGTATGGTCACAGTAAATAATGGATTAATATTATTTTTGCATTCTATTATGTTTATTAATGCATTGAAATTTAACAAAAAGTGAACATCACAGTTAAATTTCGTGCAGTCATATATGTTCAAGTAATGCATTAAAAGATTAAGGGAAAAGGTGCAAATAGGTCCATGTACTAACAAAAAAAGGTCAAATAAGCCCTTATTTAGAAGGCTCTGTCCTGTCGTCGCCATTTGGGGTGGTTCCCGGTGGATTTTTTTGATGAAATTTTTGGAGCATCTTATTCATCAAGTCTAGTTTACTCATACCAAATTTCAGCTAAAACTTCAATCGGGAAGGCATTCAAATGAATTCTTGAAAATAACTGCACAGTTAGAAGCGCAGTTATCTTCAAGAATTCATTTGAATGCTTTCCCGATTGAAGTTTTAGCTGAAATTTGGTATGAGTAAACTAGACTTGATGAATAAGATGCTCAAAAAATTTCATCAAAAAAATCCACCGGGAACCACCCCAAATGACGACGGCCGGACAGATCCTTCTAAATAAGGGCTTATTTGACCTTTTTTGGTTAGTACATGGGCCTATTTGCACCTTTTCCCAAAGATTAATATTGAAGATTAATATCGTGCAATAGGGCATTGATGGAAGTGTTAGAAAATTGATGTTGTGTAGCAATGTATTGTTTATGCATGCAGGTTCACTTAGCTTAGTTGATGGATTATTTAGAGAAAGAAAATTGGAAGTGTAGTTTGCCTATAATTTTTGGGGGTAAGTGCCATGAAATTAATGTGATATTTGGCAAGTAGAATATTAGTATTTGTTGATGCATAAATAACACTAAAATTTGTGTTAAATATGCAGGGATCGCTATGAATATTTATGTGTTGCTGAAAATATCAAAATATTTAATGATGGGAAGAATGCAAAAGAAGTCAAGTCGAGTAACATAATGAGTGAATGTTCACAAAAATGTACGGATATATGTTAAACTCGAGCTGCCACATAACTATGAAGTTGTATATGCTTAAGGATAATGAGTGAATGTTCACAAAAATGTAGTTTGAAATCTTTGATAATTAATATGATTGTGGGAGTTTAACAAATGTTATTATATGTTAAACTCTGTTTGGATGTTGCAGTGCACATAATTTGGAAAGGAATTGGTGATACTCCGATAGAAATAGATGACTTTATTTAACATCTTATTAATAAGTCAGTGTGGAGATACTTGACGTTTTGTGTGCGCTATAGTGTTATATATTGTCATATTTGGTCATCAAAATACATGACATTGTATGAATGTTAATAATGTACTAATGAATTTCGTAACTAATGAATTTGCGGATATGAGGAATGCAGTGAACGAATGAACTAAATGCATGACTTATATTTCACTTCTTTAAGGTGATTCATATATTAGTGTTGCCAATATGTGATAGCATTGTGCTATTAATTCATCAGACTTGGTGTTAAATTCACTACATTGCTCGCCATTTTATGTGGCAATGACAATGACGTAATAATAACATAAAATCTATATTTATAGTTCCTGCCAGCATCAAAATAATGCATTTTATACTTTTGTTATTGCACAACATTACTGCGCTTCCGTTTATAAATTACTTAACTTCTCACCAACATTAGTTCTCTTCCCATCCACGTTACAAATTTATTTATAGTTTTTTTTTTTGTTTTTTTATTCGATAACTTTAGTATTTTACTTCCAATTAATTATATTGCATTTCATGTTGGCATTATTGCTCAACATTGTGAGAGTATCTATTGCCCCCCATTCATTAGACAACACTATTTTTCAATTCATTCATTAATTGTCATGTTCAACACTATATATTGTCATGTTCATTGCCCATGTTTGATACCGTCTACTACCATGTTCACTGCCTTGTTTAATGCTCATAATTCATAAACCCTAATTAAAAGAAATAGAAAAAGAAGAAGGAGAATGGATGTCAGGTGATTGAGCGTTGGAGCATGGAGGTGGGCGTATGGATGATGGAGGCAGACGGTCGCGCGGCGACAAAGCTTGTGGCTGGGCGGCAGCTGGCAAGCGTGTGGCGGGTAGCCTTGCAGTTGGACGGCATCGGTGGGTACATAGGCGGGCAGCCTTGCGACTGAATGACAGCGGCGAGCAAGCGCGCGGCTGGATGATGGCGGCGATGGCGCGGCTGGGCGATGGCGGTGGGCAAGCATCTACAATCTATATATAATATCTTGAAAAACACGGAATATCTGGTTGTCGCCCATATCTATCGTGAATATGAATCATAAGGTTGAAGAACGGAGAGAAGAAAAGCTATGTAAGAAACCAAACCAGAATGAAGAAGAATGAAAGGAAATGGCAGATTGTAAGTTTCCATATGCAGATTCCAGAAGGATGAATAATACGATCGCGAGTATTCAATTGGCGTGGGTAATTTTTCATAAATGCAAAACATCTATGTTATGAAATTGTGGAAGATATGGGACCTACCTTTTTTGTTTCTCCTAACTGTGGTATTCCATTGAAGGGTAAATATGGATCTAAATATTTATACATGACATGTCGTATGGTATGCTACATGAATAAGCCATCATATATTAGGGAAAAAAAAGATATGAGTCATAGATTGGGAAAGATACAATCTTTTAATTATATGGAGGGTAATTTTCTCATATTAGATACTACGTGTCTATGTAGTAGCAGGGGCGGAGCTAGAGGGGTGGCCAACCGGGTCACGGCCCGCCCCAAATTTGAAAATTCTTTGTATTTTTAGTCTAAAAATTTATGTGAAAAAAATTATCTGAAAATTTCTTTGTACCGGCCAAGTCCAACCTTCAATCCTAGCTACGCCCCTGTGTAGTAGATCGCAAATTATACGGTACCGCCGGTTGTACCATCTGCACAGTACAGCCGGGCAGCCGGCGGTTTTTAGTTACTCTGTATTAGTCGTAGTTAGTTTACGTATGCTTTGCTTCAGATATCCCGATAGTTTCCACCTCCTAATTTGACTTTCTTAGTTTTTTCTTCTTTCTTTTGTTGTTGTTCTTTGTTTAACCACCTTTTATTTATTTGTTTTATCCTACGTTTTAAAATTTTAAGAGAATGTATAACATAAATAAAGTCTCATATTTTTCTTTTTAGTTTGTGCATCATAAAATGTTTTAGGTATTAATGTTTTAGTTTTCCATTTTTAATTTTAAGATTAATGTTTATTAGTTTATTACATATTGTGTATTAATTACTAACATGAGTTTTACGTTATACTAAAATGAGTATAGTTTAGAATAAATGTGTATGAGTAAACATTATACGAAGAATACGATTATATTTGTAATTCAAGAACGAATGATTGTAAATTATTTTTTATTTTCTCATATTTATATATGATGATAGTTTAGTAAATTGTTAAATAACAAATCTACTACAATACAAGTACATATTACATAAAAGATTTTATGTTATATTGGAATGAGTATAACCATTAAAAGAAATGAACACACACAATGAATATTTGAGCACAAATTAGAGAGTTCAAATGAGTTTTTTATTTTTTTGATGCTCATTTTGTAAGTCACTATGCTCATCTGGTAATGATTTTATGTTCATTTTAAAATGTCAAATCAATGCATATTTCAAAAATATCATATTACATGTAAAATCACATATATAGGAGTTGATTATATACACGAGGGCAGAGATCGTGATACTCAATTGCATGCTTCTAATACTCAATAGAGGAAGTTTGTTTCTCAATGACAATGTTTTGATGTTCACCTAACTAAAATTACTATTTTCATATCAATGCTCATTTTGTAAGTTACGTGTGCTAATTTGATGTTATGCTCATTTTAAAATGTCATATTAATGCATATTTCTAAAGTATCATATTACATTAGATTCACGTGGAAGTTAATTATAGATACGAGAGCAAAAACGATGATACTCATTGCATGTTCTAAGACACAATAGAGTGAGTTTGATGATCAATGAAAATGTCTTGATGCTCAACTAAAAAACACTTATAATTTTCACGTCAATGCTCATTTCGTAAGTTATGTATGCTCAATTAGTACTCATGTTATGCTCATTTTTAAAATGTCATATCAATGCATATTTAAAAGTACAATAGGTAGTATTACACTAGATTCGAATATTGAGGTTCATAGAAAATGATTATAGGTATAATTTAATGAAACTTTTTTAAAGAAAAAATAAGAAAAAGAAAGTGAATCACAAAATATGAAGCAAAGATCACGATGCTCATTGTTATGCTCCTAATGCTCAATAGAATGAAATGAGTTTTTTATATACTAATATGAGCACAATGTTTAAGATAAATGTGCACTCATGTGACATTACGAAACTTGTTATAAAATTGCTATAATTCTTGTAGTTATATTTAATGATAATTTATTAAATAATGTATTCAAATTTTTAAGAGTTTATTTGATATAAATTAAGAATTATAAATATAAAAAAAAAAGAACGAAGAGAAAGCATGGCGAATTGAAGTTAAGTGAAATGAAATAAAGGCGATTGAAGTGAAGTATGGTGAAGTTAAAACAAGATGGGCAACGTTTGGTGTATTATCCGCGTAGGCATAGATTCAAAGGACGCTCGGACTAAATAAAGCGGTGTTTGCGGTTGCTTAAAAAAAGTGTTTTTCAGTTTTTGACTTTAAAAAAGCTAAGAGTGTTTTCAAATGACAGTTTCTGCTTAAATTAATCACTTAAAAGCTAAAAGTTGGAAGCAGGTGGAAGGGTGCTTTAAACTGCTTTTCACTTTTTCTATTACACAAAAAGTACTTATTTTACCAAACACTACCAACTTTTACTTTTTCAGAATCACTTTTTTCTCAAACACTACCAACTTTTACTATTAAACACTTTTCCCAAAATCACTTTAAAAAATCACTTTTTTAAAGTTAAAGCAATTGCAAACACTCCCTAAGTTAATTGGGTCGAATGTTAAGCTAAATCACAAAAATACATGGCTGTACGGTTCCCACCCGTACAGCCGGGTGTATCATATACGCACTCCGTAGTAGATAGTAGATTAGTAGATACTAGTCAAGATTTGGATATTTTCAAAGAAAAAAAGTCAAGGTTATGAAGTTAAGCCACAATTCTTCAAATTTTATGTGATTTTTGGAATTTTTAGTTTTGTAGTAAGAAAATTTGTACACACGTGTCATGGTACATAGTATAGTATACTACTTTCGTTCTCTTTTAATTGTAACGTTCGGTTTTTTGCACTATTCACATATTTTACTTTGACTATATTTTGTTGGTTAATGTATTATAAATTAAATTAAAAAAAAATCTCTCATTTTAAATTTTCAAATCTAAATTTCTAATTTTTTTTACTAATAGAGAATGAAATATATTAATGGTCAAATTTGTACATTGTCAAATATGAAAAGTGAACCGTTGTAATTAAAAAGGAACAAAGGAAGTACGTAGTATACTTTATGAGGATTTCTGTTTTTTCTAAAGGATAAAATTATTTCTATTAGATACGGAGTAATTGTTTGTGGCTAATGTATCGTTATTATGGGATAATGTAAATTCACTGTGTGGTACTATAGTAGGGTAATTGCACTCTAGTCATCATTTTAGTGTAAAAAAATTGTTATTTGCGTTAAATCGTTGTATAGTTTTGTATTGAAAAGGGAACTAACGTAAATTGAGTACTTAGGGTGGGGATCAATCTTCTAAAAGGCGCTAGACGCTAGTTGGGCGCCAGTCGAGCGCCTAGCGCCTATGCGGACGTCTAGGCCGGAACTAGTCGGAGACATATAAATTGTAGTTTTATCAATATTTTTGCATAAATATAATTAGTAATGTTGTGTTTGTTTGTGTGTAAAATATACACACACATATATACACATTAAATAATGTATTATACCTACTGGCTTACGCACTAGTAGCTTTCTTCAAATGCGTTGTTAAAGTTAAACATACATATATTTTTTAGGATACTAAAATAAAAAAGCAAAAAAAAAGGTTCGATGAATCTGGACGCCTAGGCAGCCAATTAGGCGCTCTGGGCGGGCAATTAGGCGCTCTGGGCGGGCAACTAGGCGCCCTAGGCGGTCGACTAATTCACTTAGGCACCAAATCAATTAGTCGGAGCGCCTAGACTAAAATCGGGGCGGCCGGCCACCGCCTAGCGCCTAGGCGGGGACTAGTCGGATGTCTAGAGCGATTTTTAGAACATTGGTTGGGATAATATCAAATTGGACAATAATTATACATCAATATCATATTTGACACTAAAGTTTAAAAGGAATCAAATTAAAATTTTGATTCCTTTTGGTCATTTTGAGAAACCCAACGATGGTTTTTCATATTCTTTCAATGCAAGTAATTAATATTCATTTGCTCTGTTTTTGTACCTAAAGAAAATAACTTAATCGGTGTGATTTTGAAAATCAACAATGCTTGATGTACCCACTCTTATACCCACCTTATACCCACCATGTTTGTGGAAGTTTTTTTTTGTCTGTGAACCCGGTTCATAGACAATATTTTGTTTGTGCAAAATATTGTCTGTGAGTCGGGGTTCACAGACAAAAAAAACACTTCACAAACATAGGTGGGTACAAAAGTGGGTATAAGAGTGGGTACAAAGATCATTTTTGTTTGAAAATAGGGAAATCGCATATATGGTACCTTAGTTATCCACGAAATTAAAATCTCATACATGTATTTTTGAGATTGTAAATGTCACGTCTCAATTGTCCAAAATGTTGTAAATGTGGTCCCTTTTGAGGGGTAAAATATACAGTGTGGACGAGAGTACTTTTTTTACTCCAGGGGAGTCTGGGGGAGGGGGGTTGGGGGCGTGGAATAATCAGGGCTGAAACTCACTCTATTGAGTTTTGAACCCCTTATGTGCCTAGCGGGTTTCGAACTCGAGACCTCTCACTAGGCACGGTAACCTCACAACCAGCTAGGCTGGAATGCTTGGTTAATTGTGAGCGAGAGTACATTTCACAACTTAAAGGATCACATTTATAACATTTTGGACAATTGAGGGGTGGCATTTATTACAATCTCAAAAATACAAGTCTGAAATTTTAATTTTGTAGATAACTGAGGGACCATATATGTGATTTTTCCTTGAAAATATTATTAGATGTTACAATTAAGATTTCCCTATTATATTGTAGTTGAGTTCTTTAATTTTCTTAAATCAATTTAACGAATCGATATTTTTCATAGTTACATAAAAATCGTATGAGATGAAAAGTTAAAAATACTTTTTTAACTTCTTGATATGAGATGTTCTTAACTAAAATCAAATACATATTCTAAAATATCGAATTAAATATTCTAAAATAAAATACATCAATCAAGTTATTAGTTTATTCACACCAAAAAGAAAATGAAAAATAAAACTGTTGGAAATATGATAATATAAATATTATTTTTGGGGTCACATTATTGTGTCCTAAGATATAATTGTATTAAATATGGAGAGTACGCTAATAATACATCAAAGAATAATTTACATATTTGGATTTAAATTAGAATCTATAGTTGTAAAGAATATAAGTATTAAAACAATGAATTTATTTGTTCAAGTATTATAATCAGGCTTATAAGATTATTTATAATCATTATGTGATTATAAATACAGGCTTATTAAGGATAAACAGTCTCATAAGATTATTTATAATCATTATGTGATAAGGAACGTTGTTCAAGTATCATATAAGATGATGTTACATTTTAATTTTTTCACTTATATGTGCGCCTGATCGGACAGATTATAAGTGATAAAATTAAAGGTCGTAAATTTAGAGACTCTCTAATTGTGGGAACAATGCAATAGCTGATTGGGTTATGAAATTGAATTCAAATTCAAATAATTATCCTTAAAAAAAAATTCAAATTCAAATAATTATCCTTAATGCTATTGATGGAATTCTTAATGTGGATCAGTTTTATTTTTTCCATTCAACTCTCAAGACTTAATGCATTTGATTTCCATGAAACAATCCGTTACATGAGTTCAATTTCTATACGTTCAAGCACATTTACTCCCTGGGTTAGGACTTCAAATACAAAACCCATTTATATAGTCATACGAAGTATTACAGTGAGGGGTTACATTTCTTTTCTGATTATTAAAAGTGCAAGCAGTACCTTGCTTTCAGATTTACGAACGAATTTTTTGTTTGCTCAGTTCAATCCATATTGAGAGTTCATCCAAAGTTCACAATTCTTCATTCTGTGACTAATATCTAATTATTAGCAAGTCGAGCAACGGTCGAAGGTTTCAATCAAGATAGTTACAAGTCTGAAACGGAGTAGGATTATCCTGGGAGCGAGCTAGCCAGACCCGTCCGAATAGCTATTGGGATACGGGGGTATCTTTCTTCAAGGCCAGTCCGTTTTAATGGACGATCCTGCGATAAGTTTTCCTTATCTTTTCTCTTTATTCATTTTCCATTTATTCTAATTATTATTATTCTCTTTTCTTGCATTTGGCGGTTTGTCTGGTGATTTATTTAAACTCGAGATTTTTATCTGATTAAATTCGGGATATTTATTTGGTTAAACTCGCAATTATAATATCAATTTTTCTAACAAAAACTAATGATTTTAATTGAAGAAAGAAAAGAATCGTAAGTATCTAAAACGATAGACTATGAAACTTTAATACTTAATATATGAAATTCACATGTAACGATAGTCATACTAAGTAATACTTAGTCTATACAAGTAAGTGCTGTTGTGATTGCCAATTTCCTATCCATTTTATACTATCTGCTCTGTTACTTAAGTGCCGCCTTGGGACAGGTAATCTTTGAAAATGAAGGTGCAAGTGTAATTTTATTTCATTTCAGTAAAAGTAGTACTCCATGAATAATAAATTGGTGTTTTAGTCCAAATCTGATTTTCTTCTACCAAAGAAACACTTAACCAGGCAGCTGTTAGAAAATATTAGTAATATTGCGAGTTTAGTCAGATGAAAATTCCAATTATCACAGGATAAAAATAATTAGAATACTCCAAACTTTGAAGGGGTGTGTTGAAGTAAACACTCAAACTTGCATATGTAATTTAAATACCCCAAATTTTATATATAAAGTTATTTTAGCACCATATATAGTCAAACATGATTTTTTTGAAAAATACTACCTCCGTTCTCTTTTAGTTGCAACATTGGACTTTTTGCACTATTCACATGTTCTGCTTTGACTACATTTTATTAATTGATGTATAATAAATTAAATTTTTAAAAAATATTGTTAAATTCTTTTCATTCTAAATTTTCAAAATAATAATTTTTTAATTTTTTTATTAATAAGGAATGAAAGATATTAATGGTCAAACTTGTGCGTTGGCAAACGTAAAATGTTGACTGTTGCAATTAAAAAGGAACGGAGGAAGTATATATTTATGGTATTAATTGCATAATTCAATACTCCGTATATTTTAGCATTCACGAAGACACAATTAATATTCTAAACTTCCATTTTGAAAAATATAATATTACCTTCAGTTTATATAATTGCAACACTTTTAAATTGCTATTCTAAATTATGCATCCAAGACTGTTAGAACATAATGTTTTGTTGATGACAAACAACTAGTGTTACCTTTGATCTATAAGTGATTACAGGAAAGGAAGTTAAGTTGTGCTTTGGAACAAGTCGTAGACCTGAACCCAGAACTATCTCACGTTCCTTACGGAACAAAAGATAGAACTATTCTATCACTAATCATGCAGGTGGATAAAATGATAGAACTACTACGCGTTCTAATATGAACAATGGACAGAACCGTCCCTGGTCCTACATGAGATATTCGTGCCCATAATTAGATACGTGTCTGCATGAGCATGTCTTGCCATTTGTGATATCTTACGTGTGTTAATATATTTCCATATTTGATTTGATATTCTGTTGATTGCATTGATACGTATAGTTTATGGAAAGTTTTCTTACTATCTTTATAATGGTGGACCGAAGCTTTTAAATTTTCTAAAGAAAGGGGTTGTCTTACTTTAAATATTAAATAAACATTTTTACTTTATTGCTAAGCATACTATTGATTGAACTTAACATTTATGAGATAAATGTTTTGCTTTATGGAAGTTGACCATGTAATAAAGTAAATATTTTCTTACCATAAAGTTATCTTTAATTAAGATATTTTAAAAAGGATGCTGACTACTTAGTTGCTCTCTTGCTATAATAGGAAAATAAATTATTCCTTGCCGTATTATTTTTTAGACCGTTGCTGCATAAGATATTCTCCCAAATTGGTGTGCTTTTATGTGTTACTAGAATATCTTAACCAGCATATGTCTTTAGCTCAAAATATGAGAGATATTATACAAGGAAAGTAATTCAAAAATATCAAGGCAAGTCCAAGAATTCAAGCAAGGAAAGAGGAGCTAACGGACGTCTTGCATAAGGCTATATATATGATGGAAGATCAAGAGAAGAAGGTGTGCTTGACCAGAGAAATATTAAGAGACATACTCGAGAAATATACAAGTCCAAGGCACCTGAAACTGCTCCCGGAGTTCTAGACAGAGTTCTTATTCCCTTCTTATATTGTAATTGGGTTATTGAGGACGAGCTAAGTGTAGCTTTCTCGGGTTGGATAATGTGTGTTGTGAGAGCTTTGTTGTAAAGCTGAGAGGCTATCTACCCGCAAGGTAGAGAAGCATAATTCTTCCTAAAGAGGATAGAGTTGGGGTGGCTTAAGGGTAGACTAGAAGAGTTTCCCTTGTAATCATTCAAAGGCTTTTTAGTGAAGTTGTTAAAATTATTCCAAGAGAGGTTGAGGATTTTTAATCCCTTTGATCCCAGGGATTTTTCCTCGTTAAATCTTTGTGCACTTTACTATTTCGCAATTTCCTTTACCCCAGAATAGAACTTGGCGAAAAACTGTCACGGTTCCACACACACAATTCACACCACCACCACCCTCTTGTGTTGCTAACCGTTTCATCAAAAACCATAAATTTAGATTTTTGAAAGAAATAATACACGGCCATGGTTCTAAAATAGTTTGAGGTATTTAAATTAAATATGCAAGTTTAGGGCGTTTAGCTCACACTCCTCAAATTTTGGGGAATTTTAATTCTCCCCATTATCACAAATCACCGCACAATCCACCAATTGCAGGAGTGCAAAACAGCAACACTACGAAATCAATTAAAATTTATAGAGGAAACGGAAAGAACGCTTATTGTAGGATCATCCGTTTGAGTGTTTGATGGACTGATCTTGACGAAAGGCAGTCCTCTATTCTGCTCGCCACTTTAGACGGGACTGACCAACTTGTTCTTTGGTGTCTAATAAGCAGGGGCGGACCCAGGAAGTTTATCTTGTGAGGGCGGTAACTTAAAAAAAATATTTTTTGGGAGGGCGAAAATTATTTTTTGGTATTATATACACTAAAAAATTGTTAGCCTACATAATTATTTTATTAATTTTCCATGTACATAATTTTATGTAACTTTCCTTTGTACGTAATTGGTCGTAGTGTTAGACTAGGAAAGTAGATAGCATTTAATTCTCTTGATTTTCTTTCCTAATGCCACGCATGGCTGGTACGTAGTTTACTAAGCATGCGGCAGATCGTTTTGTATATAGAGAGGCACATACGTTTGAGATCAATATGAGATACAGAAAATATTCCGCACATATTCTTTCTTTCTTCATGGTATCAGAGCAGTGATTCGGGACCGACCGATCACGCTCGTGTGACGTCGATATGGCCGGAGAAACCAACCGCAGCGGTGGAGACGGCCACCATGATCACTTGGAACGGAGGAAAATTAACGACCCTTCGTCACCTTATTTTCTTTCGAGCTCGGATCACCCGGGTATGGTGATTTGTGCAGTGTCTCTCAAGGGAGAGAAAAATTATCGGGAATGGAGTACGGCCATGAAGAACGCATTCCGTGCAAAGCGGAAGATGGGTTTTCTTGACGGATCTATTGAACGACCTCTGGGTGTGCCGAGGGATCTGGAGGACTGGTTAACCGTTAATTCCATGACGGTAGGTTGGATTATGACCTCTGTGGATCCGACCTTGAGAACAAACCTTGCCTATATGGAAAGCGTGCACGAGCTCTGGATCGATCTGGAGGCTCGTTTTTCAGTAGGTGATGCTATGAGAACTCATGAACTGAAAGAACTGATTCGAAATTGTAGGCAGCATGGTCAATCGATCACATCTTATTTCGGACAGCTGAATACCCTGTGGGAAGAGTATGATGGTGTACGGAATTTTCCACAGTGTAAGTGCAATGGATGCACGTGTGGTCTCAAGAAACTATTCCTTAAACATATGGAATCGGAGAAAATTCATGACTTTTTGATGGGTCTTGATAGAGAAACGTATGGGACTTTGCGGTCCAACATACTGGGGACGGATGACATGCCTTCGCTGACCAAAGTGTATCACTTGGTGATACAAGAAGAACGGCTCCAGAATTTGACAAGAGAAAGAGAAGAAAAAACCGAAGCGGTGGCGTTTGCTGCACGTTCCGGACCTGCCGCCGGAAAGGAAGACCGCGTGAAGTGCACATTTTGCCATAAGACGGGTCACGAAATTGAAAATTGTTTCCGTCGGACTGGAGTTTACCCCGACTGGTGGCACGACAACCCAACCCGGCATGACAACCCAGGCCGGTCTGGACCGAGCCGTGGAGGAGGAAGACGGGCTGGAGCTAACCGTGGAGGTTCCGGACGCGGAGGTGCTGGACGAGGTGCAGGTCGTGGAGGCGTGCAAGCCATGCACGTGGGAGACTATCAGCCAGAGAATCATGGACTGCAAGGAGGAAAAGAAACGACAATGCATAAACCGGGCTTCACTGATGAACAGTGGCATATGTTTGTCAAGCTAATGGAGAACTGTAAGGCCACAAGTACAGAAGAAAAGCTCTCAGGTACGCAGCTTACTAATGAATGGATCCTCGATTCAGGTGCCTCGTACCACATGACCGGGAATAACAACATGTTGACGGAGATAGTCGGAATATCGCCGGTGGCAGTGACAATGCCGAACGGTGATGTAACCAGGGCAACGCACGTAGGAAATGTCACAATCAGTGGGAGCATGAAGTTGATCAATGTTTTATTAGTCCCTGGATTAAAATGCAATTTAGTTTCTTTGGGGCAATTAATTGATAATCGAAAATGTGACATATTTTTTACTAATGATTTATGTGTAATACAGGACCTACTTACGAGGATGCCGATTGGAGTGGGTAAACGGCGAGGTGGAGTTTATTATTTCCGTGGTCTGGAACAAGCACAAGCACTTGCTGTAGGAGGTTCAGACTCGGGAATTTTGTGGCATTCAAGGTTGGGCCATCCATCAACACAAGTTTTACGTTCGCTTGGTTATTTGAATAAAACGTTGTTGAATTCTGTCCAAAATAAAACGTGTGATGCCTGTGTAAGAGGCAAACAGACGCGTGATAGTTTTATTGCTAGTAGTACTAGAGCTGCTGAATCTTTTGAATTGATACATTGTGATATTTGGGGTCCGTACCGTACTATATCTTCATGTGGTGCTCGTTATTTCTTGACTGTGGTAGATGATTTTTCTAGGGCTGTGTGGGTACACCTGATGAAAGAAAAGAGTGAAGTTAAAATTATTCTCAAACAATTTTTTGCCATGGTTAATAGACAATTTGGCAAAAATGTGAGGGTGGTTAGAAGTGACAACGGCAAAGAATTTATAGGACTCCAAGAATATTTCCTGAATAATGGGATAATTTTTCAAACATCTTGTGTATATACTCCTCAACAGAATGGAAGGGTGGAACGGAAACATAGACATATTTTGGAAATGGCTAGAACGTTGCGTTTTCATGCAAACTTGCCCATTGATTTTTGGGGGGAGTGTGTTTTGACCGCGGGGTACTTAATCAATCGCTTGCCTACACCTGTGTTAAATAATAAAAGCCCCTATGAGTTGTTATATGACAAGTCACCAATGTATAGTCAACTACGGGTTTTTGGTTGCCTTTGCTATGCCCATGTATCAAATAATAAAGGTGATAAATTTGCCCCTCGAGGTGTGAAATGCGTATTTCTGGGATATGCATATTCTCAAAAGGGGTGGAAGGTTTATGATTTGGAAAACAAACGTCACTTTGTCTCCCGGGATGTCAAATTTATCGAGAATAATTTTCCTTTTCGGGTTGAGGGGTATGCTAAGGGAAATAAGGATGATGATGGCGTTAATATGCCTATGTGGGACTCTCACATGCATGGGGATGAAGAGGCAGATGTACGTGGCATGTGTGAAGAAATTGGAGTGTGTGACAATGCAGCTCAGACATGCAGTGGAGCGACTGATGAGTCTGCCCATCAAGATGCGGATTCCCATACGTCTTTGACCGGTGCAGTTGACTCGATGGATAGGAAGAGTGCGGTTACTGATACGCATGCCAATATTTCTGGGCAGAACCGAAGAAGTGAGCGTCCACGAAAAGCACCTGCTTGGCATAAGGATTATGAAGTACAAATGCACACGGTTAAAATAAACTCTCACCCCGTCGCTGCACCTACTCTCACGGCTGAATCAGGTACTCCTTATTCACTATCTCATTATATAAAATATGATCGTTTTTCGGTTCCGCACCGAGCCTTTCTTGCAGCTATTAGTCTGACCAAGGAACCCACTAGCTATGGGGAGGCGGTACGTGATCCACATTGGCGGGAAGCTATGAGTCGTGAGATACAAGCACTTGAACGTACTGGCACTTGGGAGATTCGAGATTTGCCCCCGGGAAAAAGGGCAATTTATTGCAAATGGGTGTTCAAGATCAAATACAGAAGTGACGGATCAGTGGAGCGTTACAAGGCTCGGCTTGTTGTCTGTGGGAACCGACAAGTGCAGGGAATTGATTACAGTGAAACCTTTGCACCCGTTGCTAAGATGGTGACGGTGCGTACCATTTTAGCGGTTGCGGCCTCTTGTCACTGGGAATTACATCAGATGGATGTCGATAATGCCTTTCTTCATGGAGATCTTCATGAAGAAGTCTATATGCATCTTCCGCAGGGATACTCTGCATCATCTCCTGGTAAGGTGTGTCGTTTGCTCAGATCTCTTTATGGGCTGCGCCAGGCACCACGATGTTGGTTCTCTAAATTAACTGCATCCTTGCGGGGTTATGGTTTTACACAATCACATGCAGATTACTCCTTGTTCACCATGCGCAGAGATAATCGCATCATTTGCGTACTCATATACGTTGATGATTTGCTGATTACTGGTAATGATCGCAACATGATCAACCAATTTAAGGCGCATTTGGCTGCCACATTTCCTGTCAAGGATTTGGGAATCATGAAATATTTCCTTGGCATTGAAGTTGCGAGGAATTCCACTGGGATTTTTCTTTGTCAACGAAAGTATGTACTCGATATTTTGACTGAAAGCGGGCTATCTGGGTGCAAGCCAGTTGCATTTCCTATGGTCCAAAATCATCACTTACAGTCTGATTCGGGCCCTCAATTTTCTGATCCGGAACGCTATCGCAGGCTGGTTGGAAAACTTATTTATCTGACCTTGACCAGACCTGACATTAGCTATTCAGTACACATTCTTTCCCAATTTATGCAAAACCCCAGACAGGTTCATTGGGAGGCAGTGCTTCGGGTACTCAGATACCTCAAGGGACGGCCAGGACAGGGTATATTGCTACGTTCCGATTCGTCTCTCTCCCTCACCGGGTATTGTGATGCTGACTGGGCAAGTTGTCCAGTTACCCGTCGCTCGGTCACTGGATACTATGTATCACTCGGCTTCTCTCCAATCTCATGGCGTACCAAGAAGCAAGCTACCGTCTCCCGTTCGTCTGCGGAAGCCGAGTATAGATCCATGGCATCCTTGACTTGTGAACTTATTTGGCTCCGAAATCTACTTCGTTCGTTGGGTGTGACACAAGCCGGTCCGGTTCGTCTCTACTGTGACAATCAAGCCGCACTGCATATTGCAACAAATCCGGTCTATCATGAGCGTACCAAACATATCGAGCTTGATTGTCACTTCATCCGTGATCACATTCAAGCTGGAACCATCACCCCGGCCTACACACCCACCAAGGAACAACCTGCGGATTTACTCACAAAAGCCCTCGGCGCTCAACAATTCTCTTATCTTCTCAACAAGATGGGCATTTGTGACCCCCATGCTCCATCTTGAGGGGGGGTGTTAGCCTACATAATTATTTTATTAATTTTCCATGTACATAATTTTATGTAACTTTCCTTTGTACGTAATTGGTCGTAGTGTTAGACTAGGAAAGTAGATAGCATTTAATTCTCTTGATTTTCTTTCCTAATGCCACGCATGGCTGGTACGTAGTTTACTAAGCATGCGGCAGATCGTTTTGTATATAGAGAGGCACATACGTTTGAGATCAATATGAGATACAGAAAATATTCCGCACATATTCTTTCTTTCTTCAAAAATTTTGTTGTTGGAGGGGCGACTGCCCCCCTGGGTCTCTACTACTGTCCGCCCCTACTAATAAGTCTCTCTCAATTCAAAAAAAAAAGTATCTCCCAATTCAAAATTTATATATAAACAATACGTGTATATCCTAGGACTCATAAGCGGTACCCCCAAAGTAACATACTTGATACTTCATCATATTTTCAACAGTAGCATTGATAACCGCTTTCGCGGCGTTGTAGTAAAACGGAGTTTAACCTTTCAGTTTTTTCCCGAGTATCGTGTCTCTTGAGGAATGACGGAGGAGTTTCTTGATTTTAAGTCCAGTCACAGGTTATCGCAAATTATTGGAAGCTTTCCAAATTAAAACTTTTGATTGATTTTCTAAACTACTTTTGAAAAAGAGACTAACTAAATTTATGCAAATACTGATGATGGCTCAAAAATAAACTAAATGAAAGACATATTAAATTCTAAATGGATTGATCAAATAAGGGCAATGAATTGAGTAATTAGAAATGGATATATTCTTGGACCTAGTAATTAGGGAAATTAAAATTGATATTGGACTAATAATTTCTTTTCTCATAGACAAGAATAGAAACTATTTTCATTAATTTATCCTGTTTCTAGGTATCATTAATGTGTTTAAAATGGTTGGCTGAAATTAAATTCTAATCCCATAGACAAGGTAGAATTAATTCTCCAATATTTTAATTAATAAAAATAGTCAAATTCATTAACTAGTTAAACTCTTTATTTAAGCAATTGAATTTATTTCTCATAGACAAGATGTAAATCCCTTTCATTAAATTAACCTATTTCTAGGCCTTATTAATGTGCTCGAATATGGTTGGCTAAAATTATTTTCTAATCTCATAGACAAGTTAGAAATAATTTTCCAAGAATTTAATTAATGAAAATGGCTAACAATTAATAATTACTAATTCATCATTTTAAACAACTAGTCCAATTTGTTAATTTTAATCCCTAATTTTCGGTCAACAAGTCAACCCATATTCCTTTAGTCAATTCATGCCCAAAACAAATTTAGCTACTAAACATCATTTTTACAATTAACAATACAATGAATAAATTCAACATTAACAAGGAATTAAGCATGTATAATAGCAAAAATTAAACAAAAATAATATTATGCCAAAATAAACTTGTAGAACTAAAATATCACCTTCTGGAATTTTTCCTGAATTTTATAACCTAAAATCCAATTTTAACAACTAATTGATAATTTTCCAAATATTAACTAGGAAATACAAAAAGCAACTACAAATATTCTAAATTCGTTCTAAATTTTATATTGACTACTGGGAGTGATATTACTATGAATTAAACTTGAATTAGGACATAAACTATTTTTTTGCCTTTTTTAAGTATTTTATTTAATTTATGCAATAATAACAACTAAATGCCGGAATTAATTAAAATTTTCTTCTACTTCGTAAAAATTAACTTTTTTTGATAAATAACTAGCTTGAGTCTAGTAAAAAACTATATAATTAATTGGAATGGATTCAACATCAACAATTACTTTATTCAATTTTTGGAAGAAAATGCAAATTACTTGATAAATATTCTGGAAATTTTTGAAGAACAGATAGAACAAACAAAGCACATATTCAGATTCTACACGTTGAGAGGATGAAAATACATATATAGAACTTACAAATTGGAGCTAAAATGAGAAAGATATGAAATATTGAAGATGAAGTTGCAACAATGGTGGAAATCCGAGCTTTGAGGAGGAAGAAGACGCCATTTTTTATCTGAGTTGGGCTTGAGATGGTGTGTTTTGAGTTGGGGATGGAAGAGGGCTTTTATAGCCGGAGTTTTGTGGAAGGCGTCCAGAAGGGCGGCCGCCCTCCGGCCATGGCCGGCAGCCTTCGGTCACTTCTCCGACAAAGTTTCGTGCACGGGTTGAATCCGCCGCTGGCATCCACGGTAGGCGGCCGCCCTTTTGGCCGCCTCCCGTCTTGTCTCAGCTACCGGCAGCTCATAAATCACATCCCGCCGCAGGCGGCCATGGAGGGCGGCCTCCCTCCGTCCCCCGTCGGCAGCCTTCCATTATTTTGTTGCCATGCAAAGTGTTGTGTGCTGAAACTGTGAAAAACTCGTAGGCGACCAGAAAGGCGGTCGCCTTATCGACCGCCCCTCGTCAAATGAAAAAGTTGTCTTCACCAAAGTTGTAGCTCTCTCTCTCTTGGCTAACTGCTGGAATTTTGAATGACATGCATTGGATTTGTAGTTTATGAGATATGGCCAAAATGGTGAGCACGTGTCACTTTCCATCGCAACTGCAAATGTCTGACTTCTTTGAGCAATATGTCCATTTTAAAATTGTTATTTGGCTCTGTGTTCTTCATAAGAGTTGTAGATAAGGAAGATATCAATGTAATGCAACTTGTATCATGAACTTTGGACAACTATGCGCAAAGTTATGATCATAATACGAACATGTGTCTCTATGCATCGTCCATTTTCATCAAAAGTGGCCATATAGGCGACATCTTCTTGGTTTTGAGCTTACTTGATGATTTCTTCATCTCTTGGACTCTTCTCATTGAACAATTGGTCTATTTATCTTGCAAACTTCCGTAGCAATTCATTTGTTGGCAAAAAATGCCACTTTCTTCATGCAATTGACCCGAGATTTCGCCAAACATGTTATGAATGTGATTTTTACCTGATTTCATGAAACTTGAACCAAAATATATAAAACATGCCTTGTTTTTTTGTTTTCTATCTAAAAATCTCTTAATTTTGATAAGAAAAATAAGTACAAAAATGGACTTATCAAGCATGGTGAAGTTTTTTGTATAGATGAACAAACTTGCATTTCTGCTTTACAATTTCTAGCTAAGAATGCATACAATTTCTAATTGTGTTTTAGGACATCCGGAAAGATTTCCAACTGTTTAGTCATTGGTGGTACTTTCCGACTTTCACTAAAAATACATACAATTTCCAATTTTTTTTAGGTTCCGGTAGTCACAATTTCTAATTTTGTATTCTGTAATGTTTCGTTGTCCTTTCATTTAAAACTTAAGATATATTTTGAAAATATAATACGGAGTACTTTTTTGTTATTCGTACCCAAGATCGTTGTATTTAACCATTTTCAATTGGATGGTATTTACAATTTATCTCAAGTCATTTCATTTTCATTTACCCCAGTGCCGCAAAGGCTCCCACCTATGGTGGAGTAGGAGGGTCGGATGTACGCAGTCTTACTCTTGTACTAAGCACAGAGGGACTATTTTTGAATGACCCATGGTGAAAATCGAGTCCAAAATTGCATGGACTGACTGCTGCTTCATAACAAAGAAGCGCAGAGAATTTAGTGAATCATTTTGCTTTGATCCATCATATTCTCAAGGCAAAAAATAATGAACCTTTGGCTCCATTGCAAATGATGAAATTACAATTATCTCAAGTATTTAAGGAAAATTTGGGCTAACTTTCATTTTGGTAATAAGATCAGAAGAGAATATTTTGAAAATATGGAAACATATAAAATAAAATTAAACATTAAATAGAATTAAATCAATCATATTAGACTGTTTTTAATTATACTGTAACTTTCTAGTTTGGTCTGATATGGTACGGTCTATCTAAAACTACTTTGGTCTAGTATGATGTGGAAGATGTCTACCATATGTGTATTTTACCATTGTCAATGTTTGACCTGCTTTGGTTTGTTTAATTGTACTTTGGTCTAATTGTGTGATTGCTAAAGGAACGTGTAAAGTATTGGGGTAAAACTAGTTTATTAATTCTGTGTTTCAAATACAAAGAGATGAGGTATATATATACAGGCTAATGATACACTAAGCTAATATGAACCCTTAGCCCAAATATATATAGTTATTATATTTACATACATGTGGGCCCATACGGGCCCTAACACCCTCCCCCCCTCAAGTTGGAGCATGTGGATCAAAAGAGCGAGTATCAGCATTAATTAAATGTAAAAGGGCTTGAACCTGGTCGCCACTCAACGTTGCCAAACCTGTCACCCCACTATCTAAGGAACGTCCGTCCTTACCAGCACTCGGCAAATTGAGAGAGATGACATGAGTTTGGACCCCCCTCTACGACCGCCGGCAGTCCCGCCGGCGTTCCGGTTCGAATCTTCCCACCAATTGGGATAGCCGTGCAACTTGAAGCAAGAGCCAACTTCGTGTCATGTCCACTTACAATGAGTACACACAGGCCGAGCTCATTCCAGCTTGTCCACATGACCCTTAGCTGTTCGGTCCAGATAATACGACGAGGTCAGATCCGCCATTGCTGTCGAAACAAAGCACACTGGTGCTGCCTCGACGTGACCTGTTTTCCGAGCTTCGCCGCCTCCTAAGTCTCTGATACCATGTTAAGACCCGAGGTTCCATCTTAAAAGGTCAACCTGATAGGAGAAGTAGCTCAAATCCTTATATAGTGTTTAATTGTTTACAACTTCCGGTGTGGGACAAATGCTTCAACAGTGATATAGTTTAGGAGTAATTAAAACCAGTCCAACTAAAAACATTCTTAAGAAAGAGTTCGGACGTGGACACAAATCTATTTAATCGAAGGCTCTACACCAAGCGGCATAGAAGGTGGTTAAATCTTAGTATGAAAATGAGTTTTACCACTACTTTAAGTCATTGGACTATTATGTCAGCGACATGTTTAGTACATCATCTTAATTTTTAGAGTCCTTCAACTATTGTGCGAGGGATGCTTTTGGTATCAGTCTTTGAACAATTTCATATTTATTCATTCGACTTTCATTATTGAGACGTTTGATCTTTCGATTATTATCATAGGGACATTTTACTTATTCGCTTATTTTTCAAAAGGAAAAATTGAAAATTATAATCTCAATATTGCCGGTCCGCTAACAATAATCCTAACTATTGATTATTTTTGTATAATCCCAACTATATAGACCGTGCGCCAATAATGGTACATGACCGGATATGACCTGCTATAACAGGTGAATTTTTAATAGAAATCAAGCTTAAAATTAAAGTTGGGATTGTTTATAGGGATTGCATGCTATATCTCTTCTAATCCACTTTAAAAACTATAGGAATTTATTTATACTTGGTCCATTATTGGCAGAAGGTTTCCAAAGTTGAGATTATTCTGAAATAATCGATAGTTGAGATTATTATGAGTGCACCGCCAATAGTGTAAAAAGTGTCGATTTGACAATACTTTGAGAATAAATGTGGAAAATTTTGAAGCCGATAATTAAAAGTAGAGGCACAATAATCGAAAGACTAAACAAATTCAAACTACAAGTCGAGTAATAAAACTATCATGGACACAAGTCACACAACAGTCGTGGACTATAAGCTGCAAAAACTGTGATGAAAGAGTAAGGGGTGAACTTTGATTGTGCCTGGTTCTACCAAGATGGTAGTTTTATGAAATAAACGTGCTATTTATAAGAGCACTAGTTTTTGTACGCGCGTTGCGCGATGGGGTATATGCCCAATAGACAAATCCTTTTAGCAAAGTATCTACGTAGGATTTCTTATAGACAAAGAAGTATGTTTGAAGATAATGGTATAGTTCAATGTATCAAGTAAACATTGGACATACTGATATCTAATATCATATCATCTTAATATTGAGTGGTGAAATAAAAGGCATACATAAATTCTCTTCTGCCAAAAATGCATATTTCAAATGTAGCACCTCAGAATGGGTGGGTTACACTTATGCTGGGAAATTAATATAATCATACTGCTTGAACTTTGAAGTAGAATTCTGTCCTGCACGAGAGAGATTAAAAAGTAAAGCTATGATAAGGAGCATAGCAATATTTTTACGGTTAATTTAATCACAATTATCACATTTAACTTTTAAAATAAGATGTCCTGTAATTTTACTTATAAAAAGAAATCCCCAAAAAAGAGTTAAGTGCAAAACAAAAGCATGTCAAGAGCACTAATCTGAGAGGAGTTTTATGATTCTCAAACTTAACGATGCCCTAGAACAGAAGGAAAATTAGGAGTATTATCATATTTGAAACATAGTTCTAAGCTTTCAAAATTCAAATCATCATAAACAACATGAGGTAAAAAAGTTTACCAAAAAGTTTATCCTCCTCGTCTTGAAACATCAAGTCAACAACATTAATCGGGTCATTCCTTTCATTAACTGTATGGATTTCAACTCCATCTTTTAAATTTAAGATTTTACCATTACCGTTACTATGTATAGTTAATGTAATGACCATTGAACAATCATATGTTACCACTACTGAAACGCAAACCCCCTTCCATATTTCCCTCGAACCGTCCAATATGTCAAATTTACTCAAAGATTATACTCAAACAGATCTCCAATACTCGAATGAACTGAAACCCAAACTCCAAATATCATGCACTGTTAATCTAACTAACCAGAGAACAATCAACCTTTACCACAACTAAAAATCTGAAACTTAAAACCCTTCAAGAACGCCTTCACAGGCCAAGATGAAAAATTAACTCAAAAGTGGTGTCCAAACGGACCTAAAAAAGAAAAACAAACAAACAAAAATAAAAACTTGAATGAACTGCATCTCGAACTCCAAAAGC
Source organism: Cuscuta epithymum (assembly GCA_945859915.1). Lineage (NCBI taxonomy): Eukaryota > Viridiplantae > Streptophyta > Magnoliopsida > Solanales > Convolvulaceae > Cuscuta > Cuscuta epithymum. Next base: position 2,329,510 of record CAMAPF010000108.1, on the reverse strand, counting down.
TGGTAAAGCATTCAGTGCATCAACAGACAAGTACCTTTCAGAAAAGAAACAGACAAAAGTGCCAGTAATTCGTGCGTATAACATCTGTGACAACACATTCTAAAAAGCCAAGAAATTTGGACAAGACTCAACCTTTAGCTAGCCACCAATCAATCAGCAAACCGTGCTAATAACAATGCTCCGCGAGGCTCTGCAAATTCATAAATAAATCCAATTAGTTAATGTGAAAGATTTGATTTTGGGGGCGTTTTAGCCTTTCAGGAACTCGAATATCACGTTGAATGTACTGGAGTAAGATACATACTTTTTCTAGTCATTGCCATTGCAGATTCCACCTAAAACATAAGGAACTAACAAGAAAGTATGAAAATATACCATCTTGTTGCTAATTTTTACACAAAACATATCAAGTAAATCAATAGATAGTTGTTTGAAATGTTTTGTTTTTTCTATGACTTTTAGCACCAGGGAATATTTTCACAATATTGAATACTATATTTATGTTTTTTAAACATGTTCTCAAATAGTCTATTAAATAAAGTTACTCTAATTTTCAAATAAAGAACACTGTTCAGTTACGATACTAATAAGAATATAAGTATGAAAAACAAGACTAATTGTTGGAGTTTACACGGTGTAAGCCGTATGCCAAAAATGAAAAATAATATGTCTGACAATGACATTTTGGGCACCTGAGTAGCCCTTTTATGTTTATTACTCCAAATTATCTACAATAGTACACTGTTTATCTTCACCATATTCAATTCCAATTAAAGTTTTCCACCCACACCCAGAGTTCTTAGAGAAGATTCTAAAGCAAAGTTATTAGGTGACATGCCAATTATTTTCTTTATTTTCCAAAATATTTTAGAAAGTATATGGAGTTTAGAGACTGTAAGGTAATGATCCAAAACATTTATCTCCAGCTTGAGTGAAAAAATAGATTTTGAGCTTATTTATAATATTCTAATTGTAAGGGACTAAGCATTATCTAATATTCATTTATCATCTGTCAATGCCTATCACATTTTATTATATGCACATTGGTTTTTGCATAGTTGAGAATAAATTAAGAAAAAGGTTCAAGTGTCCAGAAAGATGACAATGTAGTATCCAATTGAATGTATTCATATTAACCCTAAGAAATCAACACACACACATGTATATTTGAATATTTGATATCAAAAGACACAATTCTTAATTAGGATGAGAGCATTTTTTTTGGAGTAACTCAGTTTAGCATATGAATATAAATTCATCAACAACAAATAAAATCAATATGAAAACAAAAGGAGGGCTAGCAAGTGTACACAGAGAAACTACAAGCTCACTATAGTGTTTTGCCGTCACTTCTTTTTGACTTTTTAGATCTAAGTCCCCAACTTTTTGTTGTATTCTTTGTTCTTGATATTATGTTGCCCATCTGAACATAGTTAGGATACTTATGTTTCAGTGATAAACATAATTATTTAATCAAGCTTGATGATTACACTATTCATATTTCACAATCCACAAAAATACAATCTTAATCGAGTGTTATTTTAATAATGTTTACTTAAGGTAGTTTGGAAACAACTCACTTTGTTTCCAAAATTAGTATACCATTGTAAGTTATGGCATAGCCTCTGTTTACTACGATATTTCACTGGTTTTCATATTCTTGGGACAGACAAAAATCACCTTGGAAAGATTTTCTATTTTTTGGCACCAGAATATTTTCTGAAATTCTTTCATTTTTTGCGGAGAATGAATTCTCGCATTGAAAACACGACATCATTTCCTTACTTTTTTATGATTTATGTCTCCTGATGGGTCAAACATTATATTATACATAGAAGTAGAGAGTCAGCTTAATTTTCAAGAAAATATTTTGAGAAAAAACTTTTTCACAAGAAGCTACATGTTGAGTAATACAAATACATCAATACTTCTTTAATTCTTATAAGAAGTTACCTGTTGAGTAATACCAATACTTCTTTACTTCTTATAAGAAGCCCAACATGAAGCCCCATTATTATTTTGTTGAGTAATGACACCACTTTTCTTAAAGGAGAAGTCCAGACATATTTTCCCTAATCCTAAACACAGTGAGAGTGTGTTAAATGAAAAATTCATGTCTTACCGGGCAAATATGTTGCATTCTCTTCCAAAGATTATTTCCGCTTTGGGTATATAACCTAAAAATTTGTCAATAAAAGACTTGGAATGATTATCTAATACTGGAGACCCCAGATCTATTTAGTATTAATACTACGTATTTTTATACCAGGAATCTAATAGCCTGCCTAATGTACTTCTGATCATAACAAGATATGTCAGAAAACTGTGTTTACATATTGTGAATATGTTAATTACATTGTTTTATTTTGGGGGAGCCCATGTAATTAGCTGTTAAATTGACATTGGTTGTTCATTTTTCTAGTGAAGCCAAACCGGAATTCACATATGCACCATTTGAAAATGAGTAACATTCACAGCGGAGTAAGAGACTGACAGTTAACAATAACAGGTTAAAGGTAGGAAGACCATAAATGCAAGCTGCATTAGAAGAAAAACAAAAAATGTCAAGAAAAATAGGGTTGAAAAGAAAGGCATTTCCAATATAGGTTAGCTACATGTTAAACAATGAGAAGTTGATGAAGGAAAAAACCACAGTTGTAAGCTTGCAGATGAAAAATGAAGGCACCTAAAAATAGAAAATAGAAGGGATGCTTGAAAATTAAATAATAGAAATCTTACATTAACGAAGTATGAGTAGGGGAAAAATAGAAAAACATGCAGGCGACTTAAGCATGCATCCTAGCAGAAACCGTATCCCGCCTATGATAATTCACCTATGTTGTTTCTGCAATTTGGACATATCATCTGCCCAAAACCTTGCGATTTACGACCACTTTTGTCAATAAATGAAGCATTTAAGATACTGCTTCACCAGAAAATGTGTTTTCTGGCATATGTAGTCTGTGTTTTCTCATATATAATAATTCAACGGTATATTTGTTTGACCTTTACAATTTTGTGTTTAATCGATGCAAAAAAATGTTGAGGGGTAGATAGGTTATCTGACATATATAGCTCAAAAGTATATTTGTTCCTTCTCCCATTAGTTATACGGAGTATAAGATTAACTTTGAAAAGGGGTCTTAAAGAGTGCCAAAAATGAAAATGTAATATAAAACAATATCTTATCTAATTCTCTATTAAATGACACCTATACGCTAAAGGAAGTAGATCAGATTATAAACAACAGTACATAAGATATATAAGGGGCTTGCATATATTGATAACCAATTCTCGTTTTCATCAAAAGAATACCAATTCAGTAAAAAAGGAAGTTTAGAATATTCATTTTTACTGAAGAACAGCCGTTTGATTAAGTTTTTCATGTTCATTGTTTGTGAACCGTCAGTACCTCCAACAAATTGCAAGAAAAAATTCTTGGGACGCTATTGGATGATTCATATTTCAACTCCATGTAATAAATTATGTGCAATCAAAAGATGATTTTTAATCAACCTTTATTACCATTTCATTTGAGCTAATAAGAAACATAAATCACCAAATAATTTGAGACAAAAACTTAAAATAACATCAAAATGAAAATGATGACCTCTTTTTCCGAACCAGATCTGTTTTTAATCCAGTTAGTGAAACCCAGATCGTACAAAAGCATAAAATTAAACGGTGAATGAATTTTAAGCTAAAACACTACACGCGAACAAAAAATGTAGTTGTTGTTTGAACTTTGAATTAATGTAAATGGTTGGATAACAATCAATATCGTAGGTTCGAGAGTCATGGTCGTAGGAGAGGGGAATGAGAAAATAGTTTATAGGGCCAACCTCATCTGCTAGTAGTTGCTTTCTTGACATCGGTAGAATGCTACCTCCAATTCCATGTTTGTTCGATAGAGCCAAAAATTCCTTCCCCACTGATCAAAGGGTGTGAAACAAAGAAGCTGTTCCGTTCGTCTTAATCTTATTACTTATTCCTTAATCTTATTTTATTCAGATCAGATCAGATCAGATCAGAAAGATTCAGATCAGATCAGATCAGATCAGAAAGATTCAGATCAGATCAGATCAGATCAGAAACATTCAGATCAGATCAGAAAGATTCAGATCAGATCAGCAACATTCAGATCAGATCAGAAAGATTCAGATCAGATCAGACCAGATCAGAAACATTCAGATCAGATCAGAAACATTCAGATCAGATCAGGTCAACAAATTCAAACATGATTTATCACTTTTATTATTATATTAATTATGATTATTATATTATAGTTATTGTTAATAATATTAATATATTAATATAATAATATTATTAATAATAATATAATAATAATGTTAATAATATAAAATTTTTATTATATTATAACAATCTAATATAATATAATATAATATAATATAATATAATATAATATAATATAATATAATATAATATAATATAATATAATATAATATAATATAATATAATATAATATAATATAATATAATATAATATAATATAATATAATATAATATAATATAATATAATATAATATAATATAATATAATATAATATAATATAATATAATATAATATAATATAATATAATATAATATAATATAATATAATATAATATAATATAATATAATATAATATAATATAATATAATATAATATAATATAATATAATATAATATAATATAATATAATATAATATAATATAATATAATATAATATAATATAATATAATATATTTATAATTATAATTATAATTATGATTTACAATGTAATTATAATTATAATCATCATTATTATTAATATGATTGTTGTTCTTGTTGTTATTTTTGTAATTATTATTACTTCGGAGTAATTATATATTTAAATTAGTAATTATAGATAATTAGATATAATTATGATTATAGAGATAAATATTATAATTATAATTACAAAAAAAAATATAAAATTAATCATAATTAAAAATATAATTACATTTATAATTGTATCTGTATTTATAATTAGTGTAATTGGTATAATTATTATAATTTTAAATTTAATTTTAATTATTATTTTTTTATAATTATGATTATAATTGTAATTTTATTTAAGTTATATTTTTAATTACAATTATAAATCTAATAATTATAATTATAATTACAATTATAGAAATATTCAAATCAGATCAGAAAGATTCAGATCAGATCAGAAACATTCAGATCAGATCAGAAACATTCAGATCAGATCAGATCAGATCAGCAACATTCAGATCAGTTCAGCAACGTTCAGATCAGATCAGAAAGATTCAGATCAGATCAGAAAGATTCAGATCAGATCAGATCAGATCAGAAAGATTCAGATCAGATCAGATCAGATCAGAAAAATTCAGATCAGATCAGATCAGAACTTAAAAAATTCAGATCAGAAACATTCAGATCAGGTGAACGGAACAGCTTCAAAGCCTTTCATTTGAAAGGGCTGGCCTTCAGCCTTCTTCTCAAAGATGGAACAGAATGAATGGTCCAGTGCTGGGGCATCCTTGTTTGGGAAGAGAATGAATGGAAGGCGGAGAATATCGAGGTTTTCATCTTAATCTTTAACAGAAGATAGATAAAATAGACGTCGTTTGACTTTAATATTTAACGGAAATAGACAAACCGAGGATATCTAAATAATTAGCACAATGGCTAAAACCTACCGTACAACTACATTTTGCTCTGGTGGTACACGAACAAAAATTTTATACCCAAAAGGGTTTTAACCTTCATTCACATTTATAAGTTTGTAGAAACGTTTGGGTGTCTGTAGGGATTGATCTAGAAATGTGAAATGTCTAAGGTTGAAAAGGAATTATAATAAACTTAAACATTATTAGCGAAATTGACTAAATATGCCAAAAAAAACATTAAGAAATTGAGAGAGAAAAATACTTTGAACTTCAATTCACCATAACCATAGTCATATCCATTTCATCACGGTTTTTTAATCAAGAACATATGTATCTTCGTTCTACAACTCTACGTACTTGATTAGAATTATATTTTGACGTCCTAAGTCACTTTTTTAATTCATTACTCATCATCTCGAATTTAATGTAAAGATCATTATTGACCCTAATGATATACCCAGGTTTCATATATATTTGAAGTATATTACTCTCCCCAACTTCATAATTGGATTTGTTTATCATCATTAATTCATTTATTTATCCTAAATTAACTTTAACTAAAAATACGGCAATCACTTTAACTAACAACAACAAAAAATCTAATGGCAAAAAAGCACGTCGTTATTATATAAGGAGTATATTTGAAATCAGAAAAGTTAAAAAAAAAAAAAAAAAAAAGACATCGAATCTAATTTGACAACCTCTTTTTCGTACATTTAAGACTATCTTGATCAGTCAGCTTATAGGTCAAAAAGTAGGAAGATATGCAAGTGCTGCCGTATTACATTAAAATATGTACCCATTGCTGGTCGGAGTAGTTTCCGCATTAATTTGGTGCGTTGGCATCCCAAAGTCGTCAATCGCCCCACTCACGGCACGTTGTTATTGAATCCAAATACTCTTTCTTTTATATAAATCAAATGTAAACATTGACTAATGCAAGTCCAAAACCATTATAATACCAGTTCGCCCAAATAAAAACTGGTTAATGAATAATGGGGTTTGTAGACATTTTCAGGATTCCTTTTAGCGATCTTTGGGAAGTTTTGTTTAAAAAATGATTTTAAACTAATTACTCCGTATATGATACCCAAATTAATGTATCCTGAAAGGTCTACATTGATTAATTACTATTTTGAAGTTACATATTCAAAACATAAATAAATTAAGAAATAATGACATTGAGCAAAAATATGCAATGAACAATAAATAATGCTACGCACGAAGTACATATTTCTAGAATATTATAATTCTATGAAAATTGATATATTCACAAATACAAAATATGTCATCATTTTCAAAGTAGATGTCTCACTTTATCTTGAAAGTTCCAAGTTATTTCAAATTAATTTTGATGTGTCGATTTTAAAAGAACATACCTCAAAAGTAGATCCAATATACTAGTAGTAGTACGTAGTACTAACTAAAGTATACAATTGTGCTACAAGTCTACAACACGCTAATATAAAAGCAAGCACTACTTTTCTTAAAATATGCAATCACACACGTTCATATTCAATGTCAATCTATTCCCAATTTCTTTAAAAAAGAAAAATTACGCTGTTAGTCCCTCAATTAATATCGATATTGAAATGTAATGTTCTGAATTGTGTAAACATCATAACTTAATTGTCAAAATTACTATAAATGTAATCCTTTGGGAGTGAAATGTACAATGTGGGCAAGAATTACATTTGCACCAATTCGGACAATTGAGAGAGATTATATTTACACACTTGAGAACACATGAATTAACTTTTAATATTGATACTTTTTGAGGGGCTAAAAGTGCAATTTTTCTTTTCAAATGTTAATTACTAGAGTAAAAGAATAAACACAAAACTAATCTAACATTTTTCTACTGAATCAGCCAGTATATAAGACGAATAACACTCTTATATACTTCGTCCCTTGAAACTTTGTCAACTAACTTTGGCCTACAAACTTGACATACATTTGATTATCTCATTAACTTTGTCACTTTTATTTTTATATAAGAATTTGTGGATCAAATTAGTTTTCTCTATACAAATTTCATTATCAAAACTTTTATTTTATTAATCTGCATGCCTATATAATTGCTTGAAAAAGTCAAATATATTTACATTATTTGATCTTTTTAATCACAAAGATCTTTTAAAAATAGAACATTTTCAACTCCATTGACTCGTTCTAGGCCGCTTAAGTTGGTTTTTTAAACTTGGCATACATTTAAAAATAGAACATTTTCAACCCCATTGGTTTTTTAAACTTAACATAAGTTAGTAAGTTCAATCTAGGCCTGGACTCGGGCCGGGCGGCCCGGCCCGGCCCGGTTACTGTTTGAACCGGTCCGGCCCGGGAACCGGTCGGGGGGCGGTTCGGGTCGACCCGGCCCGGTAGAGTAGCGGTGCGGACTTAGGCCCTTCAGATGGCGAACCGGCCCAGTCGGGCCAGGCCCGGTTCGGGCCTAACGGCTCTTTTTTTAAAAAAAAATTGTTTTTAAATTTTGGGAGGCATCTAGCCGTTGGGAGGCCACCCAAACGGCTCTATAGCCGTTGGAGGGGGTAGGAGGGGGGGTCCAGGGGTTTTGGGGGTGGGGGGATAAAAAAATCTATTTATACTCCTATTTTCTATACATTTTTTACACCTCTTCTCCAACTCTTCCTACTCTCTAATTCTCCATTCCCTCATACTCTTAAATCTTAATCATCTCCATCTTCATCTTCTCCAAAACTCTCTACACATATATATATTATTTATATAATTATATCTACTTATATATTAATTATATACTTACATACCTATATTATATTACTAATATTTATTATCTACTTAATATATATTTATTATCTTCTTAATATTTACTTTGATATCTACTTATCATCTATACTTATTGTTATTTACTTATATATTAAATTACTAATTATCTACTTTACATACATATATTATATTACTTATATTCCTTATCTACTTAATCTCTACCTATTATCTACTATATATATATATATATATATATATATATATATATATATATATATATATATATGTTAGAACTTTTATTGTGGGTCAAGTTTGTCTGTAATGTCTTGTTTAAATAAAGTAGACTAGTTATACCATTTATGGTATTAGATTAGTATTTATTATGTAGCAAATAAGGTAAAGGGAATAAGGCCCAAAAAGGCCTTGGCCCAACTTCCAAGGTTTACCTAAATCGGTAACCTGTACAGCGCCTATAAATACGCGCCTTGTGTACAGGTACCGATATCGATCAATACACATTAGCCTTACGCTGCCAAATTTACTTCTCGATACTACAGAAAGAAGGTTTCACTGTTCTCGATAAATCTTATATCATTATATGAAATCCTTCTCTTCTGTCTATCGATGATGTTCATCTAGCTGATCGTTAGTCTGCTAAACTGGGACCAACAACTGGTATCAGAGCCTGCTCGAGTGTGATCGTCGAAGAAAAGTTTTCGAAGTTTCTCTGTTTTCATACTTTTCGATATATTTCTTTGTAATCACTGTAATCTTGTTTCTGATCGATAAACTGTAAAAGTTATATCATTGGATTCGCCATTCAGAAACGAACCAAGGGTATATCTTACTTTTCGATTTCAGTAGATTCGGTATTTTTGATTTCTCGATAGTATGAGTTCGAAAAGCAGGGTTCTCGACATTTAAGCAGGTTTTTCAGGACGATAACTATACAGGAAGACTCTCGAGATCGAAAACTTCACAGAAAAGTTGTTTAAACTGTTTTAATCTGAAATTTTGATTTGCAGGATTTCGATACTACGTTCTCGATACAAGTTCTCGAACTGAGTTCTCGAGATTGCTTTCTCGACACTCAGTTTTCGATACTAAATATCTAAAACTCTGTTTTTTTCGAATTGCAGGTTCTCGATACAGCTTCTCGACACTCAGTTCTCGAAACTAAGTTCTCGAACTTAGCTTCTCGATACTGAAGTTCTCGATACAGCTTCTCGACTCCTGCTTCTCGATAAACAGTTTCTCGATATTCACTATCGAAAACTGGTTCTCGATAGAACTTCTCGAACCCTAGTTTTCGAATTTCTTTCTTGAATTAGGTTTTCGACATTCTGCATCTTAATTTTTTTTTCTGATCAAAACACTCGACTGATCTGTTAAGGCTCAATCAGCAAAGATGGATGCTTTATCACTTGGTAATGACAGTAGGCCCCCAATTCTGAGGAGAGGTGAATACCAGATGTGGAGAACAAGATTCTTAAATTTTCTAGAAAGTAAAGATAACTCTTCCGCTATGCTGGAATCCCTCACCCAAGGACCTGCTGAGATTTGGGCAAGTGTGAATGGCGTTGATGCAAACAACCCACCTGTTAATCAAGAACGAAGATTGAAGACAAAGGCTGAGTACACTGAAGAGGATAGACAGAGAATCAAAGCTGATCTTATGGCAAAGACATTCCTGCTACAAGCAATCCCAAATGACATCTACATTCTGATTGATAGCATGGAGACTGCTAAAGAAATGTGGGATGAAGTAAAAAAGCTGATGATTGGAACTGATCTTGGACTGAAGACGAAGAAAGCAAACATCTTAACTGCCTATGATGCGTTCAAGGCAGCACCAGGGGAGGCGCTCCATGAAACGTATAACAGATTTGTACAACTGATCAACGAGATGAGGAAGATCAAGGTTGTGAAATCAAACATGGAGATGAATATACGTTTCTTGTCGAGCCTGCCCCCTGAGTGGAAAAGAACTGTAAAGAACCTGAGACAACACTTGGACTTAGATGAACTAGATCTCTGCACACTTCATGAGCATCTTCAGCAGTTTGTGAATGACACTGCTGAGATGGAAGGAAGCTTTTCTGCTAATCCTTTAGCACTCATGATTGAAGCTAAACCAAAGAGTTCATCTAAGGTTCAGAAGAAGAAGAAGGCAGTTAAGGTGGAAACAGAAGAAGAAGACAGTGAAGAAGAAGTGGATGTTGAATCTGAATTGTTTGATCTGCAGAAAAAGATGGCTCTGCTCACCAATCAGTTCAACAAGAAATTCTCTAGGAAGGGAAACTCATCCAACAAGCTGCGAACCTCCTCTGCCAATTACAAAACAAAGAACAATGATCAGAACTCTTCCAGTAGAGCTGTTACAGCAGAAGATCCCCCCAAATGCTTCAACTGTGGAAAGGCTGGACACGTTATCAAAGACTGTCGCCTACCAAGAAAAGGGGACTTCAACTATTACAAGCAGAAGATGCTGTGGAACAAACAGAAAATGTTCATGGCTAAACAAGATGATGATAGTGCTGCAACACTTACTGAGAATGACCCGTGGCAGGAGGAGAGTTCAGATGAAGAAGAAGAGGAGAATCTGGCCCTGATGGCGCTTGTAGAAGAAGAAGAAAAGGAAAAGGGTGATGCTGCGATCCCCGGAGGAAGTACAAGCTCAAGCTCAAACATCACTGTAAGTAACTCTGAAACCGTCTGTTCCTGCTCTTGTAAAGTTCACTCTTCACAAGTCAAAGACAATCTAATTATGGAGCTAAGAGACAAGGGAAACATCAACCATAAATATTTAATTGACAGTCTAGATAAAGTCAGATCTCTGAGCATACAGTTAGAAAATGAAAAAGAAATTGTCAAGAAGCGAACTTTAGAATTAGATCAACTCACCCAAAAGGTAGCTCTACTAACGAGGAAAGTTTCTGAGACTGAATTAGAACGAAACGTTGCAAAAGCCGAAAATGATTTTCTACATGAAAAAAGGTGTACTCTTTACACAAAAATCAAAGAATTAGAAGATCTACTTGCCAAGAGAGGACAAACAGAACAAACCATTTTTCTCAATCAGAACAAAGACACTCGCTTTTATAACTCTAAGGAGGGTCTCGGTCTTACTAACCCCAATAATCTGAAGAAAGTGGATTGTATTCAACTTTATGACATAAATTATATGGGGTTAGGGTTGACTAAGTTGATGGCTTTTACCTATGGAAAAGAAACGGCAGAAGAAGAAGAGGTAAAGCGATCAAACCCTTCCAGAACAGAAATTCCTTTCAACTATGACTCTCTGAATAAAAGTTATGAAAATGCTGAACCTGTTTTCTCAACTGATGAGAGTGTGAGTCCTTATCCTTCTGAGAAGGAAGCTGTGTCAGATCCAGAAACCCCTTCAACCTCAGGGTCAAATGAAGAAGAACCTTACATCCCTCCACTAATTAGAAAATTCGAAAATTTACACATCTCTTTGGAAAAACAAAGAAAAAGTTTTGAAGAAGAAAGAAAAAGCTTTGAAAGTGAGAGGGAGAGGTTATTAAGAGAACTGACCTCTTTAAAGGAAAGCTCTCAATCTGACACAACTTCCCAGTCAGCTAGTGATACAACTGATTCTCAAGAAAATCTTCACAAAACTAATGTTTTCAAAAGATCGACCACTCACTCCACGACTCCCTTGAAAACAGGAAATACCGTGAGTAAGAGATTGGAAAGGAGAAGAGAATGGAGGTTGAAGAGAGAAGAGATAGCTGAAGGAAAGAAGAAAATGTTTTCTGAACATGAAAAACCCTGTTCTAGTGCTTTGTTTTACTCGAATAATAGTAGATCTAGATTGCAGTCACAATCATGTAGATCCAATTCAGTCTTGTGTCCCAAGCTGAATCCATCTGAATTTCCTTCTAATCAATTTTATTTCAATAATAAGTTGTATGCTCCTGGACTTGAAAATGATAGTGTTGATGTTTCTAATTTTGAATGTGCCATGAATTCTGTTCGTAAGGATCAACGGAGAGAACGCAAACAAAAGAAACAATCTGAGAATAGATCTGTAGAGGGAGTTTATAATTTTCCAAATTTAAAGTACCCTCTTAAGGTTCATTCAAAGAAACACTTACACCGTCTCTCTAAAGAAGAAATTCTCAAACCTTACCTCACGAACCAGCCATTCACACACAAAGACAATAACTCTGTCTCCTCTGCTCCTAAAATCAAACAAAAATGGATACCAAAAGCTGAACTTGAAAAACAAAGAACATTATCTGAAAAGGCTGTTGACCTTGGATCACAGCTGAAAGAAAAATTCAAAAAGATTTTCTCAATTGATAAGGAAGGACCCATCCTGCGGTGGGTACCTAAAAATCCTTAATCTGTTTTGCAGTACGGTCATGTGTGGCATTTAGATTCTGGCTGCTCAACCCACATGACCGGAATAAAGGACCTGTTGAGCAACTACACCAAATGCTACGGAGGAAATGTGAGATTTGGAAACAACGCGGCCTCTCCAATCCTAGGATATGGGGATGTCATCTGTGCAAGTGTCACCATCAAGGCTGTGTCATATGTGAAAGGACTGAAGCATAATCTGCTAAGTATTGGACAGTTCTGCGATAGTGGCATGGAAGTGAAGTTCATAGCCAGACAATGCTGTGTGCTGGACAGGTTTGGAAAGGAATTATTGACCTGCACAAGAACTTCCAACCTGTACACCATTGATCTGAAGAGCGTACAATTACCTTCTGCCATCTGTCTGCTGTCCAAAGCTTCCTCTGAACAAAACAGTCTATGGCACAGACGCCTGTCTCACCTCAACTTCAAATATCTCACTACCTTGTCCTCCAAGAAACTTGTGAAAGGGCTGCCTCCTCTGAAGACTTCCGCTGACACTCATTGTGATGCCTGCAGACTAGGCAAGATGAAAAGGAGCTCTCACAAGTTAAAACCTGTTCCATCCTCCTCCCGACTGCTGCAACTACTTCACATGGATCTGTGTGGACCAATGAGAGTCCAAAGCATCAATGGGCGCAAATATACACTGGTCATTGTGGATGACTTCTCTCGGTACACATGGACCAAATTTCTGAGGACAAAGGATGAAACAGCTGCAACCATCATAACCTTCATCAGGACAATCCAAAATTTTCTACAAAAGAGTGTGGAGATCATCAGAACAGATAATGGTACCGAGTTCAAGAACCAGTCTCTTGCTGAGTTCTATGAAACTCAAGGTATCACACAACAATTCTCTGCAGCAAAGACACCACAACAAAACGGGGTCGTTGAACGAAAGAATAGAACTCTTGTTGAAGCAGCACGCACCATGCTTATTCAGTCAAAGCTTCCCCATTTCATGTGGGCTGAAGCAATCAACACAGCGTGTTTTACTCAGAACAGAACATCACTTCACAAGCGCTTCAACAAGACCCCCTATGAAATACTCTTCAACAGAACACCTGACATCTCATTCTTCAGAGTGTTTGGCTGCAAGTGCTTTGTTCTAAATGACAGAAATGAAAGAAGCAAGATGGATCCGAAAGCCGTCGAAGGAGTATTCATTGGGTACTCCACGCAATCAAAGGCGTATCGGGTCTATCTACGTGATCGCAGAACAGTCATTGAGAGTGTCAACGTTGCATTCTATGAAATGGCTGACTTTGCTTCTGAACATTTCTTGATACAAAACACACTCTCTGCTCAAAGGAAGCAACCTGATGGAGCTGAAGCAACAAAGCAAACAACGGCTGACAGTGCAATTCTCGACTCTCTCTTTGAACATTTCTATGAAAATGCACGCACTGCCAACCTACAATTACCAACAGAAGCTGCTCAACCACCATTCATGCCTGACCTCAGTGAGGAAGAAGCTGACTCACCTCATACATCAGATCACGAAGAAACTGAGGATCATGGCACGGCAACAACACAAGCAACTTCACCAGCACAAGTTTCAGAAATACCAGCTCTAGCAAACACAGAACCTGAATCGATCCCTGAGCACTCCACTCATCAACAAACCACATCTACTACTTTTGAGGACCCGGATCACACCATCATAACTCCAATCCCTCTAACTCATGAGCGGAAATGGACGAAAGCACATCCTGCAGAACAAATTATTGGAGATCCAAGTCGTGGAGTTTGCACAAGAACGGCTACAGCAAATGAATGTCTCTTCTCTTGCTTCATCAGCCAATCTGAACCAACCAAAGTTTCTGAAGCTCTAGCAGATTCAGATTGGGTGATAGCAATGCAGGAGGAGATCAATCAGTTTGAAAGATTGGATGTATGGACCCTGGTGCCAAGACCCCCAAAGAAAACAATAATTGGCACCAAGTGGGTCTTCAAGAACAAGAAAGATGAAGACGGTGTGATTATAAGGAACAAAGCCCGACTGGTTGCAAAAGGATACAATCAACAAGAAGGCATTGACTACGATGAAACCTTTGCGCCAGTGGCCAGAATTGAAGCAATCAGGTTGTTCCTTGCTTATGCTGCTCATAAGAGTTTCACCGTCTATCAAATGGATGTCAAGACTGCATTTCTAAATGGAGAACTGAAAGAAGAGGTTTACGTGGCACAACCAGAAGGCTTTGTTGACCCTGAACGCCCACACTATGTCTACAAGCTGAAGAAAGCTCTGTATGGACTAAAACAGGCACCGAGAGCCTGGTATGATGCACTATCTGATTTTCTTGTACACTCAGGCTACTCGAAGGGAAAGATAGATCCAACTCTGTTTATCAAGCGAGAGAACAGTGACATCATGCTGATACAAATCTATGTCGATGACATCATATTCGCCTCGTCCAACCCGAATTTTTGCGAAGAATTCAGCAACTTGATGCGCACTGAGTTCGAAATGAGCATGATGGGAGAGTTGAACTTCTTCCTAGGGCTACAGATCAAGCAACTACCAGACGGAATTTTCATCAGCCAGTCAAAGTACATCCATGAAATGCTCAAAAGATTCAAGATGGACAGCAAGTCAACCATGAAAACCCCCATGTCTCCCTCACAAAAGCTCGACTCTGACCCTTCCGGGATATCAGTCGATGCTACCAATTATCGGGCTATCATCGGTTCCTTGCTGTACCTGACATCTAGTAGACCGGATATTGTCTTTGCAACCTGCCTGTGCGCTCGTTTTCAAGCAAATCCAAAGGAATCACATCTGAATGCAGTGAAGAGAATCCTGAGATACCTAAAAGGAACAGTCAATTTAGGACTTTGGTATCCCAAGGACACGGGTTTTGACCTTGTTGGTTACTCAGATGCTGATTTTGCAGGTTGCAAGTTAGATCGAAAAAGCACATCCGGTGGTGCTCAATTTCTGGGAGAGAAGCTAGTCTGTTGGTCCTCCAAGAAGCAGAACTGCGTGTCAACTTCTACAGCCGAGGCAGAATACGTTGCGGCTGCTAGTTGCTGTTCACAAATCCTATGGATGAGGACACAACTTAGAGACTATGGCTTCCTATTCAACCATATTCCCATCTACAGTGACTCCCAGAGTGCAATCGCCATAACCAGCAACCCCGTTCACCACTCTCGCACCAAGCACATCGATTTGCGCTATCACTTCATCAAGGACCATGTGGAGAAAGGAGATGTTGATCTGTACTTTGTAAGCACTGAGCTTCAACTGGCTGACATATTTACTAAGGCACTGGATGACAAGAGATTCCAGTTCCTAGTATCTAAGTTAGGCATGTTGAATCTCGATCCTATGTAATTATGTTATCTCCATGGTCTGAATAAAATGAGTGTGTGTGTGGTGTGTGTTGCATGTGTTGAGGGGGAGAAAAGGGAGAAAATAAGAGAGAGAGGAATACTTTGAGGGGGAGAAAAGAAGAAAATCAGAAAAAGAGTGTGTGTGTAAGTGTGTGTAGAAAATCAGAAAAGAAAGAAAAAGAGTGTGTGTGTGTGGGTTTTTCATTTTTAGAGTGTGTGTGTGTGGGTTTTTTCATTTTTTTCATGCACAATTTGAGGGGGAGTTTTGTTTATCTACGAGAGTGCAAGTGCTTTTGGACCCCATACATTTTAAAACAAAAGGGAAACTGGGCCCAACTCAAACCTCTGGGCCCAATCAAATTTTCTCGCAAGGCCCAAAATCAACTTCCCGCATATTTAAAGGACTTCGAGAACCCAAAATCATATCTTTTCGCATTCTCAGTTCTCGAAGTCCAGAGCAAAAAGTTTTCGCAATCTTCTCGACCCCATTCTTCTCTGAACCTTTCTCGAATCAATCAAAAGGTAGTAAAAATGGTTCTTAATCATGAAAAACAACAGTAAACCAGTTTACGCTCACAATGTAAAGATTCTCGAGTTCAAACTTGGGAAATTTCTCGAGTTTGTACATCGAGAACCACTTTTTCAAAATCGGAAATTTGACATCGAAAAGCTTTCAAGCTAAAATTTAGTTATCATTATGTATTGTGTGTTCTTGCAGGCGGTTCTCGACATCTATCTGAGTGAAAACTCGAAGAATCCAATTTCTCGATGATTAGAACTTGAGATTACCTTCTCGATATTTCAAAACTCGAAGTTCGGTTTCTCGATATTAAACCTCGAAAAGATCTTTTCGATGTTTAATACCGAGAACCTATTTCTCGAAGTTTGAAATACCGAGAAGAGGTTCTCGATATTCAACATCGAGAAAGGGTTTTCACAGCTTAAGTCTCGAGAAGGACTTTTCGATACTTTCATCTCGAGAACCAAGTTCTCGATATTTGAGTATCGAGAAGAGCTTCTCGGTATTTAAACATCGAGAACCTACTTCTCGATACTCAAACCTCGAGAAGCTGGTTCTCGTGGTTTACACTTAGAATAGTTTCGATGTCCCACCTGTACACACCTGATCTGAAAAATTGCAAAAACAGAACAAAAATAAAATTTTCAAACGGACAATTGTGCTGACCTATTTCTTTCAGTCAATCATGTTAGGAACGGACAGAAATGCACAATCAGGCAATGAACTGTATCCTAAAGAGAACTGGGTCCCACTATATGACAACAACTTTCAATTGGACCTGAAGCTCTTCAAATGTCAGGACCCAGTCATTCTCTCCATCCTACAGAGGCACTACCTTTGGACTGCTTTCAACGAAGCCAAACCAGTACCAATGGTGTATCTACAACAGTTCTGGGGCCTGATGCACACAGCCTCAGAGAAGGACAGGTCGAAGATAATGACCAAACTGAATGACGTGCGGGTGGTGCTAACACCATCAACAATCAGGGAGACACTGAAGCTCCCAGTGCTCAAACACTACGCACCACTCCCCTCAAACGAAGAGCTGATCAAGGGGATGAAAGATCTTGGATACGACAGCCCACTGCCCCTGCTGTCAAACTTTACAATCTCCAACCTACCTCACCCGTGGAAGAGTCTGTTCGGCCTGGTCAATAAGTGTCTATCTCCTAAGCACGCCGGACATGACAAATGCAACAAGCAAATACTTCAAATCTTCCACGGGACCGCCTTTGACAAGCAGTACGATATGGCTCAGCTCTTCTGGACGGAGCTAATGGATCAAGTGAAGATGAAGGAGAATCATAAGGGCAACACAATCCCTTACGCTCGGTGGCTGGCGCTGATCATCCACAACATTATGGAGGCCACCCCGACAATGCCAAAGCGTAAGGAGGACAAACACTTCACCGCCCCAAAGCTCAAATACTTTCAGAGAGACAGCAATAAAGCTGAAGCACTGCCTATTCCGGACTCCCTGCTTGACTTAGCAAACCCTAGGGATAAGGCAGTCATCGACTACAAAGAGTCGTTGAAGAGAACGGTTCCTATGGTTCAGCAAAACCCAGCTGGATCTTCCCCGGGAACCAAGCCGAGAGAAAGTGAGGGTAAGAAGAAGAGAGCCCCGCCACAGAAACCAGTGGCAACCCGGCCTAATGATGATCAGTCTGCTAACTCTTCCGAGAGGACCCAGACTGCTGAGGGCCACCCTAATGCTGAGGACACTGCCAATGAACCATCTAGCCAGGCCCCTTCTAATAAGGCTGGTGGTGAGGCCTCCGATAGCATGACCAAAGGGAATGAACGAAGAGATGATGATGATGATGATGCAGATGATGATGATGACATGGAGGGAGTCCTGATCAGCAA
This sequence comes from Cuscuta epithymum, assembly GCA_945859915.1. Lineage (NCBI taxonomy): Eukaryota > Viridiplantae > Streptophyta > Magnoliopsida > Solanales > Convolvulaceae > Cuscuta > Cuscuta epithymum. The sequence goes on along the minus strand of CAMAPF010000108.1, from coordinate 2,310,997 downwards.
CAGGAAGAGAGCTGGTAAACAGGCCATTCCGATAGACTCCGACTCCTCATCAGAAGATATTGAGGCTGCACTCACACCCCGACCACTCAAAGGGATCATCATTAGTGAGCAGCGCTCCAAGAAACGCAATGAAAAGCATGCATCATCACAGCCTAAGAAGAGGCTCAGAAAGAAGAGTGCAGTGGAGGAGGAGCTGGCACTGTACGATGACTGTGACACCTTCGTCACTATAGACCGAACCACGCCCCTAGGAGCAGGAGCTGACCTTGTCAGTTCCCGGGTAGAAGTCGCAGCATCCGGTTCAACTGCGCATGCACAGCCATCTCCCATCCACTCTCCAGTCTCCCAACAGACTGGGGTTTCAATAACTCAAGGGGAACTTACACCGACCTCACTGATTCCTTCCGAATCTGCTGAGAGACTTAGTGGTCAACAGCCCCGGACCACTACCCCCATTCGTTCTATCACATCGAGTCTAGGTGTCACCATTCCTACATTTTTGAATTTTTCTAGGACACCTACACTATTCACTGCACATACAGGTGCACTCACCCTGAATGCAACGACCGGAGTGCAAACTATGATGGTCGGAAGCCCTGCTACGCCAACAATGCCTCAATCATTGAACGCAGGCCACACATCAGCTATCTTCACTGATGCTGTGACAACAGTTACAACCCCTGTAACTGGTGCCATTATCCCCGAAGACATCCTCGTATATCTGAACAGCTTTCTAGAGTCTACCATTAAGCCATGGGTGCATGAAGCAATAACCGCTAATGCACAAGACTCTGGAAGTACCCCAGTTGTTCAGAATATACCATCCAAACCCCAGACAACACAGCCCCCAACCATTTCCATACCTGTTTCCAAACCCTTAGCCATAGAAAACCAACAACCATCCACATCAAGGGGAACCCAGGATACAGAACTAGTATTCTCCCCTACAACGACCAAACCCAACCTAACAACTGTACCCTTCGAGGATCTTGTAGCTGAGATCTACGACCGTATACTAGACGTGGAAGAAGGCAACCTCACCCCTCTTCAAAAAGCCCTTCTCCATGCTCTAGATACACAGAACACTTGCCGTGACAGTCTCCGTGGCGCTAAACGTTCACATGAGGATCCTGATGATTCGGATTCTCATGAGGGGGAGAACAAGCGCCAGCGGATACTTGAGCATGTTGCTTCTACTAGCCAACCCTCAAAGCCAAACCAACCCTCTACCTCCACCAATGAGCAACCCACTACTTCAGCTAGCCATAAATCCCTAGCCACTCTCTCTAGCATGGTCGAGCTAGACATAACATCCCGAGGTGCATCTCCTATAGATGTTAACCAAGGACGGAATGGAAGTCCTGATGATGCTACCACGAGTACATCTTCTTATTCAGGCCATCAGCTAGAACCTAGTTCGAAACTGATGTCAACGGGCAATCCTGAGGATCCCGGTGTTTCACACGATGAGTCACCTTCGACACAGCAGCAAGCTCCCTCTGAACCCTCTGACAATCCAATACAAGATGAGCTTGAAGATCTTCTAGTTCATGATCAATGGCCTCCTAAATGGACAGAGTGGGATGACCTTAGAGTGGAAGCCGATCAGTACGAAATGTGTAGAAGCTGGCATCTCAGAGAGTTCCTCAATAAATACCATGCAATGATGATTGGACTCGATAAAGACGAACTCAAGGAAGAGGAGAATCAAAAAGAAAACCTCAAGGAACCAGAACCAGCTAAAGAAAAATGGGAAATCATAAGGATCAAAGCCCCCTTTCTTGAAGAAATTCGAGAGAAGATTTGGAGACAACCAGAAAAAGTCAAGCAGTTCAGTGAATTAAAAATGCGAGGAATCAATCACTTGAAAGGAAAATATAGAGGAGGAAATCTGTATATGCTAGGACATAGATCCACAGGGCAACGTCGACAAGTTCTAAATCACAACCTTGCAACAAGTGGATGTCCCATATTGAAAATCTTGGAGATTACAGAAGATCACCTGGAGACAATTAAGTTCATGATTTTTCGTCTACAACGTACTGATGGCTCGGAGTTCACCTGTCAAGAGAATGACTTCTTTCTACTGCACATGGATGACATTTATCAAATGTTCATGAGGTGCAGGGAGCTTCCAGTTCACAAAGACAGACTCGCTAAAGAAGGCTTCGAGGCGATAAAAAGATTCATGACAAGACAAGTTCGGTTCTACGCCTCTCATGACCTCCAGATGACCATAGAGCACAACTATTCAAAGGTGAATCTTACTAGACTGGACTTGAGTAGACCTGGCCTTGAATCCTTTGAAGCATATCATATCTTTGACAATCCAGTATCAGTCATCTATCTGAATCATAACAACGAGAAACGTCTAATGTTCGTGGATGAAATTAACAAGTATTGTGACGGAACGTTGAAGATCATCCAGGAGCAGCTCCGATCAAAGAAACAAGAACTTGGACAGAAATCGACTGAAGCCACTGAAGGAGAGCAGAAGGAACTGCACAGAATTAACAATATTCTACAAGCCATTGAAAAGCAACTTGATAGAAGAAACTCACTCAGAAACTATGAGCACGCACTTAATCTCAGAAAGAACTATTACAAAGCTCAGAAGTGAAGAAACCCAGCAAGACGGCACTTGACCACAAAGGGGGAGATTGTTAGAACTTTTATTGTGGGTCAAGTTTGTCTGTAATGTCTTGTTTAAATAAAGTAGACTAGTTATACCATTTATGGTATTAGATTAGTATTTATTATGTAGCAAATAAGGTAAAGGGAATAAGGCCCAAAAAGGCCTTGGCCCAACTTCCAAGGTTTACCTAAATCGGTAACCTGTACAGCGCCTATAAATACGCGCCTTGTGTACAGGTACCGATATCGATCAATACACATTAGCCTTACGCTGCCAAATTTACTTCTCGATACTACAGAAAGAAGGTTTCACTGTTCTCGATAAATCTTATATCATTATATGAAATCCTTCTCTTCTGTCTATCGATGATGTTCATCTAGCTGATCGTTAGTCTGCTAAACTGGGACCAACAATATATATATATATATATATATATATATATTAAAGTATTATATATAAGTGTATTACTCATCTTATAGTAATATACTTATATATTATATACTATAAACATTATATTATATATTAGTTATAAAATAATCTACTTATATACCTATATTATATTAATAATATTTATTATATACTTAATATATACTTATTATCTACTTATACATCTCCATCTTCATCTTCTCCAAACCTCTCTACATATACAAATTATTTATATAATTATTATATCTACTTATATATTAATTATCTACTTATATACCTATATTATATTACTAATATTTATTATCTACTTAATATATACTTATTATCTACTTATACATTTCCATCTTTTTAATATTTACTTTGTTATATATATTTATTGTTATTTACTTATATATATTAAAGTATTATATATAAGTGTATTACTCATCTTATAGTAATATAGTTATATATTATATACTATAAACAATATACTATATATTAGTTATACAATTATATTAGTTACACTTGAATTCATAGTAATTAAATTCATCGTATTAGTTAATTTTTACATTTTTCATTAAAGTATAAACGTAGTTAATTGTTACATTTTTCATTAAAGTATAAAACTAGTTAATTGTTACATTTTTCATTCAAGTATAAAACTAGTTAATAGTTACATTTATCATTCAAGTATAAAACTAGTTGATAGTTACATTTTTCATTTCCCTATTATTTAATTTGTTAATTGTTGCATTCATCATAAAAGTAAAAAACTAGTTAATTATTAATTGTTGCATTAAAGTATAAACTAATAAAAGTAGTTAATTTTATTAGTCGCATTTTATTATTACTATTGTACTCATATTAAAACATTTGATATCATATAATATTTGTTATATTTTTTAGATGGACCGTGCCAGACATTTTAAATAGTACTTATAAATTTATTAAAGTTCTTCTTAGATATAAAGAACATTTTCCTGCTTTTTTTAAGACAATATGATAAATATATTTTAAATCCCGCTCACATCGACACTTGCGAAAAAATTGTAATGTTTTGATATATTTTAATAATGCAACTGGAAGTTTTAGTCATGTTTATAAACCTACCTCAAACGAATTTATTCGTGAAATTGTTAATCTCGCCGGTGCTTTTAATGAATTTGAGAATGCCGCTTACGTGAGTTATTTTTGTGGTTTTATGAAAGAAAAGTTTCTAAAATATTATGCACATATTCCGCATATTTATAGTATTGCATTTATTCTCGATCCTCGTTATAAACTTGGTAATTTGGAAGAATGTTAGTTTGAAGTTCTATTATAATGCTTTTTAGGTCCATTTCCAATGTATGATGATAACGACATAGATCTGCAAGTTGAATACAACGATGTTAGTAATTTATTTTATGCCTTATTTAATGAGTTTCGTGCACAATATGGCAACGCGCCCCCTCCCCCGACACACACATCTTCATCTAAAGGAAAATCACTTTTTAAATATGTTTTTGGCAATCTTATGAAAAAAACTAAAACAACTCACACTACTTTACAAAGCGCACTTAATGAGATTTCTTTGTATATAAATTATGAGGTAGAATTTGACGAAAATGAGGAGTTTGACGTTCTAAAGTGGTGAAAGTCAAAAGAAAGAATGTTCCCAATTTTGGCACGGATGGCTAAGCAAGTGCTATCAATGCCGGTTTCAACAGTTGCCGTGGAACAAGAATTTAGTTCGGCCGGCAACGTTCTAACGGCATCTAGAACGAGTTTGAGCGTTGAGTCTCTTGAGACGCTTATATGCTAACACGATTGGTTGAAGGGCATACGTAGATGTCAAGAAATTAGCATCAACCCCTCCCAAGACTTTATGGATGAATCAACAACCAAGGGTGGCTCCTATGCCGAAGATTCTGATTGATTAGTATTTTACAATTTATTATAAAATGTATTTCATGTTTTAATTTTTCCTTCAATTCTCTACTGTAATTTGTAAAGCTGTAGTTCATATTTCAAATAAACATACATTCTTTTTTTTTATATGTAGCACTTCTCAAATTAATTAATTAATTAATTAGTTAGTTAGTTACAAACTTACCACTTACAACTTAGAATTTGTTTTATTAGTATTTTTTGAAAAATGTATTTCATATTTAAGTTGTATTAATAAGAAAAGAAAAATATATATATAACCTAGGCCCGATCCGACCCGGCGGGTGACCCGGCCCGAACCGGCACCAGGCGAAGAACGGGCCGGTTTCGGGGCCCCCTTTCCAGGACCGGAGGCCCGACTGGGCCTAGACCCGGCCCGAAACGAGTCCAGCTCTAGTTCAACCTTACTTTTTCTGCATATTTCACAATTCAGGCGCGAAAGCAAAAATTACGTATTTAAAAAAAAGTTGTGTGATAAACCTGATAACATTATTTTATATTAGATCAAAACGTATCATGACAATCTCTCAGAAGGAGAGGGGTAGTTGATTAATGGTCATTGTGCTTGTCAAAACGATTTCCGTTAATAAAAAACAATTATTCCTAAATAAAGGGGTCACACATTCATAAAACAATATATTTTCATTAAAGAAGACAAACGACACGTATGGTTGTGAAAGCACACAGTACCCAAAAGTCCCACTTCTCTCAATGATTCAATTCCAACCAAAATCCACCCCCACTTGTGCATTTTCTTTTTCAAATTAATAATCTTTTTCAACGGCGAATAAACGGAGAGAACAAATCATATGGGAACCTAATAATAATGCACCCAGCGTTGACCAACTGCCCAACTCTCCTTGTCCTCTTCCGTCCAAAACGTGGACGGTGTTGATTTTTCCACTCAGGCTTAGACCTTTTTTGCTCCTCGTCCCCTCTCTGCGCCGTTCGATCGATTCAGCCGACGGCTAGGATGACTCGAGGATCAGAGAAGCGGGAGTGTCTGTGATTGACTGTGAGTGGTTGTGATCTCCTTCGTAGGTTACGATTAACATCGTTGGATCATCCAAAGCTCGTTCCACATGCTTCTTCGCTGGACATCCTCGTACGCTACTACACTTGTAATAACCCCTGAATTCAAATATTACAATTATATATGATCAGATTTAGTACAAATTTTAAAACTATATATAAAATATGATTAAAAATGCAAGTATGAGGTGTTTAAAATTGATTATGCTTCTATTTTTTTCTAAAAAGAGAAACATAATCACAATCTGTTTTGTAGTAATTAATCGCCCCCAACTTTAAAAAAAAAACAGCTTCTCGGGACAATATGGAACTGTAATATAAAGTACTTTTACGATCAACACTAATAAATATTTCTGCCTTCAGAATAGGTCAAAGTGGTTTTAAGAAGAAAATTCAAATACCATTATGATTTGTTTTACACTTCTTTTTAGATTGTCTTAAAATAAACTTTATACGGAGTACATCATATTTTCTTTTTTTTTTTTGAAAAGAAGAATGTGATCCCATCATTTGACTTTATTATAATGGAATTTCAATTACAATTTTTCCTTCCAAAATCACATTTGTTAATAATTGTTTCAAATCAAAACTAAACATATAAAATGAGACAGTGGGACAGAGATAAATTGATAATCACCTATAGTCCCGTTCTTTACCATAAATTTTAATTTTTTTTGAAGAGACCATAAATTTTAATTTAGTTGAGAAAACCATAGAAAAGAAATAAAATTGATTTTTTTTATATTTTTAAATTACATACCTAGGGTGAGGGGAACCCTTGATGGGCTTTTGGCCATACTTTCTCCATGAAAAATCATCCGGCGGAATATCAGCCAACTTCATGCTGATTGCCGGTATTCTTACCACTCTTAGGACCTTTGATTTCCTGATTAAGATCAAATGAACGTGTCAGATTAATAGTCAATGCAATTAATATAGGGCAATTAATACTATTAAAAGTCAATTTAAATGCTTTCTTGGCGTTGACTTTACCTTTTCTTCGGGCAGTGGCAACGTCCTGATCCGGACCCACCCCCACTAGCGCACTTGAGGGCAGAATCGTCCATCGAATGGCACTTCCGCTTAAACGACGACGTAGACAGCGGGGGCCTACCGGCCGACGACATGCTCGAGAGATTAGTCCACTGGAAGCTCTCTGTATCTCCGGTCAACGACGACATGAAAGAACTCGGCACCGATGACGCCGGAGAGGCGGCGAAGTTGATGGTGGAAGACGGCTCTTTCCGTTCCGACGCCGCGGGCACAACCTTCGGTGTTTGGTGGTGGTTGTGCGGAAGCGGCGGCAATAGTTGAATCTGCGACGGGGTAAACATCTTCTGGCCACCGGTTTGCGGCTTCTCGGAGCTCTCAGTAACCCGGAACCGACCCGAAACTTCGGGTTCCGGCTGAGGATCCGTTTTCTTCGTGTGTCGCGGAGCCGTGTTCGCGGTGTTACAAATCGGGCCCTTCCGGAACCGGGCGTGGCCGGTCCGGTTCCGATCAAGCAAAGAAATGAACTTTTTGAACTTACCCACGGCGGCGTCCGCCACGGCTTGGTAATCGGCGGAGGGTTCCACGGCGGACGAAAAGCAAGTATTTTGGTGGCGGGATTGAGAGAGCAGCCTGATTAGATTCTCAACGCTCTGCATCCCGGCGGCTGCCGCCTCTTGAACGGCGTCGTCCTCCATCTTTGCGCCGAAGACGGTGGTTCCGTAACCGGACATTAACTCCACGGCCATTAAGTCAACTATTTCCTGACCATTTACCAATCAGAAAAGCTCTAAAGATCTCTGAGACTATTTTGGTCAAAGAGATAAGAAAGGAAAAGGAATTGTGAGAGAAGAGGGGATTTAACGGAGGCCAGAGACGATTAAAATAGAGCCGATTTGGAGGTGGGCAACAGCGAGTCAAACATTTGATGCTCCGTTCATATTTCTCTTTCATCTTTATTTCCTTTGTTTTTCCTATATTCGAAAAATGTTGTTTCTGACTTTATTTCAGTCAAAGATGGGAGCCAATGGGAGGGCGACGCGTGGGATGCTAAGGGAGGAAATACGGTTTTGGGCATTGACCGAACCATAAATTGCAGGATCGGGTAACGGGTAATCCGTTGGACGCTATTGGTTGGGAGCAGAAAGTCAAAAGTAGAGTATGGACCGTTAAAGCAGAGACTCGGTAAAAACGGGGGTGGAAAGTGTGAAAGGCTGGACTGGTGGACTGGTACTGCTGGCGCCAGAGAGGAAATATTTGACCATTTAACACCTCTCGGTCAAGTGATGGACAGTTAATAGATGGACGGGTAATTATACATACGGTGTATTTATTTCTCGTAAAATTAATTTTCATCCGTTTTTATTTTGTCTTTCCTTTTTGATTTTGTTCGATCTTTTGTTAAAATAAGGATATTTTCTTTTGGACTAAAATTTGCCGGTCTGGTATGGTCTATCTGTTTAAATTTGGTCTGGTCTGAACTGGTCTGGTATACGTCTGGTCTTTTTGTATTTTATAATGGTCCTGGTCTGGTCTGTTTAAGTCTGGTTTGGTCTGGTATGGTCTGGTCTGGGACAGAAAACAGCCCTAAAGAAAACATCATAAATCTATCTAGTTGAAATTTATTTTGCTAAAAGTTTAAATATAGTTTAGTCTTCACAAACATGACACACTTTATTTTAAATTTCTTAAAATTATTTTCTTTTGTTTTTCATCCTCGTGATATGTTATATTTTAGTTTTACTTCACGTCCGACTCTGAAACAATTCTACTTAGTTTTTTTTTTTCGGTTTCATCCGTGTCATATTCTTTTTTATGATAAAGGATCTCCAGTATCCACCAAGTCAACTTCGGTAGAAACCGAGAACAACAAAATAAGTCCAAAACTGCAATCGAGATCGAGGTCGTCCCTCGTCGAGGTTGGTAACAATTCCAGCACTACAGTCGAACTCAAGGCCAACTACCGCACCACGAGGTTAAGAGAATCAACAAGAATAATTACAGCTTCATTTTATGAGATGAAGTTACTTCCCTCTAGCCTAAACATGCTATACGCGAGTTTGACCTCTGCTACCGAGGTTGGAGCCTCATTCGGAGATTGTGGACACTTAGGCCCTGTTTGGTTGGAGGGTTTCGGAGGGGAGGGGAGGTAAGTGTGGGATTTGTGTGTGTTTAGTTGAAGGAAATAGGATGGAAGGGGATGAAAGTAGAAGACTTCCAAAATCCCCCACTTCCTCCCATTCTAAACCCCCCAAATCGGGGTATTTCGAAGGAAACGTGTTGATAATCACAAATTATCCATCTCCTATGTGAATGGACAAAACGTTATACTCTGTAATATAAAAAAGGTAAAAAATAAAAAGTTTTGAAAAATTAAAAAAATTTAAAAATTTAAAGATTAAAAAATTAAAAAAATAAAAAATAAAAAAAATAAAAAAAAAGTAAATTTTAAAATTGAAAATTTTAAAAAGTAAAAAAAATTAAAAATTAAAAAATTAAAAATTAAAAAAAAACTAAAAATTAAAAAACTAAAAAAAATTGTAAAATAAAAATTTTAAAAAAATTAAGAAATTATAAAATTAAAAGTAAAAAAAATATTATGACTCATGACCATATGGGGTAATATTCACCATAGTTAGAGATGTAACTATTTTTTAAAGTAAACTATCAAATAATGGTAAATTGGGAAAATATTTTCATTAAACATTTCCTCCTATTTTCCCCAACCAAACACAAAATTTTATCAAAATCATTCCTTCTCTTTCCCTTCCCTTAGCTCCTAGATTCTCCCCTTCCCTCCCCTCCTTTGAACCAAACAAGGGCTTAAATTCCACAGTGATCACCATTTCTAATCTCAAAGTTTATTGTTACACTGCCAAATTTCTTACTCGATCTACACTTAACTTATTTTCAACCCTCACTCGGTTTCTATCCACCCCTTGATCGGCAAAGCCATCAATTCGCTTTTCTAAAATATGTATTAAAAACAATGTAAAAAAGAAATTAAATACTTTTTGAAAGACATGACAGACAATTAGAGAAAACTTATTAGCCGGGATTGTTTCGTTGTTAAACGGAGGATGTTATCATTAGTCATAGACTAAAAAGAAAATCAACATAAATTTCATGGATGAAAACGAAGAAAATATTTTACTACGACATAAAATATAGTGTGTCATATTTATAGAGATTAAAAACATATTTATACTTTTAATAAATAATGACGAGCAAATATAAGATATTCACCTCGAATATAGCCCTGCGTACTTTAAGTGCAATATTTATTGGTTGGTCTGTATTTTTTCTTTTTGTGCTTTCTAATCTATTTAGTTTATATTTTAAAAACTTTTATCTTACGAGTATATTTTACAGAGTAATGTTTAATTTTCCTTTCTATACTACTACGTATATGTATGTAATCTTTCAACTTCTATTTCATACTCTTTTGGACCTTTCATACTTTTTACAATTTTCAATTATAATCATTACACAAGATAAACATATACGAATAACTAATTACCTAACCTAGCTACTTCCCACTCCCAACGTTTTTCTTCGATCATCAATGACTTCAAAATATAAAATTTTACCTATTTATTATCACAGAATGGCGTTTTCTACTTACTGCGGGTGTTGAGGTTTATTCCTTCAACCCTTGGACCCAACACGTAAGCCCAAAGATTTCGAGTGGAGTGAGTGTATGAGTGTCTGGCCCAACAACTATGAGATGGAGCAGGAAACAAAGGTAATAGCAGGCAATGTAAATAGGTATTATTAACTTCGTAATAACTCCCCTAAGTACAATCTACTTGCTAAAAAGGGCACGTCGGCCGTTCGTCTTACAAGGCAGTAGAAATACTCCGAGTAAGAATACAATAGCTAGATGCTAAGAATAGAAAGTTGCCAACCCTTTACAATGAAATAAATGCTTCTATTTATACCCACCAATGGGCAGGTGGCTGTACTGACGTGGCAGCCTGTGGACCGCTGGTGTCCCAACTACCAAATCTTCAGCATTAAATGCACTTCCCGCCAGAATCTAGGTTTCCCGCCTGATTAGTGGGGACGTTCGTCCTCCCGGGAAGTGAATTGGATTGCTCCAAGTGACCCTCGAAAGATATCGGCTGTTCGTCTCCTGGCCTTGTAGATATTCACCATGTGAACTGGGTCCCCTCCGATGACTACAGGCTTGCCCCGGGGACGTTCGTCGCCATCCCTGGTGGCCCGTGGTCCTGCTCCTTGTCCCCGCACAGCCGTTCGTCGGGATGAGTCTGCTGGGCCTGAGCCCCCAACATCAGACGTTCGTCCATCCTCAAGGGACATGGGCCTGTGGGCTGGCCTGGTGTTTTAACTGGACGTGCGTCTGGCAATATGGGTTAGTGGGCCGGACCTCGGCTTGGGCCCTTAACCCAACACAAGTCCCCCACTTCTGATGTTCTGGGCTCGCGCAGGACATAAGGAAGTAGGAATCCCCTCAAGGTAGACGTTCGTGTCTTGATACTTTGTGTTTTCTGCACCCGTGGGAAGCGTACGCTCGTGGTCATGGTGCTTGACAGCTGTCGACGGTTCAGGAAACGAGGTGACGGCTGATGTTGCGGCGGAGCATTTCCCGAGGAAATGTCATCATTACGTTTTTGCCCCACGCACAGCGCGTGGCCGGAATACGCTCCTTGCCACGTGTCAGCCCCTCGTTGGCTTCCCCATCGGTGTTTTCTCCTTTAAATGCCGGGTTTTCCCTCTGAATTAGGGTTCCCAATTTCTGCTCTCTTGCTCTCGATTTTCCGCAGCTCTTCAAGTCTTCTTCTGAATTCGGCTAACCCCTTTGTAAGGTAATTTCCCCCCTCTGCTCCTTTTCTTGTTCTGATTCTTAGCCGAAATGACCTCGATGGAGATTTCGTCAAGCTCTGATTCCGGTTCGTCGGGTTCCTCCTCGGGCTCCTCTTCGGTCGATGTGAGTGCTCGCTCCCCCGGGAAGGCCAGCATTTCCGGGACCTCTGGTTCGGCCACGACGGTGGGGACCATCCGGGCTGATGGCGAGCCGGATGATGTGTCTCAAAGTAGTGGGAGCGACGCCGGGGACGGGGGTGCTGACGGGGCAGTAGATGTTATTGACGCAGTCCCCCTGAATGAGCGTCCTGCTGATTATGATTCTGGAGAGGAGGCCGAATCCGGTTCCGATATGGAGGTGTATGACCTGGGCATCCCTACGGATATGGAGCGCCACATCTGCCCGATCAGGAGCGCCCTCGACCATGACCAGGTCCTCTCCCGTGTGGCCCTCAACAAAATCCGCACCTTCTTCCCCCCGCCGTTCGTCTGGAGCGTGAGGGGCGCTGAGCACGTGATGAGGAGACGTCCAGGGATGATCATGCTTCACTTGGACTCCGTCGAAGCTGGGCTGCGGTTTCCCCTTCACGCATTTTATGTGGAGTTCTTCCACTGCTTCCAAGTGGCCCCGGCGCAATTCATGCCAAACTCCTATAGGTTCATATCGGCCTTCTTGGTGCGCTGCAAACTTGCGGGGGTCGAAGCCAGCCTGGATCTGTTCCACTACTTTTACCGGATCACTCCCCAGAACTCCGACGGGTATCTGAGCGTGGCCGCTCGTCCGGGGAGGAGGCTGTTTAAGAGCTACCCCTCCTCCATCCATGACTGGAAAAACCGGTTCTTCTTCCTTCGCTATGATGGTCCTCCCCTCCCAGTTCGTTGGAATGGCTATCCCCCGAAGATAGAGTCGCCGGAGTTGACCGACGATCTGAGTGAGGCCGTGGAAGGCATCCTGCAGGGCGGCATTCGCCCCATAGCTGGCTATCTGACCTTCGAGGCGCTCTCGGGGGCAGGCATAGGTACCGCCCGTGTCCTTGGACTCCTTCCACCCTTCGACGCTCGTCTCGGGGCACCGGGCGGTCCTGTCCTTCGAGGTGAGTGTCCTTTTGCATTCTCTGTTCGTCTTCTAACCCTTTATCGTTTTCCTGCAGGTTCTCCGCCAGACAGAGCTCAGATGAATCACGCTGAGTGTCTGAAAACGAGGAAGGCCAAGGCGGCCGCTGCTAAAGCCGCACTGATGAAGGCCAAGAATGCCCCCGCATCGGATTCCAACTCTTCGGCCTCTGATGCTGCCCGACGAACGGCTGAGGGTGAGCAGCACTTGATCGCCACCGTGCTGGCTCAGGGTTCCGGGGCCCCTGCCCTTGAAGCCGCCCTTCCACCGCCGGTCGTCCCCACGAAAGCGGCTCCACAGAAGGGGACAGAGAAGGTCCCCGAGAAGAAGCAGAAAAGGGGCCGTGAGGCAGGCTCTACTGCCCCCCCCCCCCCCCCCGCTTGAAGACGCCAGCTCCCTGCCTTTGAGTTGCCCGGCGGAGGAGCTTTGGAGGGAGATGGCCCTCAAGGCCGGTCTCGAGCTGCCCCGCCGTTCGTCGTCCGAGGCGACCAGCGCCGCCCTGGCCACCGCTCTTCAGGTATCCCTTCTTTACCAGATCCGAGTACCTCTTTTCCTTGATGTTCATCTTCTGACCATTACCTTTATTTTTCTCTGTTCTCCAGTCTGGGCTTCTAGTCCTTCAAGCTGAGGCTGCCAGGGAGGCTGACCTGAGGGAGGTCAAGTCCAAGGCCGACGCGGCCGTCGCTTCAGCCCGGGAGGCCGCTGCTACGGCCCGGGAAGCCGTCCGTCGAGCTGAGGCGGAAGCTGCGGCCAAGGGGAGGGAGATAGCAGCCCTGCAGGCTGAATCCCGCTGCCAGCTGGCCAGCCTTGCAAAAGCTGGCTTTAAGCTCGTTCCGGTGCACCCTGTTGCGAAGGACGCGAGTCCGGAGTGGCTGGTCGACACCTCCGGCTACCGGAACACTGGGGAGTTTATGGACTCTGCCAGAGATTACTGCGCCGGGGCCTTCGGTGACGTGTTTTCTGCGGCCTTGGAAAAGATACCGCCTCGCCAGCGTCTGGCCTGCGGCGTCCGGATCCTCGAGAGCTCTCCTCTGTCCCACAAGTTCCTCTATGAGGTCGGCGACAGCACCTTCGCCGCCGGCTATAACGAGGGGATTAAGGCCACTCTCCCGATATTTGCCAAGCTGCAGGGTGCTGACTTTGATTTGGCCGCCAACACCGATGATGATCTGCTAATCCAAGCTTTGGGGAAGCTGAGGAGGGACCAGCGGCGGGAGGAGGCCAAGGCTAGAGGGGAAATTCCGGAACCCCCGACCCCCGAGCCCGAAGCCGAGGAGGAGGAGCAGATCCCGGGAGGTAGCCGGCCGGAGTCCCCTTTCATGGTGTAAATGTAAATTGTAACCTTCCCATTTTGCGTTTGTAATGCCCGGCCGTTAGAGCCGAAGAATATATACAACTTTTGCCCAAATTGTCTCTACGTTCATGATCTTTACTTCTTTATTTTTACTTTCGTTTCCTCCATCGTCTGTTGTATGAGAACCCCTTCGGAGCCTCGATACATTTTGCCACAACGGCTAAAGTCCGCGAGGACGTTCGTATCCGTACCTTGCTTAAGGCAAGGGCGTTTCCTTGCCGAACCTCCGTTCGTGCTCAAGTGTGCGGAAGTACCGCCCAAGCCGGTCTTCGGGCGTCGATGCTGGGCTCTGACGCCGGCTTACCGTCCTCAAGGTACTCTAATCCATGAAACGACGTCCGTTGGTGGCTTATGATGCATACTCAAGGTGTGGACGTATGAACGTACTTCCCAGAATTAGCGCCCGGTGACGACGCTCGTCTGTCGCTGCGTGGCATGAATACTCTAGCTACGTACGGGGACGTTCGTCTGTTCTACATGTCCAAATGGCATGAAGTATGGAGGGACGCACGTAGCCCGTTGATGCATATGTCCCCCACTAGCCGCCTATATTAGGGACAGCCGATGGTCGTGATCCCCGGGCATCCCGAGTTCCTCGCTGGACGTTCGTGGCTTCGATCCAGCCACCTTTGCCAAGATTATGCGGCGACGGAATCGAGGCACCTTAAATGTCGTGGTAGGTACCGGTACCCAGGCGCCACGTGTCCCACTTCGGTTGGTGTGTTCCCGCGGTGCTGCCTATAAGTACTCTGAACCCATGTAGTTCATTCATATTTCTCCTTACGCTGCACAATAGTCTTCTCTCTCTAGATTTCTCTCAAACCGTATCGGAAATCTCGAACCCCAAAGGTACCGTTCGTTGTCATGTCTTCAGAAAGTCGCCTTGACGATGGATGTTCTTCCGGTGATGACCTGGAGTATTATGAGCGGGGGACTTGTGTTGGGTTAAGGGCCCAAGCCGAGGTCCGGCCCACTAACCCATATTGCCAGACGCACGTCCAGTTAAAACACCAGGCCAGCCCACAGGCCCATGTCCCTTGAGGATGGACGAACGTCTGATGTTGGGGGCTCAGGCCCAGCAGACTCATCCCGACGAACGGCTGTGCGGGGACAAGGAGCAGGACCACGGGCCACCAGGGATGGCGACGAACGTCCCCGGGGCAAGCCTGTAGTCATCGGAGGGGACCCAGTTCACATGGTGAATATCTACAAGGCCAGGAGACGAACAGCCGATATCTTTCGAGGGTCACTTGGAGCAATCCAATTCACTTCCCGGGAGGACGAACGTCCCCACTAATCAGGCGGGAAACCTAGATTCTGGCGGGAAGTGCATTTAATGCTGAAGATTTGGTAGTTGGGACACCCGCGGTCCACAGGCTGCCACGTCAGTACAGCCACCTGCCCATTGGTGGGTATAAATAGAAGCATTTATTTCATTGTAAAGGGTTGGCAACTTTCTATTCTTAGCATCTAGCTATTGTATTCTTACTCGGAGTATTTCTACTGCCTTGTAAGACGAACGGCCGACGTGCCCTTTTTAGCAAGTAGATTGTACTTAGGGGAGTTATTACGAAGTTAATAATACCTATTTACATTGCCTGCTATTACCTTTGTTTCCTGCTCCATCTCATAGTTGTTGGGCCAGACACTCATACACTCACTCCACTCGAAATCTTTGGGCTTACGTGTTGGGTCCAAGGGTTGAAGGAATAAACCTCAACACCGGGTATTTCATTCAAGGGCTAGTTTAATTGATCATGTATTTCATTCATTTTTGGGTACTTTTGGTAGTGGGGTATTTATTTGGTGATAAAAAGATTGTTCAAAGTCTTAATCAGTAAACGAATTACAGAGTACATGTCAACTTGGTGATTTCATCATCCGCATAATAAATTTGTTTAGTAATGGGTCGGGTTTAGGTCGGAACATAATATTTCAAACCCAAACTCATTAGTTTATGGGAAAATATGTATTATTAATCGCAACTATACTCGGTCCGCTTTTAATAATCCCTATTATTGTTTATTTCCCTGTACTCCCAACTTCCCCCACCCTTTTCCAATAATAGACCCCCCACCGGTTCTAATAACGTATAACCGGTAAATTTATACACGTGCACCTCATGTGCGTTATTATATACGGACTATAGATTAGAATTAGAACTCCTCCTCTTTGTCCGTTCCTCCTGTTCTGAACCCTTCCCACGATTTGGAGGCTTTGCTCGCGACTGGTATACAGTAAACATGGTTGGCATTGTACGAGAAGGAGAAATGAGCAGCTCGAATGGATCATCATCTGGGGGGAGAAGGGTTGGAAGCAGTGGATTTTCAGTTCAGTGTTACCACAATACATGCTCCAAACCTAGATTGGTCAAAAATGGACCAAACATTGGGAGACAATTCTATGAGTGTGCGCTATGACCGGTAATTATGCAATTACTCACTTGGAAATAGCTAATTTTTAAATTTTCACTGTCTTCAATTTTCAGTTTATTGATTAGTGTTTGTTGTGTTGACTTACAGAAAGACGATTGCTCTTACTTTCAATGGAGTGAAAGTATTGGTCTTGGCAAAAAAAGAGAAGAAAAATGATAAGGACATTTTGGTGGAGCAGCTTATGAAGGACAAACTGGCGTTAGAAGAGAAGATTGGTAAGCTGAAAGTTAAGAAAGAAATGGTGGAAGCAAGAAATTTGGAATTGCATATATTGCTTATGAAGAATACAAAAGCAAAGACATTTGCTGTCTTTTTTTTATGAAAGAGAAGATTTTATTCATAAAAATAAAAAAGTACAAGACATGAAAACAAAATAAGGAAAACATGGAAAGACAAAAAGAAAATAACAAAAAGTAAAACTAGACCCAAGGGAAATTTCTGGACTGTGATCTAGTCCTCATACTGTGCCGCCTTTTGTTTTGCTGAGATTTCCTATAAAGTTTTAGTTGCGTGTTTAGGTTGTCCGTTGGCAGGAAATTTCTGGACTGTGATCTAGTCCTCATACTGCTCTAAATTAGATAATCCTACGAAATGAGAAAATAAAGTCAAAAAAGCATTGAGCTTTGAATTGTGTGGACCCATGGGGACTAGAATTGAGCTTCCTTTTTCTTTAGCAATCTTCACATAATAACCTGAATTGTTGAATATCGAAGAAACTGTTATAGGCCCAAATTTTGCTGTCATGGATGATGTTATGTTGTGTGTTTTACTTGATGTAGTTTGGTAGAATAGGAAAATGTGGGTGTGTAGTTTGGAGTGTGTTAGTGTATGAGTATGTGTGTATCTTGGAGTGTCAAATGTATATTTAGTATTGCTTTGCAGAGTAGTGTGGCACTTAATGTTTTGAAGTGTTTTCAGATGTTTTACTGAGACATGTAATGGCACAACCTGTTATGTAAAATGTTTGGATGACAATTTTGTTTTCAAATGCCTATTCTTGAATTTGAAGCAACACATTGTATTTAGAATATTAGGTTCACAACACCCTGCCTCTCCAAGAACCTGTCTATTAGGTTCACTGTCAAGAATAAAGACTCTTCCCTGAGTTCAAACTTGTGGTGCACCTGAATGAGCCAATCAAAGAGAATAGTCCTCATCTTCTCATTGATGTCAAACTGTTGGGCCATGTAGTCTGGTGAAACACAGAATGCTACTCTCAAATATATCCTCCATCTCAACCTCCACATTAGATTAATGGGGTCTTAAATACACTTTAAACAAATAAAAATAATAGATCACTATATAAACTGCTAAATTACATGAAATAAATACACTTATACTAGTTTAAGTAAACTCTAAAATCACCTCTGGACTGAAATCTGTAGCAAATGACTTGCCACCAAACATAATGGCACCTGTGGACTGAAATCTTTATAGCTCCACCAAACATATGAATTATTAAACAAACTAAATGGTATTAGTGATGAATGAGTTCCATGAATGAGTTCCCAACTTCAGAAATCCAACATTTGAGAATAGACTAAAAACTAAAAACTACATTGAGCAAACACTCAAAGGAAGATTAAATAAAGAAAGCCAACATTGAGTCATTCAACCAAACATAAGTCATAAGGACTAAACAAGTCTCAACTCTGAAGGAGTACCTTACAAATACAATTCATACTTAAAACATAGGCCACACATTAAACATGTTAAACAAGTCTTAACATAAAATTAGGCCACAAATTACACATTCCACTCTACTATTTGGGTACATATTACAATTGCTACACCAGTCTTCACTCCATTTCCTTTGATAAGCACCTTCATGAAATTAAACATGCTAAGAAGACCCTGCTGCAGAAGCCTCTGAAATATTTGTAGGACCACCATGCTGCCCAGGAGATTGTAAGAAAACACATGAAACATTCAGGAAAAATAGGAAAGATACCAAACAATAGGAAAATAGGAAAGACTAAAACAATATGAAAATAGGAAAGACTGAAACATCTATTAATGTACTTACATTAGTCCAAGTGTTTTCATTCCCATCAATTATGACTCAAAATCCTACTGGAATGTCACCCCTTCCTCTCCCCCTGGCACCTTTCCCTCCTGCACCTCTTTCTCTTGCATGGATCAACCTTCCTCCTCTCCCAAGTCTTGAAGGTTGTGCATTATTTTGATTATTATCTGAGGGTGTTTGGACAAGTTGGGTAACATTTTTTGGTCTTCCCCTCATCCTCTTTACTGGAGCCTCTTGTGCCTTGTTTTTACCAGGGCATTTTCTTTTATTATGACTTTTGGACTTACACACACTACATGACATCTCAACACCATGCTTTGTTAATTTTCTAGGCTTTTTGAGATTCTCATGAGGTGACTTCATCCTGTTTTTCCTTGGTTTACCTGGACCTATTTTTGTAGGTGGAGGGTCTAAAGGAATATCTACATTTGGCCAGTGTCTCTCTCCAGTCAAAGGTGCAATACCAGTTGAGTACATCCTCAGGTTAGCCTCTTTAGTGTAGCACTCATGCACATAGTTTTCAGGTGCATCATTTTTGAAGAAAATGCAAGCAATAGCATGACAACATGGTATCCCACTCAAGTCCCACTTCCTACAGGTGCATGTTTTAGCTTCTAAGTTCACTGTCATGCTATCTAGCCTATGACAAACTTCAAATAAAACATCACTAGATGGTAAAGGTGTACAATAGGTTGCTTGATCCTTTTCCTTCTCTAGCCTAGCCTTAATCCTAGGACATATCACACCCACAGTTTTTTCCATCTGCTGCCTTTTGACAACCAACCTTTGCATCAATGCACTCTAATGTCTTCTAGCATAAAAATCAAATTAGCATGTATTATGTAATCGTTAAAAGTTTCAGCCATATTACTCACTATAACATCACATTTACTTGATGTCCTAACAAATGCTCTGCAAAAGAAATTAGGTGTGCATGACCTAAATGAACTGGCTGTTGCAGGATTCACCTTGCTCATTTCATCCAAAGCTTCCTCCAATAAATCTGCCTCATTGTATGCCTTTGCAGCTTTCCAAAATAACATTTTTAGCTCTTCTCCTTTGTTAGTTTTGTGCCAGTTGGCAAACACATGTCTGACACAATGTCTGTGCTCAGCCATTGGAAATACTTTTTGCACTCCACGCAATATAGACTGTCAGAAGTCAATTGAAATGTTAGGTACAACAAATAAACAATAACATTCTGAAATAACTAATATGTACATATTTAAACACACACACACATAACTTCACCTGGTGTTCATCAGAAATGAATGTCATATCAACACCATCAGTAGTGCCTAAGTTTGTTTAAGTTCACAGAAAAATCATTCCCAACTTGAGTTATTTTCACCTTCAACTACAGCCCAAGCCACTAGGTACATTTGGTCATTGGAGTCTCTCCCAATAGCAGATAACAGCATCCCACCCAGAAAAGTTTTAATGAAACAACCATCTACACACAACACACTCCTGCCTCCACTTAACCACCCATCTTTAAGTCCTTGAAAGCACACAAAGAATCTCTGAAATGTTGCAGGGAAACTCTTGATCATTGGGTCTGTGAATGCCTTGAAGTGGCTAAGGGGGTTTGCTTGAGTAAGAACTTCCAAATATCTTCCAATCTTATTGTAGTGCTCTGCCATACTCCCATGAAGCTTTCTATGGCCATGGTATTTCACTTTGTATGAAAAATCCCTCTTGACTAACACTTTGTAAGCTCTCCTGATTGTTTCCATAATTTCTTTTGAAGGCCAGTGTGGTCTTGATTTGAAGACTTCCAAAAACTGAAGTGTTACCCAGGGTGACTTTAACTGTCTATTTTTTTGCATGTTTTTGTTGCAACTATGATCTCCTTTTACAGTTTTAAATACAAAACAAGCTCTTCTACTATCCCAACTTGCATATAACCTAAAGGGGCAGCCTTCAACACATCTTGCACCAATCCTTTGTTGTCTTTTCTTGTGGCTAACATTTATCTTCATATTCCTACCTTGGGCTATTGCAAATCTGGCTACTGCATCTTTAAATTTATCCCTGTTTTCAAATTTTATGCCAGCTTTCCAAACCAGTTCTTTGAAATCAGTATTGGCATCTACTACTGCAACTCTGTCTCTCTTCTTAATACAATGTCATCTTCTTCAGTCTCGGGGGTGTGTGGATTTCTTCAGCTGAGTCCTCATAGTCACTCACACATTCACCTACATTTTCTTCCTCCTCCCCTGTTGTATTTGAGGGTGTCTTACCTTCAACATTTGTTGCAGCTGCGGCCTTTTGAAGTTGTTTGGCTATCTCAAGGATCTTAGAATTCCAACCACTTACTCTTCTTCTAGACTCTCTAAACTCTTCATCACTGGTATCCTCATCAGAGCCGACTAGTGGGACCTCTAAGTCCTCAGCATCTTCACCTTCAACATCCTCTGAACTTTCAGAACTTTAATCACCAATAGACTCACCATCTTGTACATCTTCATTTGTTGTGTAAGAATGGTGTTGGGACTGTTGTGAACTGTAAGTTTGTGGTGCCTTGATACGTTTGTAATTTCCGTATGTTTATTTACGCTTTTAGTTAGTTTTGATTGTTTAATATTTCGGAAATTACACACTTTCGGTGTAATAGTTTAGTTTGTTAAATTCTTGTAATTTGTTTAGATTAGGTTTATTCTGAGCCTAAACAGGTCCAAGATCAATCAAATGATCAATGGTGAAGGAAGGTGCAAGAGTACAAGACAAAAAGAAGGAAAAATCCTGATTATTGGTCTATACTCGGTCGAGTATATACATATACTCGATCGGGTATCTGGTTGACATTTCAAATCGGATCGGATCCGAAAACAAAGGAACATGCAGGAGAAGATTTTCCCACGTTCGAGTGTCTATACCCGATCGGGTATACTTATATACTCGATCGGGTATAGCTATAAAAACTACCCGAGTATTGATCGAGTATAGGGCGAATTCGATGTTCTACACATACTCGATCGAGTATGTATATATACTCGATCGAGTACTCGACCTGCACCTCAAAAAGCCTATAAATACACCTCCTTTCCTTCACTTTTAGGACACCAATTCCTATATACTCTTAAGCTCAGTCTAGAATAGCATTTCTCTATATTTCTTTTAGCATGTTTAGTCTCCAAATGAGGAGCTAAACTTCCATTTCTTGGTTTTGCTCTTGAAGCTTGATTGATTATTAAAGTTGTGAGTTATTTTCTTACTTTCTCCTCTTGATTATTAATTCTTCCCTTAATCTCATTCTATATCATTGTTGGAGGGTGACTAAGTGACGATTAGTTAACGTTCCAACATTGATTATTACTAGAAACGTTCAATGAACCGATGGTTAAACATTGAAGGTTTCACAAGTAAGTAACTTCGGTTTGTTAATGCACGGTCGTGGTTAATAAACTTAAGAGGGATCAATTTTGTTGGTTAAACCAAAACCGGTGCGTTGAGGTTATCAATCTCAATTGATTTCATCAAGGAGTTAAAAAGATTAAATGCTACTATTACATCGGTATACGGCGTTGTTCTATATTTGATTAATAGTAAGGGTTATTAATGAACGGTCGTTGTTAATAACTACCCTCGATGAACTGGTTATACTCCGCGATTGAGTATTCGAGAGGGGATAAGTTATAGATATAACAATGATCGACTAAAATATATCAACAAGTGGAAAGTAGCAAGACCAAGTCCCTTTTATTCTTGAATTTAATCCCATATAACTCGTTCATCTTCGTTTTTAAATTTAATCAAATCACTCAACAATCAAAACCCCCCTTTATCTACTATTTATATAAAAAGAAAGTTATTCCTTTCCCTGTGGATACGAACTCTACTTCATCTATACTACGTATAAGTGTTAGTGTTGAAATTACTTTGAGTGCACTCACGACAAAGTGCACGTCAAATTTGGCGCCGTTGCCGGGGAAAGGCAATTATTTTTCTTTTTATTTTATTTCAAGAAAAATCAAAAAAATATATATATATGGTTCAAAGTATAAAGATTTCTATTTCTGCTGAGCTTTGTAGTACATGGTAAAATATCGTTCACTGAACGAAATCACATACCACTCAAACCCCGAAATAGAACGAACTCTCGAGCGGTTGAAAAACAAATTTTCAAACTCCGACTCGGGAGAATCATCAAGCACTAGTTCTCAATCTAGTGAAACCGAAGAGCCAATCACCATGGCTCATGAAACGAGAACATTAAGGGAGCTCACGGCTCCGAATCTAAATCAACAACCCCTTTGTATCACTTTCCCAACTCTTGATACGGGGGTCACATTCGAGCTAAAATCTGGGCTCATCCATCTACTCCCATCTTTCCATGGCCTACGGGGGGAAGATCCGAACAAACATCTGTCGGAGTTTCATATTGTGTGCACAAGCATGTGCCCCAATGGCGTGTCCGAAGAGCAAATCAAGCTGAGAGCCTTCCCTTTCTCTCTAAAAGACACCGCCAAGGACTGGCTTTTCTATCTTCCCTCGGGTAGCATCAATACATGGGCTCAAATGAAAAAGAGCTTCCTCGACAGGTATTATCCCGCATCTATCTCTTCAAGTCTCAAAAAGCA
This sequence comes from Cuscuta epithymum, assembly GCA_945859915.1. Classification (NCBI taxonomy): domain Eukaryota; kingdom Viridiplantae; phylum Streptophyta; class Magnoliopsida; order Solanales; family Convolvulaceae; genus Cuscuta; species Cuscuta epithymum. The sequence continues at coordinate 2,287,667 of CAMAPF010000108.1, read as the reverse complement.
AATCAGCAACATTGAGCAAGCCGATGATGAGACCTTGTACGAATATTGGGAGCGCTTTAAGAAATTATGCGCTAGCTGCCCATATCATGGATATTCGGAACAAGATCTCATCCTCTACTTCTATGATGGGCTTGTTGATCAAGATAGACGCATGGTGAATGCGGCATGTGGAGGGGGTATTGTCAACAAAACCCCTTCTCAAGCAAGGGACCTCATCTCCGAGTTGGCCGAAAACTCGAGGCATTATAATGGGAGGTCATCATCAAAAAGAGTTATGGCAGCGGAATCCAACAATTCGTTGGAAAGTCAAGTGGCCGGCTTGACTTCTTTGGTCAAAGATTTTCTTTTGAATCCAAAAACCCAAGAAGTCAAGGCCTGCGGCATATGCTCAACACAAGGGCATCCCACTGATTCTTGCCCAACATTACAAGAGGAGAACCCCGAGCAAGTCAATGCTTTGGGTTTCCAAGGTCAAAGAAGATATGATCCTCACGGCAACACTTACAATCCGGGGTGGAGGGATCATCCCAACTTAAGGTACGGAAACTCTCAACCTCCTCAACAATCAAACCCTCCCCCTCAACAATATAAGCAACAAGGTCAAACATCGAACTCGAGCATGTCCACCGAAGACATGATTCGATCACTTGCCATGAACATGGCTACGATGCAACAAAGTGTGACCCAATTCCAAGAAACAACAAAATCAAGCATCCACAATTTGGAAAACCAAATGAGTCAAATCTCAAATGCCGTAAGTAGGCTTGAAGCTAAGGATTCGGCAAAACTCCCATCTCAAACTGAGCCGAATCCAAGGCAACAAGCTCACGCGGTCACTTTGAGAAGTGGCAAAGAGTTGGTTATGGCTAAAGCAAAAGCAAAGAGCCATGTTGGGGAAGAAGAGGAGGATATCTTGGTGCCAAGCACAAATCCTCAAAATGAAGAGGAGAAGGAGGAGGAAGTCATACCTCAAAGAAAGTTTCCACCGCTCAACTCATACGAGCCGGTACCACCTTTCCCGGAGGCTCTCAAGGACAACCGCAAATACAACAATGACAAAGATATCTATGAGACCTTCAGTAAATGTGAGGTAAATATCCCTCTTCTCAACTTAATTAAAGGCGTTCCTAGATTTGCTAAGTTTTTAAAAGAACTTTGCACTATTAAAAGGAAACACAAACTAAATGGCAAGCATAAAATCCAAGTTAGTGAAAGAGTTTCAGCCGTTTTCCAAAAGAAACTTCCTAAAAAGTATAGTGACCCGGGAATGTTCACTATACCATGTAAGCTGGGAAATTCTAGTTTTTCTAGGGCTATGTTAGATTTGGGTGCATCAATTAATGTCATTCCATACTCTCTATATAAGTCCCTAGAACTAGGACCTCTACATGAAACGGGGGTTGTTATCCAACTTGCCGATAGATCCAATGCTTACCCAAAAGGTGTAGTAGAGGATGTACTCGTCATGGTGGATAATTTAATCTTTCCCGCTGATTTTTACGTTCTCGAAATGGAGAACGATAAAAATGCAGTCCCGATTTTACTAGGAAGACCCTTTTTAAAGACGGCTAAGGCAAAAATAGACGTTTTTAGTGGAGTATTAACTATGGAGTTTGATGGTGAGAAAGTTGAATTTAATATCTATGACTCCATGAAATACCCCACCGATAACCACTCTCTTTTTGCCATTGACACTTGTGACACTTGGGTCCAAGATGTGTTTGAAGTCGAGGGGAAAGACGAATTGCTAAGCTCAATTGAGAACAACGTAGAGAATTTCACTATGGAATACTCTATGTCAAACAACATGAAGATGATGGTGGCGGAGTTAAATCAACTCCCACTTTTGCCACCGGGCTCTAAAGCCCTCCCACTAACCATTCCGAGCGAGAAGCCGCTACCATCTGTTTTGCAGGCACCGGAGGTGGAATTAAAACCACTCCCTGAAAATTTGAAGCATGTGTTCTTGGGCGAAAATCACACTCTACCGGTGATTATCTCAAACTCCTTAGCCCAAGAACAAGAGGAAAGATTGATTGCGGTCCTCAAGGAATACAAGTTGGCCATTGGATGGTCTATCGCCGACATCAAAGGCATTAGTCCATCCACATGCATGCACCGGATCCTACTCGAAGATGAGGCCAAGGCGGTGAGGCAACCGCAAAGAAGATTGAACCCACCCATGATGGAGGTGGTGAAAAAAGAAGTGATCAAGTTACTCCAAATGGGAATCATATTTCCCATTTCCGATAGCAAATGGGTAAGCCCAACACAAGTGGTGCCAAAGAAGACCGGAGTGACGGTCATTGAAAACAAAGAAGGCGAAATGGTGCCCACCCGAGTCCAAAACGGGTGGCGAGTTTGCATTGACTACCGAAGACTCAATTCGGTAACTAGAAAAGACTTTTTTCCACTACCCTTCATTGATCAAATGCTAGAAAGACTAGCGGGGCACAAGTTCTATTGTTTTCTTGATGGTTACTCCGGGTATTTTCAAATACCAATAGCCCCGGAGGACCAAGAGAAAACAACCTTCACATGTCCTTTTGGCACTTTTGCCTACCGACGAATGCCCTTTGGATTATGCAACGCACCGGGCACCTTTCAAAGGTGTATGATGAGCATCTTCTCCGAATTTGTGGAGGTGTTCATGGAGGTCTTTATGGATGATTTCACAATTCATGGGGACTCCTTTGACACCTGCCTCTACCATCTTACTCTTGTGCTCAAAAGTTGTATTGAATCCAACCTTGTCCTAAATTCTGAAAAATGCCACTTTATGGTAGAACAAGGGATTGTTCTTGGACATGTGATCTCCTCAAAAGGCATTGAAGTAGACAAAGCCAAGATTGATGTCATCCAAACACTCCCGTACCCAACAAATGTACGGGATATTCGATCTTTCCTTGGACATGCCGGATTCTATAGAAGGTTCATAAAAGACTTCTCTAAAATTTCATCTCCCCTATGCAAACTCTTGCAAAAGGAGGTGGAATTTGATCTCAATGCCGAATGCAAGGAGGCTTTTGACACATTGAAAGAAAGGTTGGTAACCGCCCCTATCATACAAGCTCCCGATTGGTCTCTTCCTTTTGAGATCATGTGCGACGCAAGTGATTATGCTGTGGGGGCTGTTTTAGGCCAAAAAGTCGGGAGGGCTTCTCATGTAATCTACTATGCCTCATCGACTTTAAATGAAGCTCAAAAGAACTACTCCACCACCGAGAAGGAAATGCTAGCAGTAATCTTTGCCTTAGAGAAGTTTCGTTCCTACCTTCTTGGAACGAAAGTTATTGTTTACACCGATCATGCCGCTCTACGATTCCTCATGACAAAGAAGGAGGCCAAACCAAGACTCATTCGATGGGTCCTTCTATTAAGTGAGTTTGACTTGGAGATAAAAGACAAGAAAGGAGCGGAGAACTTGGTGGCCGATCACTTAAGCCGCCTCATTCCTCACAAAGACATTGAAGACCTTCACTCAAATCTCATCAAGGGTGAATTCCCAGACGAGACCCTTTTCGCCATCAAAGTCACACAACCATGGTACGCCAACATAGTAAATTTTCTTGTTTCCGGCAAATTTCCTCCACAATTCTCAAAATCACAAAAAGAAAAATTAAAAATGGACTCAAGACTCTATGTGTGGGATGACCCATATTTGTGGAAACATTGTAAGGATCAAATAATCCGAAGATGTATCCCCGAATATGAGATAGCTCACATCATAGAGTTTTGCCATTCTTATGCTTGTGGAGGACATTTTGGCCCGAAACGGACTGCAATGAAAATTCTCGAAAGCGGATTTTGGTGGCCAAGTCTTTTTCGTGATGCGAATGGTTTTTGTCGGGCTTGTGACAATTGCCAAAGGATGGGCAACATCTCAAGGAGGAACGAAATGCCACAAAACCCCATGCTTTTCTGTGAGATTTTTGATGCATGGGGTATCGACTTCATGGGGCCTTTTCCAAACTCTCAAGGTAACATCTACATCCTACTTGCGGTAGATTACGTCTCCAAATGGGTGGAGGCAAAAGCAACAAAAACCGATGATGCCAAGGTGGTAGCAAACTTTCTCAAGTCTCACATATTTTCAAGGTTCGGGGTCCCTCGAATTTTAATAAGCGACCGAGGCACACATTTTTGTAATAAAATTGTGGGATCCCTACTGAAAAAATATGGTGTGACTCACAAGATCTCCACTGCTTACCACCCTCAAACTAATGGCCAAGCGGAGACCTCAAATAGGGAGTTAAAATCTATACTCCAGAAAACAGTGAATCCAAACAGGAAGGATTGGAGTATTCGCATTGATGATGCACTTTGGGCATACCGAACCGCCTACAAAACCCCAATCGGTATGTCACCTTATAGACTTGTGTTCGGAAAAGCTTGTCACCTTCCCGTAGAGCTTGAACACAAGTCATATTGGGCAGTAAAAGAATTCAACCTCAATCTTGACGAGGCCGGTATACACAGGAAGCTCCAATTACAAGAATTGGAAGAACTCCGCCTGGATTCTTATGACAATGCGGAGATTTACAAAAGAAAGACGAAGGAGTGGCATGATAAAATGATCATAAGGAAGGATTTCAAACTTGATGACAAAGTCCTCCTATTCCAATCACGCCTTCGTCTATTTCCGGGAAAGTTGAGATCCCGTTGGGCCGGACCATACAAAGTGGTCAAAATCCATCCACACGGGGCGGTGGAAATTGAAGACCCGGAGACGGGAGAAGTACTCAAAGTGAACGGACAAAGACTAAAACCCTTCTTTGAAGGTTTTCAACCCAAGAACGTGGAGATCATAGACCTTTCTGAACCGGTCTATGAATGAAAGGGAAACGAAGATATCGTCGAGCCACGACGTTAAACAAAGCGCTTCTTGGGAGGCAACCCAAGCAAGGTATGTTTTCTTGTCAGCTTATTTCATTATGTGTGTGTTTCAATAAATAAAAAAATTAAAAAAATGAGCAAAGAGTGTATCTGGGTACATGCCCGATCGAGTACTATATCAATACTCGGTCGGGTATGGGTAAAAAAAAAAGGACCCGGTTCCCATACTCGATCGAGGTGCAAATCTATTTTCAAAGATACAGGCATACTCGATCGAGTATTGGAACATACCCGGTCGAGTATGCCTGGAAAATCAACTCCATCGGAAGCCTGCCTCTGAGGCCCGATCGAGCACATACCCATACTCGATCGAGTATTTGTGAAAAAATGAAAACAAATAACCCCTGCCTCCTATACCCGATCGAGTACATATCAATACTCGGTCGAGTATAGGTGCAAAAACAACTTCTCTGACCCCCTGCCTCCTGTACTCGATCGAGTATAGGTACATACTCGGTCGAGTATACACCGAAATCAGCCTTCCTGGAACCCTGCCTCCGGTACCCGATCGGGTATACAGGGATACTCGATCGGGTACCCCTGCGGATATAACACCAAATTAACCCCAAAAACACTTCATCTTCCCCAAACTCTCCCCAACTTCGAACAACCCTCCCCCAAAAACTCCATTTTTGGACCTTCTCTCTACCATATCTCACCCAATCCTTCACCAAATCATCCCATTTCACCACCAAAATACCCCCCTCACTCTCCTCTCCATATCTATACCCAAAAATCCCCTTTTCCCCAAATATCCAACAAATCCAAAAAAAAACCCTACCCCCATTCGAATTTTTGGATTTCAAGCTCAAATTCATCAACAATGGCACCAAGGAAGAATAGGGGAGAGAGCTCAAGCACCATAGCACCTATTTCGGGTTTTGAAGACATCATTCCCGCCGACGCCGAGCACCGAACTAGACTCCTAGCAACAACACAAAGGCAAGTAAAACCTTCCCGTTTTCTATGCCATGATGCTCTACGTGAATTAGGAGTCTATAAGAGCTGTAGAAAATTCTTTCATGCATTAGATATGGACCGTATTTTCAATATGAAGTACAATTCTAATGAACGAATTATCTACGAATTCTTGAGTTCGGTGAAGTTTGAGAGTGATGAGACGGATTTTAGGGATGATAAACTCGAGTTTCGTCTATTTAACCAAAACTATTCAATCACGAAACTCGAGTTTGCTGAACATTTTGGCATCCCGGTGCCCTACGAGAGAACCATCTCGGATAACACCATTTTTGGGCACTCCCTATGGACAAAGATGACCGGGGAAGTGAACTTTAAATCCTCCCAAATGTATATTAGTCATGTCCAACACCCCGTGCTCCGGTTGTTCCTAAAATTTTTGGCGAATTGTTTGCTTGGCCGTCCCAACAACCATCACACTAGAATCGGGGACGTGTGTTTGATATCCGTGGCCTTATTCCGTCGCCACGTGGACTTTAATCTGTGCAATCTCATGTGGGCACATTTAAAGAAAGAAAGCTCAGCAAAAGGGACAATAGTTGTGGGTGGAGTGATAATGCACTTGGCAAGTAGGTTCGGATATACGGATAACTCCCCTATACCCGACTATTGCTTAATGGATATAGGTTGGCTAGGACGCTCGGGATGTACATCTTTCTCCCACACGGTCTATATTGGAGACCAACCAAAAAACATGTACAATTGGGTCATACACGTACAACCTGTGCAATACTTCCTAATGCCAAACCCGGACACCCCCAAACTACGCTACAGACCGGAGTTCGAGGAGCCTCACTACCTATTCCCTCACGCCCTTCCACCACATCTCCAAGAACCGCAAGCCCAAGATCTCCCCGAAGACCAACCCGACCAAGAGCCTCAACCCGAGTATCAAGAACCCGAGGTTGCACATCACCACATGCCCGAACCGAACCAAGCTTCCCCACCTCCCGCTTACTTCCAACAACTGCTTGACGGATTCAATAGAGTTACCAATGAAGTTGGTAAATACCGGGAGGAACAAAGGGCGGGATTTCAAAGACTAGAGGAGCAACGGGCCGAAGATAACCGAAGGTATGAAGAAGATCAACGTAGGTTCTATGGACCTATGTATTCCTACATGGCTCATCAAGGCCAATTCCACACCATGGCTCAACCACCACCACCCCCCTCTTGGTATGACCCCACTCAATGGGGCAATTTCGGAGGATCTAGCTCCGGGGGTGGAGGTTTTGATGGAGGGGATGATGGCGGCGACACCCACATGGGCGATGGGAGCTTTGGAGGAGGCTTTGGAGGCGGTTTCTACGGCGGAGAAGGCGGGCACTAGGGACAGTGCTTCAACTAAGTGTGGGGGAGGAGATTACTCATGGTATGTAATTTCATTTTCTACCTTTTACTATGCATGAATTTCTTTTACCCTTTGTAAACAAAAAAAAAAAAAAAAAAAAAAAAAAAAAAGAAGAGAAAAATGGATAAAAGAATTAAAATGCTAGTTAGGTTGAAAACCCAAAAATGGGCAATCTAAGCAAAAAAATGGCTTATAAAAAAATGAGTGAGTTAGTGAGGATGGAAAAACAAAAAGAGATGCTAGGATGAAAACCTGAAAAGGCTCCTAGGCAAAATGAGAGATATGAGAGAAATATTTGTTATGTGCAGGAACTCATTTGATCTCTTGAGGAGAAAAGAAGAGAAGGCAAAGAAGAAGAGGCAAGAAGATGGAGCATAGAAGATCATAAAACCCAAGAAAGAAAGTTGTTTGTAAAATCATTTTTTCTTGGTGATCTTAGTTCATTTCTTTCTTGAACTCATGGAATGGTCTTAAACTGTTTGAACATTTGACTTTACTCGAGGACGAGTAAAGAACTAAGTGTGGGGGAGTTGATACGTTTGTAATTTCCGTATGTTTATTTACGCTTTTAGTTAGTTTTGATTGTTTAATATTTCGGAAATTACACACTTTCGGTGTAATAGTTTAGTTTGTTAAATTCTTGTAATTTGTTTAGATTAGGTTTATTCTGAGCCTAAACAGGTCCAAGATCAATCAAATGATCAATGGTGAAGGAAGGTGCAAGAGTACAAGACAAAAAGAAGGAAAAATCCTGATTATTGGTCTATACTCGGTCGAGTATATACATATACTCGATCGGGTATCTGGTTGACATTTCAAATCGGATCGGATCCGAAAACAAAGGAACATGCAGGAGAAGATTTTCCCACGTTCGAGTGTCTATACCCGATCGGGTATACTTATATACTCGATCGGGTATAGCTATAAAAACTACCCGAGTATTGATCGAGTATAGGGCGAATTCGATGTTCTACACATACTCGATCGAGTATGTATATATACTCGATCGAGTACTCGACCTGCACCTCAAAAAGCCTATAAATACACCTCCTTTCCTTCACTTTTAGGACACCAATTCCTATATACTCTTAAGCTCAGTCTAGAATAGCATTTCTCTATATTTCTTTTAGCATGTTTAGTCTCCAAATGAGGAGCTAAACTTCCATTTCTTGGTTTTGCTCTTGAAGCTTGATTGATTATTAAAGTTGTGAGTTATTTTCTTACTTTCTCCTCTTGATTATTAATTCTTCCCTTAATCTCATTCTATATCATTGTTGGAGGGTGACTAAGTGACGATTAGTTAACGTTCCAACATTGATTATTACTAGAAACGTTCAATGAACCGATGGTTAAACATTGAAGGTTTCACAAGTAAGTAACTTCGGTTTGTTAATGCACGGTCGTGGTTAATAAACTTAAGAGGGATCAATTTTGTTGGTTAAACCAAAACCGGTGCGTTGAGGTTATCAATCTCAATTGATTTCATCAAGGAGTTAAAAAGATTAAATGCTACTATTACATCGGTATACGGCGTTGTTCTATATTTGATTAATAGTAAGGGTTATTAATGAACGGTCGTTGTTAATAACTACCCTCGATGAACTGGTTATACTCCGCGATTGAGTATTCGAGAGGGGATAAGTTATAGATATAACAATGATCGACTAAAATATATCAACAAGTGGAAAGTAGCAAGACCAAGTCCCTTTTATTCTTGAATTTAATCCCATATAACTCGTTCATCTTCGTTTTTAAATTTAATCAAATCACTCAACAATCAAAACCCCCCTTTATCTACTATTTATATAAAAAGAAAGTTATTCCTTTCCCTGTGGATACGAACTCTACTTCATCTATACTACGTATAAGTGTTAGTGTTGAAATTACTTTGAGTGCACTCACGACAAAGTGCACGTCATGCCTTACCACCTGGGTCAGTACTCCCCCTGCATTATCTCTAGAACCCTCAAGTAATAGTACCAATTCAGGTGAGCTTAAACCATGTCTTATATAGCAATCAACAATTCTATATTCAATAACAACCTTATACATTTCCCTCACTTCATCATCTAATTTAACCCTTCTTAAACCCTTATCAAGACTCTTTCTCGGAATCAAGTAATAAATATCATCTATACTACTATATTTTCCACATTTACCCGCTAATTCTTCTAGCCAAAACCAGCACAACTCATTAGCATCAATATCAAAGCATTTATACTCCCCCTTTTCATATTCTAACATGTTATGACTATTCTTCTTAAATATACCTCCATGCCACATCTTAATTGTAATAATAGTTGAAGAAACCATCTCAAATGCAAATTGTCAAGTATAACCTACAATTATATGAACACCAATCATATAAGAATGTGTCCCACAAATCTGCCACACCCAGTTTATTAGGCTTTTGGGAAGTCACTAACATAACACAAACCAAAATTTAGGGTTTTCAAGTATAGTACTGTTTCTTATGGCCGGAGGAAGGTGTTGCTTCGAACGGTTAATCTCCAGCTGCAAAGGAAGCCATATTCATACGAGAAGATAGGTTGGTTGGATAGCAGAGGCCAGACGTGGATAAGGTTTAACTGTGGAGGGGTAGTTAACGGGTTAGGTGCGGTGTACCCGTTTGTTTAAATGAAGCGTTTACCGGTTGTACCGGTCTCAAGTGTTGGGGTCTATTATTGGAAAAGGGTGGGGGAAGTTGGGAGTATAGGGAAATAAACAATAATAGGGATTATTAAAAGCGAATCGGGTATAGTTGGGATTAATAATACCTATTTTCCCTTAATTTATTTGTGACTCATACCTAGACTCATTACTCGGTGTGCCCCTAATAAAAAACCCAAACCCGGATACAACGGATCTCGGTAATGGGTCGGGTAGAGTGGTAGACCCTCCTTAATTGGGATTAACACAACAATATATTTAGATAAAATAAAGGCAATATTCAACTACTAACTCTTATCATTTAATAGTAATTTTACACGGGTAACTACTAGTAATTTATGCATGCATTAAACAAAAATTATTAACTCACATATATATAGTCTCTTACTCGCTCCGTCCCACTAACAATGGGACAAGATGGAGTGGTACACAAATCTATAAAAAGTGGTTTATGCGGTTGATATTGAATTGATAAAGTAAGAATAAAGTAAGAATGATTTGGCCACACAAACTTTACTAAATAAGGTATGAGACAATCTTAGTGAGACGGACCGAAATGGTAAAATAGGACAATCATAGTGGGGCGGAGGTAATATAACATATGTTTGAAACACGTGCAAGCGCACCCACATACTCACACGCGCGCGCACATACATACGTATTCGAGATCAAATGATAACAATGTTTAACCAAACATGAGAACACTCATATTTACCCCAATATGATGGTCTGTTGCATTTTTTCGCGTTAAACATAATATCCTTTAATTCATTGTCATATTATTCAAAAGGTATTTGATTTTATTTTTTAAAATGTTTTTAATACACATTTTAAAATGTGGGTAATTAGTTTACATTTTTTTAAGTCTCATATTAATGTAAAAAAATTATAGATGCATAAATTTAAAAAATTCTAGTAGATTTATGCAACCAACAATAATTTTTTTCTAAGTAGAGTAGTTTCGGAGTTAGAAATAGACTAGAAACAAAATAGTTCATATTACATGAATGAAAAAAGTATAGGAACCTATAATAAAGTATGTCATATTTACAGGCAAAAAGTGTATTTAAGTCATAAAATAATTATAGTTGAACGTGAAACTATAAAAACCTATATTGAACAAAACGAAATAAATATATAAATAAATAAAAAGTGAAAATTGGATACCACAACATTTGGAGAATCTAGTTAAAGGTTTAGCACAATTTGGTTTTAAAGTTGTAAATTTAATTAGAGGGAAAAAATGGAGAACCATGAACTATATTTTCTTCATATGTTTAAAAATCAAAATTTTAACAATTTATTTCACGCATAACATTTATCTTATTACAATGATATATTTTGTGGGTTTTTCCTCATCACTGTTGCTCAAATAAGCCGACATAATGATATTGAATCATTCATAACTTGTATTATCACCGTCTCATTCAACATTTTCGTTCACTATTCTCCGATCAACGTAAAGTCTTTCTAAAGCCCGTTTGACATTACCCAAATCGACTGTATTGACCAATTATATTGAAATTTATTAAGTTATGGCTGAAGTGACTGGATCGGCTAATTCTGTTGATTTATAAATAAAATATACTATCATCCGTTCTTTAGTAGTTGTAACAATTTGACTTTGACGTTTGCCAATACACAACGTTGACTGTAATTATATTTAATTACGCATTAGTCAAAATTATAAACAGTTAATATTTGGAAATTCACATTAATAAAAATTTAATAACATTTTATACATACTAATTTGATTATATATACTAGTAGAAAATCATGGTCAAAGTAAGGTGTGTAAAAAGTGAAAAATTCACAATGTTGCAACTACTAAAGAACGAAGGAAGTATTTAAATATATTTTATTAAAAAAAATAAAGAAAAAATTATATAGAGTATTAAAACGGCTAAAATGATCATTTAAATTACCTTCAATCAATACAGCCAAAATAACGACTCCAACCTTGCTTTTTTTTTATTACACAATTCAGCACATGAAAATTAAAAAATACATGTTTGGTGAAAAGTTGACTGACGAGCCTAATTAAGTCAAAAAAACACGGTCACAAAACATGCTCTTAATCTTTCACTCCCTTTGTCTATTAAAACTTGGCCAAATTTGTTTGGCACGAGAATTAATAAAATAAGATGGTGCGGTTGAAATTTGTGTAGAGGAGAAAGAATTAAATGGAACCACAAATTATTTACTTAAAAGAAAAAGTAACAAAATTAGTGGGACAACTAAAAAGGAAAAGTTGACAAAAATTGAAGGGACGGGGAGGTGTACTTTACATATCAAACTATTATCAAATTTGAATCTTTTTTGCGACATTATAAACTTTTAATGTAGTTTCTGAATATGTAAATTTTATTAACTAAAAATAATCCTATTACGGACATGACCATTTAACTTAATAGTCTGTCAAACATCGTAAACTACGTCAGAAGCTTTATACGGGACAGAGGGAGTAGGCAATTTTAATAGAGCCAAAATTTGTACTCCCTCCATCCCTAAAACAATGTCCTACTTTCTCAAAATGGAAGTCCCTAAATTAAAGTCCTACTTCTTTATCTTCCTTATTTGGTAAGCAAACTTATATCAAACAATGTCCCCTCAGTGTAAAGTCAAATTCATTTCCTTAATATGTGCGAAATCAAACTAGGACATTCTTTTTACTTCGCAATATTCGAGTAGCTTAGCTTCTTTAAGATTATTATACTCGATGTTTGGGATTTTATCATCATCATTATTTATGTGCACAACTTGTGTATCAATTAGTTTGTGCTTCCAATATCCATAAAATAAGATCAAGTTTCTAATATTATGACTCCCTCGAAAAGGTTTTATATGCATACTTCACAAAGGTAATACATATCAGGTTCTATGTCTCACAAGTATACATACATACATACATACATACATACATACATACATACATACATACATACATACATACATACATACATACATACATACATACATACATACATACATACATACATACATACATACATAAATTCATACATACATACATACATACATACATACATACATACATACATACATACATACATACATACATACATACATACATACATACATACATACATACATACATATGTATGCTTTGAGCATTATATTATCATAGTTTAAAACAAAAATATGGCAGTTTGACCTCTAACAAAACCTAGTCTTGGCCTCTTGGGTTTCATAACCTATCCAACTCTAAGCAATATCTACAAACACCCCTTCTTGGGATTTGGGAGGCCGTCTATAAGGGATAGAGTAGATTTATGAGAGAAAAAATGCAGAAATATCATCACTACCATCAACTTGATATCATGCATCAACACAATCAGCATCGATGTCTTCAGTTTCATTTTCCCAGTCTAGTTCAAAAGACCCAGCGGACTTGATCAGCTCTGTCAATCCAGTTACATCCTCCAGATATGTGGGGTGGTTGATTGCTTCAAGAACAAAATTCATCCCCTGCTTCTCGAATTCTGATACAACCTGTCATCTCACATTATTATAATCTTCACAACCTCCACAACTGGTTTAAAATGAAAACGCTTTCTTACATACTTCTTTATATGTAGTAATAGTTTAAAATTTGATGCATTCATAAAAGTTAAATAAAAGACATGAATTCTTAACGCATTTTGAACCAGCTCCAATTCACTTTCTAAATTTTGCAAATAAGTGTACTCTCCAGTTTTTGTGTTTGATTTAAACAAAGAAATACTACGTAGTAAGTAGAGCTATAAAACCCAAAGAGATTATGACAAATAGAAAAGCGTTGACGATATAGAAAAATATACATTGCTTTCCAGGATTTTGTAGAGTTGATAACTAAGATTATATGCACTGAATACCGAAAACTCACCTTGGAGCAGCATCCTGTACAAGTGGAAGAAGCATGGCCCACAAGAGACATCTGTGAAAATTGAGACAAGGAGCCGCGGATCTGATGAGGCAGTATGCCCAGAGGTTGCTCCTCACTACTCCCGGTATTACAAGAATTCTCAAATTCAGCTTTGGCATATATCCTGTCAAAGGTGTTTCCATGTTTGGAGAAATTTAAGAAGTTATTTCCCCTTATGAACATCATTAATTCTGCTGATGGGGTCTAAAAGAAAGTAATAAAATACTGACTTGGCTTTTATAAAACAATATGTACCCTGAAAGAAAACATTTTCACTTAATAAACGACTATTTGTTGTGAACCACGGGGAGTTTAAGATAAAGGAGAACGAAAAGAGAGAAGCTTTGTGAGAATTAGAAGGAATTACCCACACGGATGATGCAATATGCCCACCATAAGCTCAACAGCAAGGGCAGATGCAATAGGAGCAAGCCCAGGACGAGTAACTGTGCACTGTTGGTCCAAAGTACGGTTGGCAGTTGACTACACACCAAAAACAAAGCGTTGTTACTATGCCCAAATGCAAAAATATTAATGAGAAATCCGGACTACAATTATTTTATTTTTGGAGTAGTAATTACATCAACAGGCGCAACAACATCATTACAAAAGTAACACCCCAATCTCTCCCTGCTCCCGATTGTGTCGCTAAGTGAAAGCTTCTTCACATCAGCAAGGCAACTTTGATGAGTTTCTTCTTTTAAATCTTGCATAGTGCTCATGGGACCGGCTCCATGGCGCATGACAAGGAAGCTATCGAAACCTAGCGCTGCAGTAATAGTTATCTGCAGACAAACCACACAGAATATACAGATGAACCAATGAACCACCCCATGCAACTTAGCTAATATGAGTTTCAAGCATCTCTGCAATTGTTTTCAAATTAACATTGGCTTATACTCCATTATGTATTACGTTCTCTGTCCTTTTAATCTCTAAATTTATGCACCAAACGTTTTGGTTTTCAATCATTTTGGTGATTCAATAAAACTTGTAGTTTAATTTCCAAATATGTAATGTAATAGGAGTAACTAACAGTAGTTTATGTGTTGTTAGGGAATATCACCAGCTACTCATCATAAACCGCAAAATGAAGTTTAATATAGGGTGTGGGTAGTACTAGTATAAGATTGCAAACTTTACAAATAATGATGTCGCAAATCGCTGAAATGGATGAAATTGGCAAATAAGGATTTTCTGTAATTCATTTAAAATACTTCCAAACAGCATTTCGTCTTTAGATAAATTACCATATTGAACAAGTTCAGTTATTTCATTCACAACTTCAGCAATCACAATCACTTCAACCATTTTAAGCATTTGAAACGGGCTATTAGTTGCAAACAAGCTCATAGAAATAGTGGAAAAAAACTTCTAACACAGAATCCTGACAAGAGAAAAGATCAGCAACAAACCTTGTTGGCGGTGGCACAAAGTAGACTTGGAAGCCACCGACTTTCTCGAGTATCAGTCAGTAAAAAGATAACATCATGAGAAGAAATCAAACCCTGCAAGCGTGTACAGTCCTCAAGTACATTGTGCTCTTCTTCTTTTGGCACTGAATGACCTGGCATTGGAATATCCATCACAACACTACCTGCTTCCTGAGAAGCAAATGATACAACAACAGCATCCAGGCCTTAGTCCCTGAAGAATTTGGGGTCGGCTAACAATCTAACATGAATTAATATATGAAATTGGAGCTAAAAAATAAAAGATAACACCAAAAATATATATAAAAAAAGATAAGATAAAGATGACTTGAAAAGATAAACATAAGATAAAGACAGAAAAGATAAGATGGGAAAGATAAAAAAGATAAGATAAATAGATTATAAAAAAAAAAGATGAGGGAGAAGATACCGAGAATCTTTTTGAAATTTGGAAAAAGATCAGGAAAGTACTAGAGAGAGAAGTTTGAGGAAAATTTAGAAATGAAAATGTGCGGGGAACTAAAACATTGGTTCAAACTCAATAAATTCATTTTTTACATATGCTCAAACTCGTTTTAGTTGTTCATTTAAATTATATATATAAACACTAGAAAAATAAAAAGTAAGTTTCAATAACACTAAAATATTTAGTTTTGCTTTGCATATCTGATGCAAAAGTGTAAAACCAAAAACAAGAAAACAACTTTGCTAGTGTTTTATTTCCTTCCCTAGCATTTTACAGGATCCTATCATACTCCAAGGTCTGTTTGGAATCCATAAAATTAAGGGAAACAAAATAGGAAGGCAGCCATAGAAGATAATAAGAAGGAAAGACAATATGTGGGGAAATTAAACAATTTGCTAAAAGTCAATTGATTCATTTCAGATATATGTTGATACTCATTTTATTGTTTAACGTAACATATATATTATGTAAAGACTAAGAAATCTACATTTATGTAAAGAATAAAAAATAAAACAAAACCAAGCATATTTCGTTTCGTTTTCTCACGGTAAAACCAAACATGAGAAAATAACTTTCCTTAACATCTTCTTTTCATTGTTTTCACTGTTACTCTTCGTGACCCAATCACACCATATGGTAAAATTATATGGAGAAGATTTGATTACCACGGCTGGAAATATTCGCTTGAGACTTTCAGCAGCAGCTTCTGCCTTGAATTTACCCCCACTCAAGCAATCATCTAGTATATAAAGTGATTGCCTTAAAGGATTTGACATTGTGACTTTTCCACTGTCAAGCATTGTAATTTTTCGAACACCCCATGCCTGCAGAACAAAAAACACATAAAAAAAAATTCCTCAATATGGCCTTACAGGAATAGGGTACCCAAACTATCCACACTCTGCGTATGCTCACCATAAGCATTCTAGCAACTTGGCATCCAAGTGTACCTGCTCCCAATAGAAGACACTTAGTAGCAGACAATAAGTTAAGATTCAGCGAAGGTAACGCACGCCACCTCATCAATTTTAAGTTCAAATCTGCAGCAGAAATCGCCAGCCTGGGAATGTGTGAAAAAAGAGAGCATAATTACCAGATGACATACAATCCAAGTTTAGTTAGAATGACATTTGAGAGATTATTTTAGCATACCTAGTTGGATCCATAGTTTCAGCCAGACTAATACATCTTGAAGCCATCTTCCCCTTGTTTGTCTCCCATCCGACAACTTTAGGAATATTTTGACAATCTTTCCATCCTAGAGCCACATGTTTGAAAACACAAAAATTAAAAATAAACACCAAGGCTATTTTGGAACTCAGAAAATGATCTGGAAACGGAAAATATACTAAGAAAAATGTTATTTAACTGTGTCATTAACTGAATATATGAAAAGAAATAAAACTTGATCAGACCTTTTTTAAAGTAACACTTTTATTAAGATTTATCAGTTTTTATACAATAGAATGCTTCGTTGAAAGTGCTCGAGAGGAGTGGAATGAGAACACCTGGTTTCTTCTTAAATTTTAGGGAAGTAGCAACTTCGACTCCCCACTTACGGGAAAATGCACTAACCCCCAAAGAGTTGGAAATCAAAGTGTCCCATTCCCACTCATCTCCACGATTACACTCACACCATATCCCAAGCCTTTTTATTCACCAAGCACCTCCTTAAACAAAATAGGTTTGAAAAAATATCTATGATTGTTTTATTAATTTCAAGAACTTTTAATAATTTTCCCAATTTTTATTTCTTCCTAATTTTCCTTTCAATTTTCTTCTTATTTCCTTTCCCTAGCATTTCCCAAGTCGTAAACAGACCTAAAATCAAAACTGATATCAATGCTTGTAACCAGTTTCTTTTGTTACCTTGGGAAACAGATATCAATGCTTCTCCGACAAGGGACATTCCCATATCTGGAAATCCACGGCTCTCTCTGTAGCAGAAAAATTTAACATTTTCAAGACCCCACCTTGCAGAAATATATGCAAGATAATTTCGCAATGGCCAGCCAGGATTACTTGGATGGTTACATGGGTCATAAAACCCAAAAAGAACCTGGCACATATAGAAAATTCTATTAAAGACACTGCCATCTAAAAAATCACTGGTAGCATTTGAATCCTGCTTTATCAATGCACTGTTTGAATGAAAAAATGGAAGAAATGAAAAAAAGAAGGGGGAGATCAAATAGATGTAACTACAATCTATTTCAACTTGTTTAGATTTAAATACAAGATCAAGAGAGAAAATATATTTAAATTGTAATTTCCCTTCCCTTATTTTACATCACTCCTCTTTCTTTCGACTCTCTCCTTAGTTTCCTCTCCAATTTTTTCTTCCCCCTCTATGGAAAATTCTTTCCCCTCTATGCAAAAAACCTAACAATGGCTAGATGTGTATAATCATTTCACAAAAGCTAGTGACACTCTGAAGTTTTATCTACCTCATAATGTATTATGGAGTATTAAACACTTTTAAGGCAGAGATACTATGGAATATGGGCAGACCTCATTTCCCTCACTTTTACAAGCTTCCCAATCTCTCAGATGTCTTAGAGTAATATTAGAATGAGACGCAATAGACACCAGAAAAAACGGAACATCTGCAATGAGATCATTCTTTAGTATTAAGTAATGATAGTGACAGTAGTACAGGCAGTATTGAGCATTAATGCAAAACTAGTTATACCTGTTGTGGAACTTGTGTTACGCCAATCATTGCAAGCTGCTGACAAGCATTGAGCCTAAACCCAAAACAAGAAATAATAAACATCGGAGAGTTGTTCTACAATTATCAATCGGAATAGGTAGTTTTTTACTAGACCTGTACCAATACGGACCTGCTCATTCGCCCGCCCTTAGAAACGGGCAGGTTTGGACACATGTACTTACCCATCAGGTCAGGGAAAGTCAGGCTCCTAAAATATATGGGTGGGTTTGGGACAAGGTGTAGGCCCATTCGAGCTAAAAATCCAGCCAGGTACGTTTAATAAACACACAAATATATGTGTATATATAGGGTGTGCTCCTAATGAGAACCATGCTTCACATGAGAACCATGAGAACACAACTTTTAATTCAAGGCGATACACTATAACGTTTGTACATTACACTTTTTAAAATATGAGAACATCAAATAAATACGGTGGCAAATTCGTAATCAAATAAATATGGTGTTGACAAAATAAATTTGGTGTAACATACAACCGTTATTGTGCATTAAAAGTAGTGTTCTCACAGTTCTCACGTTAAGCATGATTCCAATTTGATTATAAATCTCATGTGGTTTTCTTTCTTCTTTTTCATTTGTAATCCTTTTGTTTTGTTTTTCTTAATAAAACTTCAGTTCTGTCAAAAAAAATAGGGGAGGGTTCAAATATAAATGAGCCTTAACGTGTAAAATAAGAATTAATCTCAATTATCAAAACTGTCAATCTGATGCACAATAACTCAATCTAATGCACTTTCGAAGAAACCTTATCTGATGCAATGTTCAAAAAGTGCATCAGATAAGATTTCTTCGAAAGTGCATTAGATAGGATTATTGTGCATCAAATTGACAGTTTGAACGGCTAAATTAATTCCTATTTTACACGTTAAGACCTTTTTTATTTGATCCAAACTATATATGTGTGTGTGGGTGTGGGTGTGTATATATGGCTCACTGTGTTATATATATATATATATATATATATATATATATATATATATATATATATATATATATATATATGCATTTATGGCCTATTATGTTTAACTATTAGTCTTTATTTTTTAACTCGTACGCTAATAGCCCAACCCAATATAACATATATTCTTGCACTTAAGGATATTACACCGTAACTATTAGAAAAGATATGAGAAGAGAGATAAACTGATCTTATTGATTGTGAAAGAAGATACAAAGTATTTATAGACTGGCCAGGTCATACAAAGCTCAGCTCAAACTAACTCAACAAAGTCAACAATAATACTGAATAGACTAACAAACATAACCGACTATCTATTAGTCTGTCTAACATTCCCCCCTCAAAATTAGGGTGATTGAGGACTGAAATCAATCACACTAAGTTTGTTCTTCAGTTCCAGAAATCTAGAGGCAGACAGTGGCTTGGTCAGTATATCAGCCAGTTGATGTAGTGCAGGAATGTGAAATACTTCAAGCTGTTTTAGATGCACCTTTTCTCTTACAAAGAAAAGGTCAATCTCCATATGTTTAATTCTAGAGTGTAGAACAGGATTATGAGCAAGCTGAACAGTGCTGAGATTGTCACAATAAACTCTGGGAATAGTAAATTGGACTTGAAGTTCTTTTAGCAGAAACTGTATCCATAGAAGCTCTGCTGCAGTGTCTGCTAGACTTCTATATTCTGCTTCTGCAGAGGATCTTGCAACACGAATTTGTTTTCTGGACCACCAGGAAATAATGTTGGATCCAAGAAAGATGCAAGAGCCTGAGGTTGACTTTCTGTCTGTGGGATCTGATGCCCAATCAGCATCACAGAATGCTGAAAGGGGAAGAGGCATGGATGACAAGGGTAGAGGTTTGATGATAAGCCCATGAGTTATAGTGCCAGAAAGATAGCGTAGGATATGCTTTACTGCCTGCCAGTGTTCCTCCTGTGGTGTGGCCATAAATTGGCAAACTTTATTAACAGCAAAACATATTTCAGGTCTAGTGAGAGTGGCATATTGCAGAACTCCAACTATAGACCTGTAGGAAGAAGGATTAGGTTGATAGTTGCTGCCTTCATTGGTGAGTTTACAAGTGCTGACCATGGGTGTTTTTGTTCCTTTGGATTCAAGCATACCAGTCTGATTTAGAAGATCTCTTATGTATTTGGCCTGAGAGAGATGAAGACTTCCATCAGGAAGTTTGCGTGCTTCTATTCCTAAAAAGAAATCTAAATCTCCAAGATGTTTAAGAGAAAAAGATGAATCCAATTTCTGAATGAGCTGAGCAACAGCAGTGGAGTTGTTTCCAATGACTAAGATATCATCAACATATATCAATATGTACATCTGAACTCCAGATGAGAGAAAGAAGAGCAAAGATGGATCACACTTGCTTTGCTTGAAACCAGCAGCATATAGGACTGAAGTAAGCTTAAGAAACCAAGCTCTTGGAGCTTGTTTGAGACCATATAGGGACTTATGAAGCTTACAAACCAATGAAGTGTCCTGAACCTGAAAGCCTGGGGGTTGGATCATGTATACTTCTTCATCAAGTACTCCATTCAGGAATGCATTGTTCACATCAAGCTGCTGGATAGGCCAGTGATTGGATATAGCAATGGTAAGAAGAATTCTGATAGTGATGGGCTTCACTACTGGAGAGAAGGTTTCTCCAAAATCAAAGCCAAACTTTTGGTGAAAACCTTTAGCCACCAGCCTGGCCTTATACTTATTTAAAGAGCCATCTGAATTTTCCTTTATTCTGTAGACCCATTTACACCCAATTGCTTGCTTGTCTGGAGGTAGAGGCACAAGAGTCCAAGTATTGTTAGATATTAGAGCATCATATTCAGTTTTCATGGCCTCAAACCATTCAGGTGAAGAGAGAGCTTGCTTAACTGATTTTGGCTCAACATGTGCTAACAGTAAGGTGGGATTAAGCCTAGATTTCACTATTCCAGACTTGGCTCTAGTTCTCATGGGATGAGTGTTAGTTTCAGGGACTAATGGAGCATTAGATGGAGAGGATGAGTGAGACTCATTGTGAATTGAGGTTGCACCAGGAGGAGGAGAAAAAGAAGACTGTGATGAGAATTCATGATTCTTAGAGTGAGAAGAGACTGGCTGGTGTGAAACAGAATGGGATGAGTCAGTTTTGGATGAAGTAGATGAAGAGGAAGATTGATCTGAAGAGGTGGAAGGTGGATTTATGAAAGATGATGAGGTAGAGTCATGAAGAATGGTTAAAGGTACAGAAATAGGGATGGATGCAGTTAATTGCTCTGTAGAGAAAGAGGAAGAGAAGAGTGTATTGTAGGGAAATTTAGATTCATGAAATATGACATCTTTAGAGAGAGATATCTTGCCTGAAGGTGACAGACACTTGTACCCTTTATGGTTTGAGGAATAGCCTAGAAAGACACATTCCTCAGAATGAAAATTAAGTTTATGTTTATTATAAGGGCGTATAAAGGGGTAACAAGAGCAACCAAACACTTTTAAGAAGGAATAATCTGGGAGAGAGCCATACAATTTGAAATATGGGATTGAGTTGGAAACTGATTTGGAAGGAGTTCTGTTGCTCAGATGGACAGAAGTAGCAAAGGCTGCATCCCAGAATTTTAAAGGAAGAGATGAATGAGCAAGAAGGGATAGTCCTTTTTCCACTATTGTTCTATGTTTACGCTCAACAACACCATTTTGATGGTGTGTATGGGGACAGATGAGTCTGTGAATGATTCCTTTTTCAGAAAGCAGTTTGGTGAAGGATCTAAACTCACCTTTCCAGTCAGATTGTATGGATTTAATAGAGACAGAAAACTGATTAAGAAATAGATCCATGTGTATCTTGTACATGCATCTATGAATGAAATGTAGTAAGTATAGCCATCAAAGGAAGTGATAGGGGCAGGTCCCCACAAATCAGTAAACACAAGATCAAAAGGTGAATTGAAAATGGTGGTAGAAGCAGATGATGGTAATCTGTGAGCCTTACCAAGACAACATGCTGAACAAAAATCAACATTATCTTTATTGATATATGGAATATTACAAAGTTGAAGAACAGATTTCAAAGCCTCAAGATGAGGGTGGCCTAGTTTAAGATGCCACAGATTACATGTTTGAGAAACATTACAAGACTTGGAGTTATTACAAGTATTTAAAGAAAGACTATGTAATGTTGAAACATTGGCAGATTGGACTGGTGCAACTGATGAATGTGAGTGTAGAGGAATTGACTGAAACTTGTAGAGACCATCTTCTCCAAGGGAACCATGTAAAAGGACTTGCTTAGAAACCTGATATTTGACAAAACAATCATAAGGATGAAACTCAAAGAAAACATGGTTATCTTTTGCAAATTGACTGACACTTAAGAGATTTTTAGTGATAGTGGGAACATGAAGAATGTTATTAAGTGAGAGATGCATAGATGAATGGTATGGTGAAGGAAAAATAGAAGAACCTATAGACTTAATATCCACACCTTGACCATCACCCATGAAGAGTTTATCAGTAGTAGTAAGAGTCTCACTACATTGAAGGTTGAGGGGATCAGCTGTCACATGATGCGTGGCACCAGAATCCGGGAACCAGCTTTGAGATTGTGGTGCAGGTCCTAGGACAGATGGAGTAGCACAGGCCCAAGCAGCACTTGGTGAGGGATTAGATGAGGTATGATAGGGTGCAGGAATGTAGGTTGGAGCATTGAGAGGGTTATTATAGGGTGCAGGATTATAGGCTGAAGGGTTAAAGGATTGTTGGTTCCAGTTGAAAGGTTGTGGAGGTGGAGTAAGATGATTTGGACCAGTAGGATGAGGAATGTGGGAAGTTGATCTTTGTGATGATGAATTGGGTGATGGATTTGGATACTGTGAGTATTGAGGATTTGGTGCAGGTGCAGTATACGCTGGATCATATCGATGGTAACATATAAGGGCATGATGTCCATTTTTGCCACAGACTTGGCAAACAACCAGATTTCTTCCACCAAAACGACCACCACCACGGCCTCTGCCAGAATTTCCACGACCTCTGCCTCGATAAGAATGATTTTCCGAGTTGTTGTACTGAGCAACTTGAACTGAAGCATTATCTGAAGGAGCTTGAGATACTGGAGCAGTATTCTGAGGGGATACTTCAAGCCGAGCAATGTTAGCAGAGAACAATGCTTGTTGTGAGGAATCACGAAGTTTTTGCAGACGCATTTCTTTTGCAGATAAGAGAGACTCAACTTCAGAGAGAGTAACAGGATCTAGAACACTTCTAGAGGATATAGATGAAGCTAGAGATTCATATTCCTCAGGGAGACCTTCGAGAATAACATTCACATGATCTTTTGCAGAAATAGGTTCTCCGATAGAAGTTAGGTTATCAACAATAGTTTGTATGCGTAGAAGATAAGCTGAGATCGATCGATCACCTTTGACAGTGTTATAGAGCTCGGATTTAAGTTGTCTTGCCTTTGCGATGATGTGCGAGTGAAAATACTTCGTTATTTCAGTCCATAGTTGATGCGAATGCCTGCAGTGAATGACTCTGGCATGAAAAGTTTCAGATAGAGACGCCAGAAGCCATGAAAAGAGCATCTGATCTTGTTGTTCCCAGTTGATGTATGCTTCGTTCTCGACTCCATTGGATTCATCTTCGCGACTAAGAAATCGAACCGGAATTTTAGGTTTTATCAGATATGGAAGTAGTTTGTGAGCACGAACAACTGATTCGACATGGTGCTTCCAGAAAAGGAAATTGTTGGAGTCTAATTTTACTGGAAGAGGATGCGTAAAGATTATTGGAGTTGTTTTGGTGATGGAAGAAGAACTGGAGGTGGAATCTGTAGTTTCGGTGATCGCCATTAATGGATCGAGCAGTGCTCTGATACCATATTAGAAAAGATATGAGAAGAGAGATAAACTGATCTTATTGATTGTGAAAGAAGATACAAAGTATTTATAGACTGGCCAGGTCATACAAAGCTCAGCTCAAACTAACTCAACAAAGTCAACAATAATATTGAATAGACTAACAAACATAGCCGACTATCTATTAGTCTGTCTAACAAACTAACTATTAATTAATCAGTAGCATTAAGCTCAAGATAAAAAAAAAGAGTAGTGGCATATTTACATTTTAGTTATTGTTTTGAATGATTATTTTTGTTTTAAGCCTTTTGTGTGTGTGTGTGTGGTGAAGGACATATTTACATTAGTCACCTCGTTGATTACTTTTAGAATGTGATAAAGTTATCTTAAATTTGTTTTTAATTGTTTGAATAATTCTGAAAAATTATAGCATGCCGGGTCAGGCAGCTAAGAGGACTGTCCATGCCGTTCTTATGGGCAGGTATGGTCATGTTAGATGGGCCTTTTATTGCGGGCTGAGCCTGTACCGCCACCTGAGCAGGAAAATAGTGAAAAGCCTGGCCCAAGCCCACTTCTGTATAGGTCTACTTTTGACTTGCCTATGTGACTGAAATGGATTTTACCAAATGCTTCAAAAAAATTAAGCCAATTAAGCTGAATAACTCCTACCAAACAGGCTATCATAATGTGAAATGTATCCAAAAAAACAGAACCTGTTCGGGAGTGAAGCAATGTGAAGCTTGCCTCAAATCAACAAATGTTGCAGGAGGATCAATAATAAGAGCAGGGTAAGCAAGCCAATAGTGGAAGTGGAACTTCTTCAAGTCCGCAAATGATATAATTATGAATCTCAAAAGAAGAGCACTATTTTCCTCTACTTTGCCTGAGTGAATGTCATCCCATATCTGATATTGCAATAAAAATTGACACTAACTACTCAGATAAGAGTCCACAGTAAAATCCCCTTTCCACATTAATTGCAACTTACAAGTCATCATCAACTCACCATGACCTACAACACCTCAAGCATGGTCTACTAATAGACACTCTCTCTATCCCATTGAACTTTGGCAACTTTTCTTCTTTGTTTGTACTAAAAACTTTGTCACTTTCCTTTTAAACTAATGAATTTGTGGTTCTCCTTATTTCTCTCTCCTTCGAACAAATCTTAACCACACAATTTCTACTTTTTCTTATACCACAATTAAATCAAAGTAAGCAATGTCCAATGGGACAGAGGGAGTATTTTTCTTTTTTTCAACTGTTTAGAAATATATCCGTCCTCAAATAATTGACGCTTTAGAAAAGTCAAACATATTCAGGGAACTTGCAGAATGACAATTCCACTCTTATTCATACTTTAATGCAGTAAATTTGAAGTAAAAAAGTTAGTATGGGAAAATTTGGAAGTAAAAATATGCATTGAATTCCTATAATGAAAAATGTTACTTTGGGATAATCTTTTGTTAAAAATCAAATTACTTAGGGACGAAGGGAGTACTAATTACTAAACATGGCCAAAGAAGCAAAGTTCACATCTAAATAACTGAATTCACCTTTTTTGCTTCTGTCTTTATTAGGGATTGCTTATCAAGAGCGCGGAAGGCCTCCAACGTGTTTGTGTTGTAAAGGGTGCCAGGTATAGGACAGCGATTTCTATTCCCCTGACTTTTCAAATGTGACGAGAACATGTTTTCTCCATGCTCATGCGGCAATGATTCAGCAAGAAGTGTCAAGTGATTAGAAACCTGATGGTGTGAGCAAGGTGCATAAAAACCTGAAATAAAATCAGCCCAATTGGTCTATCAAACCCACATACCAATTTAGATAACAAGGAGAAAGAGAAGAAACTGAAGAAGCACACGACATCATGACAGGAGCCTTAAGGGTTCAATTTTGGATGGCGGGTTTTGGAGGGGGGGGGTGAAGGGTTGGAGGGATATGACTAAATTTTGATAAGGGGTTTCCTAAAGGGTTACTTAAATAAAATTTATGGACGAATATGTGACTAAAGTTATTGAGTATAACATCATGGTCGCTACAGTGTAAAGTTCAGCATAATCAGAGTCACTAAAAGTTACTAATATAGTCACATTTTCGTAAAATGTCACATTTTTATTCGCCATCTTTCTTCTAGTCATATATAACTATATAAGACATTATTTGTTTTGATAAATAGACCGATATCACAGATGAGGAGGGTGGACAGGGTATTGGTCTAAGAGTGAGGAGGAATGATAGATTACAGAGAATGTTGAAGAGTAATTAAGTCCTTAGAGTTTTTTTGGTTCATAGAGATGTCGTATAAATGTAGCGAGGTCCTTGTAGGGGATTTGGTCAAATGTGAGGTGAGTCATGATTAGCTCCACAGGTTATTTTGTCAGCTTGTTTACGTGCTTTTTTGTTTTGTGTGATTATTTTCCTATTCATTTACTTGCTTATCCAATGTTTTACCCCTTATTTTTCACAATACTCACAATACCTTTGATGCTTGTTGTGAGACTCAATGGAAACAGTCCCTAATCTACATACATCTCATATTCCCCATTCCCCAACCCGTACTTAGAGACATATTCTAGATTTTGTGGTTTTATTGTTTCTAAAAAGAAATACTTTCTATTAAAATGTTATATGATCACCTATTATGTCATTCTCCTTCAACTTTTTATTGAATAACAAAAATTGTGTAAAGATATTGCACATTGACCAAGAGCAAGTTCTCTTCAACATATTTCAATCCCAAAAAAATGTATTGTACCTAAACATGCCAGAGTGCCAGACCATACAATACTCAAACAAATTACACCTAAACGGAAGATATCAAAGTTGCAACGATTTGCATTATAACTAAAACCCGAACAAATCAAACACAAATTAGTCCAAGAGATCAAAACGTGTCGTCATCCTCCCAAAAGCTTCCATCCAAATCTAAACTCGCCCATTACCCTAAGATGAGTAAACGAAACAAAGTGCACACAACGTATAGTCCTTGGGAAGTGGAAAACCTCAAATCAAGCTCAATGCAATTTCTTTTAGAAGTAACTTCTATAAATTATTCCTCAAAAAAGATAGGCATAATTTCACCTCCAAAGATTTTGTCAAATTTGATTATGCATTGTATTATTATACTCTAAGTTTCACTGTTTAGTTTTAAATGCAGCTATTAATACTTGTTTTACTTTCCATTGCTGGCAAAGGAACCAGAAGGCATGCATATTCTTCTTTTTCATTATCATTCCTATTTTTCATCCACTCTTCCCTAGTTTTGTAACTTTTCCTGGCCTATCTACACATGCAATTTTACTCTTAGATTCCCTGAAAAAACTATGAAAGCATCTCAATGAGTACTATTAACGGAAAAAGAGGAAATTTGATCCCATTGAAGAAGTAGCTTAAAGCATACCAGTGATGGGAATAGGTGAATCGTCTAGGCCCAACTGGTTGAGCTTGAGCGAAGATAATCTGTGCCAAAAACCTGCATCTACTAAGCTCTGAAATGGCAAGAATCGGAGAATTTTGTTTGCTTTCTTTGCATCATCATCACCCATTCCACCTATTTCACTTCTCTTTATATTACTTCAAATACATATGCCTACTTTGATTTCAGTATTTTCCTGCGGATTTGCACAACAAAATATTATATTAAAAGCTTTTTCTATTCTTTTCCAAAAGAAGCTCTTTCTAGTCCCCAAAAAACGAGGCTCTTTATATTCTTATTTCAGCTTATCAATCATAGTCATTCTTTAAATAAAAGAAACTTTTAATTTCGTGCTTAATTCCATAACAATTAAAACAAATAAAGTTGTAGTTTTTTCGGCTAAAAGTGCTGAAGATGACAGCTTTAAATGTAAAAAAAAAAAAAAAAAAAAAAAAAAAAAAAAAAAAAAACTTACCTGAGAGAAGCAGAAAGCCAGATTGCCAAAACCAGGTGCTTCCCAGAAGGCAGAAGCTGAGAAGCAGAAGCAGGTTAGCTGGAGTCCAGATAAGCAGACTAGGAGGCTAGAAGCAGCCGAAAAGCACTCAGCAGCGGCGGGCCGAGGCACGAAGGGCCGTAAGCGTTCGGGCGTCCGGCGATGCGGGCGGTGTTGCGTTCTTCGCTACGTGCGTCCGACCTGAGAGCCTATAATATCCAATTAAGGAAGACCAGCCCAACAATCAATACAAGCCCAGTAATCAATATACGCCAATGTTTTTCGGTAGCAATTTTGTAATTTAAGCGAAAAATCGCGGCTTTCGTTAAATGAGCAACAGTGTAATTTTAATGAACATCTGACCTGTTTTATTGAGTATTGGGAGGCTAACAATGAGTTTTGCGATATTTGCTTCATATATTCCAATTCTCTTTCTTTTTCTTATTTTTTCTTTTATAAAAACTTATTAAATTATATCTATAATTCACTCTTATTAATTTCAATATGTGAGTCTAATATAATATGATACTTTTGAATATGCATTGATGTGACATTGTAAAAATGATCTTTACATCAGTACCAAATGAGCATACATAATTACAAAGTATACATTGATATGAAAATCGTAAGGTTTTGTTAGTTGAACATCACATCATTTTAATTGAGCATCAAACATCCGCTATTGAGATGAAAACCACAGTTTCTTGTGAATGAGCATTAATGAACTTTTAATGAGCATCTGGTCTATTACGTTGAATATTAGGAGTCTAATATATGAGCATAAGATTGGTATCAGATGAACAAACGTAACTAACAAAATGAGCACTATTGAATTTGTTAGTTGGTTTGTTAGTTGAAAATCACGATATTTTCATTAAGCATCAAACCTCTTCTATTGAGATGGAAATAATGG
Source organism: Cuscuta epithymum (assembly GCA_945859915.1). Taxonomy (NCBI): domain Eukaryota; kingdom Viridiplantae; phylum Streptophyta; class Magnoliopsida; order Solanales; family Convolvulaceae; genus Cuscuta; species Cuscuta epithymum. The sequence goes on along the minus strand of CAMAPF010000108.1, from coordinate 2,258,587 downwards.
TTTCTCTTAAATGAACATTATTATACTTTTAATGAACATGATACTTATTATGTTGAGCGTTAATTAGTTTCATAAGCATTGATATGACATTTTAAAATGAGCATAACAGCAGTCCCGAATGAGTATACATTAAAAATGAGCATTAAAAATTCAAAAGCTCATTAAAATCTCTGATAGTCTGATGCGCTCAAATATTCATTTGCGTAACAAAGAGAAATATAATAAATTATAATATCAAAATAATTTATATTTTTTCATTCTTGAATTACAAAACTAATCATAATATTTTTATAATGTTTACTCATGCACATATAATTTCAACACTATGCTCATTTCAGTATTTGACAAATAAAATATTTTATTATACACAAATTAGAAAAATCTTGGTTATAAGGTTGATTTGAAATAGGGAAAAATTCGGGACCTTAATAATATTCTATTTTAAATTATACATTTCATAATAATTTAATATAAAATTATAAGTAGTGGTTAAAGGAAAAAAAACAAAAAAAGGAAAAAAGAAGAAACGTGCGGAACAAGACAGAATAAGAAAGGAAAGAGGATGCGTTTGCTTACGACGTCACACTACTAAAACCGCCGGATGTACCGTCCGGATGGTACAACCGATGGTATAATATAATTTACCCGAATAGACCCTCACAACGCCATGCGCACCGAAGTGGTTTTGTTCGTTCAATTTATCCTGCCATGTCGGAGCCACATAGATTATGTACCCAATTATGAAATGGGGTTGATGGAGTATATGCACTCCGACCCCCCCGGTATGCCGACTACTCGGCCTGGACAGCGGCCCACGCACGTTTAGCGGATTCATATTATTTTACATTATTATTATTAAGATGTTCTAGATTAGTTTTTTACACTATTAGTCCATTTATGTAACCGGGTCTGTCAGGCCCATATTAGAGGCTCAGACCCGGATTTTCCCTATATATAGGAGGCTTGTAAACCACAACTCATACAATCAATATTCATTCATTCTATACACTTTCATTATTTCTTCTCCATTCTTGTTCAATCTCTCATGTTTATACAATATGGGTATCGATTATCCAACAATGGTGCTCTCGTTGAGAGGTTTGAACGCAATCAATTGAGAAAACCTCCCAAAATCCAGAAATTCATCTTCCTCCGGTGAATCTACTACAAAAAATCATCATGTAATTTTAGCTGCAAATTACAGATCCAGATCTGTAACTCAGGATCCAAAGAGGCAAGCAACAATCTGATCGGAGCAGAAGGATCTGGCTTGGGTCCTCTACCCAATACCCATCGTTCAAAGGTTGGTCAAATCAAAAGGAATAGAGTGACAACGGTCTCTGACAATTTCATCCGACTTCTACTCGTGCTCGTTGGAACTAGATCTTGTGATCTCCGCCATTAATGGCTGTTGGGAAGGAAATACCACTGCTGACTTGACACCATCACTCACGATCAGGAGCTTCGGGTCGCCGGCAGCTCGTATATAGTCCCTTCGCTCGCTGCTCACAGCCATTGGTCAGACGAAGCAAACATAGGTCTTCGCCAACCTCGCGGCCGGTGGCATAGTTAAGGTCGATGGACAACGAGCGACCCCCAAGCACGAGCTCTGCTACAACATCGATTTCCATTTGGTTCTTTTGCTGCAGATCCAAGGGAACGACCTTCGACCACAGAGGCCAAGCACCATCAAGGCTGGACCAGGAAGCAGCCAAGTAGCAAAGCCGAAGAGGACGCTCGTCCGATTCTGGCGACCTTAGCAGCAGTGGACGCACACCTCGCCTCAAATTGCTAAAGTCCTGGACTCCCATCGTGTTTCTGTCGCGCCTTATCCCTCCTCGCTACCCTTCTCTAGCAGCCACCGACGAACTGTCCAGCGTACGAACTCCGTCGCTTCTGTTACCGCGCCGCCGCCTTTCAATGGTCGCTCCGGCGCCACGCCGGTCGCCGTCGCGTCTCAACGTTCCGAAATGGCAGTTTGGTGGTCTCCGACTGCCATTAATGGGGATTCTAGCTCCGGATTGTTAAGCAGGGGTTGGACCGCTGATGCCTCTCTTCATTTCCGTCGGCCTGTGATATGGGGGTCCTCCATTTCTAGTCTGCGAGCTTCACCAATGAAAAGCCAGAAGGATTTGGTCTCTAAAATAATTCAGTGGACCCACTAAATTAATTGAAATACATGGATTAGAATAATCCCTACGTGGATCCACTCCTCTCATTGTGGCCGAGAAAATATGGAGCTAATAACTGGCTTCACTCAAAATTTGTGGACCAGCAGACAACCTTTAGTCCAGAATCGGTCTAAAAAATGTTGGGTCATGGTCTTTGCAACAGATACAACCCAATTGGCCATTTGGCCCAATATTTCAGCCCATCAAACGATAAGTGCTCTTTAATTTTAATATTATTTATATTTATTTTAATCAATATTTTTTGTCGGGTTAATGTCACACTGTCACGCACTTATGATCAAATGCCTAGTAGAGTGTTGCTTGAGACCCATCACTAGGATTTAAAGCCCTGACCACGATCAGGCACAAAGCCCCGACCAAGTCGGGCACGAAAACAAAGCCCCGACCAAGTCGGGCACGAAGACCGGTCTTAGTCATTCCTCAAGTGGCGACCGTTGCTTGCGAATGGCTCACACATACATTCTACTAAGTATTTTATCATTACATTAACAATTCACATCTCCACTTGTTTCAAGTGATGAACTCCCGATCGGGAACATAAATCCCAAGAAAAAATTTATATGTATGTTAAATGTGTAGGTACAAAGATGACTTTACTCATCTTCACATCGTCTCCACTCCCCTCAAAGAGTGGGGACTGGGGGACTGAGGGGTCAGAGTTTCTAGATGAGCAGAAAATATCACGCATGAGCAGGAACGAGAGCTGAATCGATTGAAGTTGAGTTGAGCTAGATTGATTATGCCGGAGGAGACTTACATTCCTTGTTTTATGTTGGGGGCGCTAGGTGTACTCTTTTTCCCCTTATTGGGATTTTTTCCCACTGGGTTTTTTCCTAGTAAAGGTTTTTAACGAGGCACCTCCCCATCATTGACAAGGGTGGTGGTCCCCCGGCCGAAGAGGAAGAAACCCGAAGACAGAAGAACGTTGCAGATACAGTTTGGACTACTCCCTTTCGCCTCGAGTACTCTCGACTCAGAGAGTGGGGGACTCCTGATGGAGTATATGGACTCCGACCCCCCGGTATGCCGACTACTAGGCCTGGACAGCGGCCCACGCACGTTTAGCGGATTCATATTATTGTACATTATTATTATTATTAAGATGTTCTAGATTAGCTTTTTACACTATCAGTCCATTTATGTAACCGGGTCTGTCAGGCCCATATTATAGGCTCAGACCCGGATTTACCCTATATATAGGAGGCTTGTAAACCACAACTCATACAATCAATATGCATTCATTCTATACACTTTCATTATTTCTTCACCATTCTTGTTCAATCTCTCCTGTTTATACAATATGTGTATCGATTATCCAATAGGGGTATACCCTATCTATTATTCATTTGATAGGTCCAAACATCATATCACTTTTAATTTTCATTTAAATCACCCAACTACATTATTTTGATTTTACATGTGGATAAATGTGTGGTACTTTTTGGGTATCGTAGAATTCTTACACCGCGGCCGTTCTAATATTCGAATGTTTTTAACTTGAATGAATTCTTTATTCTCGTCTGATCTCAAGGGCGGATGAGGGGGCCTTACCGGGCCTTGGCCCAGTGCACTCTAAGTTGTGAATACAAAATTTAATGAGATTCTTTTATATTTTATGAATACAAATTTAATGTGATTTTTTTTTTTCGAATACAAAATTCAATGTGATTTTTTTATATTTTTTGAATACAAAATTTAATGTCTTCATACTAAATTGCTATTTACTTTAATATCATCAAGTATTTTGTAATGATTTTTAAACAATATTTTGATTTGATGGAAGAAATTATGCCTACTCAACAGCCTCCTATGAAGAAACCAAAATCACTTTGCATTCTCTCTTTGGACCTGCTACTCTTGTTATTACTAGTGTGCAAACTGAAGGTACAAGCGAACATCAAAATGTTTGTAATGTTGAAAATTCTTTTACTCTGGTAAGTTGCCATGAGCAAAAGAATTTTGGGAAAACTACCAAATTAGCCCCCATCTTTTCAAAAAAAATCAATTAGCCCCCTCTATTAAAAGTGCGTCCAATCAAACCTCCAAACAATTAAAAACCAATCAAATTCTCTTCTTAACCGGGCCAAATGGCGTGTGATGCGTCATTTTTTCCTTTTTCTATTTCTTTTTTTCCTTGTTTCTTTCTTGCGCCTTCTTCTTCCCTACACCTCTGCACCGTCAAAATATATGGTACAGCCGGTTGTACCATGCCCATGGTACAGCCGGCATTTTTGTAAATAGTTTCAATTCAAATGGCAATAGCTAAGTTAGTGCCCTGCTATGCTGCTTGTTGTTTTTCTTATTCCGCAGACATGCTTACGGCTTTCCTGCTCGTTGATTTTACTTCTTTCTTAGTTTCTTCTGTCTTTCTTTCTTTTCTTTGTTTCGTTGTTTTTCGTGCTTCTTTGTTTCACCTTTCTTTCTTTTGTCGTTTTCCTTCTATTTTCTCTAGGTATTGGGTTTTTTCTTTAACAATCTTTAATTTTAATTTTATTTTCATTCAATTATCACTAAATGTATTGTATAAAATATTATTTAATGTTTGAGTTTGTTTTTATTCATTTTTCAATCACTTTTCTAACTTAAGTTTTTTTTTAATTTGTGCATTACTCCGTATAAAATATTTTAGGTATTAATGTTTTGGTTTTCTATTTTTAATTTTAAGAAGAATATTTTAAGTTTATTAAATATTGTGTGTTATTGCTAACATGAGCTTTGTGTTATACTAAAATGAGTATAGTATAAAATAAATGTGCATGAGTAAATATTATAAGAACAACATGATTATATTTGTAATTCAAGAAAAAAAGACTATAAATTATTATTTTTTAAACATTTTTATATTTCTCATTTTTATATATAATGATAGTTTATTAAACTGTTAGTACCGATCTAATAGATGTACATATTAAGGAATTCAAACGATCCTTCAAATTTTTCGATACTCATTTTTTAAGTTACTTATGTTCATCTAGTATTGGGTTATGCTCATTTTAAAATGTCATTTTAATGCATATTTCAAAACTATCATATAGATTCACATAAGAGTTAGATTGTATACTCAATTGAATGCTTATGATAATCAATATAGAATGTTTGATGTTCAATGATAATGTTTTGATGCTCAACTAACAAAGCTTGTGATTTTTATACCATTGTTCATTTGGTAAATTATGTATGCTCATTTGGTACTGATGTTTTGCTCATTTTAAAATGTTATGTCAATGCATATTTCAAAAGTACCATATAACATTAGATTCATGTAGGAGTTGAGTAGAGATATTGTATCACGGAGCATGATATTCAATTGCATGTTTCTAATACTCAATATAGAAAGTTTGATGCTCAACAAAATTGTCGTGATGCTCAACAAAAAACTTATGAGTTTCATATCAATTCTCATTTTGTAAGTTACATATGCTCAATTGGTACTAATGTTACGCTCATTTTTAAAATGTCATATCAATTCATATTTCAAAACTACCATGTTACATTAGATTCACATATTGAAGTTCATAAGAGCTGATTATGGATATAATTTAATAAATTTTTATAAAAGAAAAAATAAGAAAAAGAAAGTGAATTAGAAGATATGAACCAGAATTCACGATGCTTATTGTTAGGCTTCTAATACTCAGCAGAATACGTCTGATGCTCATTAACAGTGTATTATTGCTCATCTAACGAAAACCGCAATTTTCACTGAAATTACAAAAATGCCACCGTTTCTTAGTTGTGATATCAGCTTTCTTGTAATAACACGATGCTTATTATTAGACGCTTAATACTCATCAAATTTGGACAATTGCTCATTAACAGTACACTAATGCTCATTTAGCAGAAACCGCGATTTTCACATTAATTACAAAAATGCCACCGAATCATTTTGCTATTTTTCCCTTATTGGGCCGGTTGTACGGTGCTCACCGTACAGCCGGTTGTATCATATACGTACTCGTCCGACCTCTGCTGTGCGTTTTTGCAATTTTCTTCCATTCATCCTTTCTATTGGATTGGGCAATGCACGATAGTGCACTGGGCCAGACATTTGTTTTTGGCATTGGGCCAATTCTAATTTCTTTTTAGTGTCTATATATAAGCAGTGCTCTAAAAGATGTAAGGCATGCCACTACATCAAAATTAAATTTCAAACCTTTAAAGCAGGGGCGGATCCAAGAGAAGGGGTCAGGGTGGTCAGCCGACCCCGCTGAAAGTTTGAGAGTATAGAGCTTCGAAATAGCTTCGATTTGATATATAATGGTCTCGTGACTCATTACGAGTAAAAAGTTATGACTTCTGGAAAATCAGCATTAATTAAAAGTAAAATCAACAAAATTTGATGCATACTATAGATTATTTTTCCAAATTTTAAAAATATGGTATAATTCACCCTAACATGACTCAGAAACAGAGCAAAGACAATCTATCTTATTGCTACGAGTACCTATTTATCTAAACTGCATATGAAATATTCAACTCGGAATTGCTTAAAAACGATCCACTATTTTCATTCTGTATATAGATTGAGTTTCGACCCCCCGAGCCGTTTTTCTGGCTCCGCAGCTGCTTTGAAGCCTAGGCAAGAATAGTCAAAGTTTAGGCGTGAAAAGACATTTTAAATTTCTTTTTATAATTAGTTAATTACTATTGTATAGTGATGTATGAAGGAGAAAATAAATGTCGGAAATATATTATAGAAGTTTTAGCCTAATTTTTAGATTGTTTAACATATATAATTTTTAAGTGTATAAAATGTGAAAATACAAAATGATATATTGTTGTTTTTTACTACTCCGTGTTAGATTCCATATATTTGTATGAGTTTTAGTCAATTTTAGCATTTTATCCATTTTTATACTTTGTTCTAGTGAAAGAGGTATGATGCACCAAGGGATGTGCAATGAGGAGAGGATTTCAAATATTTTTTAACAATTAAGTTAGCATTACTCAACCTCTGCTGAGATACAGGGAAGTGCATATTTTTTAGAATGTGGGAACATTGGTGATAATACATCAAACCTCAATAGAAGTCAATAATAATTTATTTGAATATATTGATGGATAACATTGTTTAACTATTCAAATTACTTTGAGGCAAGTGTTTAAAAAATAGTATGCTCTCTCCCTCCCTCAAGATTTTGTCAAATTTGACTACCACGTGAAATAATAAAGAAAGAAAGTGAGAGGTTTGAAATTTGTGCAGAATAGGTAAAATAAATAAGAATCACAATTTCATTATTTAAAAAGAAAGTGACAAATTTTTGGGAAAAGTAAAACAAAAAAACGATGGCAAGGTTATAAGGTGAAGGGGGTATTTTCTCATCTCTTCTTTGTGATCGAGGAGTGTTGACATGCAAATGATTTTTAAAGGTATTTTCAGTTTTTTGAACAATATTTGTATAAAAGCGGTGTTTTAAAATCGATATTTAATTTCTACGTTAAAGCTAAATGCCATTTTTTTATATAAAGGATCGACTTTTATAATCAAATCGAGAAAATATACAAGGTAACATCCAGACAGTTATGACAGATCCGATTGTGAGTCATGTGAATAGACATAGAATCAATCAATCACCTCATACAAAGCGACCTGAATCGCTAGACACGAAACGAGCAATTTAAAACCTAAAACAACCGGAACGGAAATACTGCCTATCAAACATAGGGGTGGGCTAAAATACCGAAATATCGGTATACCGCACTTACCGTACCGAAAAATACCGGAAAATACCGAAATATTGGTATACCGTCATTTTCGGTACGGTATCATACCGTACCGATCTATTTTGGTACGGTAACGGTAAATGTTTTCAAATACCGCGGTATACCGGTATAATACCGTACCGACTCTCTACTCAACAATTACTTTTAATTCTAATATATTGTAGAAATCTATTACAATTTTGAAGCCCAAAATTAATACTTAAGTTGGTTAGAAATACAAAGATACAAAAATAAATGCTCAATTTTTCAAACCTACTATAACTTTATAGGCTTCTACTACGCTAACCTTAATGACTAATGAGTAATGTACAAATGTCAAGAAACAAGTTCATCTTGTTCCAACTTCCAAGAGCTTGCAAGTCGTGATGGCTGGGCCGCTAAGTAGCTGACGAGTGAAGAGAGATACACTTATGTGACAAGTGTATCCACATAGGGATTCCGCGAGTCGAGACACACAACTTTGTCCGAAAGTCTTATTCAATTTTTAAAAAATTATAAAAATGACTAAATACACAATATCATATTAGGAATAAATGATTTTATATCCATGTTGTTTGAATAGTTTTATTTATTTTTGTTAGAGATCACTATTGGTTTAATTATATCTATATTGTTCAAGTTATTTTAGGAGAATGTGTTACTTTTTAATATGTGGCATGTTGAATCGCTTAAATATACTAATAATTATTGTTCAATGTTGAATTGACATCAATAGATTATTAATTGTATTTAGTAACATTTAAATAATGATTTAATATGTCGCTAGTAATAATGATTTAGTATATTTCGTTAGTCTATGATAATTTTTTATATTTCGAGACATGCACGGTAATATACCGATACCGTACCGTTACCGAACCGAAACTTCGGTATACCGAAATGCGGTATACCAAAACTTCGGTAAGGTAAAGGTATGCAAATTTTGCATACCGAAAGTTTTGGTATGGCAAAGGTATGAGAAAAAATATAAGGTATACCGTATCGAACCACCCCTAATCAAACATACTCCAGAAGTCCGAATCTCCAAACTAAACCTACTCAAACTAAATTAAAACCAAGTACTGGTGAAAAATAATATTGAAATATAGGGGGTGTTTGGATCTTATTCTTAAAATTGCTTCTGCTCCTTCATGGAGCAAAAACAGAAGTTAGAGTGTTTGAGTGGAAGTGCAGATGTACTTCTGGTGCCCTAATTTACTCCTAGAATCAGTTTTTTATAAGTTGGGGGACATCAGCTTATGAAAATTGGTTCTGATTCTGCTTCTGTTTTGAAAAAGAAACAAAAACAGAATCAGTTTCAAACATCCCCATAGTCTTCTCACAAAACTCTTCATGGCACGAGGGTGGTTCTGGAGGAGGACGAGCTCTATCAATGTCTTCGCACTCTACAAGAAGACAGACACAAACCTCTGATCAGACAAAGCTAGTCGAGACACCAAAAGAACTTCCCACATCGTGAGAGACAAACCACCCGGGAGCACAAGTGTCCGGGAAAGAGTCGCCGTGGAACAAAATCAACACAACCAGAAGAGAAGAACAATCCAATTGAATCACACCTCTACTATAACACCATCCCCAAATATATATTTACTTTTAAATAAATAATGTATTGAACCTTATGAAATGAATAATGAATTTACGAAGTTGTAAATTTTTATTATTTCTTTTAAGTGAATAGCAAATTGCACGTGGGGCCCACACTAGGAGCGGGGGGCGCCCGATATTTTCGAGACCATATATTTTATTCATCTTGATTGAGATAATATTTATATAGTGACAGATATTTTATTTGGGCCAAGGAAAAGGCATAATGTTGACCGATTGGTCAAACGAGGCTCAATTACTGGTATTGGCAATTTAACAGATAACAACCCGAAATGGATTTTGGAGGCTTATAAATGTCATTATGATTAAGAATACATAATATATTTTATTTGACCCGATAAAATAAAATATATTTAAAACCGTCCGAAAAAATACAACTTTCGGGGCCGATTGTACACTTCTGGACAAAAAGGGGTGATCTCCCACATGAGTGGGGGCCAACCCCGAATTTAGCCACTCAAATATGGGGGTTGGTCGGCTGGTATGATAGGAGAGCATGGGAGAGGATTTGTGAATTGAAAGAATAGGCATAAAAAAATGAGGTGGACTCCATCCACACTCATTTGATCAATGAGACAAACAGGTTATCTCCACCCCTTTTCCTTCCTCATTTTCGGCCAACCCACACCAAGGAAAGACAAGAAACTCTCCAGCCACTTTTTCCATTGTTGGAAGGAGCTCAAGCAAGGAGCTTAATGTTAGAGATATTTTAATTATATTGTGATCAATGTTACTTATGCTTTTGTAGTTAGTTCAAATAAATAAATAGACTAGCTAGAATAATGAATAGGCCTTTTAAGGCAATTTGTAATAAAGGCTTTCATGCCTTTTTAGGTATGGGCCTCCTAGAAAAAGGAGCCCAAATGATCGTAAAACCTACCTTTCCCGTCAGGCTATATATATGCCTTAAGGGAAAGGCTAGGTTAAGCTTTTCAGATATTCTCATTCTCTGTGCCGCAGTGTCTATTTCGGTGATAGAAGTTTTACGCTAAGTTTTGTTCATCATTCTGTAAACTTCTTCATCATTCAATGGAAAGCTTCATTCATTGATCTGTCTTCCATACTCATACATTCTAGAATAGAAATCAGGGACCTAACATCTGGTATCAGAGCGGGAGCTGATCGATCGATTGAAGGCTGAAAAACGCTCCTGCGCGATTCTTCATCGTTGAAGTTTTGCACTTGAGCGATTTTTTGTTCTGTTTTTGTTGTGATTTTTTCAGGAAAATGCTTACAGGGAAATGCTTTTAGGCTTGCTGGGATTCATTCTGCAAAAAATCTCGATCTGAAATTTGGCGTACAGGTTAAGCCAGATTTGAGCGATCCTGCAGTTTAGTGCAACACGTCTGGAGGAAGAACAGGTTCGCGCAATCAGGCTTCTGTGCAATCTCAAGCATCGCGCAACACATCCTGCGCGATCTGGGACTTGCGCCATCTGCAACCCCTCCTGCGCGATTTCATCTTCACGCAACACATCTTGCGCGAACTTGGACTTGCACCATTATTTTCACAGGTTGAGCGATCCCAACATAGCGCAAAAAGAGCTCCCGCGCGATCTGAACTTCGCGCAACATACCTGCCCGATCTCAAACTTGAGCGATCTCTACACTTGAGCGATCCTCTTGTTGCGCGATTTGGAAGCTGAGCGATTTGGACTTAGGATATTTTTCTGTTGAGCGATCTTATGAGAGTTGAGCGATCTTTTGAGAGTTGAGCGATCTTTTTACAAGTTGAGCGATCTTTTTACAAGTTGAGCGATCTTTTGCAAGTTGAGCAATCTTTTGAGAGTTGAGCGATCTTTTATAAAGTTGAGCGATCTTTTGAGAGTTGAGCGATCTTTTGTAAAAGTTGAGCGATCTTTGTAAAGTTGAGCGATCTTTCAACACTTGAGCTATTCCATACTTGCAAAGACCTACTGCCTGAAGCACCCAACAACAGAACAGGACTTAATCAATCAACTGATCAGCCCGATCAACCAAAATGGATGCATTATCAATTGGAAACGACACGAGACCCCCGATTCTACGAAGAGGTGAATACAATGTCTGGAAGAACAGATTCTTGAATTTTCTTGAGAGCAAGGACCAGTCTTCAGGACTTCTTGACTCCATCACTAACGGACCTGCCCAATTACTGATTGCTGTTGAGAGAGACAATGGAAACAATCCACCCGTTGAGATCGAATGGAGACCAAAGACAGTTGACGAATATGATGACGAGGACCGAGCCAGAATCCGAGCTGATTTGCTTGCTAAGACTTATCTGTTGCAGGCCATCCCGAACGACATCTACATGCAGATTGACAGTATGTCTACGGCAAAAGAGATGTGGGATGAAATCTTCCAGATTATGCAGGGAACGGAGATTGGAGTGAAGGCTAAGAAAGCCAGCACCTTCACGCCATATGACTCTTTCAAAGCCAAATTTGGAGAATCACTTGAAGATACATATCTCAGATTCTTGCAGCTTATCAATGAAATGAGGAAGATTGGCGTGCACAAGTCAAACATGGAGCTGAATGTGAGATTTATGTCTTCACTTGGAGCTGACTGGAAGAAGCTGAGCTCACAGATAAGGCACACAAAGGATCTGGATGAGATGGATATCCATGCAATGTACAACACACTTGACCAATACGCTGAAGATTTTTCTGATTTTGTGGTAGCCACTGTGACAGCTGACAAAGGGAAGGGAGCTGTGGACAAACTAGCTGACACCCTTGCCTTAATGCTTGACAAACCATCAAAGTCTGGTTCCAAGACGGATAAGATGATAGCTGATGAAAGCGAAAGTGCTGACAGTGACATTGGTTTCTGGGATGATTCTGATGATGATGAGCTTCGTGACTTCCAAAAGCAGATTGCCCTTCTTACCTCAAGGTTCAACAATCAAATGCAGAAGAAGAAGAACTCCTCAAACAACAGGCTCCGCAAGTCCTCTTCCAGCAACAACAAAAGAAAAGAGCAATCTTTTGATTCTTCTGAGAATGGAAATGCTGAGGATGCTCCAAAGTGCTTCAATTGTGGGAAGACTGGACATCTGATGAAGGATTGCAGGATGCCAAAGAGGAGGAAGGATGCTGAATACTACAAGCAGAAGATAAATCTGAACAAGAAGAAGATGTTGCTAGCTATGGAAGAAAGCAGTGATAAGAGTGCTCTCATGGTAGAGAAAGATCACTGGATGGATGATTCTGATGAGGAAGAGAATCTGGCCTTGATGGCAGTTGTTGAAGAAGAAGAGAAAGAGAAGGATGCTGATAAAAAGAAGGAGAAAGACAAAGTTGAGGAGAAGAAGAACCTGCCTACCCCAACCAATGCTGATGAAATGACTGCCCTGTCTGCTGAGAACAGGAATGATGACAATGAAGTAAGTACCTCTAATTCATCTATTCATATTTGCTCTAGAACCGATATGCATGATAAATTTAAGGAGCTAGAGGTGAAATACAGTATGATGTATATAATCAACTGCGTGAAAAACAGACATGCTCAAACATTAAGATAATCAATTCAGAGAAAACAATCACTAAGCTCACAACTGAAAATAAGAGACTTAGTGCTAGCGAAAAAGAACTGACAGAGAAGCTTAGAACAACTGAGAAAGAGAGAATTAGACTTTTTGGTGTAAACAATTTACTTATGGAAAGAAGGGGTGCTCTTTACACTAAAATCAAAGAACTTGAAGACCTGTTAGCCAAGAGAGACCAAACAGACCAGACTATTTTTCTTAACCAGCCTAAGGACACTCGTTTCTATAACGCCAAGGAGGGCCTGGGTTTGACCAATCCTCAGAACCTGAAAAAGGTCAACTGTAGACAACTCTATGATGTTAGATACATGAAAATAGGATTGACCAAACTCATGGCCTTCACTGGTGCTGAAGAAACGAATGCCCTTGAGGATGAAAAGAGAAAGACAAAGGCTGGTGTCGAGGTCCGTTTTGACTACACAGAGTTAAACAAGAGCTACAAAACCAAAGCACTCCCTTTGACCCCAGCTGAAGAAATCTTGACCTATCCTCCTGAAAAGGAAGCTGTGAAAGACGGAGAGGAGGCTTCCACATCTGAACCAATTGAGAAACCAGCTTACATTCCACCGTTGGTGAGAAAGTTTGCTGAGTTAAAAGATTCTTTTGAAAAGGAAAAGCAAGTTTTGGAAAAAGAAAGAGATGAACTTTTAAAAGAAATAACCTCTTTGAAAACCGCCTCTCAGTCTAACACAGCTTCTCAACCCTCTTCCCCTTCTTGTTCTGAAAACACTTCTGAAAATTCAAGCGATAGTTTTAAGACTTCTTCTTCTCATCCCAAGTCTCATTCTCCGATAGGGAAACATGTGAAGAAGAGAGTCGAGAGGAAAGGAGAGTGGATTGAAGACAAAATAAGAAGGAAGAAGAGAGAAGAAGAGTCGAGATTAAGAAATAAGTGTCAGCGGTCGAGCGCCATATTTTATGATAAGAATAAGTCTAGTTCTAGCATTAGTGAGCCTTCTACTAATTATACTAGAAGAATGGCTCCTAAGTCTTCTAGTTCTAAGATTTCTGTCTCGAATCGTTGTACTAAATGTGTTTCTCTGAATTGCATTAAATCAATGAAATGTTGTTGTTTTGAGTCTGTTTCTTCTTGCAAAAGAAATGATCCTGTGATTGTTAAGAATGTTGCAAATAAGCCCAAGATTGATAGGGTGAATGTTGAGAGTGAGGTCAAATTGCCATTTTTAAGGTATCCTCTCAAGATTCACTCAGTCAAACATCTGAGAAGGCTATCACGTGAACCAATTCTGAAAGATCACATATCTGAACAATCACTTAGGACAAATGAAAGTTCCCTCGCTCCAAAAATCAATCAAATAAAACAAAAATGGGTTCCTAAGGCTGAAGCAGAACAATTAAAAATGAAAAATTCTTCTCAACCAGCCAGCCTAGGATCTCAAATAAAAAAGAAGTTGAAACATTTGCTCACTGTTGATAAGGAAGGACCCATCTGGCGATGGGTACCTAAGCGAAACTAATCTGTTTTGCAGGTCAGTCATGTGTGGCATCTTGATTCGGATTGCTCGTCACACATGACTGGATAGATTGAACTACTGAGCAACTATTATGAAAGATTTGAAGGAAATGTGAGGTTTGGGAACAATGCTTCATCGCCCATACTTGGGATAGGAGATGTCATCTGTGAGAGCGTCACAATAAAAAATGTGTCGTATGTGCAGGGACTGAAACACAACTTGCTTAGCATCGGCCAATTTTGTGACAATGGAATGGAAGTGAGATTCCATGCTAGGCAATGTTGTGTGATGGATATGGGTGGGACACCATTATTAAGGTGTCAGAGGAAAACCAATCTCTACACCATTGATCTGAAATCGGTACGATCCCCCATATCCATCTGTCTCCTGTCCAAAGCATCTGAAGAACAAAGTAATCTATGGCATAGACGTCTCTCACACTTGAATCTGCCAGCCATCAGTTCCCTCTCCTCGAAGAAGCTAGTGAAAGGATTGCCTGTTTTGAAGAACTCCCCCAACCATCATTGTTCTGCATGTCATTTGGGAAAGATGAGGAGAGCGTCACACAAGTCAAAACAATTTCCCTCCTCATCTCGTCCCTTGGAGCTACTTCATATGGATCTGTGTGGTCCGATGCGCGTGCATAGCATCAGTGGACGCAAATATACTTTGGTAATTGTGGATGACTACTCACGCTACACATGGACCAAGTTTTTGCGCTCCAAGGACGAAACTGCAAACTTAATCATGACGTTCATCAGGACCATACAGAACTATCTACAGCAGAATGTGAAGATCATCAGAACTGACAACGGGACGGAGTTCAAGAACAAGGAACTGACCGAATTCTATGAAGCTCAGGGAATTACTCAACAGTTCTCTGCAGCCAAAACACCACAGCAGAACGGTGTTGTAGAAAGACAGAACAGAACCTTGGTGGAAGCAGCCAGAACCATGCCGATACAGTCCAAGCTTCCTCACTTCATGTGGGCGGAAGCAATCAACACGGCTTGCTTTACACAGAACAGGACGGTGATCCACAAAAGATTCGACAAGACGCCCTATGAGATTGTGTTCAAGTGGCTCCCTAACATTGCCTTCTTCCGCGTCTTCAGCTGTAAATGCTACATTATGAACGACAGGGATGCTAGGGGGAAGCTTGATCCAAAAGCAAATGAAAGGATATTCATTGGATATTCTACCAATTCCAAGGCGTATAGAGTATACTTGAAGGACATAAGAACCGTCATGGAGAGCATCAATGTGAGCTTCTATGAAATGGCGGACTTGGCTTCTGAACATTTTCATTCTGAACCATCAATCTCTGCAAACAATGAAACTCCATCATCTTCTGGAGTAGGAGGGCAGGGAGGTGAGACAAGATCTGATGAGCACGTGGTCCTGGATTCACTCTTTGAGCACTTTTACAGCCAACCACGTGCAGCACCAACTACAAATGTTATAACCACTCAGAACCCCCTGTTACCTGCTCCAAATACTGAAGAAACCAACACTCCTACTCAGAATGATGATGAGCACACAGAAGCTGAAATGCCAAATGAGAACGATGGTGCTGAACCAGAACCAACCACCTCTGTTAATGATCAACCTGAAGAAGCTGCAACGCAAGAAACCCCAGAAGCACAACCAGAGAAAGAATATTCTGACCCTGATCATCCAATCATAACTCCACAGCCTCTACAGCATGAGAGGAAATGGACTAGAGCACATCCGCCAGAGCTGATAATTGGAGATCCATCTCAAGGAGTCAGAACCAGAACGGCATCAGTCAATGAATGCTTATACTCATGTTTCCTGAGTCAGAAAGAACCAACAAAGATGACTGACGCATTGGCTGATCCGAACTGGGTAATTGCGATGTAGGAAGAAATGAACTAGTTTGAAAGATTGAAAGCGTGGACCCTGGTGCCAAGGCCGTACAAGAAAGCCATTATCGGCACCAAATGGGTATTCAAGAATAAGAAAGACAAAGATGGTGTGATCGTAAGAAACAAAGCCCGCCTGGTAGCAAAAGGTTACAATCAACAAGAAGGAATCGACTACAATGAAACCTTTGCACCAGTGGCAAGAATTGAAGCGATCAGATTATTCCTTGCTTATGCTGCACACAAGAGTTTCACAGTGTATCAAATGGATGTAAAGACAGCATTTCTGAATGAAGATTTGAAAGAAGAAGTCTACGTTGCACAACCTGACGGCTTTGTTGATCCTGAACGCCCCAATCATGTATATAAACTGAGAAAAGCCTTGTATGGTCTGAAACAAGCACCGAGAGCCTGGTACGAAGCACTATCAGATTTTCTTGTGGAATCAGGCTTCTCGAAGGGAAAGATAGATCCAACTCTCTTCATCAAAAGACACAAGGGTGACATCATGCTGATACAAATTTATGTGGACGACATCATCTTTGCATCATCGAATCCAAATTTCTGTAAAAAGTTCAGCAATCTGATGCGCACCAAGTTTGACATGAGTATGATGGGAGAATTGAACTTCTTTCTAGGGCTTCAGATCAAGCAAATGCCAGACGGAATCTTCATAAATCAGTCCAAGTACATTCATGATATGCTCAAGCGCTTCAAAATGGACAGCAAGTCAACGATGAAAACCCCCATGTCTCCCTCACAAAAGCTCGACTCTGACCCTTCCGGGAAATCAGTCGATGCTACCAATTATCGGGCTATCATTGGTTCCTTGCTGTATCTTACATCTAGCAGACCAGATATTGTCTTTGCAACCTGCCTATGCGCCCGCTTTCAAGCAAATCCAAAGGAATCACATCTGAATGCTGTTAGAAGAATACTGAGATATCTCAAAGGAACAGTCAATCTAGGCCTTTGGTATCCTAAGGAATCAGGCTTTGACCTTGTTGGATATTCAGATGCTGATTTCGCGGGTTGCAAGCTAGACAGGAAAAGTACATCTGGCGGTGCTCAATTTCTTGGTGATAAGTTGGTGTGCTGGTCCTCCAAAAAGCAGAATTGTGTATCTACTTCTACAGCTGAAGCAGAATATGTCGCGGCTGCTAGCTGTTGCTCACAGATATTATGGATGAGGACACAGCTGAAGGACTACGGGTTCACATTCTCACACATCCCGATCTACAGCGACTCTCAAAGTGCAATAGCCATCACGTGCAATCCGGTCCATCATTCCCGGACGAAGCATATTGATCTCAGATATCATTTTATAAATGATCACGTTGAGAAAGGCACCGTGGACATGTACTTTGTGTCTACGGAATTGCAACTGGCTGATATCTTCACAAAGGCCCTGGATGAAAAGAGATTCAACTTTCTGATCTCTAAGCTAGGGATGCTGAACCTGAACGAATGAGTAACTCTGAACTGTGTGTGTGCGTGTGCTTACATGTTTTGCATTGTCTTATTTTGTTTGCATCACATTTTTTTCTCTCTCTCATGCATCATTTTTTTCGTGCATCACATTTCTTTTCCCTTCTTATGCATCTCATTTTTATGCATCACATGTTTTCTTTTTCTTTTTCATGCATCAGTTTTTATTCAATGCATAAGTTGAGAGGGAGCTTTTCTAATTTGTTCGTAAATCGAGGGGGAGCTTTTCTAAATTGTGTATAAATTGAGGGGGAGTCTTGCTAAAATTTTTCAAAAGAAAATGAGAAGCAAGTGTTAAGGGGGAGCATTTTTAAACTTGAAATCAGAAAAGTTCGGGCCCGTTAAGCCTTTGAATTCCCCCGGGCCTATTTAAACTTCAAAAAGCGCAACTCCTCTCCCATTCTTTCTTTGTTGCGCGAAACGTTAGAACTCCCAAAGCTAAAATCTCTCACTTGTTTCTTTCATCCCCTCCTCTTCGAATCATTCAAGGTAAAATTTCCATCCCTTCTTGCTATCATAAGTGTCTCACAGGTATTCAACGTAGACAATGAACAGGTGTTGCGCGAACTGAGGAATTGGGGTTGCGCGATCTGACCTTCACACAAGTCGTAGATTGCGCGATTACCAGCCCCTGCGCGATCTGGCAGGGTTGCGCGATCCTCTTGACCTGCGCGATTCCCAACTTGCCCAAAATCGAGGCCCTGCGCGATCTTTTACTGTTGAGCGATCTATCTGGGATGTGCGAACCACACCCCTTGCGCGATCTGTATAGCGCGATTCTCCCCCCCGCGTGATTTGCTAGCCCTGCGCGATATGCCCGACTTGCGCGATCCATGAGATTGCGCGAATGAACCCCTTGCGCGATTAGATTGTTACGCTATCTCTTGGGTTGGGCGATTTAATTAAGTGTAACCAGACCCAGCCCAGATCTAATCCTTAATGGAACATCTCCATACGGGCCAAATAAACCAAGTCCAGGCCCAACTTTGACCAAGACCGATAATCACTTTTTAATTGGGCCCCACTTTTCAAAAAAAAAACAATGAAGGGCCTAAGTGAGAAATAAGTTGTGGACTTAGCCATTTTTGATCATATGCTCTAATCTGTTTATCATTTTCAGACTGAAATGGCTGCCAACACTCCAATCAACATGATCTACGCTAGGGAACAATGGATCCCAATCAAGGAAAACAACTCACAGTTGGACCCCGAGGTGTTCTCTTGCCAAGACAATGTGGTCGTCTCTATTCTGAAAGGGCACAGACTGTGGAAGGCCCTGAGCGAAAACGCTTAAGTCCCTCAGGTGTATCTCCAACAATTCTGGGGAACACTTGACAAGGACGTAGACGAGGCTGGTAGACAAATTGATGACGTGCTAGCTGCCACAATCTGCAACACCAGAGTCACAATCACGAAGGAGCTGGTCCAACAAGTGTTATAGATCCCGGAGGAGGAACATTATGATGCGTTGGTCTCAGAAGCGCAAATATTTGAAGACATGATCAGGCTAGGCCACGCTGAACCCCTCCGACTGATGTCAGCAATTAAGACAGCATGATTTCCACGCCCATGGAGGACACTTATGGCTACACTCAACAAGTGCTGCACACCCAAGCACAGCAGCTTCCCTAAATGCAGCGGTTACCTCGTCTACATCTTCCACGGCATCGCCTTTATGAAGAACTACGACTTCACCTCACTAATCTGGGGTGACATTCTGGAAATGCGAAGAAGGAAATTTGAAACTGATCTGATCAAACATCTACCATATATGAGATGGCTCTCACTGCTGGTGCGACACTTCTGCAGAACAATTCCAACTATTCAAAGGCGCAAATCATCTGAGAATGTCAGCACTCCAGCCCTCCAATATTTGAAGAAAATGCCGGAGGTACGCACACTGGTACCTTTACCTATTCCTGTTCCTCTCCTCCTGTTAGCTGGCCGCAATGATCCACACGTCATACGCTACAACGAGGAGAACGACATCATACTCCCTATGGCTCAGATAAACCCCCCTGAGCCTATCCCGGGGAGTCAGCTAAGAGAAGGTGAGGGTCCTGAGAGTTCAACCCGGCCACAGAGACCAGTGGCAAGCCGGCCCATGATGATCAGACTATGTCTGCTGAGGGCCACACCCGTGCTGAAGAGACTACCTATGATTCGCCAAGCGTGGCCACCACACAAGACGCTGACGATGAGGGCTCTGGGAGCAAGGCTGGAGAGAACGACGACGATGATGATGATGATGAGGATGACGACAATGCCAAGGCAAAGGGCAAGAAAGTCGAGAAAGCCCCCACTAAGAAAGGACGACTCATTATCAGGCTTTCCCGGGCTACAAAACAGGAGCAGTCTCACCAAATCAAGGAAACTCAAGGAAACATCATCAGTGAGACTCGCTCCAAGGTACGTAATGACAACCCCTCCTCCTCATCTACTCCTGTGCAAAGAGTGCAAACCGCAAGCAACCTGGCAGAAGAGTTAGCTTTGTATGACAGCTGCTCTGACCTAGACACTATAAACCGGGCTAACCCCATAGGTGCAGAAACTGATATTTTCAGTTTCCGGGTAGAAGACGCAGCATCTAGCCCAACTGTGCATGCACAAGCCTCACCTAGCCACTCTGCTGCCTCCCAACAGGTAGTAGTTTCACAAACAGGGGACATTATACCCACCTCACTGCCTCCTTACGACGCAGTTGAGGACATTCTTTGTGGTCTTCCGCCCCAGACCACTACCCCTCCTTCTAGCACATTGAGTCTAGTTTCCACCCTCCCAACATTTTCCACTTTTTCTAGGACACATACACTGCTCACACCACTGCACACAACAGGTGCACTTTACCTGTCCTCAACGATCGGAGATACGTCGATGATGATCGGAAGTCCTGCTGCACAACAGATACCTCCATCATTATCTGCAGGCCACACTTCAGTAATCTTTACTGATGCTGTGACAACGGTTACTACCCCTGTAACCGGTAACCCTGACCCTACCGACCTTTCAGTCATTTTGCAGCGTTTCATGGATTCCACCATTAAGCCATGGGTGCACGAAGCAATAACCGCTCGGGCACAGGAATTCAGGAACACCCCGGCGCTGCTAAACGACATCATCCAACCCCAACCATCGTCCTCACATACCCAACAAACCCAACCACTTCCTATCGTACCTACCCAACAAACCTCTGAACCTTCCACAACCCTACCTCACTCACCTACTGCTTCAAGGGGAACCCAGGATACAGAACTAGTGTCCTCCCCTACTTCGACCACACCTTTTCCTGACCCTAAAACTTTACCGTTCGAGGTACTCGAGAACCTAATGCTAGATCAACTACTAGCTACCGAAGAAGGCAACCTAACCCAGAAACAAAAAGACCTTCTTCGGATCCTTAAGCCTGACAGCACATGCCGTGATAGTCTCCTTGGTCACAAACGTTCGCATGAGGACCCCGATGATTCAGATCCTCATGAGGGGGAGAACAAGAGGCAACGGATACTTGAGCATGATGCGTCAACAAGCCAACCTTCCACGCAATCCAACCCACCTGAATCCTCGAACAATCAGCCCCCACCATCCACTCAACACAAAAGCCAAACAGCCAATCCACCCACATCTAGCCCGGTCGAGTTAGAAACAACACTTCTAGGCGCATCCTTTACAGGTGCTGTCCAAGGATGGAGTGGAAGTCCTGAGGTTGTTACGTCGAGTACACCTTTTTATTCAGGCCATCAGAAAGAACCTATTTCTAATCTGGTGATAACGGGCAATCCTGAGGATCCCGGTGTTTCACATGACAGGTCGCCTTCGACACAACAACAAGCTCACTCTAAGCCCTCTGGTAATCAAATACAAGATGAACTGGAAGACCTTCTAGTTCATGATCAGTGGCCTCGCGAGTGGACAGAGTGGGATGATCTTAGAGTGGAAGCGGAGCAGTACGAAATGTGTCGAAGCTGGCAACTCAGAGAATTTCTCAACAAATATCATGCACAAATGATTGGACTCGATGAAGATGAACTCAAGGAAGGGGAGAATCATAAAGAAAATCCCAAGGCACCAGAACCAGCTAAAGAAAAATGGGAAGTTGTTAGAATCAAAGCCCCCTTCCTAGAAGAAATCCGAGAGAAAATTTGGCGACAACCAGAAAAAATTAAGAAGTTCAGTGAATTAAAGATGCGAGGAATCAATCACTTGAAAGGAAAATACCGAGGAGGAAATCTGTACATGCTAGGACACAGATCCACAGGGGAACGAAGACAAGTTCTAAATCATAATCTTGCAACAAGTGGATGTCCTATATCGAAAATCCTGGAGATCACAGAAGATTACTTGGAGACGATTAAGTTCCTGATCTTTCGTCTACGACGCACTGATGACTCGGAGTTCACCTGTCAAGAGAATGACTTCTTCCTACTACACATGGATGACATTTATCAAATGCTCATGAGATGCAGGGAGCTCCCAGTTCACAAAGACAGACTTGCTAGAGAAGGTTTTGAGGCCATAAAAAGATTCATGACAAGACAAGTTCGGTTCTACGCCTCCCATGATCTCCAGATGACTCTAGAACACAATTATTCAAAGGCAAACCTTACACGACCGGACTTGGATAGACCTGGTCTTGAATCCTTTACAACATATTATACATTTGACAAGCCCATCTCAGTCATCTATCTGAATCACAAAGAAGAGAAGCGCCTGATGATTGTTGAAGACATTCAAAAATACTGTGACGGGACTCTGAAAATCATCCGGGAACAGCTGCAACCAAGGAAAGAAGAGCTAGATAAAAGACAGACTGAAGCCTCAAAGGAAGAAATCAAGGCATTGGAAAGAATTGATAAAATCCTAAAGGCCATCAACAAGCAAATCAATGATAGAAGATCACTCAGAAACTACGAGCATGCACTCAATCTCAGAAAGCATTATTATAAAGCTCAGAAGTGAAGAATAAAAGAAGCAAGAACATCTGATCACAAAGGGGGAGATTGTTAGAGATATTTTCATTATATTGTGATCAATGTTACTTATGCTTTTGTAGTTAGTTCAAATAAATAAATAGACTAGCTAGAATAATGAATAGGCCTTTTAAGGCAATTTGTAATAAAGGCTTTCATGCCTTTTTAGGTATGGGCCTCCTAGAAAAAGGAGCCCAAATGATTGTAAAACCTACCTTTCCCGTCAGGCTATATATATGCCTTAAGGGAAAGGCTAGGTTAAGCTTTTCAGATATTCTCATTCTCTGTGCCGCAGTGCCTATTTCGGTGATAGAAGTTTTACGCTAAGTTTTGTTCATCATTCTGTAAACTTCTTCATCATTCAATGGAAAGCTTCATTCATTGATCTGTCTTCCATACTCATACATTCTAGAATAGAAAACAGGGACCTAACACTTAATTAAGAAAGGAGTTTAAGTGCTAAAAGTGAGGGAAAACTAGGTAATGGTTTAAATTACCTTTTCTTCTTATTTTTCTTGAATATATTACTATTTGAGAATTTTATGAAGAACCCTTGGATTATTATACATCTTGATAAATGTAGAAGAAGGGGTTGGAAAGTGGTTCTAAGTCCAAAAACGGACTTAAAAGCCAAAACGACCGGTCCGCCGGATTATTATACACCTTAATTAATAAATGTATTAATTACGGTTTTATGATGTTAAAACCTTGTTAGGAACTTGATTGAGGTATTTCAAGGTCTTTCAAAAAGTTGAAAGAGTCGCCGGAGTTGTCGCCGGAGTTTCGCCGGAGTTCAACCGAGGGGTAGAACTTCATAGCGCCAAGTCAAGGTGAGGATGACCGACTATATTGCTTATAATTATTGGGTTAATTTCATAAGATTACCTAAATGAGTTAAATGTGTTTGTCATGGATTATTAATGATTAAAAATGCCTAAATGAAATTATTATTGTCTCTAAGTAAAAATGTAAAATATACAAATTTATGAATAAATTGTGTATGGTTATGTGTTATGAATATAATGGCATGATAGTTGTATTAACCATGAATTTTATTGTGATAAATATACTTTTACCTCATGTAAAGAAGTCATGGAAGGATAAAAGTGATATTTGATATTAAAGCTAAATTATACTTGGATGTGGAATTTAATTGAAATAAGCAAACTATTATGAATTAGAACTTGGTTATATTAAGATCAAACGACTAGTATAGAAATACTACTCGGAAATGTTAGTTCAATTATTCGTTGGAGCTAATCCCAAGATATTGAATTGTGGTGGGTACGCCATAAGTAACCTTAAGAAATACTTTTAAGGTGGACTTTATGAACTCCGAGTTACATTGGGAGTAGGCCTTAAGGGTTACTCAAAATGGAGTATAGGCTAAGAAATTGCTTAGAGATTAGATGATATGACTATGAGCCGAGCTCTAGCACAATGTAGTATGACTATGAGCCGAGTTCTAGCACAATGTAGTATGACTATGAGCCGAGCTCTAGCAAAATGTAGTATGACTATGAACCGAGATCTAGCATGAAAGAACGTGAGTTAACTATAATATAATAGCACCCTAGATTGAGGATCTTGGGAATTGAAACGTTGATTATACTTAGTATAGTTGTCATTGTACTTTTCAAATGCTTCAAAGTACTGACCTCCCCTCCACGGGGGAGGCCACCTCACAGTTTCAGGTAGAACTTGAAGGTTGCTACCATCGCTGTTGCATCTGAAAGATTCAAGGAGAGAAGACGTGGTTCGTGCTCCAACAACGGTTTTGGCAACAGAGAGCGAAAGTGTATTGGCTTCAAGATGGGGATTCCACTATTTTTTCAAAATATCGTCAAGTAGAGAAGGAGGAAAAATGTAGTGGATGACTTCGGGCGGAGAGGGGCAGATGGGAAAAAGACAGGAAGGCGATCAGGCGAATCGTGAAGGATTGATTTACTAATATCTTTCTTCCGCAGAGTGAATTTTAGAACCTATTATTTATAGTATTGAACATAAAGTTAAGGATTTCCATAAAAATCGGCTCTTACTACCCTTACGCACGGACAAGATCAAGGAGGCCCTTTTCTTGATGCACCCCAACAAATCTCCAGGCCCTGATGGCGGAGGCCTAATCCATTAGGGAGGCGCTAAGTTGGCTAAAGCTTTCTGGTTGGGACATTATTGACATTGAATCACATTCTCTTCAGATTATCAACGGAGTCAGGTCCGGTGCGGATGACTAATTAGAAGGATTAATCGCGGAAGATATCAGAGATATTTCTTCTAGTTTCACTAGTATTTCTTTTTCTCATGGGAAGAAGAATGTGAATCGGGTAGCCCATGATCTTACACGGGTTGGTGGTTCTATGTTTGATCGCTATATTTGGTATTATAGGTATCCATCTTGTATTTCATCTTCTTTAGACCATGACTTTATTAATAATTTTAAACTAGTTTTAAAAAAAAAATCCATCCAAATATTTTGTCAATTTGATTACACATTGTATTATTATACTCTAAGTTTCACTGTTTAGTTTTAAATGTAGCATATTCCATCCAATGAAACTTATTAATACATGTTTTTACTTTCCATTGTTGGCAAGGGAACCAGAAGACAATATGCATATTCTTTATTTTCATTATCATTCCTATTTTTTCATCCACTCTTCCCTAGTTTTGTAACTTTGTTCCGATCCATACTACTCAAATATTCGGGTTTTCATGTATTTTTCTTGCCATGTCAATGCCGCATAAACAAAATCAAAACTTACAAGTTCTCAATTAACCATGATCTCCATTCATTTAGTTTTTTATGATTTTTATTTTTATTTTTTCCAAGTAGATATTTTAATCATTCCAAATTAAAAGTAAAGTTGCATTAATTCCTTTTTCTCTATTTTTGCTTTTTCGCTTAGCAGTGTCTTGATAAGTGAAATGGAAAATCCCAATTTTTCCATCCCACAAAACATCTTCATTTTCAGAAATTCTAGGCCTTCCAACAATCGCTAGAAACGTAACTTTAGGAATATATCTTTTGTTTTGAACTGCTCTATAGGGGTCACACTCATCCAGGTGCATATAGACATGTTCATTTTCTCTTGTTAAACTGAACCATTTTTCATCTATATACACATAATCATAAAAATCATGAAATGTGGGATTGGACAAAATTGTGTGAGTAAGTAAATGGCTTAAACAAAACTGCATTATTGTTGTCTTACCTTTTTCAGTTAAAAATGGATTCACTTCATTTGAGTGCCGTTTGATTTCCTTCATTTTCACATATCTTTGAAATTTAGAAGATTGTAGTTTTACTGCCAATGAATTCAATGTGCTTCTTCTATGAATAAGGAATGTTTTGATTTGTTCCAGATTTATTGCAATTCTCTTTCTACCTACATTTCCTCTCAAACTAGGCATGACATCAATCTTTTGTCCATATCTCATTTGTGTTTGAACTCTGCCAAATTCCGGAAATTATGTGCCTAGACACGTTAAACTAATTAGCAACGGAATATATTATGCCTCTCTTGACTTGCCCATTCACACATTTGGCTAAAAGAGCCTTCACTGCATTTATTCTCTCTGTTTCATTCAATAAATGGTACTTGTCTCTTTTTTGCTAGTCACTCACACTGATTTTCTGGTGAATTTCTTCAGGTACTAGAGTTAATGCAAGAGCCTTTGCAAAGGGAGTATATTGCTGCAACTCAGCATTTGGTGAAAGAGGAAGAGGAGTGTTATTATCCATTAGATGAGTATATGGGTATTGCCATGGAGCAATAGAGTAACAAGCCTCCTTGTATTTATTGATGTAATAATGAAGGGAAAAGGGAAATTTTAAAGTTGTTTTTGGATATATTTTTTATCAGTCGTGTATTTCTCACCATGGTTTTGGCTACAAGCTGTAAAAATACACTTCAATGTACTTTGTAATTCAGTCCACATCTTTCTTTGATGTACTTTGTAATGCATTCCACATATTCCTTTACTGTACTTTGTAATGCAGTCCACATATTCCTTGATCAATAGTGCCTTCGAATGCTTCATAATCTAGTGGCACGCTTTATCGTGTACACTTTTTATTTCAAATGGCTTGCGTCAGTTAAGTGGAGGGTAATTTAGCGCAATTTTTTTTGTTTCTCCTTATTATTTGTCATGCCGGTCAATTTTGGCGAACAACTCCAAGGCGGAGAGAGTAATTGATAATAAAGTACATACTCAAATGTACATTATTTAGAGTTATAATTTAATTAAATTTTGGAATATTATTTGTATACCTAAAATAAACCACATGTGTTGGTGAACAATTTACAAGAGGCTATATATATCTACTTAAATCCTCCATTTCTGATTTCTCCATCGCTAAACCAATCAATTGTCTGTAGAACAATACTCCCTCTTTCCTTAAAAAACGTGTCAAATTTAACTGTCATGTGAAATAATAAAGAAAAAGTGTTTGATTGAGATTTGTGCAGAGAATAGGGAAATAATAAGAATCTCAATTTCATTGTTTTAAAGAGAAAGTGACACAATTTCATTATTTAAAAGAGAATGTGACAAATGATTTTAAAAAAGGCTAAAGGGTCAAATAGGCCCCTGAACTGACTTAAAATGTTCAATTAGCCCTTTATCAAGTGTTTGAGACGACTAAAACAAAAAATATGACAAAATTGTAAGGGACAGAAAAAGTATTTCCCCATCTCTTTTTTGTGCTTAATGAGCGTTGATGTGTGCAAATGATTTTTAAAGGTGTTTCCAATTCTTTTAACGGGTATTCGTACAAAATTAGTGTTTTCAAACGGATCATTCTACATTAAAGCTGAAATAGTGAAATCTATTAGTAATGGAATGACATTTAAAATTGATTATCAATCTTTTTGTACTTTACTTTCTCAGGTATCTGTTAAATGTCAACATCTTTGACTGTGATAGTTTTGAATCTATGACCTCCTTCTCTAGAGTGTATAAAAATAATGTCTTCGAATCGCAAAGTACCTAACGATTTCCACTTCGAAAAGTATTTCTTCATTGAAGGCTAATTTTTTAAGAAACATTTATCTTTCCAAACATGATTAACTTTACTATTAATTACTTGGTATCATGTCTAGGGGTGGGAAAGGTCCGGTCTGGGTCGGGTTTTTGCTAAACCCGGAAATTACCCGGAAGGTCTCCGGTTATGAAAATTAGGGACCGGAACAAAGCCCATTATATTCGGTCCGAGTCGGGTTTTTGGTAGCCCGAGTTCGGTCCGGATTCGGGTTGGGTCGGTTAAAGCCCGAACGTGAAATATCTCATTGTTCTTTTATATTTTAACACCTATTTTCATGTAAAATTAATCAAAAATACAAACAACAAATAATAACACAAATATTAGTCTCCAAAATCACCAACAATTCAAATCCAAAGAAGATCTTAATATTTTATTTAAGATGCATATAAATAAATAAAATAAGTTTCTTAAAAATATTACGAAATAAAATTTATAGACAAAAATGTGACTAGAGTTGCTATAAATATATTTTCATGGTAATTACGCTAAACAAATTAAACAAATTTGTAGTCACTAAAAGTTACAAAATCATTTTTTATTCACCGTGATTATAATCATATGTTAGGAAATATTTATAAATTTATATTCATATATTATATTAATTTTATATTAAAGCTAATTGTTTCGGGTTTTTTCGGTCTGGGCCAGGTTATAGATTTTAAGGCCCGTTAATGAGCCCGGAATTTCGGGTTTGTTCCGGTTTTTTTTTATTCGGGCCGGTTACAAAGAAAAAACCCGGACCGGGATCATAATTCGGGTCGGTCCAAGGTCGGTTTTCGGGTTTCGGTTCGGTTTTTTCCACCCGTAATAATGTCCCTGGAACAAACCATCCTTAAATCTCCTCCTTAATCTCCTCCTTATGACCTTATCTCCTCCTTAATAGCACTACAACTTTAGAAAAAAACTTCCCGCTCACCTAAACTCTAATTCTCATCCGTCGGATTTTATGAATCTGAATCTACGGCTTCCGCTTTCCTCACTCTTTCGTTCCTTCTACATCTCACCTCGCCCTAAACGCCTGAAATACCTTCAATCATCATTCATGAATTCTTCTTTGAAATCAGAACAACCTGAACAAATGGAAGGTGTTGCTACCCCTGCTAGATCGTTTGTTACCTACTAGATTCTCACCTGTGCGATGCACGGGACATGAAAATGTAAAAGCTATATGATACTATTTGTTAATAATACATTAGTTCATGTGTAAATGAATGAAAATCGATAAAGGCATAATATGCATAGTAAATTATAATTAAAGAAATGACAGTGAGGATTCATAGATTGGTAGTAATAATGTTTTAGAATAAGTTGAAATAAATAAATGTCATACGTAGTATAAGATTTCCATAGTCTATACATTTCGAAACGCTTCCTATAAAACAACATTGGTGGAATGATGAGTTTGCTCTCCATCTTCACCGCAAATCAATATTTTCAAACCCTTGTGATTTGTTACTCTTAATACTGCAGTATAAAGTTGATCATGCTCAATATTTTCATGTGATTTTTTCTTTATTTTATTAATACTTCTTTATTTTATTATTAAAGTATATTTTAAATATAATTTTTTTTCATAAATCAGCATAATCAACCAATACAGTCACTTTAGTCAGAACTCCATAAATCAGCCGATTTCAGTGTTACCAAACGGGCTCTAGGTCGCTGATTCTTATGTATATTTTATTAACATTTTAAGTCCATAAATTTAATTAATAATCAATAAGTTTCTTAATAAAATTATTTGAATATAATATAGGGAAAAGGGGCAAATAAGGCCATGTACTAACCAAAAAAAATGCTAATTTGTAGCTCAATTCACTTGAATCAAGGACATTAAAATAATTAGGCTTGCTGGAATTACCGGGATTCACACAATCTGTTTTGGTGTGTGTGAACTGTGCCAATTTATTTTTTGTTTTACCATGTCAATCAACACATTTAATTATTTTTGCAATTACTTTAACTAAAAGCTTGATGTTGACATTTTTGGGAGGGAACACTATTCCCCAAAAATCTTTTGCTTTTATATTAGTATAGATAGATTTTTGGGAGGGAACACTATTCCCCAAAAATCTTTTGTTTTTATATTAGTAATTTAGTATAGATAGACTAGCTAGGATGATATCGAGATTCAGCAAACAAATTTCCTATTATCGCAAGATTCGCAACTATGCCGTCAGGGATGGAGCTAGGATTTGATAGGGAGGGGCCGATGAGATAAAGTATAAATAGTAACATTAAAATATGCAAATTTTAAAAATCAAAGATGTACATACTGATATCCATAAAAAACTAAAAACAATAGTCTCATAGCCCGATCAATATATTTTTAAAACTTCTTTCTTGTAACTTGTGGAAATCATCGATAATTAAATTTGTATATATTAATAGTCTAATATATTTAGGAATTTACCTAATATATATTTAGGAATCTACCTAATATCTATTTAGGAATTCTTTGTATTTTGGCAACTATTCTATTATAAATATATCTGTCAGGACTCCTATTGGAGTACCCTTTCCCATTATTTCACATGGTATCAGAGCTCTAGGTTTGTAGATACAATTTTTTCTTTCTTTTTTTCAGTTCCCATGAACCTTATTATAGCCGCCGCCACCTTGGGGTCGACTGCCGCCACATCTACGGTAGTCTCCGATCCTTTGAGGATGAGCGCGGCTGATATGGCGCAGATCACATTCTCCGCGTCGCTGACCACGGTGCTTGCTTCCAGCATACCGATGAGTTCGCCGCTTGCTGCTGCCTACGTCCACGCAACCCACCTTCTCCGCGTCGCTGACCATGGTGCTTGCTTCAAGCGCACTGTTGAGTTCGCCGCCCGTTGCTGTAGACATCCATTCTCTAGCCGAGTCCGGTTCGACCGCTCACACAGCTGTTCCAGAGCGCTACGCCTGTCCCATTCTCTCTGGCGACCCTGGCATGATCCCATCGTCTTCTGTCAGGCTAGTTGGCCATCGACCGAGATCCTCTCCGCTGTCTACTTTATTCGCTGCTCTTGCGCAAGGTATCTTCAGGTGTCTCCAAATTATGGACAATATTTGCTGTTTTTCTTGGTCCTAATCTGGTTTCTTTGAAGTCCTAGAAAGAACCTACTTGCTCGTGTAGATCTTATTATCAAATATGTGCCCCCTAATCTTCCGTTGGCGGATATATTTACCAAGAGTTTTTTTTAGTTTGCAATTTCATTTTTTAAAAGACAATCTGCGCGTTGTATCTCCCGCACAGTTTGAGGGGGTGTAATAGCCTAATATATTTAGGAATTTACCTAATATATATTTAGGAATCTACCTAATATCTATTTAGGAATTCTTTGTATTATGCTATTATTCTATTATAAATATATGTGTCAGGATTCCTATTGGAGTACCCTTTCCCATTATTTCACATATATAAGTTATAATGATCAATTCTAGAGCTTATTATATGAAATGTGATTAATATTTAAAGTTGATAGAGTTCGTACAGAAAATAATTTTTAAATAGTTAAAAGCTTTGATTAAAAAGTGCATTTTGTGTGATAGAAAAAGTAAATGGTTCTCCCTTTGATTCTAACTTCAGGCTTTAATCATTTAATGAAAGTAGAGAAACTCATTTAGAAAAACTAAGTTTAGTTTTTTTAGGAGAAAAGTTGATTTTTTTTTGTTGAGAAAATGCATCATTTATAGCTAAATTTCAAATTTGTTCGTTATCTACGTTGGATGAAGAAAGCCAATTAGCAAACCACATACACCTTAACTTTATTTTACTTCCTGAAAGCCCATAAATGTAACACTCCTCATGATATATTGCTAATACTCAATAGTGGGAATGGGGGCAAATAAAAATTCTAAAAAAATTAAATGTGTGTGTGTGTGGGGGGGGGGCTGGCCCCTTCGACCACTAAACTACGTCCGCACCTCTAATCTAATCTAATGGTAATCGAAAGAAAACAAGTTGTTCAAACTGGAAAAGAAACAAATTATAAACGGAGAATTTGACCTGAATCCAATAAAGAAAACTCAATCGAGCATAAATGGGATGAATCATCGATGTCTTTGGTGAAGATTAATAAATTAATACTTTAATGGATTATGGATATCTCGACATTCCTTTAACCCTTTTTCATATGTCTTGAATTTTCATATGATTTGAGGATTTTCATATGATTCCTGGAGCCATTTGAGGTTGATGAAACAAACATTTCGCCTTAAACTCTGCTTTAAGGATAGTAGTTAATAAATTTAGCCTGGATTATGTTTTATTTATCTACTACGTATTTTTTAGTTTCTTTAAAACAATTGATACTTTTCTCTTGCAATTTACAAAATATGGTCATCTAGATTAAACTAATACTTTAATTTAATGGATACCTCGACATTCCTGTAACTCATTTTGATCAAGGTTTGTCAGCTCCCCTTTTGCATGTCTTCGATTTTCATATGATTTGAGGATTTGACACAACCCTGGAGCCATTTGAGGTTGATGATACAATCCTTTCGCCTAGGGGCGGACCCAGGAAGTTTATCTTGGAAGGACGGTAACTTAAAAAAAAATTGGAAGGGCAAAAATTATTTTTTGGTATATATATACACTAAAAAAAAATTGTTGGAAGAGCGACTACCCCCTGGGTCTCTACTACAGTCCGCCCCTGCTTTCGCCCATAAATTGTGTTTTTTTGTAAATACTATTATGACATATATCAAAATAGAAAACTTCTGAGTGATGTTATGGTTTATTTAAGATGGCATTCATCTGGTGCTTATGATGTGGAGAGTAGAACAGCAGGTCTCTTTGGTACAGTGGAGCACCCCGAGGAATTTAAACACAGAGCAAACAATGGCATTGACATAGCTGTTAGGCTCTTGGTGCCAAGCAAGGAGAAGTTTCCTATTCTCACATATGCTAATTTGTATAAGGTGATCTATTGAAACAAGTGTCTCAAGATTTACTTTGGTTGTTGTTTAGAGAATTAGAGCCCGTTTGGCAGCACGAAAATTGCCTGATTTGGCTTATTTTGCTGAAATTCATAAAGTTCTGGCTGAAGTGGCTGCATTGGCTGATTTTGTTGATTTAAGAAAAAACTATTTTTAAAATATATTTTGTTAATAAAATAAAAAAAATTAGAAGAAAAAATAGCTTAAATGGTCATCTACAGTAATTTCAGCCAAAACAGTCAGAAAAGTAACTTCAGTGCCCGTTTGGAGAAGCAAAATGGGCTGAAAAGCCTGAATGTGCACCAAAAAACACCAAACACTCCTTCAAGGGGCTTATATCGCTGATTTTTATTATCAGTTCAAAAAGTAGCCCAAGGCTTACTTATCTGGCTGATTTGTATTTTGTTGCCGTTAACCTATTAGTTGACTGTTGACCACTTTGTCCCTTTCTTTTTTGCAATAAAGCTTTATACTCCGTAAGTGGTATTCGGCAGCTAGGTTCGACTGGGTGGGAAGCGGGAATTAGTTTCTTCACATGAATTTCGTATCCAAATTTTAATAAGTAGGTGAATTTCAAAAGTTTTACTAGTATAATGGAAACAACCATATTTGGACCACTGTAATTTTTTACAGTGGTCCATAATTGTTTAGCCGATTCAGTGCCCATAATGGCATAATCCCCATATATGATGTTAAAATGCAGATCTTACACATTTATATTTCTTTTCATTTTATATAAGTTTGTGCCATAGTAATGTTGGCTGATTCCTTCTAAAATCAACGTGTTGACTGTGTTGCTTCTAAAATTAATCTAGCTTCGAGAATTGACCTGCAAAATAATCACTAAAAAGAACTAAAAGTATATTAGTGGCTCGAGACGCGTCAGACGCTGTCCTAAGGAATTATTCCCGGCGTACGGAAATTTCCCCCAAGATATAACGAGCCCTTCAGTACAAAACCGGTAACAGAACTAACGAGAAGAAGATTAATATATGAACTCAATAATCATATGAACAAAATATAATTTGTAATATGTCTCATGTAAATATACACTTCGTATATGGCTACTTGGCTAGTATACTCCCTGACCTAACTAGTGAAAACTATCTCTTTTAGCTTGACCGCAGGAGAGTTCAATTTATAAACAAGTTGATAAAATTGGCTTTCACCAAAATAATGACTAAATTAATGGCCATTATTAACCGTACGTTTTTCATCATTAAAAGCAATGTATAACGTTAAAAGCAATAATAATTTGTAGGTGAAGAGCCATTTTGTAACAGGTTAAAATTATAGTTTAAAATAGTCTTTTGAGTCATAAAATTTTCATAAAATAATAATTAAAAAAACTTATTCATTTGAAATATTCAAAAATTTCCAACAATCTCCCACATATTTCAAATGAATTAATTTTATATTTTAAAATAGTAGTTCCTTACTGGGCTCATATATGGGATAAGGTTTTTCAATCTGGTGTCCGTAGACTTGAACCAGACCTAGACGCCTAAGTCTTTAAATACCGAGTTTATTGGTGAAACGTATAGTTTCTATGAACCAATAATCTACTTTGGTAAGTCAGTGTCTTAGGAGATCATTTTTCACCCCCACCTTTCTCGTCATTAACGCCGTTGTGCGCCTCTAGGCCGTGCGCGTGCTTGGTTTTCTTGAGTGCTCTAGAAGCGTTGTCAATGTTTCATGGAGGCGGCCCCACCTCACACTCATATAGGTGACTTCATCAAGTGTGTCCTGCACTTAACACACCACCCGTAACTCCGTAAGGGCTATGACAATCATTAAAAGCTTTAGCTCAGCCTCACAAAGAAATGCAGTCTAGCCTTCCACATCATAGAAATGGACATTTTACAAGGCTAGCAGAACAAATAGAAGACTTGTTATTACCCATTTGAACTTGTTTCATGAGATCTCCAATCACACAAGTTGGGTTCCCATCCCTATTTGTTGTCAAAGTGACATTAGTCCATTTCCCTCGATGTTTAAATTTATCATTTAACGTCCTAGGGATTCTATCAAAGGAGTAGTTAATTCCTTTTAACTTCACAAAATTAATGGAATAATTCCATTCTCAAACATCATTTCACCACTTTTGAGAGTTAATGGCTATCCACTATTTTATCTCACGTGAGTCGACTCAGATGACGTCGTTATATCCCGGCAATACAACGGATAACTCTCAATAAAAAACAGCATTGATGTGACACTTTTCTACATCAGATAAATTCAATAATATGTTATATCCTAACGGATAATTCTCAATATAATATATCACACCATTGTATCATCATAGTACAATGGATAATCTCATATATAACATCATTGTACTTCTCTAGTACAACGGATATTTCTCAATAAGCATATCATCGTTGTATCAATATATTACAACGGATAATCTGAACCATAATTATGATACCTCTCGAACATCTCAATAACTTAAGGTATCCCAACCATCACATTTGGATTTCATATATTAGCTCAACCTTCAATTCAACATTTTAAAATTATGATGACACGTCACACACATTTAATAGTAACAAACATCCATATTGACACGTCACATTTTTTTTCAAACATCCATATTGTGTCACGCCCCGGACCTACCCGGACACGTCAACAATCCGCCGTACAGTATGAATAGTCAACCGCAGTCTAACACATCCATACTATACAAGGCGTCTGGAATATCATTCACACATAGTACATCCATAAACAAACATAATGTAAAATATTCATTAAAGCAGCGGAAACAATATTACAAGTGTTCAAGCCACACTTGGCAAACTTGGGCATACAAGCCCTCAATAATTTATTAGAAAACATTATCCATGAGCATCATTGTAATTGTTTTGAAAACAGAACGGAGGAAGCACGAACCACGTCTTCTCTCCAAGAACTCCCGAAGCAACGGGTACAGGAAGCAAGCTCTAGCTTCTACCTGAAAACTGTGAGGTGGCCTCCCCCGTGAAGGGGAGGTCAGTACTTTGAAGCATTTGAAAAGTACAATGACAACTATACTGCATATAATTAATGTTTCAATCCTTAAGACCCTCAACATAGGTGTTATCATAATACTAGGAAATAACCCATAGTTACCCCTTTCAAATCATACATAAGTATATATCGTCAAATAGTCGGCCCATAGGCCCATTTGTATTTTGTCAAAACCCTTTTGCATCGCCATGCGATATTTTATTTCCCCGTTTGTATTTAATAATACAATTCAAATCGCTCTGTGATAATTCAAAATATGATCTGTATCGCCCTGCGATAATCTAAAAATACAATTTGTATCGCCCTGCGATAATTCAAAAAATACAATTTGTATCGCCCTGCGATAATTTAAAAATACAATTTGTATCGCCCCGCGATAATTTAAAAATACAATTTGTATCGCCCTGCGATAATTCGTATTGCCCTGCAATAATTCATACAGGACCTGTCACCGCTATCCAAGTCTCCATGGAGCACTCGGTCGGAGTCCAGCATCCTGCCCCTGGACTCATACCCTGTTCCCGTAGGAAGGTAAGGCCCATTCGGGGTCCTATCTTATGTGTTACCGCTGTCAAAGCCTCGCAAGGTCTTTGATTCGGATTCCACCCTTATACGTGATCACGCTGTAAGTCCATGCTATCCAACTCGCTCTCTAGAGCCAAGAAGGGCCATGGTCCTTACATCTATCCTATTGTGGGCCCATGCAGTCCGGCACGATCCTTAGACTCGTCCGTCTCATGACCCTCATCTATCTATTAGCAAATTCATGTGATCGGGCATCTATCCTTAGACTAGAGCCGAGCCATGACCCTTGCTACCAATCAAACAATCAATTACGGGTATCCTAAAGACCACCCGGATAATAATATCAACAATCCAATCCTAGGATAATTATATCATTTAAATCATCTAAGGCTATCCCAACTGAATACCCTAGTGACGAAGCATCACAATCCTAAACTTAGGATTAATTTATAAATGTTCATACTATAACCTCGAACTAGTCACTTAGTACCACCCGAGTTATTCTTAGTTCAAATTCTCTTTCCCTTTTAAACAAACATGGCGGCCATGCCATGACTCATCCTCGCATCATTCTATATTGATTTTACTAACCATAAAGTCAATATAGTTAAATAGTGATTAATAAAACATTTTATTAGTTCATCACTAAACCAACTAGAACAACTTCTCAAACATATCAAGTAACCATGCTCCAATTACTTATACCCCAATCAATCATGCATCAATTCTTCATATACAACAATATGATCAATTGACACTTTACTTGGCACATTAGTTAATTAAAATCATGCTTTTATAACATTAGGTAATCTCATGAATTAACCCACTAGTTATAAACAATATAGTCAGCCATCCTCACCTTATGATGTGCTCAACTAGTTGCCTTTGCTAAGCCCTTCGATCAATCCCCGTTCTAGGCCAATTGAAAGTGAAAATTCTGGACAGCAGACAAAAGGTGGGCGGCTTTGGCAAAAGGTGGGCGGCTTTCGGGCCTGCAGCTCGAAAACAGTCCCCAACAATGGCGGTTTTCCGGCGATTTCAACTCCTATCGATTCCACAACTCTTCTAAGTTAAATACCACCACTTTATATCAATATTATACACTTTTAAATGTGTAGAACTCTTGGTTTAATCCACTATATGATTTCTTAAAAATCATATGAATACAAAACTAGTTAATGAAGCCTTTTGGGTTCTTACCTCAATTCCTAGCCTTTTGTGTTGGGTTTTTCCTTCCCTCTTGCTTTCTCCTAGCTTGAGCTTTGTGAGAGCTTTGGTTTTTCTTTGAGCTCTCCCCCTTGTGTTGGCCGAATGAATGCAAGAGTGGTAGAGGGAAGATTCCTCTCAATCAACACAAAACAATTGTGAAGGATATGACATGGGGGGTATAGGTTTTGTCTCAAAGAGGCCTCCCCTTTCACTCATCCGCACCAACCATTCTTGGTTGTCCCCCTCCCCATTATTTGAGAGCCTAGAGTGTGTAGAATACTCCCAAATGGGTGTAGGAAACTCCTCCCAATTATTGTTGTTATTTCTGGCAGGTTGGGTCAAAATAGTACTTGGGTTGTCCAAACATTTTCCTCAACTTTAGTTGGCATTTTATTGGGCTTCTATAATTATTATGATGACCCAACTAAATATTTGGTAGCCCGCTCTCAGTATCATGGGCCCGATAAATAATTTAATTAATCATTCATTAATTAAATATATCATTCTTGCACACAAAAATATTCGCATAGAAAATTCAAATACGTATTGAATTTCAAATTCAAGTACATCCGGATGCGGTGTCACATATTGAGTCTTGGAATCACATTTTTTTTTAACGAAGCCTTGGAATCACATTTTTGTGTTTTATTTTTAAATTTCTATTAAAGTCATAAGGGATATTCACATTATTAACACTGAAATGCCAAACTTCTAAAGAAGTATCTCAATATAATGATAGTAAAATAACGTCATTCTTTCTTATGACTTTAATACTCAAAATTACAATTATTTATTTCATATATCATTTATCAACTCGATATAGCTATTGAAATAAGCATATAAAAAAAATCTAGCAACACATAAAACAATAATCTCACATGCATTATTTAGGGTATACACATTTTCCCCTCAAAATTCATCACATTAATCTAAAAAATAATGTAGCTTAAAGCATCACACACAAGCACACTGTTTCTTTAGTATAAGAAAACTATGTGTTCCACTATTTTAACATATGAATAAACAACAAAAATTATATAAGCCATTTATTAACTCAAGGTAGCTAATAAGCATAACAACAAAATTAGAAACATATAAAAAACGATGATCCACGTCAAAATTAATTTTCACCAAATATACGTTTCAAATAATATAACTTTTCCCTTCACAAAAGTATTTCTCGTCTACCAAGAAATTTATTTTCTCTCTTTATAGCAAGTAATAAAATTTTAGCTAAACACCCCCACATTTTAAACATTTTAAAAATTAGGCTCATAGACATTTCTCATATAAAAGAAATGGTTCAAAATTATAGCCATCCAAAACTACATACCAGGTATGCATGCACAAAAAAAAAATCATACATTAGGCAATTAAAATTGCGATAATAAAGATAATAAGATCATTCCACTCAAAAGCCCCTAACAGAATGTTATAATGTGGACAAAATCTTTGCAATCACCAAGGCCTATTCAGCACAGTTTGATTCTCAACTTATATTCACAATTGCATGCAAAAATACATACTTCAATTAATTTTTAAATATAAAGATAAAGAAGACTCTCCAATGACAAAATGTAATCAAAGAGGTCTGAGCGCACCACTCAACCATGTATACACCAAAAATGATTTCTGTAATGACATACAAATTAATTAACGATAACCGATGCAATTCTCAATTTTCAACAATCACAATTAAATTAAAATTAATAGCAAGGATTCAAAGAATTTTTAAAAAATTTAATATGACACTGTAATAATAATAAACAATAGAAAATTACAAATACAACCAACAGATACGGGCAATTTAATTTTTTTTTTAAAACAAGCCATTAATTTAGAAAACTAAACATATACAATGCATGACATCCATTTTGACAATAGTCTTTTACAACCTCATGTCATGGTAAAATTAATATTAATAAAATTTATATAGTTCACCATACATTTCACAAATTTATTATTAATATTTTTGTTTTCAATAATCATAATAATTTTATCACATATAAAAATAACTCTAACCACAACTTATTCAAAATTCAAACTCTTTAAATTAAATACATCATTTAAAGATAACAATTTTTTCTGATGTGAGTTTCAACAAATTCTCTATTTTTCCAGCTACTATTAGACAATAGGAGGAAAACAATTTTGTATTCACAAATGAATTTGGTAGCCTCAAAATCTACCGTCTATTCATTCCCACATCACTCGTCAATTTGAAAAAATAACCGCACCAATTATATCATCACCGCCAACAAAGTTTCAATTTTATTTTGGTGGATTTCCCCAAAAACATACATTATCTAAAAAATGATTTTTTTGAACAAAAGCTATGAAAAAAACATACCGTAAATTTAACCATTGTTGGGAGCTAGAAATGTAGCCATACTTTTGGCGTCACTAGTCACAGGAGGTGTATCCACCACGTTGACTGTTCCGTAGGTGTAATTTTTATTTGCCGATAATTCCTTAGATTGTTGGCTCTATCCTTCTAAAATCAACGTGTTGACCGTGTTGCTCCTAAATTAATCTCGTTGACTATCTAGCTTCGAGAATTGACCTGCAAAATAATCACTAAAAAGAACTAAAAGTATATTAGTGGCTCGAGACGCATCAGACGCTGTCCTAAGGAATTATTCCCGGCGTACGGAAATTTCTCCCAAGATATAACGAGCCCTTCGGTACAAAACCGGTAACAGAACTAACGAGAAGAAGATTAATATATGAACCCAATAATCATATGAACAAAATATAATTTGTAATATGTCTCATGTAAATATACACTTCGTATATGGCTAGTATACTCCCTGACCGAACCAGTGAAAACTATCTCTTTTAGCTTGACCGCAGGAGAGTTCAATTTATAAACAAGTTGATAAAATTGGCTTTCACCAAATTAATGGCCATTATTAACAGTACGTTTTTCATCATTAAAAACAATGTATAACGTTAAAAGCAATAATAATTTGTAGGTGAAGAGCCATTTTGTAACAGGTTAAAATTATAATTTAAAATAGTCTTTTGAGTCATAAAATTTTCATAAAATAATAATTAAAAAACTTATTCATTTGAAATATTCAAAAATTTCCAACAAGTAATATGTTTACTGTATGTATATTTCCTTCATTTTTGTAGAATTCCAATTGACACTAATGTTTAGTTCATGTTCCATTTTTATTTATATGCATGTTAGCTAGCTTGTTACTATAATTAATAAAAAGTTTAGTTTTTAAAATTAATTTCTCATATTAGTCAAAAGGATTTTACTAGCAAATCTACATAAATATAGTCAGAATATAAAGAAATTAAAGAAATACCCTTATTGGTAATTATACATTCAATCAGCCACTTCAGTCCAAATATTACCAAACACTTTCACTTCAGCAATTTCAGTCATGACAGCTATTGCAGCCGTTACCAAACAGGCCATCAACCTTACTTTTTTTGCTTATTACACAATTCAGCGCGTGAAAGTAAAAATTACGTGTTTGGTGAAAAAGTTGGCTCATAAGCTGAAAAACAATGATTCCAAACAGCCTCTTAATTGTGTATTTGTGTTTCCCTTTTCCCCTCATCTAATCTTTGTCTGGCACTTCAATTCTATACATTTTTATACCCATGAAGCTATCTGGAATATTTGTGGGTGTTGAGATTACTGGTGGTCCACAGGTATGCATGGTGATCTTTCTTTAATGTATATTGATGAAGTCTTTGTTTCTTGATAATGTTGAGCTCTTATGTTTTTCAAGATAAGCTGGACATTCCTCTTGAAGCTAGGTCTCTTGCCTGATAAGAATATTTGAGAGCAAATGGGATTGAGTGATAAAGATATTGTTGCTCTATCTCATCGGCACACACCGGTAATATAGAAATGGGCATTTGTGTGTAAGTTGACCACAATTGTTGGTATGCCCATGAACATGGTTTGTAATAGCGGCCCGCTACCGCTATAGCGGCCGCTATATAGCGGTCGCGGTAGGAGCCGCTACCGCTACGGCCCGCTATTCGTGTGTGATTTCCAAATCACGGGAAAAAAACCGCTACACACCGCCCGCTACAGCCCGCTACAACCCGCTATTGACATTTCCGGCAGTACATCACGAACTGTTTGATGTGTAAATATGTAAATGTTGTGTGAATGATGTGAAAAAAATACATAATGGTGATGCATGGAGTGAAACTCAAAATTAAATGTTGTGTGAATGATGTGAAAAAATACATTTATGTTTTGCACAATTGAAAATATTTCACGCCACTACAACCGCTACAGTCGGCTACGGGCCGCTACCCGCGATGACTGCTACCGCTACCGCTACCGCTACCGCTACGACTATTTAAAACCTTGGCATGAAGTATGAACCGTATAATTCACACGTGGTAGAAGCACCAAACATAGGTAGAAATACGTAGTATTTCATTAATTCTTATTCTTTGATATCAATACTTTTGATCATTGTTTAAATACATAAAATGTAACTTCGAAATATATGTGTATGTGGTTGTAAATCGAATGATTCAAGGTTGAAGATGGGTCAATATATGTGTATAAGGCATTAAGGCTTTTCATCATTTTAATTAATGGCGGGAACTGAGGCAGCTGGGGGTGTGCTATCTCCGGGAGTGTCGTGATGACCGGCGCCGGGACTTGGGTTACTGTTGAAGACCGTATACATAGAGGACGACGACGGCAGGTCATCGGCGGAGGCTGCTGCTGGGAGTGTGCTACCTCCGGGAGTGTCGTGATGACCGGCGCCGGGACTTGGGTTACTGTTGAAGATGGTATACATAGAGGACGACGACGGCAGGCCATCGGCGGAGGCAGCTGCTGGGGGTGTGCTACCTGCGGGAGTATCATGATGACCGGCGCCGGGACTCGGGTTACTGTTGAAGACGGCATAGTTTGAGGATGATGATGACAGCCGCCGGTCGTCAGCTGATAATTTGGTCAACGAAGGAGTCGCCCTTCCCTCGGATACATCGGAGATAAGAAATGCCAAAAGGAGAATACATGACGTGGCCAATGGTAGCATGTTAATCCCAGCCATCGATCTGATTGGGAGCCGAGGGTAAGCTAGCAGGTGCTGTGGATTGAAAATGAAGTGCACAAATATGTGTGATATGTGGGTGTCTACTATACTTTTAGCTAGAAGATTAGCTCTTTTTTAAAATATGATGTGTAGATGGACGTATTTATAGCGAAAAAAAAAAAAGGATGACACTCAATCTCCCTCAGGACCCCGCATCTATCGGACAGCTAGTTGAGAGAATGTAAATTGAGTTTTGATCTCACTCTAATGGAAAGAAAGTGAGGCTCCATCCCAAGTAGGGATGGCAATGGGGCGGGGGTACACTCCCCCATCCCCGGCCACCCCATGTCTAAAAAAGTTCCCCCCATCCCCGTTACTCCCAAACCCGTCCCATCCCCGCCCCACCCCGTTGTGCCCCACGGGTGCCCACAGGTGCCCATGGATGCCCCTATATAGATTCAATTTATCGTATTTGCATATACTTTTAATCTCTTATTATAAATATATGTAGTGTGGTTCCAATGAGAACCATGCTTAACGTCGAAACACGCACATTTAATCCAATGTGATACACAATAAAGCCATTCTAGTGCACATTTGGACTTCGCTCAATACAAGCTAATATAAATAATAACGATGACACTTTTGTAAATATTATGCTAGATACGAAAAAGTGCATTGTGCGAGCCCATTGTGCTTCACTTTGGGGGTAAATGTGGTGCTTGCACGTTCTCACGTTAAGCGTTGTTCTCATTTGATCCTAAACCTATATACATTTATGTGCGCACAGTAATATATGATACACACACGCAACATTGAAGTATTGTGTTTGTTAAAAGTTAATATCGCCAATTTTAATAATTCTTCCTTTTGAATAAGTTTTGTGAATTGAAGATAATTAAAGTATAAATATAGTATCATCATGTACGTTGTTTCAAAACTTTCAACAACTATTATACAATTAATTGCATATTATATTACATATAAATGTGTGTGTATTTGTTGACTCACTTTCTCACTCTTAAAACTCATGTAATAAATATTTTTAACCATTAATAGTTCATTATTCTAGTATTAATTCATTAACCATAATTAAACCGTATACAATTATGTATGTCTATATGTATATGTGTTTGTTATACACTACATATAATTTAATTTAATATGTGTGTACATTATTTATATATGTGTATATTTATACGTTTGTTAATATGTGTTTACATTATTTATATATGTGAGTATATATTTATAACGGGGACGGGGCGGGTGTAGCAATACCCATCCCCCGCCCCATATTTTAACGGCGTAAAAATATCTCACTCATCCACGTATTATGTACTTCGTATGTGTTTACATTATTTATATATGTGAGTATATATTTATAACGGGGATGGAGCGGGGATGGGGCGGGTGTAGCAATACCTGTCCCCCGCCCCAGTGGCGGAGCCAGTATTGATAGGTTACAGGGGCCGGGGCTTAAAGAATTTATATAGCAGGGGCCAAAACTTAAATTTTCACTATATTTTTCACTACTTATAAATATTTATACATGTATATATACATCACAATTTTTTTCTTGCAGGAGCCGTGGCCACCGCCAGCCTCCCCCTGTCTCCACCCCTGCCCTACCCCATATTATAACGGCGTAAAAATATATCACCCATCCCCCCCCCCCCCCCGCCCCAAGCCCCGCCCCAAGCCCCGCCCCAAGCCCCCCCCCATCCCCCCCCCCCCCGCGGGGCGGTTCCCCATGGGTCCTCGCCCCCATTGCCATCCTTAATCCCAAGTCATTGCTTGGAGTTGAACCCGGGACA
Source organism: Cuscuta epithymum (assembly GCA_945859915.1). Lineage (NCBI taxonomy): Eukaryota > Viridiplantae > Streptophyta > Magnoliopsida > Solanales > Convolvulaceae > Cuscuta > Cuscuta epithymum. The sequence goes on along the minus strand of CAMAPF010000108.1, from coordinate 2,214,159 downwards.
TCTCACTTGTGGCACTCTCTTCCTATCAGGTGAGCTACGTCCCTAGGTATGTAATTATAGCGGATAGCAGCAGACTTGTTGACCTATTGAGATTTGGTGATTCTAGCCGTTGATCTTTCATTTAGGATCTGTTTGCAACAGCTTCTGCCTTAAAAAGGTGTTTTTTGATGAAATGAGGAGAAATGATTAAATAAAAGTTGATAGTGTTTGAGAAAAACGTGATTTTGAAAAGTAAAAGTTGGTAGTGTTTGGTAAAATAAGTGTTTTTTGTGTAATAGAAAAAGTAAAAACACTTTTGACACGAAAGTCGAGAAAAATAAAAGTTGATAGTATTTGATAAAATAAGTGTTCTTTAAAACTAAAAGTTGATATGTGCTTTTTTACCGCATTTGCAAACCAACCCTTAGTTGACATACAACTATAAAAGGGGTCACGTACTCCTAATTAATCCTAAAAGAACTACTCCAATTGCTTGTACGGTTCTACCGATACCTCAAACATTAAACAATCATGGATTTCAAGGAATGTGAGATTATTAGGGAATGTTTGATTGTTGAGTATATTATATTGATAAAAATGTATTCAATTTATTTTCATTTGTATATAATTAAGATTAAAGGAATGCGACATTAATTTGTTTGGTTGAACCGTTGAATGATATCTTATACTATGTATTTTATTGCAGATTTGGTTGAACCCTTTAAATATTGTTTCTTAACACAATAAATTACAACCTGTCAACCTACAAATAAAGTAATTTATACGGAGTATTAAAGAAAAAATGAAATGTATTAATAATAAATAAAATCAAAACTAATTTGGGATTCACTCATCAAAAACTTAAATAAGCTATAAATCCTTTGACATAAATACTTTTGAAATTTAAAGGTAAAATCGCATATATGGTCCCTCAATTATCCACGAAATTAAATTCTCAGGCTTTTATTTTTGAGATTGTAAATGTCACTCTTCAATTGTCCAAAATGTTGTAAATGTGGTCCTTTAAGTCAGGGACGGATCCAGGATTTCTATTCAAGGGGGGCGAAATTTTTCGGTAGTGTGGGGGGTGAAAAAAATTTCGTTAGTGTAGTGGGGCGAATTTTTTTTCCCTAGTGTAGCGGGGCGAATTTTTTCCGCTACTGTAGGGCTATGCGGCTAATTTTATTCAAAAAATGACATTAATACATACACATCCCCAACGACATTTAAATCTATTAAGTAGTACATTCTAAGATTAAATTAGACGATGACAAAGACATCAACTAATACATTTTTAATAACGTCTACATTGTTTAACCTCATGAATCGGTTATTATTGAATTGTAATTTTTGTCCGGCCACCAAGGATGGTGTTCGTGAGTCATGACTCATGAGAAGTTTTCTTAATATTACAATAGTAGTATGTATGATATTATTATTTTTAGAATAATATGCACCACATACACACACATATATGGTGCATATTATATTTTAATATTTGTATTAATGCTATAATAATTTAAAGTTTATTATCTATGCAATAAATTATTTTTAGAAAGCAAGAAGTAAATGAATTATGTAATTTAATGTCAATAAACAATTATATTTTGGATTCATTTCACGTGATCTAAAAACTATGTAATTAGTGTGTCTGATATTTAATATTGTTTGATATATATTTTACAAAATCAAGTACTTGTTATCTAATAAAGATAATTAAACATTACAAAACTAGAAATTCTTATATAATAAGTATCCTAAATCTTAAACAACGAGTTATTCTATTGTTTATTTGTTTAAGTTATGTAATTATTTTAGATGTTTCTTCTTTTAAATCTTCAATTAAGTATTACATTATGTAACACTATATATTAATTTTGAAAATTAAAAGCTAAGGGGGGCGAATCTAATTAAATTATGAAAGTTTTATGAAAATATTACATATATGGTAGAAAATTTTGAAATTCCAAGGGGGGCGGTCGCCCCCCCCGCCCCCCGCCCCCCCTAAATCCATCCCTGCTTTAAGTAGTGAAATGTATTATCGCCCACATTGTATATTTCACCCCTCAAAAGAATCACATTTACATCATTTTGGACAATTGAGGGGAGACATTTACAATCTCAGAAATACAGGTCTGAGATTTTAATTTCGTGGATAACCGAGGGGCCATATATGCGATTTTCCCAAATTTAAATGTTAAGAAAAAATGAATTATGCAAATAACAAGAATAGACATATGAATATATGTGTGTGTGTGTGTGTGTAAACATACTCCCTCCATCTCACTTAAATGTTGTCATGTGATTTAAGATATTTGATTGACCATAAAGTTAAATGATACTTGTCACTAATAAGATTTTTTTTTGGCAAATAAAACTTACAAAAAAATTGGAAAAATTTAATTCCATATTGAAGATGGAAGAATAAAAAAGAAATTAAAGGAAAAGAGGTGATAACTATGACAATGAGAATTTATTACCTGATCAGTTACATCGACGAAGAATACACAATCTTTAGCTGTCGCTAAGAGAAAAACCTATTTCACACTCACTTAAATCAGAAATCTTGAAGGTAAATGAAATCAAATAAAAAACGGAAGCATAGGAAAAATCAACGATTCATCACTTCAATGCTCAGAGAGTTGCTTAGGATCGGAGATGTCAAGAAATTGCTCAAGAGATCACCACCTAAAGTTTCCCTAGAATCGGCTTCGGGGGCAGATCCAGAAAATTTGGATACCCTAGGTTGAATAGTAATTCTACTAACCTTAAAGATTAGTTGGATGGGCTAAATGTGAAAAATCAAAAAAATTACACTAAACAAATTGAAAAAAATTAAATTACCCCGAAGTTCAACCCACCATAACCTATATTCCCGATTCCGCTGCTCTGACTCTCTTCTTAAACATATGATATGTATTAAAGTTACATAAAAATTAAATTACTCTGTACTTCGATCCACCCTAAGAACCTATACTATTTCAAAATACTCGTTTTGGAGTTAGGAAAGACTACTAAATCAATTAGTCATAATTATGCGCATGGATTTACAAATACCCTTGTGAAAATGTGAAGGCATTTCTCATTTGTCAAAAGACTTTCTTAATTAATCAATTGCACGATTGGATATTAGTTGAAGAAAGATGCTAAATATAGGAAAAGATGAATACTCTCTTTAAAATCATTCTTTTGTTGCCTACCGTGAATACAACTACCCAAACTTGTAGGGAGTAAATGGACGGTTCTCATTCCCGAACTAGACCAGATCAGACTAGATCAGACAAAACCAGACTTAAATAAACTAGATCGGACCAGACTTCCATAATTATAAATTAGTGTGAGACAAGACATTTCGAGACTAAATCAGATCAGCAAATTTTAGTAACTCAGTCCATGTAAAACATCATAATAAGTTGTGGACTTTCAAGAATTTTCGTACTCCGTATGCCTATTGCCTACAACAAAAAATTCTACTTGTACATGCCATTTTACACGCCCGTTTACACGCCGAGTATATATTATTTGTGCATTGACTTTTCAGTTTAATAAAAAGAAATTGTTTGTGCCGTCAAAATATACAATTGGTATATATGTAAACTGTGTGTACAGAGTCACTGACGTGTAGAAGTAGCATACTTCGTATTTGTTAACTACACACATTCGTTCTTAGTGGAGAGAAAATATTAGCGGTTACTGGATTTAGTGGGAGAAATTTGTTTAGTCTTTTTTCAGTTGGTGGATTCTTAGCAAAAGGTGAATCTGATCTCTTTAATATCATTCTTTTGTTGCCTAGCGTGAATACAATTATACTACACAAACTTGGACGGATGAAATGACTCCGAGTCATTCATATGCCTACAAACCACGCATAAAAGTAAAAAAATACTCCGTAAAATAAAAAAGGGGATAAGGGTCAGTTTGGTCCTCAAAGTTGCAAAAAATGGGTCAAATAAGTCCTTATATAGAAAATTCTGTCTGGACGTGCCATTTGAGGTGGCTCCCGGTGGAATTTTTTGATTAAATTTTTTGAGCATCTTATTCATTAAGTCTAGTTTACTCATACCAAATTTCAGATAAAAATTCAATCGGGAAGACATTCAAATGAATTCTTGAAGATAACTGTGCCGTTAAAAGCGCAGTTATCTTCAAGAATTCATTTGAATGTCTCCCCAATCGGAAAGTAGCGCAGTTATCTACCAACCAAAACTCAATTACCCGTACGTATTAATTACTCCATATAAGACATTCTTAATTAATTACTATAAGTCCTCCGTATAATCAGCGATGCTCGGCAGCCCCTGGAGTAGAGCAAGTGGATGCGATGTATTATCAACGACAGGGCTACTACAATCAGCCCCATGGACAGCAACAAGGGCAATACGGACAAGGAAATCAGCAGCAACAGCAGTCTAGAAACTTTAATCAGCCCCAGGTACCTCAAGGCCAACAACAAGCTCCTCAACCGACGCAAGGAAGCTTTAGAAAGGAGACTGAGCAAAAAAATTCTAGCGTGGAAGAAGTACTCAACAAATTAGCACAAAATTAGCTGAGAGCAGACTCAAGGATGCAAATGATTGAGACAAGGATGCAGAACATGGAGACTCAAATGGGGCAGATCTCAAAGGCTTTATCTGAGAGGCCTCTAGGATCCCTCCCTAGCAATACCGAGCCTAACCCAAGAGAACATGTTCATGCAGTCACATTGAGGAGTGGAAAAGAGCTAGAACCTGCTGCCACGGAAAAGAAACCTGTTGAAGTTAAAGACGTACCTGCTGTCCGGAAAGAAGAAAAGGAGAAGGAAGAGGGAAAAGAGGTGGCGGCTGCACCCAAACAGCACGTTCCGGTAAAGAATTACACCCCACCTCTCCCCTATCCGGCGCGATTGACAAGGAAGAATGATAGTGACCAGTTTAGTCATTTTCTGAAACTCATGAAGCAAATCCAGCTTAACATACCATTCGTGGATGCACTAGCACAAATGCCGAAGTACGCCAAGTTCATGAAGGACCTGCTTACGAACAAGAGGAAGTTGGAAGAAGCATCAACTGTGAGGCTTAACGTGGACTGTTCAGCTGTGATTAGGAAGGATCTACCAGAGAAGCTTAAGGATCCAGGTTCTTTCACTATACCTTGCTTAATAGGAGATCCTACTTTTGATGGGGCCTTAGCTGATTTGGGTGCAAACATTAATTTGATGCCATATTCTTTGTATGAGAAGCTTGCACTCGGTCCACAAAAACCAACACGTATGTGTATTCAGTTGGCTGATCGTTCAGTCAAATATCCTAAAGGTATTATTGAAGACGTGCTGGTTAAAGTGGACAAGTTTATTATTCCTGTAGACTTCGTTATTTTGGACATGGATCAGGATCGTGAGGTACCTTTAATTTTGGGCAGACCATTCTTGGCGACTGCCCGAGCAGTTATTGATGTTGGAGACGGTAAGCTTGTCCTCCGCGTTGGGGATGAGACTGCCACCTTTGATATGTCCAAAATAATGAAGAGGCCCCGTCAGAATAGTGGAGAGTGTTTTTATGTGGATGACATAGATTCTATGGTGGAGGAGTGCATTCCTAACATGATTTCCAAAGAAGCCACTTTTGATATTTTATTGGAGGAGAGTATGTCAGCAGAGGATCTTGAACCTCTCCCTAGTTTTGATTGTCTTATGATCAGTGGACGGGAGGATTCAAGTGATTCTAGTCCTGTGCGTGAGACGAGAGATAATTTAGATGAGGTGGAGAAGAAAATTTTTCAGTCTGATTCACTCTTTGAGGTTGATTGTATTAATGACAGTTCTGTCTCCCCTGTTATTTTTGCATCCGGGCATGAGCCATCCCAAAATTCAGCACATTTTAAACATTTTATTGAACAAAGGGAAGCTCTAACCCGGAAAGTTTTTGACATGAAAGGGAGTGGATCATTCTTAGACCCGTTCTTAGCTAAAGGGCCTGATAAAGGCCTAGACCCATTCTTTTGTTGTACGGGTGACCCTGAGATGCGCAATTGTTTTCACGAATTTAAGGTCTTACGCCATCTCAGGGCATTTGTTGATAGGAGGTTCGATTTGTGGAAGACTAATTTTCTGAGCGAAAGTTTCTTTGACTGAGTTTTTGATGAGGTGGTTGCGTCGGGCAAACGACGTTAAAAATTGCGCTTCTCGGGAGGCAACCCGAGCTTAATTTGTGCTTTGTTAGTTTAGTTTTACTGCTTTTAAAAAAAACCACAAAAAACCCAAAAAAAGTGATTTTTGGCCGGGCACGGTCGTGCCTGGGCACGCACAATCGTGCCTGCAATGAGGGAATTGACGCAAACCTACTGCCAGCCAGGCACGATCGTGTCTGGCTGGAGGCACGATCGTGCCTGGGACGTGAGAGAAGCGTGCCCACTGCCTGCCAGACACGATCGTGTCTGGCCTAGACACGATCGTGCCTGAGCGAAATTACCTGCCTACCCCTGCGTTTTAAAAACATAACCCAACCCCAACCCCTCTTTCCCCTTGCGCGACCAACGAACTCCCCCATCGATCTCTCTTCTTCCTCGAGACCAACGACCACCGACCCGCGACCCACCACCACCGCCGCCCCGCACCGAGACCACCGGTGACCGCCGCTGCTCCGACCGACCGCCGCACACTCCTCTCCTCTCTCCTCTCTCCTCTCTCCTCACTTAAGGTATTTTCTTCTTCTTCAACCTTCTTCTTTCACCATTTATGGAGATTTATTCAAAGCTTTTTCAAAATTCGATTTGCATGAACTCAAATTTTAGGGATTATAATTTCTTTGTGTTAATTGAGGCTTGAATTGATGTTATTGATGTTCTTTGTTGATGAATTTGCCTCTTTTGATTAAAATCCCTAGTTTTTGAGCTAATTTAGCCAATTTAGGGTGGAAAATTGTTGAATGTGAGATAAATTTGGGGATTTTGTGCTTGTTGCTTGAATTAAGGAATGAATTGTTGCTTGTGATGTTGAATACTTGTTGTTAAGGCTATTTGAGCATCAATCCCCAATTTTGGGCCAAACTTTGTCCAATTTGATAATTGAGTTCTTCTCCTATTCTAATTGTTTGTTTAATTCTTTTGGGAGGAACTCCATTCTATAAACACTGTGGTGATGAATATGCTTTCTTGTGACCTTGTTTATACCGTGTGTCGTTGAAAATTTGAACTTTTATTCAAAGAACTTTTCTTTGATAAAAATTCAAACTTTTCAACTATCCTGGTTAAACTTGTGTTTGTTCTACTATGATGATATTTTCGCTGATTAATTGCTGATGGGGCCATTGCTCTACTTTGTAAGTTTATTCTAACACTTGGAAGCCCCGTTGGAATTCTTGTTTTGATTTGTTTTGACAGATGGCACCAAGGCAGAAGCATACCAGAGGTACAGGGGCCAGCTCCAGCAAGGCCAATACTAGCCGTTACCAACCACGATTCCCACTACTACGAGATGAGCTGAAATACCAAGAGCTGCTTCCCAAGACCATGGGTTCTTTTTTCTACCTCGATGAGGGCACACTCGCAGGGGCTGGAGTAAGAGAGGAGGTCATGCAGTTATTAGGCCGAGGATGGTGGCGGCATTTATTCTTCGGGATTCGAGACCCCACCTACAGGGAGATCACATGTGAGGTTTTGGCCACCTTCAAGATGCCCAAGGAGATTGCCATTACAGATAACCACAGGCCTGTGATCAAGTTCCGGGCATTTGAGGAGGACCACACCATTTCTATGGCAGACATGCACTATCACCTGGGTTTCACTCGCATCGAGGACGATGGCCAGCACGAGGCCATTTTCACAGACTCCCCCCCAACATCAGTCGCCAAACCTTTTGGGAGCCCATTACTATCGGGGGCGGGGAGTACAAGCCCAAGATGTCTCCGAGCACGCTCCTATTTCCACGCCAGTACCGGATGATTCATTCCCTCCTCTCTTCCACTATCACCGGCAAAGCCGAGGTTGCCGGTAAGGTCACTTATACAGACCTCTTATGCCTCTGGTGTATGGTCCATAACCGTAAGCCCCACATGGGCTATCTTATTTCCAGACTCCTCCACCGCCAGGCCACAAACCACATCAAGTCTATTTTCGCTGGCCCATTCATCACGCGACTCCTGATCGGGATGGGCTTCGGTGACCGTTTTCAGAGGATGGAGGTGAGCTCCAGTTTTCTTGCGTTGACTCGGCTGCCCGATGTCAACACTGGAGTGGCACGGGGGAGAGCACAGGCACAGCCGGCAGCAGCAGCTGGGGGAGGACATCAGGCAGATGATGATGATGATGATGATTATGACCATGATGATGATGACGCCGATGTGGAGATGGAGGCGGCTGCTCCCGAGGTTCCCTATGATGCACCCCCCTATGGCACCGTTTTTCCTGATTCTTGGGCGAGGATGCATGTGCATCAAGATGCCGTATATCGGCAGTTGACCGCTGAGCAACATGAGAGGTTCGATCAGATGTGCTTTGAGCAGCAGGACTTCTACAGAGAGATGAGGGAGGACCAGGCGCTCCATTACACACAGCTCCAGTCTCAGTACACCCAGATTGATGAGCGACTCACTTCTATGGAGGCTAGCTGGAGCTCGTTCTTTGATGCCTATCCACCACCCCCTCCCGAGTATTAGATTTCATTAGACTATCCTCTGCTAGCATCTGTATCATTATATTGTTGGATGACTGTACCGTAAACACCATCACACTTACACTCTCACTTTTACACTTAACTCTTTATATTGTGCTTTGCTTTGTGTTCATGATGTGTTGCAGCTTAGTGGATGATGTGTCGTGCGATTCACAGACCCAATTCTGTTCCTGACCGACCAACGCGATAGGGAAGTTTCCATGATTCCATATACTCGATGCGTAATGTTAACTTGAGTTGATTTTGAGCACGCGTGACCCTTTCCTCTTTACCCCTAATACATAATGCATATTTGGTCATCGAGGACGATGCCAAAGTTTAATTGTGGGGGAGTGAATTGGGCATTCGGGCAGTAGTCGTTACATGTGATTTATTAAAGTTAGCATGCGCAGGTGTTAGTTGTATATTCATAGGAAATTCATGCAAAATATTTGTAAATTTTTCTTTAAACTGTGTCTTTGTGAGCTGGCTAGCGTTTTCACTATGCTTTTAGAACATCTTTGAAGTGTTTAGGCTTAAACTGCTTGCATGTAATCTAGTTTTTGAAAGGATGAAGGCATTAGTCACCCATGAATTTTCCATTAATCATCCACCCCACCTGAAAAAGTCCTTTAGGAGAAGCCATTTTGAGCCTGGCCGTTCTTTGTTTACCCAATTAATTTAGCTCCAAAGCCAAATGGCCTGTTTCCTTACCCGTGAATATTTCTAACTTAGTCTTGATGTTTAGGGAATTAAGGGATTAATTTGTTAAGTTTAGGAAATTATGTGTAGGAGCCATTTTTGGCACTATTCCTATGCCCCAAATGGGGTAAGAGAAGTCATCTTTTAAGAATATGATACTTTCGAGGATTGCATTGTAGGCATGGATTCACTTTGAAATTAATGAACTTTATTTGCTATTTTTCCTTGGTGAGGCCGAGATTAGAATGGGGTAATGTCCAGTGAGAATCCGAAAGGTGAAAAATTAATATAGCTAGACCTCTTACTTTGTGAAAAAGAGAATGGGAGCCCCAGTCAAAAAGCGTAAGATGAGACTTGGGTATCTTTCGAAAGAAATGGCGTTCTCGTGCCAACATGACAAGGAAAACTAAACATAATTAATGAACTTGGAGGCTATTGAAATTTAGCTTTAGTCCTCCGTGTACTTCAAAGTATACGTCAAAGCACAAATGTGCCGAGACGGTTTAGCTTAGTTGTACACCATGTCTACTCTTTGCATAGGTTTAAATGATTTTTCCTAAATTGTGGCCTACTGAGTTCCTTGTCCCTAAGAATAGCCCTGAAGTTCCTGAATACATTGAGTCTTTGTTAGAATATTTCAATCTCTCAAAAGAAAGGCCGTAATTAGACACGCATTTGATGTGTGTTGAGATCGGCTTTTGATGATTTTCCTAGTTTTAAGGTGTTACAAGTCTCAATTTTAGCTCAAGTTATGTTTACCGGGTGTTGGTTCGAGTTTTGTGTTGTTTGTAGTCAAAATCAGGGAATTTGAGCCCAGCACCGGCACTTGAGGAACAATCGGGATGATTTGAGAAGCATTTGAGAATGATTTGATAGCTTTAGAGGTCACCGGAAGATTCACAATGAAGATTTGAAGGAAAAAGAGCTCTAGGGTTGGCTACGGGGTCAAAAGAAGATGAATGAAGATTGAAAACGACGATCAGGATAACCTTATGTCAATCGTTCAAGCATATCTCTTTGTAGGAACAACCAATGTACACGATTCAAGTTCCATATGAAAGCCAACTTCAAGGGCTACAAATCATATGAGACACGTTTGCAAGAATCTGAGAGGAAGAAGGTGAAAACAGACGATGAAGTCAGATGATCTCTGCTGCGATTTCAGAAAGACACCTTCCACCGTTTTGATCATATCTCTTGATTGGATGATTCAAATCACATTAGGCAAATTGGGGTGGATAGAGGACTTCATTATCTACAACTTTCATGAAGGAAGTTTTGTCAAATTCGGAAGTTAAGTATGCACGATCGTGCCCTCAAAGTCAGACACGATCGTGCCTCAAAAGAAAAGCACCGCGGAGTTACTGCCAGCCAGGCACAATCGTGCCTGGAGGGAGGCACGATCGTGCCTGCCCAAAATGCGCGTTTTTGCTCCAGAGGCACGATCGAAGGCACGATCGTGCCTGGCATCGTGTCTGGCTCCGAAAATCCTAATTCAGCTCAAATTTCACCCGATTTTTCTATTTAAACAGCCTGTAAACCCCCGTTTTCAAGGGGGGAGCTTAAAGAGAGTGCCTAGCACGAATTTTAGAGGGCTTTTCAGCATTGTTCATCAATCTTTTGGTATTCTTTGTAAGTTCCACCTTTTTAATTAATGACAATTAATTCTATTCTTCCCAATTCTATTGATTCTTCAATTATGAATTGTGAGTAGTTTAATTAGGGATTGGGGTTGATGAAGGGGTCGATCATGATGCATGGCTAGTTTCTTGATGAATTAATTGCATGAATGTCGTTTAATTTGTGTTTGAATAATTTAACTGATATCTTTTGTAACCTAGAACGCGCGCTAGAATTACAATTGCTTGTAGAATAAATTAAGAGAGATCTAGTTTATTCTAGGACACCTTCACACACACTTAATCGTTCGCTAAGAGATTAGTAGCGATTAAGGGGCCGTAAGCTCGCTCGTCTTGGCAATAATTTAGGATCTTGTCGCATGAGAGATCAGCCCGGTCCCCTAAATTATTGTACTCTACGCCGCGAGAGCGGTAAGAACTTAGTAATGATTAGCTAGGTTCAATTGAATTAATTTCATGTAATTAGGCCTGATCTGTCAGAAATCTGGTTACCCTGGAATCAATCCCTGTTCCCCTCGTCATTAATTAGAAAGAATCCCCTAGTTTAATTGTTTTATTCGCATTAGTTTTATTTTCCAAACCAACCAATCTCGCACGACGCTTTTATTTTATTTTCTTTTTAATCGCTGAATTTAATTAATTCTCGATTCCCTTTTGTCCGTCCCTGTGGAGACGATACTCGTACTTACATCACTATATTACGATATATTTTAAGTGCGAGAAAACTCACATCAATCAACATAGCAGCAAATTAATTAGGTTACACTTGAGCGAATCTAAATTCAAAAACTTTTGTATTTTTGCAGAATAAAAGTGCTCTAAAGAAATTCACAGATTACAATTAACCGACTAGAATTGGGAGAAATAACGAAACCATTAGCACACAATTTATTATATTTGAAGTAATTTAAAAATAAATAAATCAAACAGAAAATGTGAATAATCAAACAGAAAATAATTCTAAATGAAGAACTTCAAAGTTTCTCTTTTTTGACGTCCTTCAACTTCTTATTCTTATTTGTATAACCCAGTGTTTTATCATCTGAAATTGCTTGCTAACATCTATATCCTCAGTTTTTCTCTTTGAGTGTGACATTCATGTTATTTCCATGTTTATATTTGTGTTTTTGATTAGTTTTGAGTGATTGTTACTCTAGAAATTACACACTTTTGGTGTAATTGTTTAGTTTGTAAAATGTTTGTAAATTATTTAGATTAGGTTGGTTCTGAGCTCAAACAGGTCCAAGACCACTCTAGGGACCATTGGTAAACATCACAAATGGAAGGAAGGTGCAAAGATTTCAAGAAAAGATGAAGATTCTGATTTTTGGTAGTGTACCCGGTCGAGTATGCTCTATACCCGATCGGGTAAGTGGCTGAAAAGTCAAATCGAATCAACCCGGGAACAAAGCAACATGCAGGAAGATTTTTAACTCGATCGCGTATCCATACCCGATCGGGTAGCCGACATACCCGATCGGGTATGACCCCAGATTTTCAGTTTCGAGGAAACTAACCCTTACCCGATCGGTTGAGCTGAAAACCCGATCGGGTACACGACCCTGCAGGCCTAAAAAGCCTATAAATACACCCCATTTCCTCCACAAGAAGGACACCAATTCCTTTATACTCTTAAGCTCAGTTTAGAATAGCATTTCTCTATATTTCTTTTAGCATGTTTAGTCTCCAAATGAGGAGCTAAACTTCCATTTCTTGGTTTTGCTCTTGAAGCTTGTTGATTATTAAAGTTGTGAGTTATTTTCTTAACTTCTCCTCTTGATTATTAATTTTTCCCTTAATCTCACTCTATATCAATGTTGGAGGGTTGCTAAAGTGACGATTAGTTAACGTTTCGACATTGATTATTACTAGAAACGATCAACGAACCAATGGTTAATCGTTGATGGTTTCATAAGTAAGTAACTTCGGTTTATTAATGCACGGTCGTGGTTAATAAACTTAAGAGGGATTAATTTTGTTGGTTAAACCGAAACCGTTGTGTTGAGGTTATCAATCTTAATTGATTTCATCAAGGAGTTAAAAGAGGATTAAATGCTACTATTGTATCGATATATGGCGTTGTTCTATATTTGATTAATAGTAAGGGTTATTAATGAACGGTCGTTGTTAATAACTACCCTCGATGAATTGGATATACTCCTCGATTGAGTATTCGAGAGGGGATAAGTTATAGATATAACAATGATCGACTAAAATATATCAACAAGTGGAAAGTGGCAAGACCAAGTCCCTTTTATTCTTGAATTTAATTCCATATAAATCGTTCATCTTCGTGTTTAATTTAATTAAATCACTCAACAATCAAAACCCCCCTTCATTTACTATTTATATAAAAAGAAAGTTATTTCTTTCCCTGTGGATACGAACTCTACTTCACCTATACTACGTATAAGTGTTAGTATCGATTTATTTTGAGTGCACTCACGACAAAGTGCACGTCAAATTTGGCGCCGTTGCCGGGGAAAGGCAATTAATTTTTCTTTTTATTTTATTTTAAGAAAAAAGAAAAAAAATATGGTTTGAGTATAAAGATTTCTATTTCTGCTGAGCTTTGTAGTACATGGTAAAATATCGTTCACTGAACGAAATCACATACCACTCAAACCCCGAAATAGAACAAACTCTCGAGCGGTTGAAAAACAAGTTCTCAAACTCCGACTCGGGAGAATCATCAAGTGCTAGTTCTCAATCTAGCGAGACCGAAGAGCCAATCACTATGGCTCATGAAACAAGAACATTGAGGGAGCTCACGGCTCCAAATCTAAATCAACAACCCCTATGTATCACTTTCCCAACTCTTGATACGGGGGTCACATTTGAGCTAAAATCTGGGCTCATTCATCTTCTTCCTTCTTTCCATGGCCTACGGGGGGAAGATCCGAACAAACACTTGTCGGAATTCCATATTGTATGCACAAGCATGTGCCCCAATGGTGTATCCGAGGAGCAAATAAAGCTAAGGGCCTTCCCATTCTCCTTAAAAGACACCGCGAAGGATTGGCTTTTCTATCTCCCTTCGGGTAGCATCAATACATGGGCTCAGATGAAAAAGAGCTTCCTCGACAGGTATTATCCCGCATCTATCTCTTCAAGTCTCAAAAAGCAAATCAGCAACATTGAGCAAGCCGATGATGAGACCTTGTACGAATATTGGGAGCGCTTTAAGAAATTATGCGCTAGCTGCCCATATCATGGATATTCGGAACAAGATCTCATCCTCTACTTCTATGATGGGCTTGTTGATCAAGATAGACGCATGGTGAATGCGGCTTGCGGAGGGGGTATTGTCAACAAAACCCCTTCTCAAGCAAGAGACCTCATCTCCGAGTTGGCCGAAAACTCGAGGCATTATAATGGGAGGGCATCATCAAAAAGAGTTATGGCAGCAGAATCCAACAATTCGTTGGAAAGTCAAGTGGCCGGCTTGACTTCTTTGGTCAAAGATTTTCTTTTGAATCCAAAAACCCAAGAAGTCAAGGTCTGCGGCATATGCTCAACACAAGGGCATCCCACCGATTCTTGCCCAACACTACAAGAGGAGAACCCCGAGCAAGTCAATGCTTTGGGTTTCCAAGGTCAAAGAAGATATGATCCTCACGGCAACACTTACAATCCGGGGTGGAGGGATCATCCCAACTTAAGGTACGGAAACTCTCAACCTCCTCAACAATCAAACCCTTCTCCTCAACAATATAAACAACAAGGGCAAACATCAAACTCAAGCATGTCCACTGAAGACATGATTCGGTCATTGGCCATGAACATGGCCACAATGCAACAAAGTGTGACCCAATTCCAAGAAACAACAAAATCCAGCATCCACAATTTGGAAAATCAAATGAGCCAAATCTCGAATGCCGTGAGTAGGCTTGAAGCTAAGGATTCGGCAAAACTCCCATCTCAAACGGAGCCGAATCCAAGGCAACAAGCCCATGCGGTCACTTTGAGAAGTGGCAAGGAATTGGTTATGGCTAAAGCAAAGGCAAAAAGCCATGTTGGAGAAGAAGAGGAGGATATCTTGGTGCCAAGCACAAATCCTCAAAATGAAGAAGAGAAAGAGGAGGTCACACCTCAAAGGAAATTCCCACCACTCGATTCATACGAGCCGGTGCCACCTTTTCCGGAGGCTCTCAAGGACAACCGAAAATACAACAATGACAAGGACATCTATGAGACCTTCAGCAAATGTGAGGTAAATATCCCTCTTCTCAACTTAATTAAAGGCGTTCCTAGATTCGCTAAGTTTTTAAAAGAACTTTGCACTATTAAAAGGAAACACAAACTAAATGGCAAGCATAAAATCCAAGTTAGTGAAAGAGTTTCAGCCGTTTTCCAAAAGAAACTTCCTAAAAAGTATAGTGACCCGGGAATGTTCACTATACCATGTAAGCTAGGAAATTCTAGTTTTTCTAGGGCTATGTTAGATTTGGGTGCATCAATTAATGTCATTCCATACTCTCTATATAAGTCCCTAGAACTAGGACCTCTACATGAAACGGGGGTTGTTATCCAACTTGCCGATAGATCCAATGCTTACCCCAAGGGTGTAGTAGAGGATGTACTCGTCATGGTGGATAATCTAATCTTTCCCGCTGATTTTTATGTTCTCGAAATGGAGAACGATAAAAATGCAGTCCCAATTTTGTTAGGAAGACCCTTTTTAAAAACGGCCAAAGCAAAAATAGATGTTTTTAGTGGAGTATTAACTATGGAGTTCGATGGTGAAAAAGTCGAATTTAATATCTACGACTCCATGAAATACCCCACCGATAATCACTCTCTTTTTGCAATTGACACTTGCGACACTTGGGTCCAAGATGTGTTTGAAGTTGAAGGGAAAGACGAATTGCTAAGCTCAATTGAGAACGACGTAGAGAATTTCACTATGGAATACTCTATGTCAAACAACATGAAAATGATGGTGGCGGAGTTAAATCAACTCCCACTTTTGCCACCGGGCTCTAAAGCCCTCCCACTAACCATTCCGAGCGAGAAGCCGCTACCATCTGTTTTGCAGGCACCGGAGGTGGAATTAAAACCACTTCCTGAAAATTTGAAGCATGTGTTCTTGGGCGAAAATCACACTCTACCGGTGATTATCTCAAACTCCCTAGCCCAAGAACAAGAGGAAAGATTGATTGCGGTCCTCAAGGAGTACAAATTGGCCATTGGATGGTCTATTGCCGACATCAAAGGCATTAGTCCATCCACATGCATGCACCGGATCCTACTTGAAGATGAGGCCAAGGCGGTGAGGCAACCGCAAAGAAGATTGAACCCACCCATGATGGAGGTGGTGAAAAAGGAGGTGATCAAACTACTTCAAATGGGAATCATTTTTCCCATCTCTGATAGCAAATGGGTGAGTCCAACCCAAGTGGTGCCAAAGAAGACCGGAGTGACGGTCATTGAGAACAAAGAAGGCGAGATGGTACCCACCCGAATTCAAAACGGGTGGCGAGTTTGCATTGACTACCGAAGGCTCAATTCGGTAACTAGAAAAGACTTCTTTCCATTGCCCTTCATTGATCAAATGCTAGAGAGGCTAGCGGGGCACAAGTTCTATTGTTTTCTCGATGGTTACTCCGGGTATTTCCAAATACCAATAGCCCCGGAGGACCAAGAGAAAACAACCTTCACATGTCCATTTGGCACTTTTGCCTATCGACGAATGCCCTTTGGATTATGCAACGCACCGGGTACCTTTCAAAGATGTATGATGAGCATCTTCTCCGAATTTGTGGAGGTATTTATGGAGGTCTTTATGGATGATTTCACAATCCATGGGGACTCTTTTGACACTTGCCTCTATCATCTCACTCTTGTGCTCAAAAGTTGCATTGAATCCAACCTTGTTCTCAATTCTGAAAAATGCCACTTTATGGTGGAACAAGGGATTGTTCTTGGGCATGTGATCTCTTCAAAGGGCATTGAAGTGGACAAGGCAAAAATTGATGTCATCCAAACACTCCCGTACCCAACAAATGTACGGGACATCCGCTCCTTCCTTGGTCACGCCGGTTTTTATAGGAGATTCATCAAAGACTTTTCAAAAATTTCATCTCCTCTATGCAAACTTTTGCAAAAGGAGGTTGAATTTGATCTCAATGATGAATGCAAAGAAGCTTTTGACACTTTGAAAGCAAGATTGGTGACTGCCCCAATCATACAAGCTCCCGATTGGTCTCTTCCTTTTGAGATCATGTGCGACGCAAGTGACTATGCGGTGGGGGCTGTTTTAGGCCAAAAGAACGGGAGGGCTGCTCATGTCATCTACTATGCCTCATCAACCCTCAATGAAGCTCAAAAGAACTACTCCACCACCGAGAAGGAAATGCTAGCGGTGGTCTTTGCTTTGGAGAAGTTTCGTTCCTATCTTCTTGGAACGAAAGTTATTGTGTACACCGACCACGCCGCTCTTAGATTCCTTATGACAAAGAAGGAAGCCAAACCAAGACTCATTCGATGGGTCCTTCTATTGAGTGAGTTTGACATAGAAATCAAAGACAAAAAAGGAGCGGAGAACTTGGTGGCCGATCACTTAAGCCGCTTGGTTCCAAACAAAGAAATCGAAAGTCTCCATACCAATCTCATAAAAGGCGAATTTCCGGACGAGACTCTCTTCTCCATCAAAGTCATACAACCATGGTACGCAAACATTGTAAACTTTCTTGTTTCCGGCAAATTTCCCCCACAATTCTCAAAATCTCAAAAAGAAAAATTAAAAATGGACTCAAGACTCTATGTGTGGGATGACCCATATTTGTGGAAGCATTGTAAGGATCAAATAATCCGAAGATGTGTCCCTGAATATGAGATAGCTCACATTATAGAATTTTGCCATTCTTATGCTTGTGGGGGGCATTTCGGCCCGAAACGGACGGCAATGAAGATACTTGAAAGTGGCTTTTGGTGGCCAAGTATTTTCCGGGATGCACATGGCTTTTGTCAATCTTGTGACAATTGTCAAAGAGCGGGCAACATTTCAAGGAGAAATGAGATGCCACAAAACCCCATGCTTTTCTGTGAAATTTTCGATGCATGGGGTATTGACTTCATGGGACCTTTCCCGAACTCTCAAGGTAACATCTACATTCTCCTTGCGGTGGATTACGTCTCTAAATGGGTGGAAGCTAAAGCCACCAAAACTGATGATGCCAAGGTGGTGGCTAGCTTCCTAAAATCACACATATTTTCTAGGTTTGGGGTTCCTCGAATTTTAATAAGCGATCGAGGCACACATTTTTGTAATAAAATTGTGGGATCCCTACTAAAAAAATATGGTGTGACTCACAAGATCTCCACTGCTTACCACCCTCAAACCAATGGCCAAGCGGAAACCTCAAATAGGGAATTGAAGTCTATACTCCAGAAAACAGTGAACCCAAATCGGAAGGATTGGAGTATGCGCATTGATGATGCACTATGGGCATACCGAACCGCCTACAAAACTCCAATTGGTATGTCCCCTTATAGACTTGTGTTTGGGAAAGCTTGTCATCTTCCCGTAGAACTCGAACACAAGTCGTATTGGGCGGTAAAAGAATTCAACCTCAATCTTGACGAGGCCGGTTTGCATAGGAAACTCCAATTGCAAGAATTGGAAGAACTCCGTTTGGATTCTTATGACAACGCGGAGATCTACAAAAGAAAGACGAAGGCTTGGCATGATAAGATGATCATAAGGAAGGACTTTAAACTTGATGACAAAGTCCTCCTTTTTCAATCACGCCTTCGTCTATTTCCAGGAAAGCTGAGATCTCGTTGGACGGGACCATACAAAGTGGTCAAAATATATCCACACGGGGCGGTGGAAATTGAAGACATGGGGACGGGAGAAGTACTCAAGGTGAATGGACAAAGATTAAAACCCTTCTTTGAGGGTTTTCAACCCAAAAATGTGGAAGTCATGGACCTTTCTGAACCGGTCTATGAGTGAAGAATAACGAAGATATCGTCGAGCCACGACGTTAAATAAAGCGCTTCTTGGGAGGCAACCCATGCAAGGTATGTTTTCTTTTCAATTTTTTTTGTTTTCGAATGTCAACTTTTGGGGAGAATGGGAGGAAATTCTCAAAAAGAAAATGAGGGAAAAATAATATTTTCAAGGCATGGGGAAACCCCTGATCGGTCATCATCAGTTACCCGATCGGATCCATGCCGAAAAGAGGATTAAAATGGACCAAACAAGAAATTCCAGGCTAATGTACCCGATCGAGTAACAGTCCTACTCGGTCGAGTATAGAGTAAAAAGGGGAAGAAGAGGGATCGAGTACCCCATACTCGATCGGCCAAAAGAAAAAAAATGATCGAATACTCGATCGGGTATACCTCATACTCGATCGGGTAATCGACCCCTGGAGCCAAATTTAAAAAATCCGCCAAATACCCGATCGAGTAAATTAATATACTCGATCGAGTATATTTCAAGAAAATCCTACGGCGGCCAAAATTTGATCGAGTATACCCCATACTCGACCGAATACACAAACCTGGAACCAAGTTTTTTTTAAAAAGGGGTATACCCGATCGAGTAAATTAATATACTCGATCGAGTATATTTCCAGAAAAACCTACGGCGGCCAAAACTCGATCGAGTACGGGGTATACTCGATCGAGCCCGATCCCGGAACAAGAACAAAAGAATCCATACCCGATCGAGTAATCGGGGTACCCGATCGGGTACACGAAGTTTAAACACGAATCAAAGGCCAAATCCAACCATTCTTCTTCCCCAAAACCCCAAAATTCGAACCCCTTCTCCCAAATCCTCCATTTTCACACCTTCAAGCTTCAATTACTCTCTCATATCTCAACCAAATCCACCCAAACCACCACCAAATCAATCCCTACACTCTCCTCTACAACCTCATACCCATTATTCCCTCTCTCTCTCTCCATTTCCAAAAATCCGAAAAACCTACCCTTAGACCCCAAGTCCGAACTCAAGCCCCCTAATTTCTCAAAAATGGCACCAAAGAGGAACCAACCGGAGAGCTCTAGCTCAAGGGGACCTATCCGAGGCTATGAGGATGTGCAATTTGGCCCGGGGGATCATCGGAAGCGATTTGTGGCCATTCTAAAAAGGCAAGTCATTCCTTCTCGCTTTTTATGCCATGAAGCTCTTGATACACTAGGTTTGTTGGATGGCATGAGAGAATTGTTTGATGAATTGCATATGGGCTTGCTTTTTAATGTGCAATATAATTGTAATGAAAGGGTCATCTATGAATTTTTGAGTTCGGCCAAATTTGTGTTAGATGATGACCATTTCTATGATGATACACTCTCGTTTCGGTTGATGAACACCGAATACACTATAACGAGACGTGATTTTGCCGAGCATTTCGGGCTCCGATTCCCACATGAGAGGGAAATCCCGGACAATACCATGGATGCTTACAATCTTTGGGGCAAAATGACCGGAGAACGGAATTTTAGCACGTCCCAACTATACATTAGTCACGTGCAACATCCCCTTCTCCGAATTTTCCTCAAGTTTTTGTGCAACTCTTTACTTGGCCGCCCCAACAACCATCACACTCGGATAGGGGATGTAGCCATTCTCACTCTTGCTCTTTTCCGCAATCCCGTTGAGTTCAACATTTGCAACTTGATTTGGGATCATCTACAAAAGGCTATCACGAAAGGGGGGAACATTGTTGTAGGGGGTGTTATCATGCATTTGGCTTCCAAGTTTGGCTATGTGGATAATGCCACAATCTCTAGAGATTCATTGATGCATCTTGGGTGGTTATCCAATGCACAATTGATCTCTTTGGGTAACAAAGACCACAACGGAAACCAAAAATATAAATGGCATATGAAGTACCCCGAACCGGTCAAATACTTCCCCCTCCCTTGCGATGAGTTACCTAGACTTAGGTATAAGATGGAACCCGCCCACATCCCACATTACCTCCTCCCCAACAACATTCCACCCCATCTCCAAGCCCAAGCCGACCAAGCCGACCAAGCCGAACAACCCAATCCCCAATCGGAGCAACCCGAACACCAAGAGGACTATGGACACTTCCAACATGACATCCCCGACCCTCCTCAAAATCCGCCACCACAAGACTTTTTCCAACAACTCTTGGCGGGTCAACAATCCCTCCTAGCCGGGTTCCAAACAATGAGCCTTGATTACACCAAAATGGGAGAGCAATTCACCCAACTTCAAGGAGAAATAGGCCATTTCCGGAACGAGCAACAAGCACGAGACCGGCAATTTGATGCTTACCGGGAGGAGCAACGGTTGGCTTTTCAAAGGATGGAGGAGCAAAGGGCGGCCGACATGCAAAGGTATGAAGAAGACTACCGGAGGATGTATGGGCCGACATATTCATACATGTCCCAACTTGGCGGGTTTGCCTCCATGGCCTCACCTCCACCGGCACCTTCTTGGTACAACCCCTCCGATTGGGGTAATTTTGGCGGCTCGAGTTCCGGCGGTGGTGGTTATGATGGCGGGGACACTACCATGGGCGAGGGAGGAGGTGATGACATGCATGGGAGCGGCTTTGGCGGAGGCTACTATGGTGGAGAAGGCGGGCACTAAGGATAGTGCCATGATTCAAGTGTGGGGGAGAAAGATCATCTTTTGGTATGTACACTCCTTTGTTTTTACCTTGTACTACGCATTACTTTTCTTGTTTTAGTTGTACACAAAAAAAAAAAATAGTAATAAAAGAAATGAAATGCTAGTTAGGTTGAAAACCCAAAAGGGCAATCTAAGCAACAAGGGCTTACAAAAATGATGAGTGAGGGGTAAGGAAAGAAAAAAAAAAAGCAAAGAGATGCTAGGATGAAAACCTGAAAAGGCTCCTAGGCAAAATGAGAGATATGAGAGAAAAATTTGTTTTTGCAGGACACTATCTCTTGGAGAGGCAGAAGAAGAACAAAAGAAGAAGAAGAGAAAAAGAAGTAAGGGGCATAGAAGACCATTAAACCCAAAGAGATGTTATTTTGTAAACTCATTTACAATACTTGGTGGTTTTAGTTCCTTATTTCTTCCAAATTTTGAACTCATGATCTTTTGACAAACATTTTGTAAACATTTGGTTTTACTCGAGGTCGAGTAAAGGAACTAAGTGTGGGGGAGTTGACATTCATGTTATTTCCATGTTTATATTTGTGTTTTTGATTAGTTTTGAGTGATTGTTATTCTAGAAATTACACACTTTTGGTGTAATTGTTTAGTTTGTAAAATGTTTGTAAATTATTTAGATTAGGTTGGTTCTGAGCTCAAACAGGTCCAAGACCACTCTAGGGACCATTGGTAAACATCACAAATGGAAGGAAGGTGCAAAGATTTCAAGAAAAGATGAAGATTCTGATTTTTGGTAGTGTACCCGGTCGAGTATGCTCTATACCCGATCGGGTAAGTGGCTGAAAAGTCAAATCGAATCAACCCGGGAACAAAGCAACATGCAGGAAGATTTTTAACTCGATCGCGTATCCATACCCGATCGGGTAGCCGACATACCCGATCGGGTATGACCCCAGATTTTCAGTTTCGAGGAAACTAACCCTTACCCGATCGGTTGAGCTGAAAACCCGATCGGGTACACGACCCTGCAGGCCTAAAAAGCCTATAAATACACCCCATTTCCTCCACAAGAAGGACACCAATTCCTTTATACTCTTAAGCTCAGTTTAGAATAGCATTTCTCTATATTTCTTTTAGCATGTTTAGTCTCCAAATGAGGAGCTAAACTTCCATTTCTTGGTTTTGCTCTTGAAGCTTGTTGATTATTAAAGTTGTGAGTTATTTTCTTAACTTCTCCTCTTGATTATTAATTTTTCCCTTAATCTCACTCTATATCAATGTTGGAGGGTTGCTAAAGTGACGATTAGTTAACGTTTCGACATTGATTATTACTAGAAACGATCAACGAACCAATGGTTAATCGTTGATGGTTTCATAAGTAAGTAACTTCGGTTTATTAATGCACGGTCGTGGTTAATAAACTTAAGAGGGATTAATTTTGTTGGTTAAACCGAAACCGTTGTGTTGAGGTTATCAATCTTAATTGATTTCATCAAGGAGTTAAAAGAGGATTAAATGCTACTATTGTATCGATATATGGCGTTGTTCTATATTTGATTAATAGTAAGGGTTATTAATGAACGGTCGTTGTTAATAACTACCCTCGATGAATTGGATATTCTCCTCGATTGAGTATTCGAGAGGGGATAAGTTATAGATATAACAATGATCGACTAAAATATATCAACAAGTGGAAAGTGGCAAGACCAAGTCCCTTTTATTCTTGAATTTAATTCCATATAAATCGTTCATCTTCGTGTTTAATTTAATTAAATCACTCAACAATCAAAAACCCCCTTCATTTACTATTTATATAAAAAGAAAGTTATTTCTTTCCCTGTGGATACGAACTCTACTTCACCTATACTACGTATAAGTGTTAGTATCGATTTATTTTGAGTGCACTCACGACAAAGTGCACGTCAGAGTGCCCTTGGATTCTACTGTAGTTCGAGGTTCAAGAATTAAGTTAAAATCTGAATCAGAATTACATTCAGCCTCTATTCACCCAGTTGTAATTTCAACTCAATTATATATTTCATATTTTTTTGAACTTATGAATATTATTATATATTTTCTATTAAAAATAATACTTTATGATAAGTAAGATTAACGAAGTATCTCTAGCTCCGGTTCATCTTTCCAGGATGACTTAATCTGCTCAAATTTTTCCTTATTGTCTGTTGTCATGCTTGTGCAAAATGCAGCATCGCATCCATTTAAACTCGCAATGCTTCTCTCAATTTTGAATAAGTACTCTCGCCCAACCAAGTTGTAGAACAATGGAGGAGTACTGTGAGGTCTTAACTTGACCTAAACGAATAGAAACAAATACTTTAAAGTATTTATAGATATATTTATAAAGAAAGCACATTGAGTTTTGACATAGGAAATTAAAGCAACAAAAGTAATACTTGTTCTATACATACATCATCCAGATGTTCATGAAAATAAGACGCGGGTTTTTCCAACAACTACTTGCACACTTCATCCCAAAATAGCAGCCCCGCCTTGTGACGACCATGCACAACATCCAGCTTCAATTTGTAGAGTCAGTTTTCTTCACAATACCACACTTCGCACTTCAATTCGTGCACTCAAATTCATTATCATATTTTATGGCTCTTGCGCGACATGACCTAAAGTGAATGGGGAAATCAACTTTAGTTTCAAAAAATATATTACTATGAAATCCTATTATAAAATATTACAAAGCCTTTTGTTTCAATTGTATAAGAAGGATCTAAACAGCTCGTGGTGATGTTGAGCTCAAGGATTGTGATGAGCCCATAGCCAACATCCTTAGTAATTTCAATAAATTTCAATAGATTGAAATAATTGCTAAAAGTGGCTTGGTTTTTTAAATCTGCTACACACTGCACACTAATCATGGACATAATCAATAGTACCTGGTTCGAAACTCTTCAATATCAGGGACATTGACGTCAAGGAGAACCTTTGAGGCATTATATGATGTTGAGACCCCCATCTGCTCACTTGAATTCAGTCTTCCAAAAGAAACATAAGTAAAGTATTAATTAAATTAAGTAATAATTCTTTGCAATAAATTGGTATATGCAAGTGTATGTAGATTTGTCCTACCATAGCGTTTGTTGGTACATGACAACTGTAAGATCATGGTTACATATATATTCTGATGTGCTTTTAATATGTTCCACGAGTTGTTCGGAATATGCATTGTACTGTGTACAATGCGACCTCTTATCCCTATGCATGGCAAAATTAGAATATGTAAATTTTGTTGATGTTAATAAATGAGAACATTATATAATATAACAAAATTTGAAATGGTTGTATCACTTAACTATAAATCACAAAGGTAAGAGTTACACCACTTTGTTTGCACTCCAGCTTCCGCCTTGAACACCATATCACCGACCTGAAATGCCCCAATTACATCTCGAAGGAGGCTCGAGATTACACTATTATTACACATAATATAGTTACATAAATTATTAAATACATAGCATGAAATAACTAAGTGTTGAAGATTATCAAACAAATAAAGACAGACATCATCTCCATCAACAAAAATTTTTGAGAAGCTTTTAAACTTAAAAGGTGTTAAGGATGACATGCATGGTACTCTTTTCTTGACATAATTTACATATTCTTATTTTGCCATGCATAGGGATAAGAGGTCGCATTGTACACTGTACAATGCATATTCCAAACAACTCGTGGAACATATGTAATCGTGATCTTCCAGTTGTCATGTACCAACAAACACTATGGTGGGACAAATCTACATACACTTCCGGTTGTCATCCTAAGATCATTGCTTAATAGTTTTTTGTTTTACAGAGTGAGTGATGCGTACTATTTAGTAGTACATAAACACCACATTTTAGAATGGTTTTACATTATGTTTACTTAGCTTTTGTACAATTACGGTATAATCTTTATCTTCTAAAATTAAAGAAGAATTAGAAGATATTAAGATATTTTGACATGTAAGCAAAAACATGATGAAAAGAAGATGAAGGAGCTTGAAAGCATAAGAAAGGAGCATTGGAGACAAGAGGAAGCTTCATGGAGGACAAAGATGTGTGAAAATCGGATATGATTCGACCCGGAGATCATAAGAGATCAAATAAAGCAAGTGAACATGGGGAAATCAGATTATGTCTTAGACCCAACCACCTCACTTCTCCTATAAAAACACCTCTTTCCTTCCTATTTTAGATACCAATTTAATCCCCTCTTTCATATACACTTTATTCTTGTAATTTAGGTAGTCTTTCCATCTTGGTTTTGCTACTTTGAAGCTTAATGAATTGTAAGTTGTGAGTTACTACCTCCGTCCCACTAAGATTGGGACGAGAGAAGGTGACACAATTATTAAGAAAAGTGAGTTTGTGTGGTTGATATTAAATTCATAAAATAAGAATAAAGTAAAAATGGTTCAGAGCCACAAAATCTTTACCAAATTTGGTATGAGACAATCTTAGTGGGACTTCCCGAAAAGGTAAAATGGGACAATCTTAGCAGGACGGAGGGAGTATTTTCTTTAATCTTCTTCCTTGAATATTAATTAATTCATATTCCTATTTCATATTAATATTTTGAGCATTACTTAAATGATCAACTAGTTTTGTTTCATATATTAATTAATACTAGAATCGGTCGATTAATACGCTTGTTATTAATTCGGTCCTTTCACGATAGTAAACTTGGGTTGTTAATGCATGCGTCTCTTGGTTAATAACCGAAGGGGAATTAATTATATTGATTAAACCGATAAACCGCTTGTGTTGAGGTTATCAATCTCAATCGTTTTCATCTTGATTTTATTGCTACTATCGAGAGAATATACGGCGCGTGTTCTATATTAATTCGGTAGTAAGTTTTATTAATGAACGCATCTCGTTATTAATAACTACCCTCGATGAACTGGATATACTCCTCGATTGAGTATTCGAGAGGAAGATAGTTAAACATATAACCGGGATCGACGAACATTTCATTAAGTGGATAAAAGAAAAACCAAGACTAATTACCTTTGATGTTTTATTTCACTCGATCATTTAAGTATTTTATTTGCTTTCTCAATTATCAAAATATCCAATTCCCCCTTCCGTTTACTTTTATCTATTACGCTTACACATACGCGAAAAGCTCATTTTCCTGTGGATACGAACTCTACTACGCTATACTACGGTATTAGCCCTTAGTAGTGAATTTAATTTGAGGCACACTACGACAAAGTGCTCGTCAGTGAGGTTGTATATGAATTAAAAATAGGTTTTCAGTCAAAAGTTAACTAAGAGATATAACAACATTAACCATAAAGTAGAAGTTTAACCTTCTTGACCTTCTCAGGACTCAGGTTGGCCGTAGAAATTATGATGTTGTGCAATCAACCAAGATATTCAAAGCATATCGGCTAAATTAACATCATTTTGCTTGCCATTAGTCTAGTTATCAGAAGCTCTTCATCACCACAAAAGAGCATCTCTCCAATGAAATGTCTTCATAAGTAACTACCTTCCCTCTCCTATGCCTTATGGCTCTGTATTAACAAGTGTATCACTCGGTCTTCTACGCACATGACCAAACCACCGTAGGCAAGACTCCCACATCTTGTCTTCAATATGTGCTACTCCCACCCTTTGTCTGATTGTCTCATTTCGCACATGGTCCTTCCTAGTATGCCCACACATCCAACGCAACATGTGCATCTCATTCACACTCATCTTTTGAATGCGACATTGTTTCACCGTCCAACACTCTACGTCATACAACAATGCATGCCTAATTGTTGTCCTATAAAATTTACCCTTCAGTCTAGTCGGCACTCGGCATACTTCTATCACATAAAAACCCTGACACACTCTTCCACTTCATCCACCATGTTCTGATTCTATGAGATACATCTCCATATAGCTCACCGTCCTTCTGAATTATGGAGCCCTAGTAACGGAACATATCACTGTCCGGTATCTCCTTACCATCTAGAGTAATTCCACTATTACCACTGTTTCTACCTCCACTAAACTTGCACTCCATGTGTTCTGTCTTGCTCCGAAATGTTTTTACTTTTATTTAGGGAAATTTCTTTAATTTTAATGGTAAAACAGAATGATCAATGGTCAACCAGTCTCACTTAGGTTTGAGTGAAGTAAAAGAAAACCAGTCACATTGTAAACCTTGCTTCATTTCTATTTAAATTGAATGCTACATACTACCTCCATTTACATTAGAAAACCACTTTTAGTATATTTAATTATTTATTAGTAAAAAATTAAAAATTGCATTCAGATTTTGAAAATTTACAATGAGACCAATTTAACCGGATTTTTTTTATAAAATAATTAAAAATTGCATTAGTACTTTAATGAAATTTCTTTCAAACTCCTACACCGTATATGCAGAAGTACTGTTCTGTACTAAAACATCTCAATACATAAGCTTGTAGAAGTTCTAGATTTTCTAGAGGTTTGAGCTGCCAATCACTGGACCATTTTTGTTTTGTTCTTGAATTGTTGGTTGGTTTCCCTTAAAATAGATGTAATACTGATGTGTTGGCATTCTGGCGCAACCCACCACCACCAGATTGGCATAAGCCTTATGTGTTTAGATTCAAGGTTTGAGTAGTTTCCAGTAATAAGGTGGGTATTAAGCAGATTGATTTGGGAGAGAGATGTCAGTCACAAGCACTAAGGGTCTGTTTGCAACAGCTTCTGCTTTAAAAAGAGTGCTTTTTTTAATGAAATGAGGAGAAGAGATTAACTAAAAGTTGATAGTGTTTGAGAAAAAAATGATTTTGAAAAGTAAAAGTTGATAGTGTTTGGTAAAATAAGTGCTTTTTGTGTAATAGAAAAAGTAAAAACACTTTTGACACGAAAGCCCGAGAAAAATAAAAGTTGTAGTGTTTGGTAAAAGAAGTGCTTTTTTAAAGCCAAAAGGTGAGAAATGTTTTTTTTTAAGTGGTTGCAAACCAGCCCTAAATCAAACTATATCATAAAAAAATGATTAGAAAATAACTAAAAAGCTATTAACAAGTTATTACTCCATATACTATAAAAAATCAACATACTTGGAAAGGGGAGCACCCAACTATATACTTCCTCCTCCGTTCTTTTCTAGTTGCAACGGTCAACATTTCACACTTGCCAACGCACACGTCTTTGACCATAATTATATCTTAATCTTTATTAGTAAAAAAATTAAAAAACAGATTTTGTAACTTTGTAATGAGATGAATTGAATAATATTTTAAAAAATAAAAATTTTCATAAAATAATAGCGTAAAATGTTGTCAAAGTAGAACATGTGAATAGTGTAAAATTCAACATGTTGCGATTAAAAAAATGGAGGACAATACATACTATTCACCGTAAAAAAATCTACAAAGGATGTTTTTACTTGGACTATAATTTACTGGTCTGATCTGGTTTGTTTAAGTCTGTTCTGGTCTGGTTCATTTAGTTCTGGTCTAGTCTGGTATGCGTCTGGTTTCTATGTATTTTATAACTACGAAAATCAAGTCTGTTTAAGTCTGGTCTTTTCTAGTTTAGGACTGAAAACATTCCGACTAAAAACATCCTTAAGTATGTAAACATAAATCAAAATTAAAGGAGACGTTATAAACATGGTACAATTCATTATCCTCTTTTGTTAAGACATTCCATCTTAAAAGGTCAACATGATAGGAGGAGTAGCCCAAGGCCTTATATAGTGTTTAATTGTTTTATACTAGTAGCTTTCGGTGTTCGACAAATGCTCCAACATCTTTGTTAACAAAAATATAGGAAGCAGTTTACATACTTAGCGAGTGTTTGCAACTGCTTCTGCTTAAAAAAAGCACTTTTGGAGATGTAAGGAAAAAGTGATTAGTAGGAAAAGTTGATAGTGTTTGAGAAATAAATGATTTTGAAAAGTAAAAGTTGATAGTGTTTGGTAAAATACGTGCTTTTTGTGTAATAGAAAGGCGAAAAGCACTTTTCACACGCAAGCCGAGAAAATGTAAAAATCGGTGGTGTTTGGTAGGTAAATAAGTGCTTTTTTAAGCCAAAAGCTGAGAAGTGCTTTTTTTTTTAAGTGATTGCAAACACTCCCTTATATATATACACCAAGTATATACAACTAATACAAGGATGGTCCACCTTAGACTCCACAAAAACGTGTAAGTGTAAAATGGTGAAAAAGAGAAAAACTTTTCAAAAATCTACCAAAACCCTCTTCTCATAAACGATTAAACTCATTAAAGATGTCCACTACATACCCATCCCCAGCCTTCACTCTTGGAAGGTAATTCCCTGCCATGCATTAATCCAACATATAGCGTGTAGCAGGTGTAAAAGATGTCCATCTTACCTACAGGTATTAATTAATCCCCACCAACACTACTCCGTATTAATTTGATTCCTTCAATAATCCCCCACCTTCCCTTTCATTAAGCGGCCTACGGCAACCCCTCCCATCATCCAGCGACCAGCAAGCTAAGCCCCACTCTTGAAGCCCATCTTGTTCACAGTATCGGGCGATTATGCATACTTCATGACCGAAAACTACAATCAAGTGCTAGCCACAACACACACGAACTAAAAGCATTTGAGGTAATAATACTTTATAATATTACCTTCGTTCTTAAATAAGTGCAACATTGCAAATTTTAGACTATTCGCATGTTCTATTTTGACTACATTTTATTTATTGATGTATTAATATATATTTTTGAAAAAAATATTACTAAATTTGTCTCATTGTAAATTTTCAAAATATGATTTTTTTTAATTTTTTTACCAATAGAGAGTTATATATATATTAATGATCAAATTTGTGTCTCAGCAAATGTGAATTGTTGACTGTTGCACTTATTTAAGAACCAACTTTATATATAGAGTTGGAACACATTTCCTATTAATGTCATATGCATTTTGCCCTAATGAAAACATTTGCACTTATATTGACATCTGTTATTTTCTTATGCACAAAACGTTATGGGGAAATTTAAATCAATTTAAAATTATACGTAGTGTGTACTCCATTATTTTATAGGGATAAACAACTTATTGAGGGATATAAAATTTGTAGATAATTTGTGGGGGAAAAACATGCCCTACATAATCTTACTACCTCCGTCCCAAAATCAACCTCTCAGTTTGATTTTACACAGATTAAGAAAATAAATTTAATTTTATTGTGGAGTGCACTGTTTTGCACTGTTTAAACACTGTTTGACACTGTTTGAACACTGTTTGACACTTTTTTTATGTAGATTATTTGCCTAATAAGAAAAATTTTGAAGTATGAAATTAATTTCAGGATTACCCAAAAAGGAAAGTCAGAAATTAATTTTGGAATATATTTTATATACTCTATACAAAAGGAGGTGGAATCCAAGCCAATTTTCCCGCCCAAACAACCATATCAACTATGGGTCCGGTCGGGTTACACAAAAGAGCTCACCTTTATTGCACTGTACTGGCAGATTAGACAAGATTGTTCCTTTTTCAATTAGGTTGCGTGTTACAATTGTGGAATCTTATTGTTGAATTGTGAACTACCAATTGTTTAAGAAGTTGACTTTATCGATTGACTCGAAAATTTGAAATACCCCTTCCGTCCCGAATGGCAAACTTTAGCTGACATACAAATTATTCAACGAAAATAAATGATGCTCGTTAAACTTTTATCCTTCATCTTAAAAACTACATGCTTTTAAGTTGATTGAGAAAATGTAAAAGTAAAATACATTTTTCACTTTACTCTTATTTATAAAACTAAAATAGAATGTGGAAAATCATTTTGATACAATCAAAATAGGAAATTTTACAAAATCCTACTTCCGGTTTTTTTTAATCTTCACAGTTTGACTTCACACAAAATAAGGAAAGAAAATTAACTTTACTGTAGAGTACTCTGTTGAGGCACTGTTTGGCACTGTAGAGACACTGTTTGGCACTGTTGAGAGACTGTTTTGGCACTGTTTGACACTGTTTTGATGCAGATTTCTTTGCCAAAAAGGGAAATAAGGAAGTGTGAAGTTTATTTTAGACCGTCCCAAAAAAAAAGTGTGAAGTTTATTAAAAATCGGAGAGAGTAAATGGAAGTGAGGGAGTAGTTAGTACGAAGCACGCAGTACTCGGTATTAATGTGTAGTGCGTTGTCCTTTCAAATTTATTTATGCGTACTTTAAGTTAAAATAAAACATGCTGTGAACCGTTGGGTTCATTACTCTCGAACCAGCGGAGCATCATAGAAGTTGTAGTATAAATATGTTACTCCACAATTTTTCAGTTTAATACCACACTCCATCCTTTCATCCTTCAATACCACAAGTTTTCGTTGAGTGAATTTTTTTTTACCTATTCGGTGGGATAAAGCAGCGTGTCTCCGCTTCGATTGGTCGCCGGTTAAAGTTTTCTGGGTGATGATGGAGAATCGAGTGGTGTGAAGTTTGATTAGGAAGACAGCTTTACCTTCTTCAAAGACACTTTTTTACAAATTTCCACAGCATCCTTCGATGCCTATTACTCTTTTTCATGGTAAACACCCAAATGTCACGGACCGTTGGTCGTGACCGTGTAAGGCTCAATGAATGGGACGGACCGACTGGCTAGTATGTCGGGTGAGGCATGTGGGAGGCAATAGCGTCAAGGAGGGTTCTGCCTTAGACGCTGAGGTCTGGCCGAGTTGGGCATGTGGGGCTTGACTATGAAGGAGACGGAGGCGTGTCTGAAGGCACAACTGGTCGGGAGCTATTGTCGTTCCCCTGATGAGCCCAAGGCAGGGCGAAACCAGTCTGGTCCCGTATGAGAGTAAGGCTGGTCCGCGGGGTGAGGGACCCCGGGACGCCGCACGGGCGCTGTGGGCTGCGCTAGACTCTATGCCCGTGACAAGTGGTATCAGAGCGGGTCATGCTTATATTGTCGCGTGTTATGGTGGGGTCCTCGTGAGGGATGAGGACTATGCGAGCATGGTGGCTTTAGGGCCGGTACGTGCTGATGACGGCTCCACTCCTGATGGTCCGCAGGGGCGGATGGGTTCCTGAGGGAATGGGAACTCGAGTGGCCACCAGCTCGGCCGGGCTGCTTGAGAGAGAAGCGGCCTGGTGATGAGGTGCGTTGACAATATTAAGCATGGCGATCCTTGGGCAGGGTCGTCTCCCCTAGCACGAGGACGTGCTAGATTTTGGGTGGGGGAGAATGTCACGGACCGTTGGTCGTGACCGTGTAAGGCTCAATGAATGGGACGGACCGACTGGCTAGCATGTCGGGTGAGGCATGTGGGAGGCAATAGCGTCAAGGAGGGTTCTGCCTTAGACGCTAAGGTCTGGCCGAGTTGGGCATGTGGGGCTTCACTATGAAGGAGACGGAGGCGTGTCTGAAGGCACAACTGGTCGGGAGCTATTGCCGTTCCCCTGATGAGCAGAAGGCAGGGCGAAACCAGTCTGGTCCCGTATGAGAGTAAGGCTGGTCCGCGGGGTGAGGGACCCCGGGACGCCGCACGGGCGCTGTGGGCTGCGCTAGACTCTATGCCCGTGACACAAAGCTAGCTTTGAAGAAAATCAAGAAAAATCCGGTCTTCACCTCAGCAGTCTCTTATAATCAACCGATTAATGTTCATTTCTGGTCAATTCATGCTCCGGATTTTGTGCAAGTTAGTTTTAACATAATTTATATTTAAATATTTAGCTTTGAATCGAGTTGAATAAAAATTTGGCTTGTTTCGTGTAGGGGTGAGCAGACCCGGATCAAAATCAAATGGGCTGTACTCAATCTGTAATTGTTAAAAGGGAAAAGGGCCAAAAATGACACCAAAGTTTTTAATGAATCTCAAATAAGACATTCAGGTTTTTGGAGGACCAAATAAACACAAAATCTAACTTTTACACTAATTTTAAACCACCCATTGACTTTCCCCTTCTAACGCCCGTTACTCTTTTATAAACTCCTTTTCCTGCGCTGCGATTAACCATACCACCCCCAATTTATACATTCAACAACCCTAATTGGCCGCTAGGATCTTGAAATCCCCTTCCATTCCTCTAGCCATCAGACTCCTCTCGACCTCTCCCCTAACCGCGCACCATTATCATCCCGACCTTTATGCACGGCGGCTGAGACCCGGACCCAGAAACTTGAGTGCATCGCCTACGAGCTTCTGGACCTCACCCGCAGTGTACTGCTCGGCCTAATCCAGCTCTGCTGAGCCTGCGGCGGCTGAAACCAAGGCTGCAGAGAGACCATGTTCAATCTAAATTAAAGTTGGAGATGTTCCGCGCACATAACGACTAAGATCAAGGTCATTAAGGAGATAAGAGCTTTTACAAGTTTGGGTTTAAAGGAAGCAAAGGAGCTGGTCGAGAAAGCTCCGGTTGTGGTGTAAAATGGGCTCAGTAAACAAGAAGGTACTACCATTATCTACAAGCTACTGCCGTACCGGAATAACTCACCAATTGTATTCTTTTTTCTCTTTATTGTAGAAAAACTTTTACAGCTGCCGGAAAAATGAAATTTTTAATGTTTGCTTAGATGGGATTATTGATATCCCATCCCACAATTTGATTGGTGTATTCACACACCATGAATTGCATTATCATTTAGCTGGTCTAAATTGTTGTTTGGTTCATATTTTTTTGGAGTTGGAAGTACTACTTCGATTTGCAGCGCCCTGGCTTGGCCTAGCCGGCCTGCACATGCCAAGTATATAAAAGTGGACATGATTGATGATGGATGGCCGGATAAATGAGCGACATGCATGGTGAATATACAAACCGGGCAGCTAATTAAGGAACTAAGTAACTAGCTAACTACTGATGGGTGATGGGTGATGACGACCCTGAGATCATCCTTCAAACAACCGAGGGGTTGTTTGGTTCATTTACTAGGCAACGGTGTTAGAGCAGACTGTTAGTGGGTGGTTAAAAATGAAGGTAAAAGTATAAAATTGGGTTTATTTGGTCCACTTAAAACCTAAGTGTCCTATCCGAGATTCATTAAAAACCTTAATGTTCTTTTTGGCCCTTATCCCTTGTTAAAATTATTGTTCTCATTGGAATGGTCCATCTTTCCCGTCATTCAATCTGTCTCCCAGATCTTAGTTTTCAGGTATTTCTTGATTAGATCTAATTCTTTCTAAGTTGAATGCTATTGCGGAGCATATTATAAAGTTGACTCTATATCTCCTGCCTTTTTTTTAATTTATTACATGATACTTTCACAATATTTTTTCACCATGTGTTTCGAGTAGAATCCAAAGAATGATTTTTTTCCTACAAAGACCCACGTATATCAATCAATCTGACATATGCCTAACTGAAAAATAAGGGTGTTTTTCTCCCATGTATGGTTTATGCTACCATACTCTTAAATCTCTTTTTGTGTGTATTTTATACTAGAATTTTTCATTATTAAAGCAATATACACTAATTGTTTGATTGCCTTTAACGTATAAAGACATGTACTACCTCCGTCCCAAAATTAACTTTCCGTTCGGTTTACGATGTTTTACTCACGATAAAACAACTCGATCCTTATTCACATTTGAATTATTTTTAGTAAATAAAATTTATATATTCAAAAACTACATTAAAACCGCTCCAAAGCTTGATCAAGAAAATTTAATCTTGATAACAATTTGATATAAAATGTAAAAGATTAGGAGTATATGATTGCTTATTAAATGGTGCGTATTTCAATATTAAGATACACCATACATTTATAAAGCTCTTGAACACGGCATAATTATATGATTATTACTTTCAAAATAATTTTTATGCCTTAATCTTGATCTTCGAACATGAATAAGTTATATGGAGTATATCATTTCCTGTTAAAAAATCATTTCCTATTAAAAACAGGGACTCATTGTGTGATAAAGAGTTTTCACACTAAAGCTTGGCAAATAACGTTTATGTCGTTTTCGAATGATACATTCTAGAGATAACGGTCAGATAGAACTTCGAACTTACAAAAAAATGTCAAATAAGGTCATATAATTAAAAAGTGACATTCTAGTTAAGTGAATAAAATGAAATTGTTTGACTAAGAAAAGTTAATTTTGCAAATCAATTTGGGATGAATGTAGTATTTTACATAATTAATAAATTTCAGATAAATTATAGTAGTACAAATATAAATAATTAAACCATACATCGGTCCGATTCCAGGCTTCCTATGAATTAGCGAAGACGGTGAAAGTGTGAAGACCGTAGTCAAAGTAAGGGTATAAATGTAAATTTAAATCATTGAATCATACTTCGGTCCGGTTCGGTCCGGTGCTGGTTCTCATTTTATGAGAACCAGTCATGGCATTGTTTAGAATTAGTACGGTTCGGTTCGGGACAAAAAAATTGAGATCCGTTTCAAACCCCATTTTTCGGTCCGGTACCATATCGGTTCGGTACCATGCCGGTTCGGTATTTTTGCCCGCCCCTAAAAATTAGTCCACACAAAGTATTGACTGTGTCAGTAGAAGAGATAGTAGCCTGTAATGTTTTTATAGTACTCCCCGAATTGAATTGCAAAATTTGACAGCCACACAAAGTATTAAGGAATAATAATAAATGATGCTTGTTTTTTATGCTTTTGTCTAACATCTTAAAAGTAGATATCTTTAAGTTGATAGGAAAAAAGTATGGGTAAAATTTTCACTTCATTCTTACTTACATACCACACATTTTTCTAAATAGCATGATGCAAGATCATTATAATTGAGGGCTAGGACATGCATGATCTAGACACGTTGCTTAACAAATTGAATGTCACTACCCAATGTGTCTGCCATCCGGGGATCGTGCGTCTCGTGTCACTACTACGGACACCTTCACCATCGTAAGTTTATACTCCGTATTAATTTAAACTAGTGTAACACCCGGGGCATGCCCCGGTAGTATTAATTCAGTATGAGTTCAAGTGAGAAATATCAATAAACATTGTGACTATTTATATAATATGATATCATCAAAAGTTTGTCTATAATCGATTTCTTTTATGAACTAACTATCACCATAGAAGACGGTGAGGAGCCACCATCTTTTGGAGTATGAATTTGTGGTTATATTGTTGTTTATGTGCTAATTGTTGTAATAGTTATGGAGTATTAATTATTTATGAGGCTCGTTATATCATGAGGAATTATTAGAAGAAGTGTTGAATTGGAATTAAGAGTGTGTGGATTTATATTACTTTGGATCATCGCATGTATTATAGGTGTTGTACGTATTAGATTGGTCTCGTTCATGTGAACTAAAGTTTCATTAATTAAAACTTTTGATCGTGCATTAGAGCCAATAGTCACTTCAGTTATAACATCATAAATTTCAGCAAAATCAGCCGATTTCTGTTTTACCAAATGAGCTCTGAATTGATATGGTATTTATTTTGGGAATTCCAATCCATTAACATGATTGATATTAAGAAGTTGTTATATCCACTTGATATAAATATTTATGATCTCAAAGTTTTTAGATCTGGTCTTGTATGATCTGAATTTTTTCTGATGTGGTCTAATTAGATATAATCATGTATGAATTTTTCTGCTTAAGTAAATGTTTACGTAGTAGTGATAATAGATTTTTTTACTAACTAATACGGAGTAAGAAATTGACATGTTATTGATTTATAATCAGTTTTAATTTATAAAAGTAATAATTTTTATTTTATAGGCAATATTGATGTCGTATGAAAGATAAAAAATGTTACGAATTAATTTTGATACTCCCTCCGTCCCGAAAAGTGTCGCCAACTTTGACTTTCGCGCGGATTAATAAAGTAAAAACTGTGTGGTTGAAATTTGTGCAGAGGAGAGAGAATTAACTTTGGACACATATTCCTTACTTTAAATGGAAATGACAATTTTTTTGGGTCATCCAAAAAATGAAATTTGGCAAACCTTTTCGAGTCGGAGGGAATATATTTTTGGTATAAATTGAAGTATATATAGTGCTTTAAAAAAATAATTTTTTATCCTTCACATTCTCCAAATGAGTTGGCGTGATTAAAACGAATAGAAGTGATGCCCGAATAAAAGGCAATGATGCACCGAGTGAACTTAGATTAATTAGATGTTTTAGTACGAATCAAGAGACTGACACATCATTGATTGTTAACTCAATTTCATTATATAAAAAATGGTTTTTATTTTTATATACGTAATATTTGTGTCATATGAAAGATCATAAAAAATTATGAGTTTTGGTGATAAAAAGTTCTAAAAACTGGGTTACAAAAAAAAAATTATAACACTATAAAGATGAGTTTTTTATCTCTCATACCATTTCCCCAAATGAACATTGATGCATGGAGTAAATAGCAACGATGAACCGAGTCACATAAATGAAATATGGAGTAAATGTTTTAGTAGTAGTGATAATAGAATTTTTAACAATCAATACAATTATAATCTATATACAAAAATCACTTACATTTCTCTCTTCTCTGGAACCCTAGTGACCGTCTCACCTCTTTGTAGGGGTTGAGATTTTTCGTCGCACCTATCAATATGGCGTTAGAGCGACATATTATACTATTTTAAGTGTCCTAACGCTTGGGATTTTAAGTGTCCTAACGTTTGGGATTACAACTACGTCGGAGGAGACTACGTTAGCGGATGAATGATGTGCGGCTGGGAGGTTCTATCAAGGCGAGATCGTAAAGCCTCGATCGGAATTCCGATGGTGGTTGAGTCGGTATTCACTCATATTGTAAGAGTTCGTCCTCCTCCGGAACCACCTCGATCAATACCAGGAAGATCTTTGTGGAAAGATTTTATTGCAGTTTTATTTTCCCTTTAGTAGCACTTGTTTCTGTTTTAGTCTGAAAAGATTTGGTTTGAGTGTTTGGATTTTTGGAGTTCTTTTGACATACACGTTTTTTGTTCCGATCGTTTTAGGCCTAAATTTGCTCAATTCAGGTTTAGCGAATCATGTTGCTTTGTATGAGGTGACTGACTCTAAGTCTACTTCTAGGTTCACGCTTCGATCTGTAAATTCTGTCTGAAGATTGTCTTGTATGTGTTCTCGATTTTAATATAATGACCGCTCTTTTATGATAAAAAAAACATCAATAGACTTTTTAACTCAGTTTACTATATTATTCAATAGATAATACGGAGTATTTTTTAAAATTTTATATATGCAATATTGGGTTAATATGAAAGATAATAAAAAATTGTGAATTTTGATATATGTTTTATAAAATTTTAACTATAAATACAAAAGTTATATCACTAACTTAAAAAGAAAGATTTCTTCTCTTTTCCTTGAAGGGAAAAATAATTATAATACCCCAAATTTTGAAGGGGTGTGAGATAAATACCTCAAACTTGATTATGTAATTTAAATACCTCAAACTTTATACAAAATGTTATTTTAGCATCATAGTCAAGTATTTTTTTCTTTCAAAAATGTAAATTTATGGTGTTAATTGTGTGATTTAAAAATATTTTAGCATTCATAAAGGCACAATTAACATTCTAAACTTCCACTGTGGAATAAATAATATTACCCCAAATCTATATAATTTCATCGTTTTTAATTTTCTATTTTAAATTATGCAATTAAAATCATAAATTTACTTTTTTGAAATAAATAATACATGACTATGATGCTAAACTAACTTTTAATATAAAGTTTGGAGTATTTAAATTACGTATGTAAGTTTGGGGTGTTTAGCTCACACCTCTTCAAAGTTTAGGGCATTTTAATTATTTTACCTTTTTGAATTGCTCCAAATGAGCAGTCCACGATTATAGGGAGTAAATAGTTGTGATGAACTGTAAATTAGTTAATTGTTTTAGTAATAATGATAATATATTTTTTTATCTCAACTTTAATTGAGATAATTACATAAAACAATAGATAATATATTTTTTTAGTTATTATGTATACAATATTGGTGTTATATGAAAAATTATAAATTGTTATTTTTATATATTATTTATAAAAAATTGAAGTATAAATACAAAAGTTACATTACTTTAATAAGAAATTAAAGTTATACATTAGATAGATTTAATTACGATGTAAATTTTTGGAAAACAATTCTATATTAGAGTCTTGTTTTTATGGCAAAACAATTATGTAGCATTAGATTTAATCTCCTAGATCTTACTCCTGTTATTAAAATTTAATTGAAATTAGAGTCCTAGTGAGTAGTGGAGTGTCTTTTGCACACGGTTTAAAGGATTGAATTTAATCTAGGATAAGATAAAGAACTTATTTAAAGTATACTCGCACTGAAAAATTTAAAAATATTTAATTTATTAATATGCAATTAATAAGTTGATAAGTTGATGACAGGCTTTTGCTGAAGAATTCAGTTTCAATACTCTCGGTGGAATTGCTTTTAAATGAAATTGAAATATTTAATTTTTCATTAATAAGTTGATAAGTTTGTTCAGAAATTAATAA
This sequence comes from Cuscuta epithymum, assembly GCA_945859915.1. Taxonomy (NCBI): domain Eukaryota; kingdom Viridiplantae; phylum Streptophyta; class Magnoliopsida; order Solanales; family Convolvulaceae; genus Cuscuta; species Cuscuta epithymum. Next base: position 2,174,257 of record CAMAPF010000108.1, on the reverse strand, counting down.
GTTGATAAGTTGATGATAGGCTTTTGCTGAACAGACTGGCGCAATCATAGCTAGTACGAAGAATTCAGTTTCAACACTTTCGGTGGAATTGTTTTTAAATGAAATTGAATTATTTAATTTTCCTCTAGCCAATGAGAGGTTGACAAATCAGCAATTAAAAACTCAGCTTTACTATTATAACTATAGATTTAAACTATATTTTAATATTGACGTACTACGTATAATACATTAATACGTATGTAATTTTTGTGTGATTTAGCAACCAACTTAAAAGGCAATACTTAATTTTTTTGGGCAAACTCAACACATACTCCGTATGTAATTTAGGAAAAACGATGGGAGGATGTCTCGTGAAAATTGAAATAATTTTCCTAATTTTAACAAACTTCCAGGCTCCAGCTATGTAAACATGCGTACAAGTGTTGTGTTGTCTACTGCCACATAAATGCCCTGCTAGTAATTAATGTTCAAAATTTCTTTTTAGCTAATTAGAGCACCTTCAACGCTACAATGTGCACGTTATAAGTGGCATGTGAGATGGCTATATATATATTATTAAATAAATCATCTTTCTCTTTATTTAAATGATAAACAATTTTGGTAAATTTTTCTTTACAATGTCAAAGAAGCCGTCTAGACATAGACATAGACATAGAAAAACAAATCAAAATTGTATACTCACTCTGTATTCTAAAGTTTGCTACGCTTTCCTTTTTGGGATGTATTTAAAAATTTACTACACTTTTCCTTTTTGATAAATTTTTCCTTTAAAAATACTCAACTTTCCTTGTTTGGTCAATAGCATGCAGTGCCTTTTAATTTGAATAGACAAAACACAATACCCAATAAATTTGTACTTGAGAATCTGTATAAAGTAGATTTGCCTTGTTAAACACACCTTATTTAATTGAGACAGCTCGTATGATGTAATATGTATCATACACTGGACAATAGTGTTTATCAACAATTAAAAATAAATGATTTACAGGACAATAATGGAAATTAATATTCCAAACTTTTAACAGTCTTCTTACAATAGTCCATCTTTTCGTTATTCAAGACTAATCCAACTTTTGCACCTTATCTTCATTCACTGATCCCTGAACGGTAAATGACCTGCTATTTCAAGTTATTTTTTTTTCTTTGCAAAATATTATCCTTGTGAAAGATGAGATTTATGGTATTATGGTTTGCAAAGATAAAAATAGCAGCTCGTCAACCGATCAGGGACCAATGAATGAAGATGAGGTATAAAGGTTGGATTATTCATGAATAACGAAAAGTTGAACTATTGTAAGAAGACCGCTAAAAAGTTGGATTATTAGTTTTCATTTACCCTTTATTATTTGATAAAAGAATTGAAAAGCTGGACAGCTACTTAAGTTACCCCAGAAGTGTGGATCCGGAGCTTCTACCTTACTTTAAAGTAAAGTAGGGTGCCTTGCTTCTTCCGGATCGTCCGATCAACAATTCAACGGTCGGAGATCTTGGGCTCCACTTTTTAGCTAATCTCGAGGCCAGCTTTGCTACTGCCCGACCGTCCGATGCGCAAGGCACCGTCCTAGTCGGGCAGAGGATCCCAATCCCAGAAGTGTACTTGATCTGCAATTCATTAAATGCATTTGTACCTTCAAGAGTTCAAGATCAATTGTGACATCTTCTCAGCCTTATTTAACTTTGCATTTAATTCTTGGAAAAGTTTTGAGACAAATATTAAATGCTTTGCTTGACATTGGCTGTCTGCCCGTTTTTTGACCCGGTTTACCCAATGGATTAGGCGGGAAGATGGCATGCTGTTCCACGGCGCTTTGTATATAGAGGAAGAGGGATACTGTGAAGTTATAGGTACTTTGTCTTGGATTACGAGCTTTATACTACTACTGTATTTAATACTCCCTCGGTTCTTTAATAAAAGTCCTTCTTTCCTTTTTGGGACGTTTTTTTTATCTGTCCTCCTTTCCATTTAAGAAAAGTTTTTACTTTAAATATACCTTTATACCCCCACTTTTGGGACTAAGGCTTGGATGTTGTTGTTGTTGTTGTATACCCCCACTTTTATTACCATTACCCTTTTCTCTTTCCTACTTTTTCATTTACCCACTACTCACTACACGTTTTACACTACCCCTACTATTTTCCTCTTAAAACCCGTGCCAAAGCCTAAGAGGATTTATATTAAAGAACGAAGGAAGTACTCCGTACTTAATAGTGGTGGTTACCAATGTGTTTACTGAGTTGTCATTTCATCTCTGCCGCCACTGGGTTTAGATATTTCTGCATGCTATTATCCGATGGTTATTTTAGTGTGCCAGATCACAATTTTACACTACCCCTACTATTTTCCTCTTAAAACCCGTGCCAAAGCCTAAGAGGATTTATATTAAAGAACGAAGGAAGTACTCCGTACTTAATAGTGGTGGTTACCAATTTTTTTTACTGAGTTATCATTTCATCTCTGCCGCCACTGGGTTTAGATATTTCTGCATGCTATTATCCGATGGTTATTTTAGTGTGCCAGATCACAATGCAAATTAATTCGAGTATAAAAACATGCTCATTTATCAATCAGATGGGCATAGATGGTTCAGCACATCCAATGGGAGAGAGACTAGAGTTCATCTTTTACGACCAAGAGGTATACTTCCTTCTTTTTTATTTTAGTTGCAACGGTCAACATTTAACACTTGTCAACGCACGTCTTTGACCGTAGTTATATCTTAATCTCTATTAGTAAAAAATAATTAAAAATCCGATTTTGAAAATTTGTAATGAGATGAATTGAAAAATATCATGTTAAAAAAATAAATTTCGCAAAATAATATCGTAAAATGTAGTCAAAGTAGAACACGTGAATAGTGTAAAATTCAACATGTTGCGATAAAAAAATGGAGGATAGTATTATATATTTTAATATGCAGGAGCTTTTTCCTTGATATACACTACTAATAGTATACCGTATACATGATCAACAAAACTTGAAAAAAGAATTTAATTGCTCTCATTTTCATGTTGAGTCGTATTTCTCAAAGGTCATTAATTCAGTTGCTCCATCAAAGGTCATCAATTCAGTTGCTCCATCAAAGAAAACGATTTCTTTTAAGAAAAGGTACATTCCTTCACAAGCAATTCATCTAACTATTTTGGGATGATATTTCAGGAAGGAGCCTATTGATTGCTTTATGGAAGTATGCTTTCTAAGATGGAAAACGGTGTTGTATAATTTTTTGTGAGAACATGATTAATCAATTTAAAAATGAAACCTATATCATTCGGACTTCCTTCAAATCATGAGTGTAAAACTTTTTCGGAAAATAATGCAAATAGAGTTTCATGGATTCTTACTCTTAGTACGTAGTAGTTTATATCTACTTTTAGGATACACAAAAACTAACGTATCACAACCTAGGATGATTTTCAAACATTTAACTTTCAGAATTTATAGTAGAAACAATCGGTATTTAATGGTATTTCAATGAGAATGGTAAGACTTTAAAACTTAGGGGACGTGGAGTGCCATATCACAAACACAACATTCATCACATTTTTTAAAGGTGACAACTCCGTTATCTATTTAAAAAATTAGATACCGTACCTATCATTCACTTGATAAGACCACATCATTATATCATTTTTATTTAGATTTAAATAATACAACTGAAACATCCTTATTGTTCTATATAGACAAAGGTATGATTATGATATCTTATGGGTACACCATAGAATCTAATTTTTTTAAATACATCACACCATAAATTTATTGATTTGAAATGTATTAATTTTGCAACTTGAGCCACTTAGACCATTTGTAGTGGTTACAGATTAGGAGTCAAAAAATTAAATATGGAATTTTTAGACTCTTAATTGAGTGTAGTGGGAGATTAAAAGAGGGAGTAAAAGTGGGAAGAAGAGTGGAAGAGTCTAAAAATAGAGGGTGTAGTTGACAGGAGAAAAGAAAAGGAAAAAGAAAAAAAGAAAAAGAAAAGCGGCCGCTGCGCGTTGGTGTTGGTTCTGCTGACGTCATGATGATGTCACGCTTATGTCATTAAAATCCCATTTAATTTTAAACTCTTATAACTTTTTTATTTTTTCTCCAAATTCTTTGAAAAATATATCAAAATTCATGATTTTTTATGATCTTTCATATGACACTAATATGAAATATATAAAATGAAAAATAAATAAATAAATTTTAACTGTTGAAGTTTTGTTGAACCCAAAAAACACGAAACACAAATTTTTAATTCATTAAGCCTTCACAAATAATAAGTGAATATTACATAATCGAATTTTATTTTAACTAAGTTCTTTTTTGTTAACCAAAAACCGTTTAAAAAAGTTAGTGAAATTTATTTTTTTACATCGGAATGCGTATCTTTTACTTCATAATTATCTAGGTAAAAAAAATTAAAAGGAAAATATTTTTTATAATAATGTAATTAAGGTTTTACTAAATTGATAGGTAAAAAATATGCAGTGTATTTTATTGACGGTGCACGAATGCGAGAAAAAACAGTATTGACGGAGTCTAAACACCGTTTTCATATGGACGGAGTCCAAATTTAACAATTTAGACTCTCCACCTCTACAAATGGTCTTACACACCATACATAGACTGATTCAAGCTGTGCATTAGAGGCCTAGATTTTAGATTTTACTCGCATGATTTTCATTATATGATGTTAAAACTTGAATTCTATTGTGAATTACTAACCAACTTTAAAGGAGTAAACCTTGATAGACCTTTATATGTGTGTTTATGTTTTAGCAATTTGCCCATATGATCTTTAGCAGTTATTTTTTTATCGGGGCAGTTTGTTGGTTAATTAAAATCGTGTGGGGAACTATTCGATGGGTATATATTTTCCTCAAAATAGGGCAATGCTTTTGCTTTAAGACCAAGTGGAGTGTGCTCTTTTGAACCTAGACCTAAGGCTCACACATTATTTCATTAGTGGTATTGGATGATGAGGTACTTGTGTCTATGTTCAGAAACCGGTTTCTGTGGCACTAAAGTTAGGTGGGTCTTAACTTGATACTCCTTCCGTCCCAGAATTAACTTCGGTTTTGACTGGGCACGGAGATTAAGAAAGTGAGAAATGTGTGGTGGAGAGTTGTGCAGAGGAGAGAGAAATGTGTAAGAATGGTTGTGAACCACAAATCCTTTGCTAAAAAAGGAAAGAGGAGATAAATTTGGGACGGACCAAAAAGAAAAGAATGAAGATAATTATGGGACGGAGGGAGTATTAAGTTTTAAGTATTTACTAAGGTTAGGTAGGTTTTAAGTTCATTTATCATTCTATACGAAGCGTCCTTTCCAAGTTTAGTGTAAACATATGTAAAGTGCACGTATTCCAAATAGTTTTCATATTCCCTTCACCCCTTCTGCCCTTCACCCCTTCTGCCCTTCACCCATGCAATTTCCTAACTTCCTCCACTAATTTTTGTCATTCTCCATTGGTCTGATGCCTCAGTCGCCTCGCTCATGAAAATCAAGCATGAATAACTATGAGTTCAATTATGAAATAACTAAACTCATTTCTTGAACCCTTCTCTTAAATCAATCTTTCAATGAGTGAAGCATCAGATGTGTAAGGTCAGTTGAGTGAACCCTTCTTTTCATAAAGTGGCTGTGATACAGACAATTTTTTTTGTCTGTGTGGAAATTGATTTTCTTCATAAATTGCCACTCAATTTGACTGTGTAGCCGGTCAAATTGTCTGTGTACAGACAATTATGTGAGTGCATCTTGTAAAGTACCAATAGCTTGTGTATGTCTTCTCTATGTCTCTTTTGTTATAAAGTATCTGCGATACAAACAATTTTTTTACTTTTGTCTGTGTGAAAATCGATTTTCTTCATAAATCGCCACTCAATTTGTCTGTGTAGCCGGTCAAATTGTCTGTGTACAGACAATTATGTGAATGCATCTTGTAAAGTACCAGTAGCTTGTGTATGTTTTCTCTATGACTTCTTTATTAGTGGGATTTGAATATTACGTAGTACTTGTTTATTGTCAAGTTAATGTATTATTTAAATTAAATATATTTTAACTAACATGAGCTTTAACCATGTGACTACTTCAGGGACATCTTTTACCTCTTCGTGACCAATACTAGTATCTTGGAAGCCTGTGATTGAAAACTATGTCTCTTTTTCAATCGGGAGCAAGACAGGTGATATTTCAAATCGTGGCATAAAATGGATTCAGAAGGTCAAGAATAAGTAATTCTCTGAAAAAAGGTAAAGAAGTATTCAAATTTTATAAAATTGTAAATTTTACAAATTATAAAATTAAAATATGACTTAATTACCCTATTTGATTTTTTATAACATCATTAACATCCATAAAAGTCATAGAATATGGATCATAGAAAAAGAGTAGGCTGGGGATACAAAGAAAAGCAAGGGTCTCAAGATAAATGGATGATTAGATAATGTTTGAGAGAAGTCAAACGTTTGTTTCATAGCAATTGACTTCGAAGCCTCCACTTTTATCAGCACCGTCTTTCCGAAAGCTTCTGTTAGACAATAGTGCATCTGAACTCCATCTGTGCTTCCCATATAGCTAGATTTCTTGATTCCTACCGGTTTATCCAAGCCCTCTGGTAGCAGTGGTCGCGGTGTAGAACTGGAAATAAGAGTAGTAGACATTTTCTTTCGGTGGGAAGAAAGATAGAGAGCACTGATTTGTTACGAGATGTGCGTCTCACACACGCCTAAGAAAATATGGAGCCTTCATAAAAGCATTTATGAGTAGTTGAACAGTAACCCGTGTTACTGATCTCTCACACGCCCCAATAAAATAAGTAACAGTGAGAGTACTAAATAGGGAGCAGAGTGTTTGCTACACAGCCTTGGCAGTTTCTAAGACATAGGGTTAATGCTAAACAAAAAAACATATCGGAAGATTGGTTTGATTTCGATAACAAGACAAACAGCCTTTTTCTGCTTCAGATATAAGGATGTTTCCTGATCATGAAGCACCAAATAATTACCAGGGAACTGCATGAAAGTAACACATGCAGGGAAGGACTATAAAATCAAGATCAGACCTGAGAATTAAGGTCACGCAGCTGCCGCACTGCTCGAGGAGATCCATCCATGAAATACAATCCACCTGAGAGACCAACGCGCAAGTCCACCCAATTGAGTTCAATCTCCGTTAAATTCAGAACCTACATTTCTTCTCATGGTTAGTGCGCTGAGAATCTTATCAAACCATTTGTAGTACACAACTGCCCTAAAAGGTTACAATACAAAGTATCAGAGCTTTAAGGAGGAGTAATGGAGGACTAGTTCATACACTGACTATCTTGCTTGAATTATTGCCAGCTAAAATCACCACAGATGTGGTGGGGAAGGGCTTACGGTACAAGCACTAAAATGGTATCTCTAGTGGTTTTCAGCAGCTTCAAAGTTCAAAGGAACATTGAAAAAATACTATCATAAAGAGAGGGGCATAAAAACAATAAGGACTCTCTATGTATCAAGATCAACAAACATGTGTGCGCACTTAGGAAAGAAAATTTGCTAATTCTTCAACCTTCCTTTACTTTGTTGGCATTTGAATGGACCCTAATCCCAGGCCCATTAAAAAAACAAAAACGGATGAATGAATGGATGGATGGATGGATGGATGGATGGATGGATGGATGGATAAATAAATAAATAAATAAATAAATAAATAAATAAATAAATAAATAAATAAATAAATAAATAAATAAATAAATAAATAAATAAATAAATAAATAAATAAATAAATAAATAAATAAATAAATAAATAAATAAATAAATAAATAAATAAATAAATAAATAAATAAATAAATAAATAAATAAATAAATAAATAAATAAATAAATAAATAAATAAATAAATAAGGATCAAGAAATCTAGCTATATGAGAAGCACTATTGTCTAACAGAAGCTTTCAGAAAGACGGTGCTGATAAAAGTGGAGGCTTCGAAGTTAGTTGTTATGAAACAATTGTTTGACTTTGCTCAAACATTATCTAATCTTTCATTTATCTTGAGACCCTTGCTTTTCTTTGTATCCCCATCCTACTCTTACTTTTTCTATAATCCATATTCTACGACTTTTATGAATGTTAATAATGTTATAAAAAATCAAATAAGGTAATTAAGTCATATTTTAATTTTATGATTTGTAAAATTTACAATTTTACAAAATTTGAATACCTTTTTTCAGGGAATTACTAGAAGCCTTAAATCGTTTACATAAACGTGTTAATGGTGGTCATGGAGAATCTAAGTGATCCTAATAGTATTGTTGTATGGGGAAGACATATAAAACTCACCGGAATAGAGAAAGATTTTCAAGACCTTGGGCATCTGCTCTATGACAACAATCAAACATACCACTCCGGACTAACGAGCATCGTCACTCTTTTTCTTAGTGAAAGTTCTGGGTAAGTCTTATTTAAGTGTAATTATGTTGTACAAGTGTATAACTTAACATAAATTTTCAACTACCACTTAATTGTATATCGGAATAAATATTACAAGTACTACGTACATGGTAACACTTGTGGAAAAAGTGTTGTAAATTTGTACATGGTAATTTTTACATGGTATTTTTTGGGTAACACTTGTGAAGTTTTGTAAATTTAGTGCTTGTAAAGTTTATGCCGTTGGGGGTCTTGAGTCAAATCAGCTTACAAACTTTCCTTTTACAACATTACCCCACAGGCCACAAACTTGCATAACCTACCCACATTTGTGTAAAATTGCCCTTAATTTTTTCATAAAAATAGCTCCGCACGTGATGGGTTTTGATTATGTACAAATTGTCCTCTATACAAACCGATCCTTTTTTTTTTGAGTATTTACAAACTGATCCTCTTAAATTTATTTTGTTATTTTCTTAAGCAATCATGATTTTGCTGACTGTTATTCCGCATTGCTGACCTTGAAATGATAAAATGACTTATAATTCATCATTACTGATCACAGAGCCTTACCAATAAACCAAGGTTACAAATACTCCTTATATTTGATGTATTACTCTCTAGTATCTTCAACTCCATTATTTGATTTGTTTATCATCATCTATACTAAATAGGAGTAGTAAATAGTCTAATTAAAACTGTCATTTTGTTATCTCGCCCATGTTAGCACAATAGATCTTTTATTATAAAAAAAGCTACGAGTACGATAGACCTTAGAAAAAACTAGGGGTGAGATCTGTCCGGTGTGGGTCGGGTTTTTGCTAAACCCGGAAATTACCTGGAAGGTCTTGGGTTATGAAAATTAGGGACCGGAACAAAGCCCGTCATATTCGGTCCGAGTCGGGTTTTTGGTAGCCCGGGTTCGGTCCGGGTTTGGATTGGGCCGGTTAAAGCCCGAACGTGAACTATCTCATTGTTCTTTTATATCTTAACACATATTTTCAAATAAAATTAATGAAAAATACAAACCACAAATAGTAACACAAATATTAATCTTCAAAATCACCAACATTCAAATCCAAAGAAGATAATTATCTTAATATTTTATTTAAGATGCATATAAATAAATAATATAGGTTTCTTAACAATATTTTGAAATAAAATTTATAGATAAAAATGTGAATAGAGTTCCTATAAATCTATTTTTCATGGTCATTATGCTAAACAAATTGAACTTATTTTTAGTCAGTAAAGTTACTAAATGATTTTTTTATCCACCGTGATTATAATCATATATTAGGAAATATTTATAAATTTATACTCATATATTATATTAATTTTATATTAAAGCTAATTGTTTTGGGTTTTTCCGGTCCGGGCCGGGTTATAGATTTTAAGGCCCGTTAATGAGCCCGAAATTTCGGGTTCGGTCCGGGTATTTTTAATTCGGGCCGGTTAAAAAGAAAAAACCCGGACCGGGGTCATAATTCGGGTCGGTCTAGGGTCGGTTTCCGGGTTTCGGTTTGGGTTTTCCCACCCCTAGAAAAAACATCATATTTTGAAAAGGCAAATTGTATCAAAATATCACGTGTTCTCTTCTAACCAAGATAGAACTCATATTTTAGCATAATATATATGCTACTCCTTCCGTCTCATTTTACCTGTCTTACTTTCTTTTTTGAGTTGTCCCAAAATAAGTGTCACAAAAAAAATTGGAGTTTTTTTTATAAGGTGTAGTTTTGGAACTTATTTCTCAAACTAGGGTAGTTTCAAACTTATTTCCCAAATCAGGGCAATTTTTGTCATGTCATTTAATTATGATTACGGTTGCCATGTCAGCCTGTCCACTTCATTCAACCATTTCCGATTAGGTGACAACTCTGGTACCCATTTATAAAATGGGGTACCGTACCTAGGGGTGGACACGGGGCGGGTGGTCCAACCCGGAACCGGCCCGAACCGGCATTGTTCCGGCCCGGCCCGGCCCTGCCCGGTGGCCCGGTCCGTGATCGGTCCGGGTAGGCTTGACCCGCTGGGGTTCCGGTCCGGGCTCGGGCTCCCTAAATCACGAACCGGCTTGGCTGGTTCGGGCCCGGTTCCGATTCGTTTTAATTTTAATTTTTTTTCATTTTTTTTTGTTTTCGGGTTGGGCTGGGTATTTTGGGCCATTTGGGGTGGTTTGGGGGTGAGGGGGTTGGGGGTTAACTATGAAAAGGGGGAAAAAAATAACTAAGGCCTAGCCCGGGCCGGACCCGGGGAGTACCCGGGCCGGTTCCGGGGCCCCCATTCTTGAACCGCCGGCCCGGGCCCGAACCGGCCCGAGTCCACCCCTAACCGTACCTACCATGCATTTGATTGGTCCAAGTCATGATATCCTTTTTTATTTAGATTTAAATAATTCAACTGCAACACTCTTATTGGTCCATGTGGACAAATATATGGTACCTTAAGGGTACCATAGGGCAAATTCTACCGTGCAACCGGCATATCTTGCGCATGGTATGCCGGTATTAATACAGTGCCGTTTTTTATACTTCCCCTGCCTCGTTTTTTTCTTCTTTCTCATTGATTACTTTTAATTTTCTTTATCAAAAGCCTTCATGCTCTCTATTTTCTTATCTACACTCACACACTCCAATCATCGTTCCACCATCATTTTTTCCATTCTATGTTTATTTTAATTTTTTTATTATCAAAAGCAATCATGGTAATAAACAATTTTTTTTAATTTAGGAACAATGATGTATGTATTACAATTTTGAGATTAAATTTTCATTCTTTCAAAAGAAATTAATTATGTTTTTTTTTTCTGTCTTAGTCCTTATTCATACACTTTTTTCTTTTCTTATTTGCTTCAACTTAACTTACAATAAAAAATTAATTTTTTTCTTCAAAATAAATAGTTTTATATTTTATACATTTGTGTGATTTATATTTCAACATGTGTGAGTTGTGTTTATAGACAATTTCTGGAATTACATTTGATAATATATAAAGGTACACCTTCTTATGCGCGAGTTACATCTGTTTATACGTGAGTTACATTTTAATGTACTCGAGTTACATCATGAAATAAACCTTGCTAATGATCAAAAAATGATTTTTTAACTATATCATTTTTATGATAAAAAAACAATATCATTTTTGTAACCCTAATATTAAAAAACATATTCACTATTTACAAAAAGTAATTGGGCAAATTAAATAGGATCAATTTGTAATTGTTTACATTGAAATCAATGTTGATAATATACATAAGTTTTCTTTTCTTTTCTTATATGTATTTATGTATATATAAGATGTTTACATTTCAACTTTTCTAGAATTACATTCTAATGTACACAAGTTGCATCTTAATGTACGCGAGTTACACCACTAAATAAACCATGCTAATGATAAAAAAATATTTTTAACTAAATCAATTTTTATAGCCTTAATGTTAAAAATTCAAAACATATTCACTATTTATAAAAAGTAATTGGGAAATTAGGATCAATTTTTCATTGTTTACATTGAAAAATTCCGTTTTTGACAACTTACATATCAACTTGACTTAAGTTACATTTCCTATCAACGTGAGTTACATTTTTGTGAACGGGAGTTACATCGTCCTGCTACTAAAACACAAAAAAAAGTTACTGTTCATCCGTGTTTTACCCCTGGGAGCATGATGCTCATTGTGCGCAGGTACCACGATATACGAATTGGTACCGTAGAATCTACCTTCCGATTATCACTGCGGTTGCTATTCAGGCATTTCCGTGTCATCCATACAAAAACAAAAAGTTATGTACACCCAGGATTCGAACCTGGGCTGAAGAAGTATGGACGTGCTTCACATAGGGGTTCAACCACAAGGCTACACCTTTCACTTCCCTAAAATCACTTTTTCTAATATTTAAATACAATGTTTGTATAATAAAAAACATAATTTTTTTAACGCTAATAACAAGCATAATTAAAAACTTAATTTGCACTAGAATTAGATAAATTCTAATTAAAAACTTTATTAGAGAAATTAAATTAAAAATTAAATAAAAATTCAAATATAAAACTTAATTTGTGATATTTAATTAAAAAATTTAAACGTAATTGAACTTATATAAAAACATAATTTGAAATATGTAATTAAAAAAATTGAATTAACACGAAAATACTAAATTAAATAATTAAATTTAATTCTAGTGCCTAGTAAATTTAATTCTAGTAAATTTAAACGGAATTAACACTAATATATAATTTTTTATATATTTTTAATGTAAACTATCATATACTTTGGTGGTAATAATTTTTTTCTAAATAAAATCCTTTCTACGGAGTAGTAAATTTTAAAAATTAATTAAAATAATAAATTTGAGATAATTAAAAAATAAAGACCTAATTAAACTTTATAATAACAAAATGTCATGAGAGAGGGAGTATATTATATTTTACAATAAAAGTATATAATTTTTTTAAATTAGGATGGTCTAGGGACTAGAATTAAATTTAATGTTAATTAATTAAATTGAGTTTTTTCCCGTATTAATGTTAATTAATTAAATAATTACAAAAATAGGGGTGCGTTAAAAGTATTTATCAATATACTGTTGGGTTAACCATGGTCGGGGTAAGTCGCCCAACGGTTGGGCGACTTATAAGTCGCCATCCGGTTTGGCGACTTATAAGTCGTCCAACCGTTGGACGACTTACCTATTGAATAGGCAGTCGGGCTGGGTCTGCGAGATGGAACATGTTTTATTCCCCCAAACCCCCAAACCCACTGCAGTGATGAACGAAAGGCGGACGACCGAACCCATCTCCGGCGAAGCTCCATCTCCAACTCCGGCGAAGCTCCATCTCTGGCGAAGTCATCTACCCAAGGTCTCTCCACCTCCATCTTCTTCAACACTCTTTCTTCTAGCGAAATCAAACTCCATTTTATCTCATTTTGAAGTTAGGGTTTTGAAAGTTAAAATTTTCGAATTTTTAGATTATGAATTGATTTGTGAATTAATGTGTTGTGAAATGTGGATATGTATGAAAAGTTGAAATTTGATATTAAATTGATTGTAAATTTTAATGTGTATTTTGACATTTGGGTGGATTTGAATGTAGCTAAATTTGGGTATTGAAATATAGACTAGAATGTAGATATCAAAATTTGGGTATTTTGATATTGAAATGTGAATTGATTGTGCATTTTGACATTTGGGTATATTAGAATGTAGCTAGTTTTTTTTTTAATTGAAAAACTTAATGTGTATAAACTGGGTATGTAACACCGTCCCCAAATATATTTACTTTTATGTAAATAATGTATTGAACCTTATTAAAGGATTAATGAATTTACGAAGTTGTAAATTTTTATTATTTCTTTCGCGTGAATAGAAAATTGCACGTGGGACCCACACCGGGAGTGGGGGCCGCCCGACATTCCCGAGACCATATATTTTATTCATCTTGGTCTAGATAATAAATATATAGTGGTGGATATTTCATTTGGGCCATGGAAAGGCCCAGAGTTGACCGATCGATCAAAAGAAGCCCAAATTACCGGTACTGGTAATTTAACGGATAACGGCCCGAACTGAATTTCGGAGGCTTATGAATTAAAGTTGGGGAATGTATATTCATTATACATGTCATAATGAGTAAGAGCACATAATATATTTTATTTGACCCGATAAAATAAAATATATTTAAAACAGTCCGAAAAAATACAATTTTCGGGACAAATTGTACACGTCGGGGCAAAAAGGGTTGACCTCCCACATGAGTGGGGGCCAACCCACGATTTTTGCCACTCAAATTGAGGGCTTGGTCGGCTGTTTGAAGAGGAAAGCATGGGAGGGAGAGGTTGACATGATCTAAAAGGCATCAAACAAAAATGAGGTGGCCCCCCATCCACACCCATTTGTTCAATGAGACAAAGGGGTAAGCCTCACCCCTCTCCCACCCTCATTTTCGGCCAAGAGAACCCAGGAAGAGCAAGAAAAACCACCCAGCCTCCTTCCTCCATTGTTGAAGAGAAATCATCAAGGAAGAATCACCCAAAACGGAGCTAAAGTGCTAAAAGTGTGAAATAACTAAGGTAATGACCTTATTATAACTTCTCCTTTATTTTTCTTCTACCATATGAGATATATATCATGTGAAGAATCCTTGAGAGGGTTCTACATGTTATAAGTATGGATTAATGGGTTGGAAAGTGATTCTATGTCCAAGAACGGACTTAGAAGCCAAAACGACCGGTTCACCGGAAAATAACCGTTTTGAGGTTATTTGTATTAATACGGGTTTTATGATTATAAAACCTTGTTAGGAACTTGTGAAAGGTATTTCAAGTGATTTCACAAAGTTGGTAAAGTCGCCGGAGTTGTCGCCGGAGTTGACCGAAAGTCGCCGGAGTTTCACCGGAGTTCAACCAAGAGGGGTAGAACTTCATAACGCTAGTTCAAGGTGAGTGGACGGCTTAATATCTTATAACTTTTGGGTTAATTATGAGATTACCTAAATAAATGTTATATGTGTTCATAATGGTGTTTAAAAGATATTTAAACATGTGATTAGCCAACATGATTAAGTTGTATGAAAAGAATTAATTGTTTATGCATGAAATATGATATGAGGAATTATATAAAATGCATATTAGCTTGAAGTGTAAAAGAAGCGCAAATGAGTATTATTAACTTAATCATATGATGATCAAGTTGATATGTACAAGGCTTGAATTGGCGGTCGACGACAACGTTGACCGATGAATAATGGATTGATTAATATCGGTTGATATTAATTAATTATACGTTTATATAATTGCATGGCTTTGCATGGATTGTGATACATAAGCTTTATGTATGGAATTAGTTATGAGTAACTAAGTATGATATAGACTCTATCTAGGTTGATAGGAGGTTGATCATAGGAAAATATTTTGGTGGAGGACCCTAGTACTTAAAAGTACTTAACACTCAAAACTTGGTGGAGGACCCTAGTACTTAAAAGTACTTAACACTCGGAATATAAATTGGTGGAGGACCCTGGGGCTTAAAGTCCTTAACACTCGGATTATAAATTGGTGGAGGACCCTGGGGCTTAAAGTCCTTAACACTCGGATTATAAATTGGTGGAGGACCCTGGGGCTTATAGTCCTTAACACTCGGATTATAAATTGGTGGAGGACCCTGGGGCTTAAAGTCCTTAACACTCGGATAATAAATTGGTGGAGGACCCTAGTACTTAAAAGTACTTAACACTCAAATTTTGGTGGAGGACCCTAGTACTTAAAAGTACTTAACACTCATAGGTTATGATATTGAAATAGGTACAAGGAGGGGTCCTATACACTCATAGGTATATGGGTGGGTTGGGGTTTTTAGTCAAGGATATTGACTATTACTATTTTCCCAAATAAAACGGTGATCTACGGATCGGGTATTTTCCAAGTATATATATACTAATGAGTATTTCATAACTTGGGGGAAAGGACTATTTATATAAGTATCACCCTATGTTTGGGTCTTATACTTGAAACGCTAGTTATTCTATATTTAGCCTGCTACTCGCTCGGTACTTGTACTGACCCCTTCGGGGCCCCCCACCATTTTCAGGTTGAAGCTAGGGCTTGCTACTTGCACCTATCTTACGGGTGATATCGACTCAGGAAGACGTGGTTCGTGCTTCCTTATTTTCTTTCAAACTACCGAACACTTGCTCATGGATATTTTGTTCTACTATAAACTATTTTTGGGGCTTGCATGCCCATGTTGTTGGCCGGTTGTGGCTTATGACTTACCGTTGAATATATCCGTTATTCATTGGTTTTAATGTGATGTTGTTATGTATGTTTACTACTGAGTATGGATGGATTATATTCTCGAACGCCTTGTGTAATTAAGTGAGGTTGACTCGCGGGTGACGTCACTTGATTATACGGCGGTTGTACGCGCGCTTGGATTGCGGTCTGGGGCGTGACAGGGTATATTGATGTGTAATCATGAAAGTTTAACATGTATTGTTATTAGAATATGGATTTCTCCAACTTCCCAATTGTGTGTTATTGAGGAGGAAAGCATTATGAGGATGCTGGGCAAATATGCCATGAAGGTGGTAGAAGCGGCTTTGTGATTGTTTCTCGTGGCACTTGCTTGCTCGAGATACTTCAAAAAATACATGCAGCTACAATGATTACTCCGACTAGTTCTTTGCGTTTGAAAATGAAATTTCCAATGAAAAGGGGAAAGTACATGCTTATGCCCCTAACTGATGAACTAGCTATATCAAATATGTGGTCGATAATTGAGATGGAGGCTATGTCCACCCTGGAGTTATACATTGAGGACTCCATATGTGACATATCTGCTACTCTATCAACATCAAATGTTGTTGTATCTAGGCAGGGTGTGAATGCAGGGAACTCCTCACATGCTGCTGTACTGGACATGGTTGTAGAGGAAGAAGGTATGTATTTTCACAATGGTGCATCATTTGTTGATGGGCAGGACACTGATGATGATGCTGACGAGAACATTAATGGTGATGACGTGACTGAATCTGATGAAGATGATGGTGATACTGTCACGGCAACTGCCCCTCTAGCCACTTTACTAGAATTTATGATCTCCCTGAAGACTTTATTGATGTGTGGATGAGTGGATCAGGTATGCAAAGGTTTGCCCCCGAAGGTGAGATTGAAGTCGGTCAACAGTTTAACAATAAAGAACAAATCATCAATATGGTGAGCTTGTATTCTATCAAACGGAACCAATTTTATCGGGTGATGGAGTCCGATAAATACAAATGGGTGGCACAGTGCAAAAGGAAGAAAGAATGTGACTGTCCCTGGAGAATATGCGCCACAAAGAACAAAGACAACCTTGACAGCTTCACAATTGTGCGTTATCCGGGACCTCATTCGGCTACGTGTGTCACAAAGAATATTTCTTCTAGTTTCACTAGTATTTCTTTTTCTCATGTGAAGGAGCATGTGAATCGGGTAGCCCATGATCTTATACGGGTTGCTGGTTTTATGTTTGATCGCTATATTTGGTATTATAGGTATCCATCTTGTATTTCATCTTATTTAGACCATGACTTTATAAATAATTTTAACTATTTTTTTTTTAAATCCATCCAAATATTTTGTCAATTTGATTACACATTGTATTATTATACTCTAAGTTTCAGTGTTTAGTTTTAAATGTAGCATATTCCATCCAATGGATCTTATTAATACTTGTTTTACTTTCCATTGTTGGTTAGAGAACCAGAAGACAATATGCATATTCTTTATTTTCATTATCATTCCTATTTTTCATCCACTCTTCCCTAGTTTTGTAACTTTGTTCTGATCCATACTCCTCAAATATTTGGTTTTTCATGTATTTTTCTTGCCATGTCAATGCCGCATAAACAAAATCAAAACTTACCAGTTCTCAATTAACCATGATCTCCATTCATTTAGTTTTTTTATGATTTTTATTTTTATTTTTTCCAAGTAGGTATTTAAATCATTCCAAATTAAAAGTAAAGTTGCATTAATTCCTTTTTCTCTATTTTTGCTTATTCGCTTAGCAGTGTCTTGATAAGTGAAAGGGAAAATCCCAATTTTTCCATCCCACAAAACATCTTCATTTTCAGAAATTCTAGGCCTTCCAACAATCGCTAGAAACGTAACTTTAGGAATATATCTTTTGCTTTGAACCGCTCTATAGGGGTCACACTCATCCAGGTGCATATAGACATGTTCATTTTCTCTAGTTAAACTGAATCATTTTTTCATCTGTATGCACATAATCATAAAAATCATGAAATGTGGGATTGGACAAAATTGTGTGAGTAAGTAAATGGCTTAAACAAAACTGTGTTATTGCTGTCTTACCTTTTTCAGTTAAAAATGGATTCACTTCATTTGAGTGCCGCTTGATTTCCTTCATTTTCACATACCTTTGAACGATTGATTTAGAAGATTGCAGTTTTACTGGCAATGAACTCAATGTGCTTCTTCTATGAATAAGGAATGTTTTGATTTGTTCCAGATTTATTGCAATTCTCTTTCTACCTACATTTCCTCTCAACCTAGGCATGACATCAATCTTTTGTCCATATCTCATTTGTGTTTGAACTCTGCCAAATTCCGGAAATTATGTGCCTAGACACGTTAAACTGATTAGCAACGGAATATATTATGCCTCTCTTGACTTGCCCATTCACACATTTGGCTAAAAGAGCCTTCACTGCATTTATTCTCTCTGTTTCATTCAATAAATGGTACTTGTCTCTTTTTTGCTAGTCACTCACACTGATTTTCTGGTGAATTTCTTCAGGTACTAGAGTTAATGCAAGGGCCTTTGCAAAGGGAGTATATTGCTGCAACTCAGCATTTGGTGAAAGAGGAAGAGGAGTGTTATTATCCATTAGATGAGTATATGGGTATTGCCATGGAGCAATAGAGTAACAAGCCTCCTGTATTTATTGATGTAATAATGAAGGGAAAAGGGAAAATTTAAAGTTGTTTTTGGATATATTTTTTATCAGTCGTGTATTTCTCACCATGGTTTTAGCTACAAGCTGTAAAAATACACTTCAATGTACTTTGTAATTCAGTCCACATCTTTCTTTGATGTACTTTGTAATGCATTCCACATATTCCTTTACTGTACTTTGTAATGCAGTCCACATATTCCTTGATCAATAGTGCCTTCGAATGCTTCATAATCTAGTGGCACGCTTTATCGTGTACACTTTTTATTTCAAATGGCTTGCGTCAGTTAAGTGGAGGGTAATTTAGCGCAATTTTTTTTTTGTTTCTCCTTATTATTTGTCATGCCGGTCAATTTTGGCGAACAACTCCAAGGCGGAGAGAGTAATTGATAATAATGTACGTACTCAAATGTACATTATTTAGAGTTATAATTTAATTAAATTTTGGAATATTATTTGTATACCTAAAATAAACCACATGTGTTGGTGAACAATTTACAAGAGGCTATATATATCTACTTAAATCCTCCATTTCTGATTTCTCCATCGCTAAACCAATCAATTGTCCGTAGAACAATATTCCCTCTTTCCTTAAAAACGTGTCAAGTTTAACTGTCATGTGAAATAATAAAGAAAAAGTGTGTGATTGAGATTTTGCAGAGAAGAGGGAAATAATAAGAATCACAATTTCATTGTTTTAAAGAGAAAGTGACACAATTTCATTATTTAAAAGAGAAGGTGATAAATGATTTAAAAAAAAAAAAGAGAAGGTGACAAGTGTTTGAGACCACTAAAACAAGAAATATGACAAAATTGTAAGGGACAAAAAAAGTATTTCCCCATCTCTTTTATGTGCTTAATGAGCGTTGATGTATGCAAATGATTTTTAAAGGTGTTTCCAATTCTTTTAACGGGTATTCATACAAAATTAGTGTTTTCAAACGGATCATTCTACATTAAAGCTGAAATCTATTAGTAATGGAATGACATTTAAAATTGATTATCAATCTTTTTGTACTTTACTTTCTCAGGTATCTGATCTGTTAAATGTCAACATCCTTGACTGTAATAGTTTTGAATCTGTGACCTCCTTCTTAGAGTGTATAAAAATAATGTCTTCGCAAAGTACCTAACGATTTCCACATCGAAAAGTATTTCTTCATTGAACGCTAATTTTTTAAAAATCATTTATCTTTTCAAACATGATTAACTTTACTATTAATTACTTGGTATAATGTCCCTGGAACAAACCATCCTTAAATGTAAAAATAAAGGCAAAAGTTCTTTATCCACTCTATTTCACTCTATTAAGAGCATCTCCATTCATGATTTCCAATAATCATTTTTTTCTATGATTTTTATTATTTAAGCATTGTCATGTAATTAATTTTAAAATAATCTCAAAATTCGTTTATGCTTCTCAATTATCATTTTCAAATAATCTGCGTTTTCTTTGTCCTGCATTAAGCTCTATTACATATACTTTGTAAATAATCTTAAAACAATCTGGATTCATATTTTGATCCCAGATTATTGTAGCCAATAATCTTTTTAAACAATCTATTTCATTCAATGATAATTCTTAAAAAAAATCGACATGTCACCAATTTAATCTCATAATAATCCTACCAATGAGAATGCTCTAAGTAGAGCCGGAAATTTCATCCCAATGAACTAAATTGAATGAATCGTAAATAACTTATAGCTTATTTTATTTTTTATTTTTTATCCCAGAGGCCAACTACCAAAATCAGTGGGGCAAATGCCAGGGAACATTTGCCGAGTTTTATTAGAAATAAAAAAGATACAAACGGAAAGGGGGACTAGGCCAAAACCTCTCCAGAAGAAGCATACTTCTTCGAAAAAAAAAGAGACAGAAAGAACAACAATTGGGGGGTAAGACGCGACCTGACCCAATTTAAAACAAGAAAATAAATAATTAGCGAACAACTCTAACTGAAGGAAGCCCAAAAAGGTCCATAAAATATGCATTACGGGCTTGATGTGGTAAATCAGCAATTTGAAAGTAGTTTTTGGGCCGATCCATAAAAGAGGTTGCTAAAAAGTGGGCAGCCCAATTTGCTTCCCTCAAGATAGCAAAATAGGAAATCGTTCTGCTCTCAGACAGATCCAACAAATCGTTGACCTCACCGCTCCATCGTCCTCTTCCTCTACGATGCAGATGCTCCAGAGCTTCCCTAGAATCCATTTCAACCTGGAAATCCGTAAAACTAGCATCAATCGCCCAAGAAGTCGCATGTATGACAGCAAGCAACTCAGCTTCAAAAGCGGAAGACGCTGAAATTGGGAATGAAATCGCCATGACCAACCTGCCTTCACTGTTCCTCAAGATAGCACCTCCGGCAACTTTCTGAGGTGAGAAACTCGCATCAACATTGAGCTTATAAGATCTTTTAGGTTTCCTCCATAAAATAGCTTTAAACGTAGGTCGGGGTAGACGAAAATTCCTAGGGACCAGATGCTCTTCATACAGAATCGCCCCAACCTGGGTAATCTTGCTAGTTGAGAAACTAGATACCCAATCCTGAGAAAAAATCTTAATTTGAGAAATAAGAGAGTCAACTTTAGGAGATATGCCATCCGAGCCTCATACCAAACCAGTATAGGATTTCCAGATCTGCCAGCAAATTATACCTGGTAAACAGTGTTTATCTGCCAGCAAATAAACAGTGTTTATTTGGTAAACCCTATATTTGGTTTATCTTCCTTATCATCAATGTTTTATCGAACAAGAAATACTCATTGTTGCACGTTAAATTGTTTAATAATGACATATGTTTTATCATCAAGTAAGATCGATATTGCATTTCTGACTGAATCGGCTAAAATTGCTCGTTATGTTAAGAGGGTAAATGTTGAGGTTAATCTAACACGATATAGTAAATATATATATATATATATATATATATATATATATAAATGTGTATGATTAAGCTCAGTTTTTACGTGGAAACCCGAAAGGGAGAAAACCACGGGACTTTTTAGGCTAATGTTCAAGCCCTCTCTTTCTCATTAAACTCTCCTCACCATTACATAGTACATTTTGAGCTCCCATTAATGGAGTCTTGTAAGCTATTCTAGGGAGAAGAAGAAGCATGGGGAAGAAGGAAAAAAGGATCCTAATATGGAGGGAAACTCCCATATTTATAGAGAAAGGGGATGGGGAAATAATCCACCCTAATGGGCCGGAATGGGCCCAAATGGCTAAAGTGGGCCAGAATGGGCCGAAATGGACCTAGCTGCTCGGGCTCCGTACTGAGTAATGTCTTGGGCTCCTGAACAGTAATAGGCCGGGATAACATATCCCAACACAAGTCCCCCAGTTTCTTGAGTAGTGAGCGTGCGAATCTGCTCGAGAAATTATACTCTTGCCTGCGCTCTTCCTCTGTCTTCCTGGAAACTGTGTCTTCGAATAATCATAATATATGAGTGGGTGTCTGCCCCTCTGATTATAACCTGCCGGTAAGGCGCTCCCCTCCCGATGGGGTCGAGCAAGGGATGCTCTTCCTCGGACACTCTCCCCTTAAATGTATCAGGTGGGAGTAGAGGACTCTTACTCGAGCTTTCCAATGGAGAAGCTTATAGGTCCCTGCATAATATAAGCTGACGACGCGGAACTGACAATACATGATGTATATGTGTATGTATGAATGTATGAGGTATGATGCATGAATGTATGTATGCATGTAATGTATGAGTGCAATGTAAGATGTGGCATAAAGTGGTAGATCTCATCGATAAACTGTACACAACGCCACCGAGGGGCCGATCGTGCTACATAAGAAGGGTCCCCCATCCGGTACGGCATGGGCAGAGCTGAAGATGAACTAGACACGATGCCGCCGAGGGGCCAATCGTGCTACATAAGACGGATCCCCCATCCAGTACGGCATGGGCGGTGCCGAAGATGAACTAGACACGATGCCGCTGAGGGGCGAATCGTGCTGCATAAGACGGTCGTCGCCATTCTGGAGGGAATGGGCGAGCCGAGGATGGACTAGACATGATGTCACCGGGGGGGCAATCATGCTGCATAAGAGACGTTCATCGCCATCCTGGAAGAGATGCGCGATTTGAACGTGGAAACGACACGACGACGCTGAGGGGCCGATCGTGTTGCATAAGACGGGGCCCCATCCTAGAAGGTATGGGCGGTGCCGAAGATGAACTAGACATGATGCCGCCGAGGGGCCAATCGTGCTGCATAAGACGGTCGTCGCCATTCTTGAGGGATGGGTGAGCCAAACATGAGCCAGACACGATTGCGCTCAGAGGCTGATCGTGCTGCATAAATACGTTCGTCGCCATCCTAGAAGGGATGGGCGAGTCGAACACGAGCCAGGCACGATGGCGCTGAGGGGGCCGATCGTGCTGCAAAAGACGTCCGTCGCCACTAGAAGGTATGAGCGAGCTGAACAAGAACTAGACACGATGGCACTGAGGGGCCGATCGTGCTGCATAAGACGTTTGTCGCCACCCTGGAGGGTATGAGCGAGCTGAACAAGGACTAGACACGATGGCACTGAGGGGCCGATCGTACTGCATAAGATGTTTGTTGCCACCCTAGAAGGTATGAGCGAGCTGAACAAGGTTTAGACACGATGGCGCTGAGGGGCCGATCGTGCTGCATAAGACGTTCGTCGCCACCCTGGAAGGTATGAGCGAGCTGAACCGTAAATCCCGGTGTTGTCCTTCCTGTCTCATATGGGCAGCTGATCTTCGTTCATCTACCGTATCCGTGGTCCTATGTACGGACCGCTAAGCGGTGTACACTCGGCACGCAACAGACTCCGGTAAAGAACTGGTCCCTCCAGTCTGATCTGGGGAGCTGGTCTTCGTTCGTCTACCGTATCAGTGGTCCTATGTACGGACCGCTAAGCGGTGTACACTCGGCACGCAAAAGACTCCGGTAAAGAATTGGTCCCTCCTGTCTGATCTGAAGAGCTAGTCTTTGTTCGTCTACCGTATCCGTGGTCCTATGTACGGACCGCTAAGCGGTGTACACTCAGCACACAACAGACTCCGATAAAGAACTGGTCCCTCCTGTCTGATCTGGGGAGCTGGTCTTCGTTCGTGTACCGTATCCGTGGTCCTATGTACAGACCGCTAAGCGGTGTACACTCGGCACACAACAGACTCCGATAAAGAACTGGTCCCTCCTGTCTGATCTGGGGAGCTGGTCTTCGTTCGTCTACCGTATCTGTGGTCCTATGTACAGACCGCTAAGCGGTGTACACTCGGCACACAACAGACTCCGATAAAGAACTAGTCCCTCCTGTCTGATCTGGGGAGCTGGTCTTCGTTCGTCTACCGTATCTGTGGTCCTATGTACGGACCGCTAAGCGGTGTACACTCGGCACACAACAGACTCCGATAAAGAACTGGTCCCTCCTGTCTGATCTGGGGAGCTAGTCTTCGTTCGTCTACCGTATCCGTGGTCCTATGTACGGACCGCTAAGCGGTGTACACTCGGCACACAAGAGACTCCGATAAAGAACTGGTTCCTCCTGTCTAATCTGGGGAGCTGGTCTTCGTTCGTCTACCGTATCCATGGTCCTATGTACGGACCGCTAAGCGGTGTACACTCGGCACACAACAGACTCCGATAAAGAACTGGTCCCCCCTGTCTGATCCGGGGAGCTGGTCTTCGTTCGTCTACCGTATTCGTGGTCCTATGTACGGACCGCTAAGCGGTGTACACTCGGCACACAACAGACTCCGATAAAGAACTGGTTTACCCTGCCAGGGTTCCCGTTTTTCGTTCACTACCTATCTGTGGTCCTACGTACTTCCCGCTAAGCGGAGTACGCTCGGCACGCGACAGGCTCGTGTAAAGAACTGGTTTATCCCGCTAGGATTCCCAAGTCTCGGGTTCTAAGCCCGTCCCCCTCTATCGTTTTTTTTAGGGGGGGAAATACGTTCGTCGGTTCCAAGAATGAATACAAGTGATGTCAAATCTGATGGTTGTGGGTTACCGAAACGAATATAATGACGAGGCGATGTAATTGCTGGTCATCATGCGAAGGCGATGGTCACCATCCGGGAGGGGAGTGGTGAGCCCGATCGCCAACCAAAGAAGGTCGGCATTGGGAGCCGATATACAGGTAATCATAATGTCACTGAGTAGTCGGTCCTGATAAGAAGATGACAATAGTGTCGAGTCAGACCGAAACATCCGAGCAACGGCTCTCATCCGCGCAGCGCAGGGATGAAACCGGTCTTCAAATATGATGGTGGCACCGTACCAGGGGGTCGTTGGTCATGTAAAAATGTCGACACTAGGGGCCGATCAGAGAGGATCAAGCAACGGCCCTCATCCGCGAGGAGCGGGGATGAGGCCGGTCTTCAAATATGAAAAGCACGCCGAGCCGGGTGGTTGGTCGTGATATATAATGATGTCGGCAATGAGAGGCCGACCTGACAGAATCAAGCAACGGCCCTCATCCACGAAGGGCGGGGACGAGGCCGGTCTTTAAAAGATAAACACGCTGTGCCGAGAGGCCGGTCATGATGTAATGATGTCGGCAATGAGAGGCCGACCTGAAAGAATCAAGAAATGGTCCTCATCCGCGCAGCGCGAGGACGAGGTTGGTCTTCAAAAGATAAACACGCCGTGCCTAGAGGCCGGTCATGATGTAATGCTGTCGGCAATGAGGGGCCGACCTGAAAATCAAGCAACGGCTCTCATTCGCGAGGAGCAGGGACGAGGCCGGTCTTCAAGTATGATAATGGCACCGTACCAGGGGGTCGGTAGCCATGTAAAAGTATCGGCCTGGGGGCCGATCAAAAAGAGCCAAGCAACGGTCCTCATCCGCGAGGGGCGGGGACGAGGCCGGTTTTCAAATATGATAATGGCACCGTACCAGGGGGTCGGTAAGCATGTAAAAGTATCGGCCTGGGGGGCGATCAGAAAGAGCCAAGCAACGGTCCTCATCCGCGAGGGGCGGGGACGAGGCCGGTCTTCAAATATGATAATGGCACCGTACCAGGGGGTCGGTAGTCATGTAAAAGTATCGGCCTGGGGGGCGATCAGAAAGAGCCAAACAACGGTCCTCATCCGCGAGGGGTGGGGACGAGGCCGGTCTTCAAACATGGAAGGCACACCGTGCCGAGAGGCCGGTCGTGACATAGTGGTGTCGGCAATGAGGGGCCGATAAAGAGAATCAAGTAACGGTCCTCATCCGTGAGGAGCAGAGACGAGGCTAGTCTTCAAAAGATAAACATGACGTGCCGAGAGGCCAAACATGGTATGATAGTGTCGGCAATGATGGCCGATCTGAGAGGTCGGTCTTCAAAAGATAAACACGTCGTGCTGAGAGGCCGGTCGTGATATAATGATGTCGGCAATGAGAGGCCGACCTAAAATCAAGCAACGGTCCTCATCCGCGCAGCGCGGGGATGAGGCCGGTCTTCAAAAGATAAACACGCCGTGCCGAGAGGCCGGTCGTGATATAATGATGTCGGCAATGAGAAGCCGGTCAAGTGTATCCGTGCAACGGCTCTCATCTGCGCAGCGCGGGGATGATACCGGTCTTCAGGATGTAAACACGTCGTACTGTGAGGTCGGTCGTGATGTAAGGATGGTCTCACGACCCTCGGCCGTAGTGGTCTCCTCTAGGCCACCGGCTCCTGGGGTGGAGATGCTCGTATCACGGCTCTCAGCCATGATGGTTTCCTTTCGGCCCTCGGCCTCTGGGTGGAGGTGTTCGGTCTTACGGTTATCGCCCGCGATGGTCTACTCCTGGCCCTCGGCCTCTTGGGGAAGTATGAACGTCTCGCAGCCTTTTTTCTTTAGCCGCTTTGGAACGTCCTTTGGAATTCGTGCCGAGCGTCATTTAATCTTTTGCTCGAGTGCGTCAAGCGACCTTAACTGCATAACTAACATGGCAACGGGCCGCTCGGCCTAACAATATATATACACATATAGCCATCTGCGTGGCTTCCTTTTTTTTTTTCAACATCCACGATTACCGGCCTAATGGTTATCGTGACCCTCGGCCCGGCTCATCGTGTGGGGTTGTTGGACGTAGCAGCTCGCGGCGGGGCCTTTTAGCAGCCTGCCGAACGTCTCATAGAAATAACCACTGGTCTGTGAGTTTGAAAACTCAGACCCAAGTTGGTCGCACTGCCCTCGAAAAAACGAGGTTGAGGGCTCTAGTGCCCTCGGGCCCCACATGCCGCGTTTGGCACAGTCATTTCGCCTAGTGGCGTAGATGGTACTAGGGAACGATCGTCGCTCAGGCACTTGGTGCTGTGCGGACTAATGCGTAACCCCCAAATTAAAACGCGTTATCGGGGCAGTGCCCTCTGGAGACGCTTGGATCACTTAATCAAAGCTGATCGAGAGTGGGCTAATCGGGCCCACCAACAATTAAACATTCAATAAAAAAGTTGGCCGAACTAACCATCACTAGAGCTTCGCTCCACATTATTTAAGTCCGGACATTTTTATCCCTAATAAATGATAGTGATGTAACTAGTAATAGTAATGATACTATCCTACCAAAGGCAATTCAGATACGCTCCGTTCGCTAATTAAAGCCGATAGGGAGCGGGCCGACGGGCCCACAACAACCAGTCATTAAATTTAAATGACGATGAAATTAATCATCACCCGAGCATCGCTCGCACTATTTCATTTTGGGAAAATTTACTCCCTTTTAAATAATGGTGATGAAAATAATACTATCAATATTGATATTTAGAATTACTATTCCAAATAAAACTTTAATCAGTAAATGAGGGAGTTCGTTTGATACTTAGCTTTTTGTAGTCAAACTCTTCGGCCAGCAGGGATTGTAGAACTTGGTGAATTTAGATTTGATTCCTCATTCCCTCCTTAATTTGGACCTGGTCAACCTTGCTCAAGAGCCAAGGACTTCAATTAATTCAGCCACTCCAAGTCTCCCAAGATGACGTACGTCCAACCAAGAGGGCCTCGCTTTCCTACCGGACTTCCCCAACCTTGACTCGGTCCAACTCCCCAAGATATCAACCCTTTTACTTGGCCTGGATTTCGCGGACGTGGTGCGCTTAGGTCCAAGCAGCAATATGCGGAGTATCCTTTAGAAAAGGCAAGCCGCGTGTGCCGGCCACTTCCGCCGGTGAAGATGGTGGTTGCAGCAGAGCAAAGACAACCAGAGGGGATAATCTTCGATGGGAAGTCGGCTGAGCTCCGAAGCGCACACCTTCTGAGCCCCAAACCGCCATTAATGGCGGAACTCATCTGGCCCAAGGTTGAGCTGCAGTAGAAGCAGGGGAAAACCGTACTAATCGGCGAGGTGGATTTGTCCACTGCAATGACGTCGGCCAGGTGCTCCGACTTGATGAAAAAGCCTCGGCTAGGGTGATGAAGTTCGGGGCAGTCCGGAGTTCGCATTCCACCTTCGTCTCAGAGCATGGTTGCTCCTTCCAATTATTTCTGGATCTCGATCTGTCCAACATCTTTTTTTTTAGTTTTTGTTGAAATCGGTCCATTTCGTATCAATTTTGCGTAGAACACATGAATCTTTTTGGACAGATTCCCACAGACGGCGCCAGTGTTGAGGTTAATCCAACATGATATAGTATATATATATGTATATATATATGTATATATGTATATGTATGATTAAGCTCAGTTTTTACGTGGAAACCCGAAAGGGAGAAAACCACAGGACTTTTTAGGCTAATGTCCAAGCCCTCTCTTTCTCATTAAACTCTCCTCACCATTACATAGTACATTTTGAGCTCCCATTAATGGAGTCTTGTAAGCTATTCTAGGGAGAAGAAGAAGCATGGGGAAGAAGGAAAAAAGGATCCTAATATGGAGGGAAACTCCCATATTTATAGAGAAAGGGGATGGGGAAATAATCCACCCTAATGGGCCGCATGGGCCGGAATGGACCCAAATGGCTAAAGTGGGCCAGAATGGGCCGAAATGGACCTAGCTGCTCGGGCTACGTACTGAATAATGTCTTGGGGTCCTGAACAGTAATAGACCGGGATAATATATCGCAACAGTAAAAAATGTTAAAGAGGGTTTTCCCAAATGGGGAGGTAAAAAGCACACTAAATAGACCAGAACTTCAATATCTAGTGCACCATATTCCATTAACAAATGTCTTTGTCGCTATCACAAATGCACTACAAGTATTAAACATGTCATAATAGTGGATCCTTTTCGACGATGACTAATAGCGGATCCTAGCGGCAACCGTTGGCGAGTCTTGCTGGAGAAGAGGGGCATGTAGGCCTGGGACCGGTTGACTTCCCAGGTAAAATATGTGGAATCGTTTGAAAATGAGAAATATTACTAATGGTTCGGTTCTTATAAATTATTTTATAGAACCGGTAAGGAATCGAATAAGGAACCGGTTCGGTTCTTGACGATTCAGTTCTTGTCATTTAACGTTCCTAGCCTTTAAAAAAAATCTTATAAATCAAGGTTAAATTTGTGTCAAAAAGACATTCAACGCTTGAAATTACAATACAAATATGTTGAACATCATTTCAAACCTCAAAAGTTGAGTTTAAAACATAATTACATAACAAACTGCAAAATTTAGAAAACAAAACAAAACAAGATATTCGCTAAAGAAGCCCAATAAAACTATTTAAAATGAAAAATAACTACAAATAGTTAAATAAAACTAAAATAGTGAATGTAAGATGAAAATAGATAGTAAATATACATTAAAATATACTCCCTCCATCCCAATATAAAGAGCAAATTTGCGTTTTCACACAATTTTTAGGAGAAACGCTGTTTAGCACTGTTTAGACACTGCTTAGACATTGTTTGACACTGTTTTGCACTGTTTTGTTTGCCAAAAAGGGAAATGTGCCTTTTATATTGGGACGACCCAAAAAGGAAAGCATGCCTTTTATATTGGGACGGAGGGAGTTTATACTAATAAGAAATATATATATATATATATATATATATATAATTCTAATTATTATATATAACGGTTCCTTAACGGTTCTGGGTACATACTTTTTCAGGAACCGAGAATTGAACCGTTAATAAAAAATAGGTACCGAACCATTAACAAATATAGAGTAACTAATAAATTTTAGAACCGAACCGAACCGGGTCATAACGGTTCGGTCCGGTTTGGTTCTACGATTCTTGGTTCCAAAGTCCCAGCCACAGGGGCATGTACTAATTGGATAGAAGTTAGAATTAAAAGAAAAATATATTAACTAAATAAAGATTAATCAAATTTTAAAAATTGAAGGCAAATGCTGTGTTTTCATCTAAAAATATAGAAATCAACTTGTAGTAATATTTTTGCCATTTTTTCACCCATTAACTAAGCTCTAATACGTGCTATATTTTTGCCATGAGAGCTCTTCTCATCAGGCCGGCCTGACGGGCTGCCCCGTCCGGCCGAGCCCGTTTGGGCACCTTCCCGGTGGAATTTTTTTATGAAATTTTTTGAGCATGTTCCTAATCAAGTCTAGTTTGTCCATACCAAATTTCAGCTCAAAATTCGATCGGGAAGGTCGTCAAATGATTTTTGCAAGTTAACTGGTCCGGAAATCATTTGACGACCTTCCCGATCGAATTTTGAGCTGAAATTTGGTATGGACAAACTAGACTTAATGAGGAACATGCTCAAAAAATTTCATTAAAAAATTTCACCGGGAAGGTGCCCAAACGGGCTCGGCCGGACGGGGCAGCCCGTCAGGCCGGCCTGATGAGATGATTACTTTTTTTGCCATTTCTTCTAAATACATGCTAAATTAGTACGGAGTAATTAGAGGTGGAATCATCTTGTTATGGGGCCCAAAGTTTTGAGAAAGGAGAGAATGCATAGTGGTCTGTGGCAATCCCCCACCTCTATCCTTGGGTCTCTTCACGTGATTCCTGACTCCATAGTCTAGTCTCATACAGAGTATAGTACTGTACTAAACAACTCATGCCATTCTTGGAAGCTTTTGCCTCCTTTTCCTCGTCTCCTTCTCCCCCAAATGTTAAACCCTATTCCCTTGTGACTTGCCCTGCGGAAACCCCCCCAAAAACTGTAAATTTATAGCGCACTTGTTGATTCTTGTGCTCCTTGTTTTCTATTTCGACCGGAAATGGAAGGGTTGTTCATGGCAGTGCTTCTTCCACTCCTTTTTGGCATTCTTTCTTCTTCTTCTTCCTCTGCTCGTTCCCATTCCCCTGCATCCAGCTCGCTGATTCCTCCCGACGCTTCGGCATTGTTGGACTTCAAACTCAAAGCGGACTTGCACGGGAAGAAGCTTCAAGGCTTTTCTTCCAACGCCACCGTTTCTTTCTGCAAATGGAACGGCGTCCGGTGCAGCGGCGACCGGGTGGTCCGTTTGGTGTGCAAAGGAATGGGTTTGGACGGCTCTTTCGCTCCGGCAACTCTAACTCGTCTCAACCAGCTCAGAGCTTTGAGCCTTCAAGAAAATTTCCTCACCGGACCTATTCCGGACCTTTCCGGTCTGGTTAACCTCAAGCTCCTCTTCTTGGACCATAACCTGTTCAGCGGCCTGATACCGCCTTCGATTTCCGCTCTCCACCGCCTGAAAGCCATCGATCTATCCTACAACAACCTCACCGGAACCATACCCGCCTCCCTGGACGGCATTGGGCGGTTGTACTATCTCCGCCTCGATTCTAACCGCCTCACCGGCCCCGTTCCTCCGCTCAACCAGACTACCCTCCGTATCTTCAATGTCTCGCATAACGCTCTCTCCGGTCCTATTCCGGTGACGGCGGCACTGTCGCGCTTCAGAATGAGAGCATTTGCCTCCAACCGGGCACTGTGCGGTGAGATATTACACCGTGAATGCCACCCCATACTGCCCTTTTTCCGGCCATCTCCGACCGTAGTTACCCCACCTCCGCAACCGGCGAAGCCGTTAAATCAAAACACAAAACTGCACGACGGCGGACCATACAGCCCCGTGGGAAACAAACCCAAATCGAAAAGACCCGTTCTCATAATCGGGTTATCCTTAGGCTTCTTTATTCTAATTTGTTCCGTTATATGCTTCGCTATGGCTGCAAGAAAATCAAGCAAGCCTATAGAATCTGCTCCGAAACTTGCACTGGATCCAGGGGTGGTGACGAGAATGGAAGAAGAAAGCAGCGAGCTGGAAGATAAGGTGAGGAGGGTGCAAGAAGGAATGCAGGTAATGGGGAAAAGTGGAAACTTGGTATTCTCTGTGGGTGAGTCACAAATGTATACGCTGGAGCAGCTGCTGAGAGCCTCGGCCGAGCTTCTCGGCAGGGGAACGATGGGGACTACCTACAAGGCGGTGCTCGACAACCGTCTGATTGTTTGTGTGAAAAGACTGGATTCGGGGAGGATGTCCGGGACGTGTAGGGAGGAGTTTGAACGGCACATGGGATCAGTGGCCGGGTTGAGGCATCCGAATCTGGTTCCTCTCCGGGCTTATTTTCAGGCTCAGGATGAGCGGCTTGTAGTCTATGATTACCACCCCAATGGCAGCCTCTTTTCTCTCATCCATGGTACCTTCCCAAAACTACTCCTTTTCAATTTTCCTTGCTTTTATGATCTTCCATTTTGGCTGTGACTTTAATTGCAAAAGTTAACATTGCATAATACTTGTTTATTTCAATTTTTTTGAAGTCGTGTATATTGATTAGTAATGTGTGTGAATGTTGGTCAAAGTTTTCAACTCTGGAAGAAATTGTTAAGTTTACTTGAGAAGCCCATATAAGGGGCATGAATGGTAACCAATTTTGGTAATTGTCAAGGTTTAGGAGTTGACAGCACAGTCAATGAGGACCAAAAATAGAGACAGGCTATGCCTATCTGTGAATTATGGCTCTAAGTTGGGAAAGTGAGTCAGGGGTGATATAATATACTCCGTATTTAATACAAAGTACTCCAACAATTAACATTCTGATCCATGCTTATTTTTGTGGCTTATATGTTAATAAAGCTCATATAGTTTTAGGATATTAGTTGATTTTAAGAGATGTCTACCTGTTAAGCTAATAAGGAAAGAGGTTCAAAGGGATAAGGGAATAATTTAGTATAGGGCTATGTATAGACTATAGTTATGATCTGCTCTGTACAACTATAATTTCAATCTGAGAATTTAATTTTATAACGTGTTGATTAAAAAAAGATTTGTCCTATCCTAAAGTGGAGTTTTTGATTAAAAAAACTTATTAAATTGATCACCAGAATGAGTAGAAGCAGCCCCTCAGCCTTGTCCTAAACCGGAAGATAGCAATTTTCGATCGCGAAAGGGGAGGGGTGGAATTGTTTAAAACAAATGCCGTGTTTAGTTTGATGGAACAATGGAGATGAATTATTTCATAGAAAATAAAGAGTATAAGATGAATATTACTACAAATGTTTTATAGTGCCTTTTTTGTTGCAAAATTGAAAATACTTTGATAATGTAAAGTTGTAAACCTTCCGAAATTCTTCAACCAAACTTGCATAAAATAATACTCTTCACTTTCCCCTCTTCCCTCCAAAATCTTCCTTTGAGCTTGAGGTTAAGAGCTTCGACAATGGCAAAGGCACAAGGACTGCTTGCAAAAAGTGTACAATCGTAACCCTAGTTCTTTTGGACCTTCCCTACCCTCAAGAAGAGGAGCCCATGGTGGGTCCACCGTTATAGAGAGAATGAATAAAGACCTGGCCTTCTTTTGTTAATCATTTAAAGTGCCTTCAAGCGGAGGGCCCTCCCTGTTTTATGTGAATCATTAATTTGTGTTGGTCATATACTGACCCTACCCCCTTACCAAAGTGCCCACTTCAGTTTAATTTACATCCAGCCTGGACATCTCTTAAATCCTAGTACTTGTTTTCTTCCATTGATGCTTTCTGATCTGGTTTTATATATGTACATGCTACTTGTCTTGTCTTTGTTTTGGGTTGTGTTAAAATAGGCACTAAGATATTAAGATAGTAGTTGATTATCTGGGAATTGAACTTCAATGTATCGTTCTCGATAATTCTACATTTCTCGACAAAGTTTTTTGAGTATTCTAAAATGCTTCCAGCTAAAGGACCCGACATTATCTGATCTAGTTTAGCTTATGGAAATTTTGTGTAATGGATAAATCATCTCAAATGTTGTTTGGTTTTCAGGGTCAAAGTCATCTAGAGCAAAGCCACTACATTGGACTTCATGCTTGAAAATAGCAGAGGATGTAGCTCAAGGACTCTCCTACATCCATCAAGCCTGGAGGCTAGTTCATGGCAACCTTAAGTCCTCTAACGTCCTCTTAGGACCTGATTTCGAGGCCTGCATTTCCGATTACTGCCTCTCCGTTCTGTACAACCCGTTTTCGGACGAAGACCACCCGAATTCGTCTTCATTGGCCCACAAGGCCCCAGAGACGAGAAAACCAAACCGGCACCACCAACCTACTTCCAAGTCCGACGTGTACTCATACGGGGTCGTGCTACTAGAGCTGCTGACTGGGAAGCTCCCGTCTGAACACCCGGTTTCGTTGGAGGGTGATGTGTTGATGGATTGGGTGAGGTCATGTAGGGATGATGGGGAGGAAGAAGAGAATGGGAGGAATAAGTTGGAGATGATTGCTGAGGTGGCGATGGTGTGCAGGGTGGCATCACCTGAGCAGAGGCCCACCTTGTGGCAAGTGTTGAAGATGATCCAGGAGATCAAAGATGCAGCAGCCTATTATGTATGAGGATGGGCTATTCTTTAAGCGTCTACCATTATTTTTGGCACAAGTAGATTGTAAACTGTATATATTCATATTTTGACTGGAGTGAGGCCCCCACTTTTTGATACCGGCAAGCCTTTGATCAATTGATTTCCCTTCCCGAAGTTTATAATTTCTCTTTTCTAAACCACTCTGCAGTACATATTCCACTCATCTTTGGGCTACAAAAAACATCCAAGCATACACACTGGTCAACGCAGGACAAATAACGGTCACTACTCACTAGGATTTAAACTTCTTCATTTGAATACAATCTGATAAATGTTTCCCACATTTACTAGACCACCAATGAGTTAAAAAAAAAGAAAAAAAACTATCCTTTTGATTGGGCATAGAAATTTACTTGAAATTTTTCCAGAAACATCAGCCTTACAAGGATATATTTAAGAGCCTATTTGATAAGTCATAATTTTAGCTTATTAGCTTTATTATCCAACTTTTTAGAAAAAATTACACAAATATAATCACTTTAAACTCCACTAACAAAACTATAACTTCTTTCCCCACCTTACTCTCACGTAGGGGTGGACCGGTTCCGGTTCGGGCCCGGCCGGGCCTCGGTTCAGAAAAATGAGGCCCGAGCCCGAACCGGTGGTGGGCGGTTCCGGGCCAGAACCGGGCCAGGCCGGGCCACCCGGAATTTTAATTTTTTTTTCTTCTTCTCTTATTTAACCCCCTACCCCTACCCCTCCACCCCAAACCACCTCAAATGGCCCAAAATACCTAATCCAACCCAAAACTTAAAAGAATTTCAAAAAAAAAATAAATAAATTCCGGCCCGAACCGGACCCGGCCGGGCCGGTTCACTAAACTGGAGGCCCGGGCCCGGACCGCTATACCACCGGGCCGGGAGGCCCGAACCGGGCACGAACCGGTTCACTGGGCCGGTCCGGTCCCGCACAGTAGCGGGCCGGTCCGGTTCCGGGCCGGTTGGCCCGGCCCGAGTCCATCCCTACTCTCACGTTGCAAAATGTGTTTCTTACCATTGGTCACTTTATTGAAACCCCAAATACTATTGGTAATATTTATGTAAAAAACTCAACTTTTTAACTAAATACGTGGTTTTTGAGTGTGTTGGATTGGGTAATAATCAAAATAAATTAAATTGAAAATATTTTTCTTATTGAACTGCTTCATATATTATTGAAGAGTACAATTTAGTTGGTTTTTTCATATACATTTTCTTTACTGTATCACCAAGATGTATCTTAAATACACTTTTCATTCAACGAATTCAGTAAAATTAGTATTCAACAAATTTCAATGTTTCTAAACAGGTTCTAAATGTCAGTTCACCAAAATTTAGAAATGAATGTGAAAAAGTATGAAGATAAAAAGGGGTAAAGAGTTCTCCGGAGATTAAATCAATAACCTGACAAAATGTGTTAATTTTGAAACGTATAAATTCATACTTTCATACTCTTTTGTTCACATATTGTTCTTACTATTCTTTTGTGCGGGTAAATTATCTTCTAATTTTATCAAAAGTAGGTACTCCGTTTTATGTAATTAATTAATATTGAGTCCTTTCTAAATACATTTGAAACACACAATTCCATTTCTAATACGTATTAACTTTTTAAAGCAAACTGAATTACTGAAATATAAGAGAAAAAGATCAATAATAAGGCTATAATATACGTAGTATATTGTGACAGAGTATGACAATATTACAATAAATTGAAATGGAAATAATATAATAATGCTACATACACGTGCATCTTTATCTCATTCTCTTTTTCCCGCTAAACTATGTAAGTTAATCACATACATAATATATTTCGATATTAATCAATAATCACATAAGTCAATTAGGTCCTCATAAGTTAAAAACAATCAATCAAATCCTTGAATTTAAAGAAAAGTTCAATTTAGTCATCTAACAGGTTACCTACCACGTCAGCAGGTCACTCGCTGACGTTACGCACACGTGCATTGCAGTTCATGTGTGCGTCACGTCATCGGCAAATAATTGACTAGGCTTCCACATGTGCACCACGACAACAAAGTCACTGACTGGGCTGTCACATGTGTGCCACATCTGCATGTGACTTGTTGACGTGACAGATAACTTGCTAATGGACTCATTGAACGTTTTCACAAAATTCGAAAATTTGATTGATTTTTGTTTTAAAGTATGAGGACTTATTTGTTTTTTTCGTTATAGTACGAGGACCAAATTGACAGTTTTTTCTCACACATTCTTATGTTACTTGACATGAATGTCATTACATTAGTGGATGTCCAATACACAGTAGGATGATGGTAGCTTAGTCGAGAAAACAAAACAGGAAGAAACTACAAACAAAAACGAACTGACCGGCGACGGTACTTCCATTCACGAGGGGACAAGTGGTTTGAACAAGTTGTTACCCAAAAATACTGAATTTAGCTAGCAAACCCACAGTCAAAATTAGTAAAAATGGCGCAATAATCAACTAATTCGTCTATCCGTCAATGGGCAACCAAATACTATCCTCCGTTCTCTTTTAATCGCAACATTGGACTTTTTGCACTATTCACATATTCTACTTTGACTATATTTTATTCATTAATGTATTATAAATAATTTTTTTTTAAAATATTATTAAATTCTTCTCATTCTAAATTTTCAAAATATGATTTTTTTGAATTTTTTACTAATAAGGAATGAAAGATATTAATGGTCAAACTTGTGCGTTGGCAAACGTGAAATGTTGACTGTTGCAATTAAAAGGGAACAGAGGAAGTATGAAGAAAAGCAACCTAAGATGTGAGTAAGTTGTTGGAATCTTATATGGATAACACTATTAGACCTATTACGTGAAGGTAGGAAGAATCATGGCGAACAAGTAGTGATGGATCTAACATTTTGCTTAAGTGCATGTTGATTATGCATTGTTTTCATTTTTTGGGATGTTCATCCCAACACTTTTGAACAACATGAGATCCACCCTTGGGAGCAAGACTTTCTTCATCTCCCCTAGGTAGAAATTGAACTCAAGATCGAATCTCTCACAAAGGAGAGATTTGAGATCCATTAGACTACACCCACCTTCCTGAGAATTTCCCATCTCTAATCAACTTAAGAGTATGAAGTAGTAAATGTGAAGTATTACAACAAAGCTAAGTATTTTGATACGTAACAACTAACAAGTATTTGTGACTTATTAAAGGGTCATAAATACATGAAAAATGGAATAAAATGGTTTAGTAGTTGTACTATACGTCATTGAGCCTGAAAATATAAGAAAAATTATCAATCACCTAAGTATGTTGTGCCTATGCATCCTTAGGTGATTGATAAATAGTAGTAGTATATAATATAACTAAAATGGTTATTAGAAAAACACAATATGATAATGGAGTGGTAAACTACTACGTATAATGTAATGTCTAAATAATACCGACCATCACATAAGCACTGCGGGCGTTCGTTCGACCTTCCGATCCTCCACTAATCATAGAAGCCAAGAGCTGGACAAGTCAGCTCATTGTGTGGATGTGGATTGTCCAGTAATTGAACAATAAAAATTTGAAGGGTTAAACTATCTTATACAGAGTATAAAATGTAAAAACATGACATATCAATAATCTTAGTTAAGAAGTACTCTGTACATATTAAAACATGAAAAATTACTTTTTTTTTAACGATTAGTTTCACTAAATTTGAAATTAGCTAGATTTCTAATGACAAAATTGTACAAAGAAAAGAGTCACTCGCTAGTATAGAAGAAGAATAGAATGACAACTATTCCTATAATTTGAAGAGATAGTAGATTAGTAGCACACAAATAATGGTACGATCATTTAGGATTGTCTTTTACATTGTATCACACAATGTAAGGGTCAAACCTAAATGATAGTACCATATCCTGCATATCGATAATATATATACGAGTTGAGCTTCACACAAAATAGCATTGACTTGTAGTGCGAGTTAATCACTCTTTACGGCCTCTACAAGAAAAAGTAGTTAGGGCATTAAAAGAAAGTGTTGCCCGAAGCCTAATATTGGTTGCCCAAATATATGTGCAACAAAAATGGATTCGTCACGAAGTGGTTGCACAATCATCGAAGCACATGCTACTTCACGCAACGATCCCAATTAACGATGCCCAATATATTGTTTGTTCAACGCCTAATTTTGACACCAATTGGGGCCTATCTAACATTAAAACACAACTTTCGGATGTTTTTTTATTCCTTAATTACGACTTCTGTAGTGCTTAAAAAGTGTAATAATTCTAACTTAAAATGCCATTGGATTTTAAAGTTTTACATTTTGGAATTTAGGATTTAGCCTTTATAGTTAGAGTTATGGTTTATGATTTAGAGTTTAGGATTGAAGATCTTGGATTAAGCAGTAAAGGTTGGCAGGTGATTGTGATCTCCAGTCATCAAATTTATTTATTTAATGTATAAAGTAAAGATTATTTTGAGCAATCCAATGTACTTACGTCTTAGGATGTTTTCTTTTGGACTGTTTTCAGTCCCAGACCAGACCAGACCAGACTTAAACAGATCAGACCAGACCAGACCAGACTTAAACAGACCAGACCAGACCTGACCAGACTTAAACAGACCAGACCAGACCAGACCAGACTTCCGTAGTTATAAAATACACAGAGACCAGACGTTTACCAGACCAGACCAGACCAGTTCATACCAGACCAGACCAGACCAGACTTAAACAGACCAGACCAGACTTAAACAGACCAGACCAGACCAGCAAATTTCAGTCCAAAAGAAAACATCCTTACTAGTATTTATAAGCTTATTTGAGAAAAAAATTACATATTTTATAGGGAGTTCATATTTAAGAACATTGCCCTTTTATTTTACTATATATTATCACCTGAAATATCCCTATTAACATAGAAATCGGAAAATTCACTGTTTCCTGAAATGTACTTAGAAAGTAGTTGGGCCTATACAGATTTTAAAGCATCTGTAATTTTCTTGTGTGCCCATTATGCATCCTTAATTAAACGGCCCAAGTCTCCCTACCGCACGGCGACGATCTTACTCCGACGAGTACAGAAGCAGGTCGCGGGCGAATGCAGAAAATGCTAGAAACATCTGGAAAAAATCTTTAAATTCTCCTTTTCATTTGCGAGGTTCCTGATTGGGGAGCAGAATTGAAATTATTGTGCTGATTCAACGCTACAAACTGAAATGCTATGGATGGTATTGACGCTGATATGATTGAGGCGGAATCCTCCACCCCGCCGTCTTCCTCGCATCCTCACCCTCCTCTTGGATCATCATATTCCAGTTCAGACCAGGATGAATTCGTCAGGAATTTGCTCGCAATGGCTCGCCGACTCATCGATCAAAACATGCCATCACAGGCTCTCCAAGCGGTGATATTTCGTTTTTGGGTTCTGTTTCTATATCGTTGTTTTAGATTTTCAGTACTTTTCTGGCAGATTCTATTGATTTAGCTATTGTGTCCAATTTTTATATTGCTCTTGCGAATTTGCTACTTTCGCCTATGTTAATTGGAGCACTTAGCTAATGAAGACAACGTTATGAGTTTGAAATTGATATGCTTTACTCTTTTGGGCCATTATAATACAACCATAATTGTCTAACTTCGACTCAGATTTTCAGAAAACGATGTTATAAGCTAACAGCCCTGTTTACAACGAGATTATATTTTCCTTGCTCACAAATATCTTTTTCCTGTAAATCAGTCCGCCATTAAGCCTGCTTAATACTGTTTAGGTTGAAAAGGAAATGCCCAATGCTGAAAGGGGAAACTGGCACCCCAATCTAGTACATTATTTGATCTTACACACTTCCCAAATTAGCTTAACCAGATCCCTTTTGTGAAATTTAACATCTAGGCAATGCTTGGGTCTAGGAAATTTGTAGCGAAAGAAAAACTAGCCAAGGAAAATAGATGCTTTTAATGTTTGGTTTCACCTTCGAATTATGAAGTAAAAACAACTTTGATTATGACTTTATATAATCACACATCTTTTGATTCTGTTGTCTTTATACTTTGTGTGATAGAAATATAAGAATTAAATGAGGCTGAACAAATATCTACAATTGATTTATTGGGCTTGATTTTTTAATTTCCCCCAAATTTTCCTGTCTTAGAATTTTTCATAATTTTTTTCTCATTTACTTCCTCTAGCATTTTCTGGGTTCCGAAATGAACACAAAGTGATATAGGCAAATTGTCACATAAGAAAAATTAGCTAAGGAAAACAGTTGTTTTTAATGTTTGGTTTTACTTTGGGAATATGCAGTAAAATAAACTTTAGTTATAGCTTTTCGAATATTCACATATCTTTAGATTCTGTAGTCCTTATGCTCTGTAAAAGAAATATAAATATCAACTCAACATTCACATTTTGAGTTGATTTGTTGAGTTTGAATTTTTTTATTCACCCCAATTTTACTTTCTCAGAGTTTCTTATCTCTTTTCTTTATCATTTACTTCCCCTAGCATATTCTGGGTTCCAAAATGAACTCAAAGTGGTTTCTGTTCCTCTACAAATTTCCTTTTTTTTGCTATTAGATTTTATGTTAAAGTAGTTCCACGATTGTTTGGTATGGCATGCAGGGTAGGATGGTTTAATGGTCATCCAGCTGGGCGGATGCCTATTGCCAAATTAAGGATCGTTGAGTGGTTTTCTGCTGTTACTTTTTACATATATTAGGATTTTCCATGATTGATCCTCCTGATTAACACTTGACAGGTGGTGGTGGCAATAAGATCAAGAGATGGGGAAGAGGCTGTTCATCAATTGCTTAGCCGTGCTAGGGAGCTATACAGTAATAAAGTGCATGCAAGTGCAGCTGCAGATGAGTTGGCTTCTTTGTTTTCCGAATTTGCTATTACGCCTTCACAAACTGAGCCCTATCAACGTGTAGAAATAGACAAGAGTGGAACTTCAATACTCTCAGAGACTGGAAGGAAACAGGTTATGGAGGATGCCTTCTCTGATGGAAGTAGCTTCGTCTGTTATCAGTGTGGGGGACTGGTTAGCACCCTCAGGAAAGATGAGCACTACTCCTTCTGGTGTTGTAAGTTGTGACTTCGTCTATGTCTTGTTAGTAGCATCTTCACGTCGTGTCAGAATATCAAATGCTGTATTGCCATCAAAGAGTTAAAGAGTTATATTGTTAAGAATATAATGCAACCAGTAGATTGAACACATATAGTGTTTTGATCTCTTTGAGTGTAGTCATCTCATACAATTTGTGCTTTGTACATTTTGCAAGTTGGGATTGAAGGTTTTGTGAGTGTACCAGAACTAAATTTGTGCTGTATGAAATAAAAAAGGACTTGTATTTTAAGAGTTTTACTTTGAAGTTTAAACTGCGTTTTCACACACAATTTTTACCAATTTTCTCATTCACAAATCTCTAGTTACAAGAAGGCCTGAAATTCAGACAAAACTTTTCAGCCTTGTACCATAAGTAACATTCACAAACAAGTAAAAAATAAATTAAAAAATCTATAACCT
This sequence comes from Cuscuta epithymum, assembly GCA_945859915.1. Taxonomy (NCBI): domain Eukaryota; kingdom Viridiplantae; phylum Streptophyta; class Magnoliopsida; order Solanales; family Convolvulaceae; genus Cuscuta; species Cuscuta epithymum. Next base: position 2,132,227 of record CAMAPF010000108.1, on the reverse strand, counting down.
AATAATGATGATTTTCCTCATAGTGTTGCTGTAGAGTGTTGGGGTTTTTTCCCATAACCATCCAACATAATTTCAAATAACTCCCCATCAGATTCCAAGTCTGATTCTGGCTGCTGCTTCACACCATTACTGTACGTTCTTGCTGCAGTTGTGTTTCTATTCAGCCATTGAAGAGATTCAATCCTCCCAATGGAGAAAAGCTCTTTGCTGTCTTCATCATATCCTATAGCTGAAGTAGAATTGTTTGACAGGGGACCACTGAAGCTAGGGTTTGATGTTCTGCCCATATTTGCTGGTCCATACTTGAAAACACTTTGGCCATGATTAACCACGACTGTGATGTCAGCATTTGCTGCTATAGTTGGATATAGAGGGCTTCCAAATTCCTCTGATTTGCATTTAATTTCATGCATAAGAAGTGAATCCACTGTGAAAATCACCTTCTTTTGGCTTGGGTTGTACCCGCATCCAATAACCTTTTCTTCTGTTCTTCCCCATGGTTCCCCTTCATACACCAGCACCATCCCTAACCAAATCCGCACACAGAATTTATAAGCTGAATATGCTTTACAAGTTGGGTTGTATCTTTATACTATACTTTCTTCTACCCAATTAAATGTTTAATACGAGTATTTTAAGTAGAACTTAAAATTTTATTTTTCTTAAAATAGAAGCTATATTAGGCATACTTTTTTTTGCATTTACGTTTTTATCAATCTCAGAAAAATATTACTCTCCATCACGCATCATTTTGCCTTATTTTTTACTGTCATACGGAGTATATTCTAAGAATGTAAAAACAGTATGGATAAAATTTATGTAGAAAAGAAATACTCCGTAATATAAACTTAAATTTGGTTGTTAAGTTTTTTAAAACTTCTTTGACTATTGTACGAAGTATGATGACACTTTTAGTATCACTGTTGAATTTCTTTTTAGTCTTCTCAATTAAAAGCTTAAAAAGTTAAAAGCAAGAAACTGACAGTGTCAAGGCCAAGACTCAAGAGAATTGCGTTTATAAAGAACTCTTAAAACCAAGAGTCTCATGAAATCAGCTTAATTTGTTATACGGAGTAATAGATAAAGTTATAATTCAAATTATAGATTTTGGAATTTTAATTTAAAACATACTCGATATATACTGATAAAATTAAGAAAAAATTGTCTTGAAAAACTAAAATTGTCTACTTCAGTACTAAACTCAATCACAAAAAAAATTCAGGTTTACTTATTTACTCACTTTATTTTATGAAATAATTACATATATATATATGAATAAAACAAAAAAATGTTGGTTATAATAATGTGATTTTTTTATTGTAGTGACTATAAAAACAACTTTGTCATTGTAATTTATGTTCAATTTCACATTTTATGAATGAGACTATATTGTATTAACTTTTAATCATATTTTTGTGAATAAGTTTTATTTCTATAATAATTCAAGAAAAACCTCTTTTTTTAAAATTGAGTGTGATGTATTTTTTATTTCAATGTGATGATTTATCCTTCAGAAACAAAAGAAACCAAAAAATTCCTTCAGAAACAAAAGAAATGTCAAGTAAAATACCATCAAGACAGACAGAACCATTAGAATGGAATCCAATGGAACCAGGATAGCTCCCCGGAAGCCGGAATGGAAGACAACCACTTCCACTCAGTCCTATGGAGATAGCGACATGGTTACTGTTATTGTGTTTCCTATTCCCCTTTCCATTATCCTCCCTATTGCTCATGGCGTGGACCGCAGATTTGGCATTATAGTCTTCTCGAATGAGGTTAATTTTGTCATCCTGAGATCTGCGCCCTTCATCTTCATCCTCATCACATGGCAAAATCGTGATCTCGAAATAGGCTTCCTGCGGGAAAGATGAAGTCCCCAATTGTGGGCCCGGCAGAGGGAGCGAAGTCTTCAGAACAGAGGCGGCGGTCATTACCGGCGACTTGTTTCTGATGCTGCTGATTCTCTTCATGTGGTCCGAATTGCATCTGAATTTGATTTTCTGTACCAAATCCGATGAACCAGGGGAGACTTCCCAGCTTATCTTCACCGCCGGATGAATATCAGCGGCGCCGCAGGCGCCGAGCAGAGACCTGGCCGATCGGGCCGGCGGAGGCGGCGGTGTGTGCGCGGTGAACCCGAAGTTCGCCCATCCGTTGTCGACGGCGTCTGCGACCAGGGAAGGGTGATCGGCCCAACTGAAATTGGGCTTCGCCGACGGCCCACGGCGGAAAACGAAGTAATTGATTTTACCGGTTCCGTTTCGGTCAAGATGGTGGAGACTCACATGTTGAAGTTGAGTTATTCCGGCGGCGGCGGCGGAGTGCGCGTTTTCTGCAATTTCTGGGCTTCCTTCTTCGAAACGATCTCTGCGTCTTTTACGGTTACATGTTTTTTGAATGATCATAATCAGCAAAAGGGACAGAATGGTTCCACACGAAACCGCCACCAAAGTGATCTTCAACCATCCTTTCATCTCTTCCTTTGTTGGTCAAACTTTTAAAAAAATCTGGGAAAGTTTGTTTATAAAGACGAGATGTACAGAAATCAAAAAAAGATGTTTTTTTGTGGGATTTAAATGCTGGGTCAGGCGTGTAGTCGTGGACCAGAACGGTTCAAGAAACGCTGCCATGTTATAGGTAAAAAAGGGTTATGAACTGACTTAAAGTGTTCAATTAGTCTCTTATATAGGAAGTTCATTAAGTCTAATTTACTCATACCAAATTTCAGTTAAAGATTCAACCGGGAAGGCAGTCAAATGATTTTCCGAGATGTACTGCGCTGTTTAACTTCGCAGTTACCTTCAAAAAATCATTTGACTGCCTTCCCGGTTGAATTTTTAGCTGAAATTTGGTATGAATAAACTAGACTTAATGAAGAAGATGCTCAAAAAATTTCATCAAAAAATTTCACCGGGAACCGCCCCAATTGACGACGGCCGGGCAGAACCTCCTATATAAGGGACTAATTGAACACTTTAAGTCAGTTCAAGGGCCTATTTGATCCTTTAGCCAAAATGAAAAACAAACTAAACATATTTAACGTAGTGCCATCGGTGGCTCGGCCCATTATTTAAAAACTAAACTACATATCTCGTTTGGTAAATGTATAGCTTGTACTTTATAACTATCAAAGTCTCATATGTTTTACTCTTCTCTCGTCTAATCTGTTTACTTGGATTTGAAATTTGTTGCTTTGATCTGATTTGTTTAAGTCTGTTCTGGTTTGATAAATATATCATCTCTATGTATTTTATAACTATGGAAGTCTGATCTTTTTAAGACTTCTCCGGTCTAGTCTATTTAAGTCTGATCTGAGACTAAAAATGAAAATATTTATAGTCCTAATATTGAATACTCCGTATAATAATTTTCTTTTTTGAATATAAATAGATAAGGTTCTGAAAATGTCCGAAAATAGTTTTGTCCTAACAAACATGAGAAAACATTGTGGCATGATAGGAACCATTTGTGCAAATTTCAGACATTAAAATACGTGTATATTTCTAATATTATTAAAGAGAAGTATTATGCCTGATACAAAAAAAAAAGATTTTGGTCACGGCCGGTCCTGTCTATTTTCGGGCCTATGGGCGAGACAATATTTTAGACTTATGTTCAAGACAAATAATTAACTATATTTATTTAAAATAATAATTATAATAAAATTATCTAATAAAGGTCATTAATTAAAAATGAAACTCATTTTATTATTATTATTTAAATTACATATTTGGTGAAAATTAACAATACAAGTATCATATAAAAACAAAAACATTACTTAAAAACAGTTCTCACGAAATTTTCAAGATTATATTTATTAACAAAAACAAAACTTTCCATTGATCCCTTCTAACTTAACCTTGTCTTTTTTAATCTTCTTCTCTCTCTTTATCCCAACTTGACTCACCAATTTTATCAAGAACAATTTATTGATCACGGATGGATTGTTTGAAACCTTGAAAGAAGAAGTATTTTGGTCACCGACCGCCGTTTGGGCTCCTCGATTGATTGACTTTAATTCTTAACAAACCGTTGAGGTGCTCACTGCTTTGCAACGTTCTTTACTCTTGTTGATATTGGAATTTGGAAACAACAAATCAATTCGGATGGGCTTTGCAAATTGGGAGTTTTGGACTTGGGAGGCCTAACATAACTTCACAATTTTGTAATTAAAAGGATTATAAAACTTAGAGATTCGAAGAGAATTAAGAGAGGTCAGGTATGCCACTTAGCATTTATTTTAAAAATTAAACCTTTAACCAATTAATTGAGGTTAAAAATTAAAAAAAAAAAAAGCTACTCGCACTACATACAAAGAAATATTTTTGGGTCTATTTTCCACCCTATTTTCTTGGGCCTAGGGCAGTCGCCCCTGTTGCACCCCTAGGGCTGCCCCTGATTTTGGCTCAAGATATGAGTAAATCACGTGCAAACTTATTTAATCCTATTTAAAGAATAAAAGAGTGTATAAACTCCCCTATAATATTCCATGAACATCATTTTGGGAAGAAAAGCAATGCTATTGTATTTGAAAAAACTTGTAATAATGTTTTAATCATACGTAGTACTTGGTATTTATTAAGGGAGTGAATTAATGATTCGGTGGTTGTGATTTATTAGATAATTTGATGTTTAAGTTACGTAGTATGTGATACAGGGAAGGTGGAGCATATGAATCAATATTGAGTACTTTATTGCGGTAGAATAGATAAGTATTTGCACAATTTGTTGCAAATTCGGAAATACTGAGTAGAATTTACGTTAAGATAACAATTAACAATACATATGAATGTGATCTCATTTATGGATTTAATAAACTTATACGTAGTATAAGATCCTACCGGACCGGCTTGCCTTTTTGAAGGCCTAGGAGGCTAGGAGTGACCGAGTGATGTATAATGAGCTTGATTTTGATAAGAAAATGGTAAAGTCTTTTAAGTCTAGACCAATATATATCATACGGAGTAATAATATTTTAAAAAAGTATAATAAAGAACAAATTGATTGTAGAGTTACAGGTTTGACTTTTTCACACAAATGATTTTTCCACTAAATTCTTTTGATTTGTGACCGTTTCTCTATTGTTCCTCTCTTCTTCGCTTTCCCCCATTTGAATTCAACCAGCTTATTGATTAATGATAGTCATGCCCATTATCAATTGCCTTTTGCTAATCTTCTTTTGGCTGTTCAATGCTAAATTTCTATATCCAAAAAAGGTGGAATCTTCCACTCCCGGAGCCCCCCACGCCCTGACCCGACAAGGCAGATGAGAAGATGTAAATCACGATGATTCAACTGGTGAAGTGGCAGTAGGCCCATATACCCGTGCGCGCCAGAGGTCCAGCCCATTTCAGAGGCTGTGACCCCCATTCGGTTGCTGCGGGATTCAAACCTTGGTCCCTTGATCCAAACTTCCCACCACTCAACCAACTGAGTTACTACCCGTGTGGGTTCAATGCTAAATTTCCAATTTTTTCATTTTTAGAGCCCAATGTGGAATGCTATTAAGTATTTGGGCGGAAAAACTTAGTTTATTCACTCCTAGAGCCCGTTTGGTAGCACGAAAATGGGCTGATTTGGCTGATTCCGCTGAAATTTATGAAGTTCTGACTAAAGTGGTTACATTAGCTGATTCTGTTGATTTAAGAAAAAAATATTTTTAAAATATATTTTATTAATAAAATAAAGAAAAAATTATATGTAAAAATAGTTAAAATGGTCATCTACAATAACTTCAGCCAAAACAGCCAGAAAAGTAACTCTCACCTTACTTTTTCTGCTTATTATACAATTCAGCGCGTGAAAGCAAACGTTACGTGTTTGGTGAAAAAGTTGGCTAATAAGCCTGATAAGCCGAAAAATTGTGATTCCAAACGACCTCCTAGTATTAAGTCTCAATCCTAGTGACATTGGATTCACATTGTTAAGTTCTTAATACTCAATTAAATAAGTCTAATGCTCATTAAAAGTGTTTTAATGCTCATAATAGGTCCAATGCACATTAAAAATTCATAAATGCTCATTTAACAAAAATTGTAATTTCATCTCAATAGAGGAGATTTTGATGCTCAATGAAAATGTCGTTATGTCAAACTAAGAACTCTTACGATTTTCATATCAATGAACATTTGTAAGTTACGTATGCTCATTTAGTACTAATCTTATGCTCATTTTCTAAATGTTATAAATGTATTTTTATAAAGTACTATTAAGATTTATAAAAGAAATAATAATAAAAAGAAAGTGAAGTTATGAATTAGAAGTTATGAAACAGAGATCATGATTCTGAATATTACAACATTAGAAGTGCTTAGTGGGAGGTCTCGAGTTCGAAACCCGCTATGCACATAAGTGTTTGAAACTCAATGGAGTGAATTTCAGCCCTGATTACTCCAGGCTCCCCCTAGCCCCTCCCCCAGTCCTCCCCTGGAGTAAAAAAAAACAAAAAAAAACTCAACATTAGACTTCTAATACTCAACATAATAGGTTTGATGCTCAATAAAAGTTCGGTAATGCTCATTCACTAGAAACCATGATTTTCATCTCAATAACGGATGTTTGATGCTCAATTAAAATGTCGTGATGTTCAACTAACAAACCTTACAATATTCATATCAATGTGCGCTTTGTAAGTTATGTATGCTTATTTTGTACTAATGTTATGCTCATTTTTAAAATGTCATATCAATGCATATTTCAAAAGTATCAAATTACATTAGACTCGCATATTTAAATTAATAGTAGTGGATCATAGCTATAATTTCATAAGTTTTTATGAAAGGAAAAAGTAAGAAAAAGAAAAAGAATTAGAAGATATGAAGCAGAGATCGTGATACTCATTATTAGCCTCATAATACTCAATACAATATGTGAGATGCTCAACAAAACTACATTATTGCTCATTTAGCGGGAGCCATTATTTTTCGCTTAAATTACAAAACTGCCACCGAAAAAATAGGTTGTTTTAATTCAATGAGCATTAATGAACTTTTAATGTGCATCAGAGCTATTATGAGCATTACAACACTTTCGATGAACTTCAGACTTATTAGGAACCTACCAATATATAATAAAATTATAAATATATTTATATAAATTAATAGTATGATTCCTATATCAAATAAGTACTTCAAAAATATGAATTAGTCTTTAAATATGGTAATAATGAGCAAAAGCAAAGAATAGTTAATATTATAATTACTATTAATAAACAATTGTAGTATGGAGTATGAAATACGTAGGATAAGTAAGATAAAAGAACAGATTGTGTCATGAAGACAAGTTGGCGAGATGGTCGGAAGGCTGTATATTGAGTTTCAGGTCTAGGGATTGAATCTCCCTTGCGTTTTATTTTTTTAATGAAGGAATCCAGGTTTGGTACTAAGCAAAGAGTTAACCGGATTTTAAAAATCGGATGTATGTACATCTGGATGTACAGTATAGGAGCTCCCCGTTTGGTATATCTTCTGTATGAAATAGCAAAATAAAAAGGTTCAAAATTATGGGAGAAGTCCATGTCAAAACAAAGAGCAATAGTCTGATTAATGTTACTCCGTTTTATAAAAGAGTGCTAACGCTGAAAACACAAATGTCAAAAAGGTTTGAAGCTTCATAAAAAAATAAAGGTCACTAGCAGCGGCCTGCTACCCTCCTTCGTAGGGTTTTGGAGTTGTCTTTGCTCTTCGAAGTTTGAATCTGCAATTGTTGCCGATTGATTGGAATTGTGAGTACTTGGTTTTATTCTTTTCCTTTCTTGCGATTAAGTTTCAGTGGAGCGGCAACACAAGTGTTCGTGAGGGAGAATCCTTTTTGCAGGACCGTTTTTTAGGGAGTTCAATGGGTTATCCAGAACAGGGCCCCCAGATTTAAGGGGCCCCATACTTTTAAAAATTTATTAATATTATGTATTAATATTATTTATATATTAATACTAATGAAAAAGAAAAATATAGACACATCATTTTTTCGTTGGTCCTTTTACTCTTTTAGTTCTCTTTTAATGAGTATTCCATTAATTAGAGTATAAGTATTTGGATTGAATTTTTTTTATAAATTTTTTATATTAATAAGGGGCCCCGGTTTTACATTTTGAACTGGGGCCTCCAAATTCATTAGACGGCCCTGCCTTTTTGCTTTAAGCCGGTTTGCTTGATTCTGGGTTGCGCTTGGCGGTTACCATAGAGAAGATGATGACTGCTAGTGGTGATTTGGGTTCGAGTGTGAGACGAGGAGAGTTGCACGGGTTTCGAATAGGCCATATTTCGATCGACAATGGAGGATCAATTAGAGAGGTACCAGTAGTACGGCCTCCTCCTGAACTACCTCCATGGGTTGTACGAGAGACTAGAGTTCGTGAAAGTTTTCCAATAAGTTTTCATTATTTTGTCATTTGTTTTAATTTCTTGTTTTCATCTATGTTGTTACGTTTGTCAGTTTGTTTGGGAATTTAACCTGGTTTTCTGTCATTGAGTATGTTTGGATCTATGGGAATATGTATGGTTGTGTCAATCCCGTTACATGGTTAGCTATTCGTGTTGCTTAGGTGACCGTTTCTAAGTCTGATCATAGGGTTTGCAGTCGTTGTTGTTGAAATCTAGTTGATGTTAGATTTATTTTTCCTTTGATTGATGTAATGATCCTGAAACTTATGATATGAATAAAGGCTAGTTTTGGATGATAAAAAAAAGAGTGATAACGCTTAAGCACAAGCGGAAAAAGATAAGCAATACAAAATTGAAAAAAATATTCTATACACACTTTTTGTACACATCACCCGTACACATGTTGGTGAACAAGCAATTTTTACGTCTTTGAATAGCATGTTCACGGACAAGTTATTCACATGCAAAACATAGCCTTTTCACCGACATGTTTACTGGTGTGTACTAAAATGTTTATAACAATAATCACGATATTATTGATTAGTGACGTTTAGAATTGGTTACCATATTGGGATAACCCAATCATTAAGTCTAAGGGATTAGAAAGCCTATTTTTGTACCATTGATGGGTAAAAAAGCGTAATCTCATGAATGATGAAAAGGGATACCAGGGATGATAGTCCACTACAAGTCTACAACCAATATTCATAATCCTAAAGTGTCGTTCTTTTACACTAAAACTTCAGCAAAACAAATTGGGACGGAGATAGTACTAAAAAAATCCTAAATACATGTATGCCCTAAATAGGTCATACACTAAAGTGCATGAGTCATATTTTAATAATAAAACAAGGTCACTCAAATTTTACTATTTAATGTTGGCCTCGAGTTTTGGTATGGTCTTGTAAAGTACAACCTGTAAGGTGTATTTGTTCCAACTCAGACCTCTAACCTCTCTTGATCCACGAAGGATAACTCTTCTAGACTCACGCAATGGATATAAGAGGCGATGGTCTCACAAGACACGGGTGTTCTCGACAAATAATACAGAGGGTCAAAAGATAGACAACCAGCGAGCAGAAGATAGGTAGGCAGCGGACAAAACAAATAGCCAGAGAGCAAAGTCACAGATAAAACAGAGTAGGGGTATAGATAGTGTGAATCGTTACGTTGTGCTTACCGTTACATTTAAAGCAATATTGATAGTGTAACATGCCTTCCCTTATAGGATACGCAAAGAGCACGACGATAACACTTGCAGGCTGGCAGAACAACCGGTACGCATCCCTGCGGGCTCAACAATCACCCCATCACCCGTCAACCTCAATTGTGCAACATATTGTTGGCGGGGGTCGAACCCGTGACCTTTGGTTGGGTACCATTGTGGATTTCACTGGATTGTTGCACTTATTGTTACACTAAAAGCAACCGCTGACAAAAGTGCTCGACCTGCATTCCCGCGATCCAACACATAGGGTGCAGACCTTAACAAAATAAGTGGATGAGAGGCATTGGTAGGACCAATACCTCCAACATAACCTAAATTGATTAATAGATGAAGCTTTCCATTTGTCAAACATTCCAATGACAATGTGCGGTGCAAATGTGTCAACAATTAAAATGTTATACTTAACAGTGCACAATTATATCCTAATTTTATTATAGAACAAAGTAAATATTTAGTTTATTGCTCTAAAATCTTTTCTTAAAACTCACGATTAACGAATTAAGATTTTGAAAATACTTTTACTCGTGAGCGGTGACCGGGCTAAACTTGCAAGTATACAAGTGCCGATATAGTAATAAAATACCGGTAAATACCGGGTCGATCCACAGGGAAATGGTTGATATTATAAAGTCGAGTATTGAATGCAAAGAATGTAAATGATATTTTTTTTTTCAGGAACTTTGCTCTTTGAGATTGGTTTAAACAAGAATGAGAATTACTAAGGCAATCGGGATTCACCTAAATGCTTTAATAGGATTTAATACTAGTTCTTTTCCAATAATTATGAATACGATGTCGCTAATATATTCTCAACTCCGATTAAGGCAGCGAGAGCGTGGTTTTCGTTACGTGTAAGTCCCGTTACGGCTTACATTCATCTACCGAAAACCCCGTTGAATATCAAGACATCACACCCGTATCATATAAGACCGGATATATTTCTATTCTCGGTACTATATATGTTTATCCTTTAGTGTTCATAGTTTAGACTTCAACGTTAATTGCAAGCATAAACTAAGTTTAACATACTTCTATGTTGTACACCATAGTCATAAACAATCAAAATATAAAGGATAAATCACAATTTATTGGTCTAGAACTTTTATCAAACACCTAGTGTGCATAGAGGTTCATCCCTAGCCTTAGCTAAGAAATTAGCCTCTAATGCTCATATTAATCACAATACAATATTGAAATGTAATAGAACATGAGATTACAAAGGAAATAATACCTAAACACCAATGGTTTCGGAGGTTGAAGTTTCCTCCTCAAGAACTTGAAGAAAATTAGCAAGAACAAAATATAGAAGCTATGAATTAAAGTATGGAATGAGATGTCATTGCTTGATGAATTAAGGGCTTTATATAGGCTAAAGAATGGCATCTTTTAGTCTATTCAAGCCTAACAATCGGATATGGAAGCAATATTTGATCAGATATGGAGGAAGATGGGTTTTTCCCATCAGAAATCTTCTGCACGTCGGACTGTTTTAGCAAAAAATCGGAACAACCGGCGCCGGTTATAGCATGTCCGGCGCCGGTTGGGTACAAAAATGCACCGGTTGTGCTGCGCCGGTTGGAAACAGGGCCGAATTGGGCAAAAATTCCTGACGACCGGCGCCGGTTATAGGGACTCCGGCGCCGGTCCCTGCGCCCAATTTTGTACTTCGCTTCTTTTCTTCGTTTGATGCCCGAAATTGATCCCGAAGTGCCGGTTTTCGATCCCTTTTGACTTTTGACCCTATTTTTATTGCTCCATGTCGTATTTCATGTTTCCGCTAACTCGAGAATATTTATCTGTTTTTGCTTCATATTTTTGTACAGATAAATGTAATTACTTTATGTAAAACATAAGTAATTATTGTGCTTATCAAATTCCCCCACACTTGAGCGTTGCTAGTCCTCGAGCAATGTTGTCGCCTTTTGATGCCTTGGTTAGTTCAACAAAAATATATGCATAAAAATAAATTATTTTAAGAGAGGTAAAAAAAAATGTTTGTAAACTCTTTTTTTCGTTCTCGTTCCAAAACCCATTTTTCTATTAAACACAAAAAAAAATATCATTAGATTTAGAAAAATTACTTATACTCTTGAGAGGAGATGAATGGATTGTGACTAGGATTTTTTTTTTGGGGTGTAGGATGGTTTTTTTTTTATGTATTTGACTTTTCAGTATAGAAGTGGATCAGTTGGAATTCTTGAAAGAGATCATGAGTTTTTTTTTTTACTCATTTGAATTGGTTCTCAACAAGCATTTACTGAAGTCATTTTGATCATCCCAATTTATTTGATGGGATATGAGGGTGGCTTGTTTTCCAAAACGGTTCTTGAATATTTGAGATGTACTTAAACCATTGTTGGAAATGAAAGAAGATGGTGTTCCTAATCACAAGAGTTCTTTTGGAAGTGGTTTTCAAGAGTAAAAGGTAGTGTAATAAATCTAAAAAAATGATATTTTTATGTGAATAATAAAAAAAAAAAACTTTCTCAACCAAATACCCATTAAAAAGAGAATAACATAATTTTTACCTTCCCTAAAAAAAAATATTTTGCACACAAAATTTGTTTAGCTACCCTTGAGATGCACCCCCCACACTTAAGATACATTGTCCCAATGTATAAATCATAGGAGCATAAAACTTCAATCACCATCCACAAAGCATGTGTTTAGAGAAGAGTATGCAATAACAAGAATGAGAACCTAATTTTGTGGGTCGGGAGGGGGGTATCCATATTGACCATAGTAGTGTTGGGTGAATTGCCCAAACCTTCGGTCAATGTTGCCCAAGTGCTCTTCCATCCGTGTATGACGTGTGCGGAGGTCCTCTTGGTTAGCTTCATACACGTTCATCCGTGCGTGCATACGGTCCATGGAGTCACAAATATAGTCGATCCCCTGTGCCATAGTCCGTCGTGGCCGCCCTGCGGGTTGTGCTTCAGCCTCACCCATCTCTTGGTCGCCGTTTTCTTCCTTCCGAACCCATTCGTTACCCACCTTCTTGAAATGGAGGGCTACCATAGTATGTGGCCTCAAGACTTGGGACTCGGAGGTGTACTCCACTTCTTCATTTGAAAGGTCGACGCCAAAATGTCTGAAAATCATTGTAAGTAAAAGAGGAAAAATAAAGTTTTTGTCACCTCTTTTTGTTTTGACGACGCCCCTCATTTCCGTCATGATTAAAGGAGCCAAAGGAATACCCTCGATTTGCCCAAGTCCGTTGATCATTTTATACATTAGGTAGAGGTCCATCCGCCGAAGTACATGCGTGTCACTAGCTCTTGGCAAGATGTTGAAGCTAAGAAGGTATGCGATAAGTCTCTCTTTTGCTTCAAGAACACGAGCCCCAAGATCTGCACCGAATCCATATTCGTTCATGACATCTACCTCATTGTAAGCGGGGTCGGTGATTACCACTACAGAGTTCATTTCAACTGGACGACCGACGTTTGGGATATGAAGCAAGTTGCACAATCTTTGTTTGCTAATAGTGATTTTTGTGCCTTTAACAGTGCTCACAATATCCCCAAACGGGTCCATTTTCCTCTCAATATTGGCATAGAACTCCCGTACAAGCGTCGGGTAGTATGCCCCAGTCAAAGTAAGCATGACGGCCCATCCCAATTTGTCAAAAGCGTTGGAGAGTCGATACAGAGCGTCGATCTCAGGATGCACAGTCTTCTCAACCACTATCTTCCACTTCTTTCTTTGTTCGTACCAAGCCTCATTCTCCGGGGAGGTGAAACGTGGTACGGATGAAGAGGAAGAAGTAGCATCATTTCGTCGTTTAGGAGCCATGGAACCTGCACAATTAGTTCAACACATACACACAACACCATTTGTTCATCAATTCAAGGTAAGATTTGGAAAATTTCTTCAATTTTCTCAAATCTTATGTTCATTGAAGAATTCTTGCAATAATCATGTTTAAAAGATTATGTATCAACAACAAGTATTAGCAACATATCTCTAAGCATCAATTACAGAAAAGAATTCATCAATGAACAAGAAATTCGAAATTAGGGTTCTTGAGAAAAAATTTCAAGAATTTCCCCTAAATTTGAACTTTAATCTCACAATGTTGAACAAGAATCAAGTTTATATATACCAAATGATCATAAGGAATCATCATTCAACATTTATAAACATCTAATTTATCAAGAATTGTAAAAGAAAAAAAATTCAAGAATTAGGGAAGATTTGAATTTTGAGCTACAATACCTTGGATTGATGTTCAAAGAGTGATGAAGAAGCTTTTTGTGATGATGCTTGATGCAAAAATGAAGCTTTTGGAACAATTTTAGCTTGGGGGTGGCGGTTTTGGGTGGTTTGGGGTGGTGGCCGGCGAAGAGCTTTGGAGTTGGGAGGTTTTTTTTTCGAAAATGTTTGCTCTGAATCGCGACCTGGTTGCTGTTTAAATCGCCGCGACCGGCGCCGGTTATAGGGCATCCGGCGCCGGTTCTTCCATTTTGTTGCGCCCCGGACTCTCTGTTTCGGACCGGGGCCGGTTGCTTCTGACCGGCGCCGGTCTTTCCTTAAAATTTTTTTTTTTTTTTTTTTAACTATCAAGCATGAATAAATATGAATGTTGTTTATGTGAGTAAACATATTTACTTATAAGTGATTTTTGATCAAATATAAATAAAAAAATGAATATAACTCAAACATATTTATTCATAATTGATTTTTTTTTTTTTTTGTGTTGGGTTGCCTCCCAATTAGCGCTCAGTTTAACGTCGTAGGCCGGACGCAACGTACCTCTATTCTTCCAATTGGCATGCGGCGGTTGCCGAAGTGATATGGTACTCCATGTATGGCTTGAGCCGGTGACCATTTACAAGGAATGGTGTTTGGTCACCGTTTTGAATCATCATTGATCCGTATGGGCGGACCTCGGTGATTGTATATGGTCCTGACCACCGGGATTTGAGCTTTCCAGGGAATAATCGGAGCCGTGAGTTGAAGAGTAATACCTTTTGTCCGACATAGAACTCCCTCCGGTTAATGTTCTTGTCATGCCAAACTTTGGCCTTTTCTTTGTAGATACGGGAGTTCTCATATGCATCCCGTCGGAGCTCTTCTAGTTCATTGATTTGGAGCATTCTCTTTTCTCTCCCAAGGGTGGTATCAATGTTCAGTTGAGAGATAGCCCAATGAGATTTATGCTCAAGTTCCACAGGGAGATGGCATGGTTTGCCATAAACAAGCCGGAAAGGGGACATATCGAGTGGGGTTTTAAAGGCCGTCCGGTATGCCCATAAGGCATCATCTAGCTTTAGAGACCAATCTTTCCTTGAAGAGTTGACCGTCTTCTCAAGAATGGATTTTATTTCACGGTTGGATACCTCCACTTGACCATTAGTTTGAGGATGGTAAGTGGCACCGGTTTTGAACATGCACCCGTATTTTTTTAGGAGGCCGGCAAAATGGGTATTCTTGAAATGAGCACCATTATCACTAATGATACTTCTAGGAACCCCAAATCTTGAAAAAATGTTCCTTTTTACAAATTCTACTACCGATTTGGCCGTGTTGTCCGGTAGAGCAATGGCCTCCACCCACTTAGACACATAATCAACCGCAACAAGGATGTATTCCTTACCATGAGATTTAGGAAAAGGGCCCATGAAGTCTATTCCCCATACATCAAATATTTCAACCACAAGAATCATGTTTTGTGGCATTTCATTCCTTCGGCTCAAATTTCCGGTGCGTTGACAACGGTCACAAGCTAGGACAAAGCTCCTTGCATCTTTAAAGAGTGTTGGCCAAAAGAATCCACATTGGAGGATTTTAGCCGCGGTTCGGTCCGGTCCATGATGTCCTCCACAAGGAAGATTATGGCAATGATCAAGGATAGATAACATCTCCTCATTCGGAACACACCGTCATATAATTCCATCGGCACAATGCTTGAAAAGATATGGCTCATCCCAATAGTAATGTTTGACATCATGTAAAAATTTCTTTCTTTGATGGAAAGTGAGCTCTTGGGGAAGAATTTCTTTGGCAAGATAGTTCACAAAATCTGTGAACCAAGGTAAGGGAACTCCCTTTACTTCCATGAGCTGCTCATAAGGAAAATCGTCATGAATTACCTCTATTTTCGTGGTGGTATTTGGCTCAAGGCGAGAGAGGTGATCCGCTACGAGATTTTCACTTCCTTTCTTGTCCCGAATCTCAAGGTCAAACTCTTGGAGTAAAAGCACCCACCGGATTAGTCGTGGCTTAGCATCCTTTTTATTCATGAGGTACCGGATGGCGGAGTGATCGGTGTAGACAATCACCTTTTGGCCAATGAGGTAAGACCGGAATTTGTCAAAAGCATAGATGACGGCTAGGAACTCTTTCTCCGTTGTTGCATAATTGAGTTCCGCATCATGGAGTAACCTCGATGCATAGTATATGGCATGAAGTTTCTTTTCTCTTCTTTGACCAAGCACAACCCCAATGGCGTGGTCGCTAGCGTCGCACATCAATTCGAACGGTAGAGACCAATCCGGTGAAATGATTATTGGGGCCGAAGTAAGAGCCTTCTTGAGAGTGTTGAAGGCTAGTAAGCAAGATGGAGAGAAATCAAAAGTAGCATCCTTGGCAAGTAAATCACAAAGTGGTTTTGCGATTTTTGAAAAATCTTTGATGAATCGCCGGTAAAAACCGGCATGCCCCAAAAAGCTTCTTATGGCTTTTACCGAATGAGGAGGTGGTAATTTTTCAATAACCTCCACCTTGGCTTGATCAACTTCGATGCCTTGAGGGGAGATTTTGTGCCCCAAGACAATGCCTTCGGTCACCATAAAGTGACATTTCTCCCAATTAAGAGCAAGATGGGTTTCTTCACATCGGACGAGCACTTTTTCAAGGTTATTTAGGCAAACATCGAATGAATTTCCAAAGACTGAAAAATCATCCATAAATACCTCCATATAATCTCCAACTATGTCCGAGAAAATAGCCATGACGCACCTTTGAAAGGTCCCCGGTGCATTGCAAAGACCAAATGGCATCCTTCGGGAAGCAAATGTCCCAAAAGGACAAGTAAACGTTGTTTTCTCTTGATCCTCGGGTGAGATGGCTATTTGAAAATAGCCGGAAAAACCATCCAAGAAGCAATAAAATTCGTGACCCGCCACTCTTTCTAGCATTTCGTCCATGAACGGTAGGGGGAAATGGTCTTTCCTTGTGCCGGCATTCAACTTTCGGTAGTCAATGCACATCCTCCACCCGGTAACCATTCTAGTAGGAATTAATTCATTCTTACTATTGGTTATGACGGTGATTCCTCCCTTCTTCGGGACTACTTGAACGGGACTCACAAAGTTGCTATCGGATATGGGATAGATAATACCATAGTCAAGAAGTTTGAGAACTTCCTCCTTGACTACCTCCTTCATATTTGGGTTGCGCCTCCTTTGATGTTCCACCGTTGGTTTGTGGTTTTCCTCCATGAGGATCCGATGCATGCATAGAGTTGGGCTTATACCCTTGATATCCGCCAAGGACCAAGGTATTGATGATGTGTGAGCTCTCAATACCCGGAGTAATTTCTCTTCTTGTAAAGAAGAAAGAGTAGAGGAAATTACCACGGGGTATGTAGAATTATCGCCAAGGAATGCATATTTGAGATGTACCGGTAGAGGTTTGAGAGTGGGCTTTGGAGGAGTTTGACTTGATGGTTTGAGAATAGAATTCCTTTGTCCAAGGTCTTCAAATCTTTGCCGGTAAGGTCTATGAACGACTTCTCCTTGTAAGAACATCATTTGTTGGAAAATTTCAGAATTTTCTTCTTCTTCGGCATGCCCAAGTGTGAGACATGCTTCAAGAGGGTCTTTTTGAAGTTCTTTTTCAAACGTCTCCCGAGTTATAGTATCAATGATGTCAATACTAAAACACGTGGAGCTATCATGATGTTTCTTCAATGAATCCCACACATGGAATTCTTGTTCATCTTCTCCTACTCGGAATTTGACAACTCCGTTCTTCACATCAATGAGGGCGGCGGCGGTGGCTAGAAATGATCTCCCAAGAATGATAGGAATTTCCATTTCTTCCATTTCCAAGATGAGAAAATCTACCGGGAAATAGAATTTTCCCACCTTAACTAGAACATCTTCCATAACTCCCAATGGATAGCGGATTGTTCTATCCGCTAATTGGAGAGCAACCGTTGTAGATTGAAGTTCCCCCACACCAAGCTTTTTAAAGAGGGAATGTGGCATAAGATTTATACTAGCTCCGAGATCACAAAGAGATTTTACCTCTCCAATTTTTCCAATAGAGCATGGGACGGTGAAGCTTCCGGGATCCTTCAACTTTGGGGGGAGTTTATTTTGAAGGATTGCACTACACTCCTCCGTGAGTGTTACGGTTGCAAAGTCCGCTAGTTTCTTCTTGTTTGAGAGAATCCCCTTTAGAAATTTGGCATAAGAAGGGATTTCCGCAATAGCCTCCGCGAATGGTATGTTGATGCTTAACTTTGTAAAAATATCAAGGAATTTCTTGTATTGTTTACCATCATTCTTCTTCTTCAACCTTTGTGGATATGGGATAGGGGGAACATAATTTGCCATAATAGGAAGTGGCGATATATGTTCCTCCAACTCCTCCTCGTCTTGTGTCGTTGGTGCTTCCTCCGGAGTTTTAGGGTCCTCCGTTTGTTTGCCACTCCGCGTTGTTATGGCCATGACGTTTTCCCTTGGATTAACTTCGGTTGTTGTGGGAAATCGCCCTTGTTCTCGAGTGCTTTTTCCTTGGGCAATTTGCCCAATTTGGACCTCCAAGTTGTGGATAGATGACTTGGTGTATTGTTCTATGTTGTCCATGCGTTGGTGAAGTTTCCGGTTTTGATCTTCAAACCGGAGGTCAAGCTTGGTGAATTGTGAGTGGAGATTCCCAATGGATGCCTCCACTCTACTATGATTCTCCTCATTTTGGGCTTTTACACTAGCCACAACATTTTGAGTGAGAGTCTTCATCATCTCCTCCATTGTTTGCTCTTTTTGCCCATGTGTAAACCCGGATGAGGGGTAAGAAGGACCTCCTTGTGGTTTACCTTGGTTAAACCTTTGTTGATTGTTGGAATAGTTGTTGCCTCCTTGGTACCCCCGATTCCCGTAAGAGTTCATATAATTCACATCTTCAAGAGTTTGAGGTGAATTACCTTCCAGTTGTGCAATATTCTCCACACTTGCTACTTGACTAGCTCCTCCAATCACGGCTTGAAGAGCCGTATGAATAGAGGCTTGAAGATCTTTGTGCATAGCTTGTTGAAAATCAGCAAACCGCTTGTCCAATTCATGAGCTATGGACACCTCACTCACACCGGCTAATTTGACATCTCCTCCTTGTAGTTGAGGATTGGAAGCAATGGATTCAAGGATTCGCAAAGCCTCCGTTTCAGTTTTGTTGCCAATATAGCCCTCCGCACGGTTATCTACAATGGCTTGGCATGAAGAGTTCAAACCATTGTAGAATGTATCAATTTGAAGATCAAGAGGAATGCGGTGATGTGGACATTCCTTCAACAAGGCTTTGAAACGCCTCCATGCGTCTTGGAATAGTTCTCCAACTTGTTGTTTGAAGTTGAAGATTCGTTGTCTTAGCTCTTGAGTCATTGTGGGTGTATAATACTTGGAAATGAAAGCATTATAGATACCTTCCCACGTTGTGAAAGTTGCCGGTGTTTGCTCCAAGAACCATCCCCTTGCTCCCCCTTTCAAGGTATAGGGAAAGCTTTTGAGTTTAAGATCATCCTCGGTGAGACCATGCCTAGGGATTCCTTGGATGAATCCATAGAACTCGGTGATGAAGTTTAGAGGATTCTCCCCCGGAAGGCCATGAAATTGAGGCATAGCATTGAAGTAGCTATTTTTTATTTCATAGTCCCGAGCCGCCTCGCTTAGGACGATACATGAGGGAGTGGCGGCAACCACGGGCCTCTTCCTTTCATTGAGTGTTGGCATCATCTTCGCCTTTCTTTCCTTCCGGTTGTGTTTGAGAGTTCTTTCTATTTCAAGATCAAGAGGTTCAAGATGTTTAGAACCTTGACTTCTCAAATGCATTCAAACACAAAGGATAGTCTACACACATGAAATGAAAAGTACCCAAGAACAAGTGAAAAGCAATGGGAAATAAAAATTTCAGGATTTTGTTTGGTTGTTTTAACTCTATAATAACAAGCCGTATTTCCCCGGCAACGGCGCCAAAAACTTGACCGGGCTAAACTTGCAAGTATACAAGTGCCGATATAGTAATAAAATACCGGTAAATACCGGGTCGATCCACAGGGAAATGGTTGATATTATAAAGTCGAGTATTGAATGCAAAGAATGTAAATGATATTTTTTTTTTCAGGAACTTTGCTCTTTGAGATTGGTTTAAACAAGAATGAGAATTACTAAGGCAATCGGGATTCACCTAAATGCTTTAATAGGATTTAATACTAGTTCTTTTCCAATAATTATGAATACGATGTCGCTAATATATTCTCAACTCCGGTTAAGGCAGCGAGAGCGTGGTTTTCGTTATGTGTAAGTCCCGTTACGGCTTACATTCATCTACCGAAAACCCCGTTGAATATCAAGACATCACACCCGTATCATATAAGACCGGATATATTTCTATTCTCGGTACTATATATGTTTATCCTTTAGTGTTCATAGTTTAGACTTCAACGTTAATTGCAAGCATAAACTAAGTTTAACATACTTCTATGTTGTACACCATAGTCATAAACAATCAAAATATAAAGGATAAATCACAATTTATTGGTCTAGAACTTTTATCAAACACCTAGTGTGCATAGAGGTTCATCCCTAGCCTTAGCTAAGAAATTAGCCTCTAATGCTCATATTAATCACAATACAATATTGAAATGTAATAGAACATGAGATTACAAAGGAAATAATACCTAAACACCAATGGTTTCGGAGGTTGAAGTTTCCTCCTCAAGAACTTGAAGAAAATTAGCAAGAACAAAATATAGAAGCTATGAATTAAAGTATGGAATGAGATGTCATTGCTTGATGAATTAAGGGCTTTATATAGGCTAAAGAATGGCATCTTTTAGTCTATTCAAGCCTAACAATCGGATATGGAAGCAATATTTGATCAGATATGGAGGAAGATGGGTTTTTCCCATCAGAAATCTTCTGCACGTCGGACTGTTTTAGCAAAAAATCGGAACAACCGGCGCCGGTTATAGCATGTCCGGCGCCGGTTGGGTACAAAAATGCACCGGTTGTGCTGCGCCGGTTGGAAACAGGGCCGAATTGGGCAAAAATTCCTGACGACCGGCGCCGGTTATAGGGACTCCGGCGCCGGTCCCTGCGCCCAATTTTGTACTTCGCTTCTTTTCTTCGTTTGATGCCCGAAATTGATCCCGAAGTGCCGGTTTTCGATCCCTTTTGACTTTTGACCCTATTTTTATTGCTCCATGTCGTATTTCATGTTTCCGCTAACTCGAGAATATTTATCTGTTTTTGCTTCATATTTTTGTACAGATAAATGTAATTACTTTATGCAAAACATAAGTAATTATTGTGCTTATCAAGCGGTTAAATTTATACAATTGAGGCAATGTTAGATTGTGAGATATGTCGGTGGATTTTTGTGGATTGACAATCTTATTTTGTAGATAAATATATTCTAGGAGATAATGAGTTTTCTTTCATACCTTTAGTTTTAGTTTTATGTATATAAACTCAAAAATTGGATCTCCATAATTGTATGTTTTTGAATTGTCAAAATGAGGATAACCCGATAATATTTTATGATTGTGTCGTACAAGTGTACAACTATTTGTGCTTTGAGTATGTAAACTCCATTTTGCATTTGAATATTCATTCTCTGTATAAACTAAATCATTCACAAATACGATATGTAAATTCACTTCAAGCAGGTTGAGGTTCTACTAGCAGTACCATGAGGTCTAGTGGTTCAATTCCCCACTCAAAAATTGAATGGTAAAGATGGTGTCACAACACCGCATATGACTCCATAAGGGAGTCATAGAGCCTCTATAAATCTACTCCATATATCATAGCTCTGTACAAAAAGTATCATAGGTTTAGAAAAACTTCTTCACAAACCATATTATTAATTTATTAGTGGTGTTGATAACATGACTCTCGATATCACATATAAGAATTTTCAACTCACTCCGTAAGGTGACCCTTGATATGACAACCTACAACTGACCATGCGTTATAACAAACTTTGATGGATATGTGACTACTTCATTTTAATTAGTTTTTGTTTATCGTTAAGGCAAATGAAATCATGACTAGGAATTGCGTTGAAATTTCAAAATAATTTTGTAAAACATAACCATGAAATTAAATCTTGATGACCAATATTTTTGCGGGTATAACCTTCACCTCCAAAACAAATTAAATTTACCTATCAAGTGTAATAATTAGGCGAGCCTCACTACATAAACCAGAAGATTGTTCAATATTTCTCATTTACATAACAAGAATCTCAACCTTTATTTCCAATTTATGGTTCGACATCCTTGATCATGGGCGGCCCTGGGGGGGGGGGGGGGGGGCAGGTGGGGCGGGTGCCCTAGGCCCAAAAAAAATGAAAATTTTTTAGGCCCATAATTACTTCTTTATACGTAGTAGTATATTTGAGTAGGCTGAGTTTTAACCCAAAATTAATAATTTTGTACAAGTTCAGGAAGCCCAAGAACGCAAAAGGTCCAAAATTGAAAAAAAGGAAGAACTAACGTGCAGTCCAATTAGTTAAATTTATAAATTTAACTAATTGATTAGCTATATTAAGTATTGAGCATAATAATGTCTTAGAAAAGCTTGATTATGACGCTATATTTGATGACATCGGCCTTAGCAAGTGTATTGTATCGGGGCGTTATTTATCATTAAATAATTTTTTATTCGGTTATTTTGAAAACATTATTCGACTATGTTTAATTTAACGAATTCAAGTATTTTCTTTATTCTAAAGGTATTTAAATATTATTATTTTGCATTTTTATTTAGGTAGAAAAGTGTTTTACATTTTTTTTTAAAATTAGGCCCATTTTTTTATTGTTCGCCCCTAGGCCTTCGAATATCCAGGGCCGCCCCTGTCCTTGATGCATTAATGATTTTCAAAAACTCTTGAATATTCACTTCATCGGATTCAACGCCAATATTACCTTGAAGAGAACATGGAATATCAAAACTCAAATATGTCTTATTGATAATAAACTCAACAACATCATATGTTGACGTTAAAACAGCCCTTTGTTGAAAATAAAAATGAAATATAAATGACACATTACATACCATTAGAAAGATATTTGTGAAAAAATAGTGTAAAAGGTGGCATGATTTTACATTAATGGAATTGAACCACTGGACCTCGTAGTAGAACCATAGTTTACATATGATATTTGTGAATTTACATATGGTATTCGTGAATGATTTAGTTTATATAGAGAATGAATGAATATGAAAATGCACAGTGGAATTTACATACTCCACGCCTTATTAAAAGATACCACACTTAGTTGAACAATGCAAGTGTATAATTATGGAGAACCAGTAATTGAGTTTAAATACAAAAAAAAAACACTAAAACAAAAAGGAATGAAAGAAAACTCATTGTCTCACAAAATACATGTATCTACATAATAAGGTTCGTTGTCAACCCACAAAAACTCGGTAGCATATTCTCTCGATCTAACACATTGCCTAAATTGTTTAAAATAAATTGGCCCCTCAAGAGTAAAAGTATTTTTCAATCCTAATTCATTAATCGTGAGTAATACAAAAGGTTTTGGACCAAGAAAGAGTTAATATGTGAATTTTTACCATCTTATTAAAAACTTAAATCACAATTTAGTTTATTCTCTAATATAATTGTGCATTGTTATAAAGGATTTCTTCGTGGACAAATAATGCTCAAGTGTTTTGGAGTACGAAAAAGTACAATAATTACCTTTGTTTACCAGAAGTAATTATAATAATATTTATTTATTTGAAAAAATAAAGAAAACCAAATAAAATCCATGATATGCCAGCAACATGAAATATGATTAAAAGCGAAGAAAATGAATTTACAAGTCCAAAGGGATTAAAAAAATTGGTACCTTTGAGTCAACCGCTGAAGCTAATATACACCCGAAACTATGTAATTGCGATTTGAGAAACAAATGGCGCTAGAATAGGACCCAACAATGTCAATCTTGGATAGAAATATATATGGTCTTTATGGTACATGTGTGATATCAGAGTATTCAATGAGTCCCTACAGACTTCTTGCTAGAATGCCACCTTGAAAGAATACTGACATAATACTGACACTTTTGTATAGAAGCATGGATTTTTCAGAAGGGATCAGAGAACATGAATTTTTTAGATGAAAAATGTTGGGATATATTATCCCGTTCTATCAATGTTCATGATCCCAATGCACAATCTCCACATGGGGTCTAATCTGTGAGGTCCATTTCAGCCTGTTCGGCCTAATTTGGCCTAGTCGACCCGTTGCGGCCCATGGGCCCATTAGGGTAGCTTTTGTACCTCTCCCCCCTTTTCTATAAAGAGGGGGTTTTCCCTCATGTTTTGGGATCCCTTTTTTGTATCTCTAATTTAGCTCCATTAATGGCTTCCAAAGCTAAACAATTGTACATTGTAAATGGTAAGGAGAGTCAAATGAGAATGAGAGTGACTTGG
This sequence comes from Cuscuta epithymum, assembly GCA_945859915.1. Lineage (NCBI taxonomy): Eukaryota > Viridiplantae > Streptophyta > Magnoliopsida > Solanales > Convolvulaceae > Cuscuta > Cuscuta epithymum. The sequence continues at coordinate 2,107,934 of CAMAPF010000108.1, read as the reverse complement.
ACATTGGCCCAAAAAGTCACGTGCCTTTTCACCCTTTTGGGTTTCCACGTTAAAATAGGGTGTTCGTAGATTTATTTCTACAGTTTATACATTTATTACTATTTCATGTTGGATTTATCTCAAAATTAGCGCCGTATGTTAGAAGTCCGGTTCCATCCTCGCACCTGACAATGAGAACCGTTGCTCAGATCCTCGGATCGGCCCCACAGTGCTGACATCCCTATATCACAACCGGCCTCTCGGCACGACGTTCTCATCATTCTGAATCACCTTAGTATGATCGAATTGTCCTCAAAAAATAAGGGCCAAGGTGTCCCAAAAAAAAGAGAAGGGATGAAGTGTTTTAGAAAAGCCCAGGCCGATGCTTCTAGTCACACTTACGTGGAATACCTGGTATGAGTAGGCGTAAGGCCACTGAGCTGTCGATTATTATAAAAAGAGCTCCGTGAAATCTGCAAGTGCATGGGGCGCCCCGCCCGGAGGGTAGGGGGTCTGGTGGCCTTATCCACTTTGCTTGACATGCACGTTGGGCCCATAAACCAATTCAATCTCAATCATATCCCAATGTCTATCATATCCCAGAATCTTCCCCTGCGAAGTGCCCGCCTGATATCCAAGGGACCAGCACACTGTCGCAGGGTTGATCTGATACCACCTCTAACACCCCGCCCCGTAGGGCTTGAGGTAGTTACTCCAAATCTCCAACACACTCTCCAGACCTCTAGTACTGTTCTCACAAACCGCCACTAGCCATTTCCGCGCACTTTGTCCTCACAAAGCGCGAGCGAGAGTATAATTTTTCAACCATATTCGCATGCTCACTACTCAAGAAACAGGGAGACTTGTGTTGAAAAGTATTATCCCAGTCTGTCACTATTCAAGAGCCCAACACTATCCCCATACGGGGCCCAATCTGCGAGGCCTATTTTGGCCCGTCCGACCTATTTCTGCCTAGTCGGCCTATTGCGGCTCGTTTGTACCCATTAGGGTAGCTATTGTACCCCTCCCCCTTTTTATGTATATAGGGGGATTTCCCTCATGTTTCGGGAGCTCTCTCTCTCTCTCTCTCTCTCTCTAAGTTAGCTTCTTCCTCTCCACCCCCACCCCCGTCTCAGTAGGAAAGTTTGGGAGCTCCATTAATGGCTTCTAAAGCTAAACACTTATACATTGTAAATGGTGAGGAGAGTTTAATGAGAATAAGAGTGGTTTGGAAATTTAGCCCAAAAAGTCTTGTGGTTTTCACCATTTCGGGTTTCCACGTTAAAACAAGTTGTTCATACATTTATTTCTACAATTTATACATTTATTACTGTTTCGTGTTGGATTTATCTCAACAGAAAATAAAGACATTTGAGGTAGGAAATTCTGGCATTTCCGCATGAGGTTTTGAGTTTTTTTATTCAAAATATGAAATATGAGAAGAAAAAAAGAAAAATAATACTATATCCGTCCCATAATGAATGTCTTGTTTTAGTTTGATACGATTATTAATAAAATGGTTGAAAAGTAAAAGTTGTGCTTGAAATTGAAGGTAAATAAAGTGAAATGATATGGACCACACATTTCTCTCAAAAAATGATACATTACATTCATTTTAGAACAGAAAAAGGAAAATAAGACAATTAAAATGGGAAGGAGGGAGTACGATACTTAATATTGTCATCTTTATAGGTTTACTACTTTAGTACCATAAAAATGACATCATTTTCCGAAAGTGGTAAAAACTGTTAGACTTTAAGATTAGGATTTAAAAATAATATTCTCATCCTATCTTGATAAATATAATGTTATAAAAGTGACAATTTTCTAAGAGTTACAGTTTTCTAAAAATAATGTTATCATTGCATTTTCATATACGAAATTAATCAAATTTAATAACTTAATCAAAACTCAATGCAAATATCCGATCAATGGTTATTCATTGAAACCTTGCTTTTCATCTAATTTTAGATGCAAAGTAGAATTTTATTTTAGAAAGAGATGATAAAAAGAAGAAAACGGGAGGAAGAGGCGGCCTAGTGTGAAGCTATGGAGGTTGCGGGAGAAATAGCAGATGAAGGAAAATATTTTGAGCGGTTATGGAATACATGGATCGACAAGGAAAATAACAAGAATAACGAAAACATGAAGACATAAAAAAGGTATCAAGATAATAAAGAATAAAGATAGATAAAGAAGAAAAAGAAAAAATGGTATAGAATATAGGAAAAATTGACAAGAATAATCTCACCTTTCACTGGTCTTCTCATAATAATCCCACCTTTAAATAATACCAAAATAATCCCACATTTGGACCTCATCTTCTTTCATTGGACCCTGATCATGTTTTTTACTCTTTCTTTGAAAATTATACAAATAATCTCACCTTTCACTTTTTAATTTTATCCTTATAAATGTGAGATTATTTATATAAGTTTTTTAAAAAAGGTAAAAAACTTGGTCAGGGTCCAATGAAAGAAGATGAGGTGCAAAGGTGGGATTATTTTGGGATTATTTAAAGGTGGGATTATTATGAGAAGACCAGTGAAAGGTGAGATTATTCTTGTCAATTTTTTCTAGAATATATGAGTCTGTTTTGAGAACATCAATAAAAGGCGATATTATTATTTTAATATTTTCAAAGAAAAGGCAAAAAACACCTCCAACATCAAGCATGAATGGGTAACCAAGGAATGCGGAAAATCAGAAATGTGAGATTATTTTAATACTATACTTAAGTAAAATTATTACGAGAAGACTAGTGAAATACTACCTCCGTCCCTAAATAAACTTTCAATTGCGGGTTACGAAGTTTGACCTGCGATAAAATTAAATGATCCCTGTGAAAACTCAGATTATTTTAGTAAATAAAATTTACATATTCAGAAACTACATTAAACCCGCTACAAAGCTTGCAAAAAATAATTCAATTTTTATAAAATTTTGTTATATAAAATAAAGGTTTAAGTGTGATTTAAGTTGACCCTCGAAAAACGAAATTAAAGTTTATTTAGGGACGGAGGGAGTAAAAATTGGGAAAATTTTACAAATAAGACCTAAAGTCCCCCAATTTCCAAAAATAAGACAACCGAAACTTGTAAGACCTAAATTAGGATGGATTGACAAAATTAACCCCAATTAAAAGATGCAGACAACCGGCCAATCCACGTGCCATCTTTCACCTATTCCCATAAAAACTATCTCCAACCTAAACCTTTCCAAAATTCATTTAAAATAAAAGCTTCTTCCCCAAACGATTAATAGTTCAACACTATCGAAGAACAAACGGTTGAGGACGATAAAACAGTCGAGCTTTGAGCGTAATCGACGTACAATTGAAGAAAAGTAGAGCAAAGTGAAGAACACAGACGCATAACAACTATGGTGAAGCGAAAGAAGAGGTCAGACGACGAAAATGAAGACAAACAATTAACCGATAATGAAGTTTTAGACACTGATTTTGAGACGAAGGAGAAGAAACAAACAACCAACGAAAAACAAACGAATGAGCAAGACAAAGAAGAGGTTCTTCCATCTGGCAAGGTATTCTCTGTACTTACTCTTTTGTCTAATTTTTATTTTTTTGAGAAATTGAAATAATGACTACAATAGAAACTGAAAATGCAATTTCGTTTAGTTTATGATGTTTGAGACGTAATTACTGACTTCAAATTAGTATCAGAAATTCATTATTGAGTTGAAATATGAATGACATTTTCATATATTGTTCATTGTGATTTCATACTCTCAATCAGTTTTGTGTGTTTGCAACAGAATTATTGACTTGAAATTAGAATCACAATGCATTATTAACTTGGAATTTGATTTTGGTTTTCATATATTGTTCATTGTCATATTTTATACTCTCAGTCAGTTTAGTATGTTTGAGATGGAATTATTGACTTCAAATTAAAATAAGAAATGCATTATTGACTTGGAATTTGAATATGCTTTTCATATATTGTTCATCGACATCTTTATACTCTCGGTTAGTTTAATCAGAATGCTTTACTGACTGGAATTTGGTTGTGGTTTTGATGTAGTGTTCATTGTCATGTTTATACTCTCGGTTAGTTTAATAGGTTTGAGACAGAATTATTGACTTGAAATTAGAATCATAATGCATTATGGACTTGGAATTTGATTGTGGTTTTGATATTGTGTTCATTGTCATGTTCATACTCTCAGTCAGTTTAATAGGTTTGAGACGGAATGATTGAATTGAAATTACAATCAAATTGCATTATTGACTTGGAATTTGATTGTGGTTTTCATATATCATTCATTATCATCTTTATATTCTCGGTCAGTTTAATATGTTTGAGACGGAATTATTGGCTTCAAATTAAAATCAGAATGCAATTTGATGCTGGTTTTCATATATTCTTCATTGTCATCTTTATACTATTGGTTAGTTTAACATGTTTTAGAAGGAATTTTGACTTCAAATCAGGCTTTATAAATGCCGAAAAATGATACATTGATCAGTTTGTATAGTTTAACACATATAACAATTTTAACAATCTACCAACATTGTACTCCCTCCGTCCCGAAAAGGTTGGCCAAATTTCCTTTTTTGGATGTCCCAAAAAGATTTGCCATTTCCATTTAAAGTAAGGAATATGTGGCTAAAGTTAATTCTCTCTCCTCAGCAAAAATTTCAACCACACAGTTTTTACTTTATTAATTCACGTGAAAGTCAACTTTGGCCAATCTTTTCGGGACGGAGGGAGTATCTTATATATTATTGAATTTGTGTATATATCAGGTCATTGTAAGATCATGTACAAGAGGATTGCTTGACAATAAAAAAGAATTAAAGGTTACCTGTTTCATGAATGTGCACAATGGCATGGAAAAAATAAATGAATTGCTAAATCAGGACCAACTTCAGACATTCAGAAACACAACATTTGGAAAATGAAACATTGGAAATGTGCAATGGATGACTGGATAGCTGCTCATTCTAATTGTAGAAAATCATGTGAAAAAGCTGGACGGTAAAGTGTATAGAGATAGGTTCATTTTCAACATTGGTGACAGATTGGTCTACTTCTACAAAAGAGAGTTTGCTTTAATAACTGGATTCAAGATGGGAGGCGAAAAACCTGTGATATCTATAGAGATAACTTGATTCAAGATGGGAGACAAAAGGTGACATATGGAAAAGGTTTTTTTAACTCAAGGGATAATGTATCAAGGAAAGATATTAAGAGAGCTTTTGAAGAGTTTGATAATATATTGGTGGATAAACAACCTTTAGATAAGGTAAAGTTGGCGGTTCTGAATATAATTGCTAGCTTCTTAATTGGTAACCAGCCAAGTGTGAAATGTCCTAAGAAGTACATAAATATGGTAGATAATCTGGATTTGATGAATGAATATCCATGGGGAGATGAAATCTGGGAAGATTTGCTCGAAAAAGGACCTAAGTGGAGTCACAACATTACAAAGTCAAAGAATGATAGGTATGGATTTCCAGGATTTAGCTTTGCATTGCAAATATGGGCGTTTATGAGTTTCTTAGTGCTTAGGAGGACAAATGTGTGCAGCATTGAAGAAGACAGAAAAGGAATGTGGTCAAGATTTCTGAAATGGTCAATTCCTAAAAAAACTTGTTGTGCAACACTTGCTGACAACATATTTGACAATAAGCAAGTATTTGTTTATAAATTAATCCGCTGCTACATAATTATATTAATTTATTGACTCAGAATTCTTTATTGACTAATTTACACTATAACATTTATATAAAAATTCTTTCATGCAGTTTGAATTTAAGAAAATGTGCCCAACAGAAGAGGAGCTTCAAAATCCAATGATAAAGGCATTTTATGCAGACAAAATGCCTAACCCTTTGATGAAAAAGAGTCGTCTCTCTTTGGCAGGAAAGTGGAAAGAGAATCGTGTCAAGGCAAATGAAACTGAAATTACAAAAGATGGGAGGACTGATGAAGCAAAGCATGTACAATTTGAAGCTGAAAAGAATCAAGTCATCAGTGATCAAGGACATGAAGACATGCAGCACCAAAACTCTGAGCATGCAGGTCACAGTGGAATCAACAACTTAAATCGCATGTTTAAGAGAAGAAAGGGAGTTGGAAATGAACTTAGAGAAAGCACCATACTGCGTAACTTAATGGCTGCGGTGGTGCTCCAATCAAAGAAGACACAGAAGCTTGAGAAAAGATTGGAAAAGCTTGAAGATGGAATGAAGAAGCTTCTAAATGGGCAAAGTGAGCAATCTGAAATGTTGAGATCACTTCTTAGGAAGAATGATGAATCTGAAGAAGATGACAACGACAAAAGGGGACTGGACTTAGACAATGATCTTCATGCAGAGGAAGAAAGCAAAATGGGAAAGAAACTGTCTCCTGAAAATAAAGCTAAGGATTATTCTATTGTTGTATGTAATACACCAAGTTTTGATCTCCATCTTGATGACACACAGAAGGACATGAAAGAAACTGAGGGGGTAAGAGAAGAGGATGAAGAAGAAGAAGAAGCTGGTAGTGATGGTTCCAGTCAACTTGATAAACAGATTGATACTAATGAGACAGATCCGACTTGTGCTCAAAATCAAGACATTGTGATTGGTGAAGAAGCTGAGATGCCAACTCAAACAAGCATGAACAGAGAGGAGCTACAAATGCATTTCAATACAGTCCTTTCAGATGTCATTAAAGATCTGAAGAAAACAAATGAGATCTTAAGTGTAGATGGTCTTGTAGTGATTGTTACTTTAATGTCTACTTAATGACTACTTTGACGAAATTATTGACTACTTTTTAATGGAAATATTCTGATTGCAGGAAGAGGAGATGCTGGTAGATAGACAGAATGAGAGTGTTAATGATCACTTCCAAGTAAAGGATTTTATAATAGATGAAAAAAGGTATGAGTTTATTTATAGGCATATTACCATGGAAAAACGGAAATAAGAAGAAAAAAACGTGTTTAGGCCTAAACGAATACACTAAAGCTAAAAACTGAAAACTCTGATATTGATGTGCTACACCAGCTACTTATACATGTACAAGAGAAAACAGGAGTCCTTGAAGAGGGGGAAGATGAGCTGACACTGTCAAAGAGAACTGTTAGAAGTCCACAAAGATACACACCCAATCCAACAACTGAAATGAAGAAGAAAAAGATGCAGAAGGCAATAAAGAAAAGAGAGAAAGCACATAGTGACACATGTCCAGTACGAGGACCATTTACAAAAGACCCAAAAGAGAAGCCTTCTATGGAGGATGTGCACAAAGTGAAGATTTATTTAGCAGAGGGGCTGCTAAAAAATCACTCAAGTAATGTCCAGAAGAAGTACAAAAAGAAGGACGAAGAACTAGTCTCATGCCCATTCGGATTGCATCTGGACAACTTCAGTATAAGATCAAAAACATGGATTTATGACCTCTACACCAATGCCCATTGGTTGATAGATACAATAAGTCTAAATTGTATACATGCATATAAAAATATTGTCTGAAAACACTAAAAAATAAATTAAACCAATGTTGTATTTTACGTATTGGCACATGGGAGAAGCATTTTTTTACCTAGGCGTGAAGAGGAAGCAATTTAATCTGAAGCAGAAGTTTGCCACAACAGATCCTTTATTCATTGGCATGATAAAGAGGAAAGCTGAAATGGTGGAAAATGAAAAGGCAACACTGATAGAGGCAGCATACAATGGCACAATCATGAATGAAATCTTGGGTACTAGCCAAGTAAATACGATGGCATGGGCAGATGCTGATGTTGTATACATGTCACTGAATACAGCGATGCATTGGATTCTGTTAGTTTTAGAAATCAATGCAAAGCGTATCCGAGTTTACGACTCACTGAAGAGAAGAGGGGATACACTGTCTAGCATAAGGTCATATACCAAATGCTTAGAGACTTTCTTGCCGAAGGTCATGGAGAGATTAGGAGTATATGACAAACGTCAAAAAGCTGCAATTGGAAAGGGAAAATTAAAGATTGAAATGGTGCGCAACTGTCCACAGCAGGAAGTTGGGTATGTACAGCGTATAAATCTCATGTATAGCTATATACAGAAGCATAAAAATATTAATGTATTTTGATCTTGCAGGGGGAATTGCAGGATGTTTGTGATCAAGTTTGCTGAGTTCCTAATGCTTGATCGAGAAGTTACTGAGGTTTTTAATGAGGACATGGAGATGTATCGAGAGAAGATCGCAATGGAACTACTTTTGTATGCATCAACAAAAAGTAGATTTAGTAAATGGTTCTTGAGATATGTATCGTAAACAAAGCACATTTATGCTCTTTAATATGTACTTTTAGGACATCTAATTCATATTTGGATGTATTTAGTTAAACTGCCGTTAATGCCATGTTTTGACATCTAAGTCATATTTTGAAACTCAGGTGTTATATGAAGATGCATATTAATGTCTATTTTATGCCATTGGACAAACATTTTACTCCCTCCGTTCTTTTTTAGTTGCAACACTTTCCTTTTTGGGAAGTTTTAAAATAATTGCAACCCTTCTATTTCAAGACATAAAAGTGTATGCAATTGTCTTTAATACCCTCAATTCATTTACACTCACAGCCTCTCTCCTATCTGATCCATTCCTTGCTTTTAATTCCACTCACTCTTTCTATCCCTTTATTATCCCCCACCGTTCCTTTCTTTGACCGGCAACCTTGCAGGCTGCATCGGCGGTCCAATAGGGCCTGCCCTACGCTTCCACTTAGCTTCCACAGGCCGGGGATGTATGGATTTGTATCCATAAATAGGGCCTGCCCTGCGCTTCCCTGCCTGAGATTGATTGTAAGTGCTTTAGAAGAGACCAATCCAACCAGGCCATAAAATTTGAAGCTAAGCTAGGCGATTTGATTTCCTGCGCGCGCTAAGCTAGCTAGCCCTTGGGGGTGGGTGCAATTGAAGATGCTTAGATCGATAAGTGGGATAGCAGGGCCGAGTGGATCCGGGTCGGCGTCGATGGTGGCGCAGGTGAGCGAGGGAATCGATGCCTCCAACCTGACGGCCATTGTGACAGGCAGGGGTGGGATAGGGTTGGAGACGGCGAGGGTCTTGGAACTGAGGAAAGCGCAAGTAATCATAGCGGCGAGGAACACAGAGGGCGCAAAGAAGGCGGCGAGAGAGGCGATCCCGAGAGAGAACCAAGAGGCCCTGGTGGAGGTGATGAAGCTGGACCTCTCCTCCCTCAAATCCGTCACTGTAGGAAATGACATGCCACCTTTTGCGGTGTGGCTGTTTGTACTGTTGTAAAACATTGCCTTGTGGACCGCAAGATTTTTACGAGGTCTTCAAAAGTTCCTTTCTAATTACAGAAGGGTATAAAGGGGAAAAGCATTACTTTATCCCTATTTCTTAATTTGTGTGCCTTGAGGGTATGTTGCATCTAAATAAAAACGGAGGATAGTATTACACTTAATGCCATGTTTTTTTGTTTCATAAGTCCAAATCCAAATGCGTAGATTTAGGTATTAATACTATGTCTTTTATAGTTAAATTGTTTAAAGAGGAAGTATCAAAAGTAGTTAATTAAGAAATAAAGGTTTTAGGTGTACCATGTAAAGTTATCTTCAATATTCAAAATACAAATGAGATGTCAAAAACTAATCTATTGTATTTTAATATTACTAGTTTATAAGGTAGTTTGTAATACTTGAATGTATTGGAAAAAAGAGATGGTGAGAAATTTTATATTCGAAGTAGACATTAATTATGTAACACGGGTCAGTAGTTAGACAATAAACAAAGAGTAAAGATATAGAGCTTCTAAATTAGTAACAATGCCAGATAAAAAAAGGTGGCAACAGTAATATATATTGGTAAAAACATCAATAATAATCCATTCCATTGAATATCCATAAAACAGAATGACATAAATGACATTAAATGTCATAAAACACAATGACATAGATGATAGTAATTTGGTCAAAGCAGATGTACTTAAGTCTTAGGCTAATTTGTAGTCTTAATTTTGACAAATTTGATTAGGTCCTAGTTTTGAAATCCCTTTTCATAAATCGCAAATTTCTATTTGTAAGTCTTGATGATACTATCGTATTTTACTATTTAGAACCATTTCTTCAGAATAAAAGGATGAGTACGTTCGGAGATGAATCATAGAAGATCGCATATTAGGGGTGTTTGGATCTGATTCTCAAAACTGATTCTGCTCCTTCAGGGAGCAGAAGCAGAAACTGGAGTGTTTGGGTGAAATTCTAGAAGCACTTCTGGAGCTCTAATTTACTCTCAGAATCAGTTTTTTTGGAAAATGGGAGGTACCAGCTTCTGAAAACTGATTCTGATTCTGCTTTTACTTTTAAAAAAGAAGCAGAAGCAGAATCAGTTCCAAACACCCCTAATAGAAAGGGTCATAAATGATTTCGGGTGAGGGATTTGCATTATCCCGGATTCAACATCATTGAAATGGATTGCCCATTTTCGCGTGGACGAAATCTCATTCTCAACTGTCTATGGTAAGTACACAAGCCCCATTTATGATTTGTCATCATCCACCACCGACTTTTTTTTCCTTTTTTCTTTTTTCTTTTCTTTCTCTTCCTTATCTTTACCTTAGCGTGTCCTCCATCTAAGGCTCCAGCCACCCATGTCAAAATAAGGTTTCCCATTTGATAGACCAAATACCATTAGGAATTATAAGAATTAATTTGACGCCCAATATTATATGATATTTAGTCATCAGTTTTTTTCCCCCGGTTTAAGTACTACAGCAAAATTCAATCGATAATTCTAATAGAAGTAGTGTGAAATGTGATGGGAATATCTCAAGTGAAAACTATGGATGTTTTTACTTGGACAGTAATCCGTCTCAGACCATATCAGACCAAACATTACCAGATCAGATCAGACCAAAAAATTACAATCCAAGTAAAATCATTCTAAATAGTCAACGAGCTAAAAGTGAAAAATTGTAAGTTGAAGACAAAAAATAAGAATGACATATACGGAGTAATAATCATGGGACTAAAAGTAGAATTAGTGCTTAAGATTATTTGCCTTTTTGTTTAGGACATTTGAATCGTTCATACGGAGTATGTAATAGTGTAATATTATCTATTACGCATGTTTTTAGTTGGACTGAAATATGTTGATCTAGTCTGATATGTGCAACTTTGGTTCGATCTGGTATGATCTGATAAATGTTTGGTCTCTACGTATTTTATAATTGTGGAAGTCTAGCCTGGAACTGGAAACAGTCAAGTAAAAACATCCGTAAATATATTATACTACTACCTCCGTCCCAAAATTAACTTCCCGTTCGGTTTCCGATGCTTGACTAACGATAAAGCAACTCGATCCCTGCTCACACTCGGATTATATTTAGTAAATAGTAGTAAAATTTACATATTCAGAAACTACATTAAAACTGCTACAAAGTCTGATCAATGAAATTTAAATTTGATAAAAATTTGATATAAAAAGTAAAAGATTACGAGTGATTCAAGTTGACCAATGAATCGTGACTGTGAAGTTGTTTTTGGGATGGAGGGAGTATTTCACAATAGAGCATGATATGTATAGGGCAGTAGATTATCTTAAACTATGTTAAATTTGGTATGAATCAAGATCAGAATAGAACAATGGACTTTTTCTTAATTATTGGGTGGTTATAGATAAGTATATCACAATTGGTTAGGTTAAGTGCATGTGCTAAAAAGTTAACTCATATACATAGCCTTAATTATTTCGTGGTTATATATAAGTATATCACTAAATTGAATTGGTTAGGTTAAGTGTGCTAAAAAGTTAATGTAGCACTAAAATTCTCCCACCTACCATCAGAGTAAGATATTCGATATGATAAAATACGGAGTATGTCATGTCAATAGATAACTATAAAACAATCAACCTTAGCTTACATAGTTGCATCTTAAAAATATTTAAGTCAAATTGTTTAAAATAATCACAACATTAAATAAAAGAGTTCATAAATACACAAACAAACCGACAATTAAAGGAATAATTAAGTTGCTATTTCCCAATGCCCACCCTTCTCCCGTTCTCCCTGTACGAGTAAAAGCATCCTGCTTCATTATTCTTATGTCTTTGTTATTTACGTAGTACGCAGTAATACGGAGTAGATACGTACGCAGTAATTGACTAATGAATAAGATAAAAAACATGGTATACTTAATAATTCGGGTAGTAGGATATACAAGTATATACGGAGTACTTTAAAGCGAACATATATTTTGATCCGGTTTGATATAGTATTAGTTCATTTTTTGTGAGAAGTAACCATATGATGTGAAACCTTATACAGAGTATATTTTTCATTTGGGCGCCATACCAATCTAATTCGGCAAGAGATTTTCCAAAATAAGAGTAAATAGAGTTTGGAATTCCAAAATAGAACTATTATGCATTTATTCTCGAAAAAGAACTAATATGGTAGTATTACCGACAATATTTAATTATTTATTATAATTAATAGCAATATTCTTGACACACGGCAGTAATAACTCTTAGTCTGGGAAGAAAAATATCGTAGTCTTATTTTAAAATTCGAAACCTCATTTACTATTATTTAGGGCAATTTCCCAATTCGATACCATGTCGAATGCCATATTTTCCATCCTTAGTTCCTCTTACCTCCGTCCCGACTTAACTTTTCATAGTATGATAACATGATTGTTTTGATAATCGTTAAATAAGATCATTCGGATCTTCAAAATAATTTTGGACTCATATTATAAAGAAGCCATCGATGATAATTGCATTCTTATGGATTTATTGTTTGTAATATTTGATAATTAAATATCAATTTAAAAGTACAACTTATTTTCTAGAAAAATGAGAACACCCTTGAATTGGGACATTTAAAATAAGGAATTGAAAATGAAAACCTTAAAGCGAAAGATAAAGAGATAATCCCAAGGGAGACTATCCTTCAATAATTAAATAGATTTGCGTTGCCGGCAACCCAATTATTATACTCCCTCCGTCCCTTATAACTTTGCCAACTTTCCTTTTTTGGATGTCCCATTAACTTTGCCACTTTCCCATTTAAGTAAAGAATTTGTGGTTCCAGTTAATTCTCTCTCCTCTGCACAAACCTCAACCACACAGTTTTTACTTTATTAATCCCCGTGCCGGTCAAACTTGGCAAAGTTATTAGGGACGGAGGGAGTACATAGCTTGGAATGCTTGAACGCCACACGTCACCTTCATATAAATACGACATCTCGGACACGGCTCAGTCGACCACTCATAAATAGATTTCATTTCATCCATTTATTCATTCCTCTTTTCTCTTCCCCCTATATCTTAGCATCGCCGCCTTCCCCTTTGCAAATTGACCGATTTACCCTCACTGCTAATCCAGCAAAAGGAAAATATATAAACACAAAACAGAATTTGCTTCCGGGATGATGGAAACTTCTGGATCGAAGCGGAAGAAGCACGGGCAACACGAGAAGAAGCTGTACAGAGGAATTCGCATGAGGAAGTGGGGGAAGTGGGTGGCCGAGATTCGGGAGCCGAACAAGCGCTCGCGGATTTGGCTCGGCTCCTATTCCTCTCCCGTCGCGGCCGCGCGAGCCTACGACACCGCCGTGTTCCACTTGCGCGGCCCGTCGGCTCGGCTAAACTTCCCGGAGTGCGTAGCCGGCGGAGACGGCCAGCTGATGCTTTCAGCGGCTGATATTCGGCAGAAAGCCACCGAGGTCGGCGCGCGCGTCGATGCCGCCATGCGGACGTCATCCCCCGCCGATCACGGCCCGAATTTGAATTCGAATCAGAAACGGGTCGTTCTGTTCAGGCCCAATTTGAACGAGTACCCGAGCCCCGAGAGTTCCGAGGAAGACAACTAAATCCGACTTGAATGGAAGTTATGGAACGCTATAGCTTTTACTCCGTACATAAACTTTGTTTTCTGTAAGCTTTCATTAGATCATGATTGATGGATGCTTTTCGATCAAGTAATACATGGAAGACGTTTTTCCATAAATAGTTTTGGAAGACGTTTTTTCCATAAATATTGCTGAAAATTGAAATATTATGAAGAGTTTATAGAAAAAAATGTGATTAAAGCTTAAGATATTGTCCCTTTCAAAAAAAGGTGAAGGGGTTAAAATGGAAAAGTCAAAGAAAATGTTCAAAATAGAAGCACGTAAAAAGTTAATAAATTTTAAAATCGGAAAGTATTATCTTGGTCCCTATGGATTTTGTTAATTTTGAATTGAGTCCTATGGATTTTATTAATTTTGAATTGAGTGAGAAAATTAAAAAACAATAATTATGTGATTGAGTTTTGTGCAGAGAATAAATGAATAAGCATAATCACAAATTGCTTGCTTTAATCAGAATGGTGACCAAGATTTCCAATACAAATTGTTAGCTTTAATATTGTTTGATTGAAAAATTAAATTTCTCAATTGATGGACCAAAAAATATTAATTTGCAATAGATACAATAATTTTGAACACCCTACGTTTGGTTGTAAAATCCACCAATGGTCATTAATAAACGTCTAAAATACAAAAATTACGTTTGGTTGTAAAATCCGCCAATGGTCATTAATAAACGTCTAAAATACAAAAATCTCATTTTTGTGCTATTACATCACTTTATTTATATATTGATCGTTCTTTAGAAAAGCATCCATCAATCATCATGATCTAATGAAACGTCTAAAATACAAAAATCTCATTTTTGTGCTATTACATCACAATAATCGTTCTTTAGATCGTTCTTTACATATTTTTGTGCTAAGTTTACGGTTTATTAACTATTCGTAATTAGAAACTTAACCCCTAATTTTATATGGCTGCTCCGTACCCAAACAAGTTTAATGTCTGGATCAGGGCCGTGGATAAGCCTGTGCAAGCAGTGCCTTCGCACAAGGCCTCCAAAAAAAATAGGCCCATTTTTTTAGAAATAGTGTATATATTAACTATTTAATGTATGAATAAATAATACGTAAAGTAATAAATATGTATAAGCGAAAATGGAATGCATATCAAAGCCCAAACGGCTGCCTATAACTGGTACTAATTATTTGGACAAGTGCTTGTAAATATTCGTATTTAATGAAAATATTAAGCAATATTCTAGAAGTCCCAACTCCCAAGTTGTTTACATCTAGCAGTCTAACTAGAGGTAAAATCAATTACTGCTTCTCCTCCTAGTTATGATTTCGATTCTTTTCTTTTATTTTTTTATTTTTTGTCTCATTTCATTGACTTTTAAGTTAATTTCAAGCTTGGAAATGTGAAAATCACTTGCAATATTTTTTAAAGGACAAATTTTGATATGATTAACTAAAAAAGTGTGAGTACCTCCTTTCTGATTTATTAGGTGCTAGTATGACTAGAGTTAATTTCATGCGTCGTGACTAATATATTGAATAAGTTGGTTATCGGCTCATTATAATGAGCGAATACATACGAAAGCATTATTTTTTGTACTTTTTTTAATATAAGGCCTAATTTATAAAAATTGCACTAGATCTCTTAATCAATCAAGCCGGCCCTGGTCTGGATATGGGTCTTTTGAAAGAGATATGGCTTTTATTTTAGGAAATGGAATCTCTGGATTATAGGTAGTACGTACGTAGTATAAAATCTCTTAAATCTATGTTCAAAAGCTATGCGGCATCCTTAAATTTCTTCTTTCTCAATGGGCAATGAAAAAGACATGCATGCTGACATACATAGATGAGGATAAAAGCAACAGGTGTACGTAATAGGGACACTCACAGCTAGCCCATCACTTATTTAGTTATTTTAATTTGATAAGGAAATACGAAGTATATGGTTCAATCACATTTTATTATGGGAAAAGGGTCGTATAAACTCTTCTACTACTTAGAATACATCACATAGATCCATCTAATTAAAAAAAGAGTCATATAAATGCCCCATCTTGTAAAAAACGATCATTTAACCCACATGACCTGATTTAGCAGGTAAAAATCACACGTGCCTATTTACTTTCAATTCTCTTCTTTTTCTATTTTATATATATGTTCTTTTCTTTGCACTTTCACTTTCTTTTTCCTTTTCTCTTAATCTTCTTTCTTTTCTTAGTACTCTATCTTTCTTTCTGCAACGGTTATTGCGTTATTCTATTATTTTCTTCAAAAAAAATTAAATACTTTTCTAATTAAATAATAATTACCAAATGAATATTTGCAGAGCAACGCACAAATAAAAATATGTTCTACGCATAAAAGAGTAATTGTTTTATTGTTGCTATTCTGTTTATAGAACCTACCTCAAGGCCATATATACATATTACACCTTGCACAAAAATCAATCAGGAATTAAAATAAAAAGTGATGGAGTTTAATCCAACTACGAGAGTTAGTTGGATTGTAATCGAATAAGTCTCCTGTCACGTCTTGGACATTGTGCAATGATTGCTTCCTTAAAGTCCACGTTCTTCCATTGAATCATGTCTGCTGCCAGATAGCTATGCTCGAATGATAGCCTGCCACGTAAGCCCTAGAAATATCCCGGCCTCACTAGAACTCCGTCCAGGGTCGAGGTCTGCTGTCCAGCCCGTCCTGGTTGTGGGTTCCTATCGTGGGCCTGATTCCTGATTAGGCCTAGCGGCTTATTAATTATTAATCCCGATTAGGGCTTGATCCCGTTTATGGGCTAATCCTGTATGTTAGACCTATCCCGTTGAGGGCTGATCCCGTTATGTGTAATTTTGTTCACTAATAATTATTTCCAAATTATAGTTTTCGGTGTTTAACTATTTTGGAAATAATCTCGTGCATCGCACGGGTAGTATACTAGTAAAAAGTTAACACGCATAATTTATGAAAGTATAACAAATGCCAACTGAGGATTAAAACAAATAAAGGGATAAATCTCTTTTTAGAGCTTAGGGTTGTGATATGATTTTTAAAGTGAAGAGGAAAAAAAGGGAAATTCAAATGATTCAGAGAAGACGAACAAAAAAACAAGAAGGGAGAAAAAGTACAAAAAAAAACGAAACAAAACATAAAGAGGGAACGTAGGGTGGAAGCATGAACACAAAAAACAAAGAGAAATACTTCGTAAGAAAAGAAAAGGTGAGATAGAGGATTAGAGGTAGAAGATGAATGAACAGATGAATCACAAGAAAGAGAAAAATACGGAGTATAAAGTAAAAGACTATCAGTAAAAAAAAAAGTAAAAGACTAAGAAGCTGTTCTCTTCGCCTGATCTGAATGTTTCTGATCTGAATTTTTTAAGTTCTGATCTGATCTGATCTGAATTTTTCTGATCTGATCTGATCTGATCTGAATCTTTCTGATCTGATCTGATCTGATCTGAATCTTTCTGATCTGATCTGATCTGAATCTTTCTGATCTGATCTGAATGTTTCTGATCTGGTCTGATCTGATCTGAATGTTTCTGATCTGATCTGAATCCTTCTGATCTGATCTGAATCTTTCTGATCTGATCTGATTCGAATATTTCTATGATTATAATTATAATTGCAATTACAAATATAATTTAAATAAAATTATAATTATAATTGTAATTATAATTACAATATTTATCTCTATAATTGTAACTACAGACCTATAGTTATGAATATTATTATAATTACTCCGTAAAATAATTACAATAGTAATAATAATAATAATATTAATTATAATAAAAAATATAAGCAACTGGCTAAGCAATTGACCGGCTGAAAAATGTCACTTACCGGTCATTGGGTTTGAAGTTTGAACAACCGTTTTTTACCAGTACATGGGTTTATTTAACACTTTTTAAAGTATGTGTATCTAGATGATGTATTGAGGATAGTAAAAGGGTCTATTTGACCTTTTTTCCTTTTATTATCATGCCCAATATGTTACATACTTTAGGGTGTGTTTGCAAAAAAAAATGATTTTCAATAAGCTAGTGTTTTCAAGTGATACTTTTGCTTGAATTAATAAACACTTAAAAGTTATAAGTTAAAATATGTTTTTCACTTTTTCTATTAAACTAAAAGGCTAGAATATGTAAGTGAAAAAGAGTTTAAATGCTTGTCTTCATCTTTTAACTTTTAAGTGCTTAATTTTAACAGAAGCTGTCACTTGAAAACATCAATTTCAGCTTTTTAAAGCCAAAGGTTGGAAAGTATGTTTTTAAATTTCTTACAAACACTCCCTAACATTTACTATTATGCATTTTCTCTAAAGTCACTTCAAAAAATCGTTTTGTTAAAGTAGAAGCGATCACAAACACTCCATTACTCCCTCACCAAATCCGTCCTTATTCAAACTCATACTTCATCTGTTATTAAGTAAATGCAAATATCAACTTTTCAAATTTGAAATTTAATATTTTTAATTTTTTATTAGTAAAACATAAAAAAATGAATAAAACGTTATTAAAGTAGAATAGGTGAATAATGTATAAACAGATGTAGTATTTGATAAAAGACCGTTATTACCCTCATATAACAGTGAGTTCACCGTATCATGAATTCTTAAACACCTTTTGAATTACAAAACTAGATCGATAAATTTAGTTTATCTTGTAACAATATTAGAGCCCATTTGATGACTCTGTTTCTCGGCTATTTATCACGCTTGTCAATCAATTTTTTGACCAAATACATAAGTACGTAACTTTTGATTTGGCTCACTGACTTGTGTAATAAGAAGAAAAAGTAAGGCCGAAGTTACTTTTGTGACTGCCTTGGCTGAAGTTACTGTATATGAACATTTTATATATTCTATCATATACTTTTTTCTTTATTTTATTAATAAACACATTTTAAATACAATTTTTTCATAAATCAGCAAAATAACTCAATATATGGTCACTTCATTCAGAACTTCAAAAAATTTAACAAAATAAGGATGTTTTCTTTTGGACTGAAATTTGCTGGTCTGGTCTGGTCTGGTCTGTTTAAGTCTGGTCTGGTCTGGTCTGGTCTGTTTAAGTCTGGTCTGGTCTGGTCTGAACTGGTCTGGTCTGGTCTGGTAAACGTCTGTTCTCTGTGTATTTTATAACTACGGAAGTCTGGTCTGGTCTGGTCTGTTTAAGTCTGGTCTGGTCTGGTCTGGTCTGTTTAAGTCTGGTCTGGTCTGTTTAAGTCTGGTCTGGTCTGATCTGGGACTGAAAACAGTCCAAAAGAAAACATCCTAAGTGGGTCCGACGGATTCAGTATTACCGACGCGCTCAAAATTAACCCAACTTCCCGAAATTCCCAAATGAGTAGATAAACTGGATGAGTTTATATACTACGACATATAGTACGCACTACTACGCCCGATATAATGGGATGCAATATCTCAAGTTAGGGATAATTAATGTGACCAAGCAGCCAATTTCAGTTTTTTATTCCATAACTACGTGAGTGTTTTTATATTTTGTATTGAAGAAATTGTTCTAAATATGTAGAAGTAAAAACATTTGTGAATTTCTAAATAAGATTTCCATTTCTTTAATCACAAAATAGTGCAACTGCTATCATGTTTTGACACACCATCACACCATTCACACGTTTTGGTCGTGTTTAAAGTTGGACTGTTTTTGCTCCTAAATAGTCTTAGTCCTATATTCTTACTTTTTTTTTCCTTTTTCTTTTCTTTTGTTTTTTTACTCCAGGGGGGTCTGGGGGAGGGGGTCTGGGGGGAGCCTGGAGTAATCAGGGCTGAAACCCACTCCATTGAATTTCACACCCTTGTGTGCCTAGCGGGATTCGAACTCGAGACCTCCCACTAGGCACGGTAACCTCACAACCAGCTGGACTGGAATGCTTGGTTTCCTATATTCTTACTCCTTTTTCGAGAATTTTTCTAATTTGAAAAAGTAATTAAGTCACTTTGTAATTAATTTACCAAAAAAAGTCACTTTGTAATTAGAATACGGAGTATATGATAAGCCAACATGTAAAAATGATTCAAATTTGATCTAATTTGATAGATATCTGGTCTCTGTCTAATCCGATTTGAGATTAAAGGAAGTGCAAGTAAATACGTAATATGTCCTAAGTTCTAAAAAAATATATGGATCGATAGATCTATGCGTTTTCTATGGATGTTTTTCATGGCGAGCTGAGGCTGTTATTTGTATCATTTGCAATTCTCCTCTCAGAATTACACTAAAGTATGTAGTACTTTGTACTAGTATTAATTACCAGTTGTTTTCTTATCACAAAACCGCTTCTAGAACATAATTACGAAGTCCGGCGAACCGATGCGGTCGTTATCCCTTTTTAAGAGAGTAATTAATTAATTACTAGTTAGGTTCTAATTGAGAGGGAAGTACATTATTAGTAGCCATACTTGGCGAAATTTATGTTTTAATCAAAGATATATAAAGAACTGTAGTAGTCATATTTGTAGCACAGAAACTCTTGAAAAAGAGCACGTTTCCCGTTTCGGAAACTCTCGGATTTTTTTTGAAAAATCTCTAAATAAGTCCTTTTTGAATAAAAGTTGGTGTTTCCCGTTTTCTCATTATTTTCGCGTTTCCGCGAAAATAATAAATTATACATTATATCTGTGGGCATTTAATTATAGAGTTAGTTGAATCGTCTCCCTCATGCATTCTAAACCAGTTGGCTTTATCGATTTGTTAATTTCATGAGTGGCCGCGATTTCCATAAAAAGTACGGAGTATTATCACCCAATATTTAATAGATAATGATTATCATCATTATTTGGTGCAGCGGGAAAAAAATTATTATTATTAATTTATTATTAGGAGCATTAATTTAAGATTAAGTATTTAGCTTAATTAATTTGACCGTGGACTTGATTGCGAAGTGTTAAGTGTGTGGACAGGCAATAGAAAATGAAATGAAATTAGACGCGCAACAGGCCTGGTATGAAGGGCTTTGGCCGTAGTCGGTGCCATGGAGGATGACGGGAAGACGTGGGCGGTGAGCCGATGACGGTGGTAATTTTATTAACTCAATTATCGATTCGCTTAGAGCATCTCCAATGGTAGAATGTGCACGGTGCACATGTGGCATGAGAGAGATAGACACAAAAGATTGATTTTATGATATTTCTCTCTCCGTCTTTCCACGATCTTTTATGTTTTTGGTAAGTTTTCCTCTGCAGTGTCAACCACAATGTCTACATCTTGACATTGTGAAGAAAAACTTCCCAAAATGATATAAGATCCCTCAAATAAGGAGAGAGATATTTTATTTATTATTTTTTGATTGGTTATTCCTCATGCCACATATGCACTGTTAACGTGTAACACCCCCAAATTTCCCTCCCAAAATAATACTTAAGAAATAATAAACTTTTTATTAATTATTCAAAACTTTCAATTGTTTGCAGCGGAATTAAATACTAACAAGGAAAAGGGGCGTGTTACCGCCACACCCAGCCTAAACCGACTGGATGCTAAGGCTATCCACCGTAAATGTATATAAAGTAATTATTAAATTCAACATTTGAAATCATGAAATCTAACAAGGTTCATTCTCAATGAGACTACTCTAAAAATCTTCTAGGAGCGCTCTCAGTGCATCAGTCTTCATAAACCACATCATCTGTAACATAAGAAAATAAAAGAACAAATAACACAAAAATTAGCTTTAGAGCTAAGTAAGTCCCACCCAACCCCGTAAAATAATAGTTTTGTTTAAAAATAAGTATTTGTATATACAAAAATGAGTTTCCAATAATTTCAAAAAGAGTAATAATATCTCTAAAAGATTTTCCTCAATAGTTCTCGTAAGTATTTCAAAGAATAATTCTCCAAGTACCAAAATATTTGATTTTTCCTCAAAATAGCTTTATAGCTAATTCTCCTAATCATTTAATTAGAAGGGCGGTGCTCAAGCGTTATCTCGATTCTTGAGCCCAGTGATCCGTTGTTTTGTACGGTCACTCCGATCTACTCTCGGTACCTCATCTCCTCTATTAGAATCTAGACTTCTACCTTAAGTGTGCACACCCCCTAAAGGGATTCCAAGCCCTCCGAGTAGTATGAAGTCTAAGTAGTTCTGACGTCAACGTCTCCCTACTCAAAATGGGATATACTCCCTAAGTTCTAGGTTCAAAGACCCTTAAGAGAATAGGTACTACTACTACTGCTTTAATAAACGGGATCTACTGCCCAGTTGTTCGGGGTGGTTACCGAACCCTCCAAAATTTATTTAATTTGCTTTACACCTCTCAATTCAAGTAGTAGTAGTCCTAACCCTCCCTCACCATTAACGGACGTGAAGGTGGCCCGACACCTACGGATTTCTCCCGTGGTGCCCCAATTATGAAAACAATCTTTTATCTTGACTTTCGAAAAATTCCACATTTATGTCTCTTGGACAAAATTTTACCACAAGGATTATTATCCTTAAATTCATAACTTTATATTTTCCCCCAAAATATATTACGTATACACATAATCAAATATATCTCAGAATCACAACAAATACAACTTGTTCACAAGTAATTCATCAATCAAAATATTCATACCATCACATAAATCAAGTAAATAATTATTTATGAGGTAAAAACATAATTTTGGTTGCAATGTGACTTACCTCAAATCCAGATATTCCTAACAAGCTTCTCTATCGGCTTCCTCCCCAAGTTCACCTTCTATTATTTAAAAATCCCAAAATCAATATTCACCCTAATTTATAGTTCAATTAATTGCCCCTACCGTTTTCCCATAAACGGTTAGTTCGATATATACCAAGTTTATTACAATTATTTGGTTAGTTCTTCTATTATACCAAGTTTATCTAAATAAGTCTTCGATCCAATAAGCCAATGTTATTATTAGTTCTAAATTTAGTTGTCCATTATTAGGTCTAACGATCCCCTGTTTTATATTAGTCGGTCCATAATTTAATCCACAAATTTTATTATAATAATTCAACCAACAAGATTAGTAAATAGCCTATTTTAATCTAATCCGTCCATTACTTACATTAATTCGATAGTGATCAATCATAGCCAATAATCCATTATTACTATTACTACTATCCGTCCTTTTATTTTAGTATAATCCAAATGTCTATTTTCTCAATCCGGTATACCCAAGTAATAAATATCCTGTAACTAGTCCAATTATAATAATCAACCGGTTATTATTTTTAACAATCAATGACTAAAATTCTCTTAACTAGTTATAAATCTTATTACGGTCAGCGCTATTATGAATGTTACTATTATCAAATTCATCATCATTAGCACTTATTATTACTCATCATATCATCACATTACGTATATATGGTTCATGTTATTATTATTTGTTTGTTAGGTTTTCGAACAGTCCATATATACTTCCTTAAGAATCATTTTACTACGTTGGGATTTATTAATCAGTATCAATATAATCAAATATCGCTAAAATAAGTGAGTACGTCATTAATTAATTTATTAATTGATCCACCTTTAATTAATCTGATTAAGATAGTTCAATCAGTATTATGTTTAACTATGACAGTTTTATCAGTCTATTATTTTGATTGATTGACCATATCTATAAAAGTGGACAATATCTATTCATAGTTCATTCTCGGAACATGATGATCATTACTTTTACTTCTGTTCTTATTTTTATTATTGTATTTATATATAATTATGATTACGGTCAACAGTATCGCTATTATTCTTATCCCCTTGTTACTACTTTTATATTTCAGTCCAATTACTTTATCTAAATGACACTAAAAATCTAAAAGAAAACAACGATGTACGGGAAAGAGGAAGAAGGCGTACTGTACGGCGTTCTTCTTCTCACGGCAGTCGACGCGGGTCAACACGGCAATCCCTTCTGTGATCACGAAAGGTAGCGTCGACTCTCCTATGTTTCGCTGGTGATTCGCTTGTCCGTCCGGCGACAACTCCGGCTAGCAACCAGTCCGGCGGACTCCTTTCTCCGGAGCTGAGCAGCTACGATTCACTCTCTTTTTCTCCCACTCTTTCTTTTCTTTTCTCTCGTGGTTTTGGTGCAACGTGATTGTTCACAGCGTTGCTATTTATAGGTGGTGATAAAAGTTCTAATCGTGGGATGCATGTGATTTATCCGATTAGCTCATGTGCGAATGATACGCAGGTCGTTGGCACTTCTTATCGATCCGCAAGTGTGTAGCGCAAGCCGAACAATGTAATTCTTATCTACCAGGTTATTACTTGTATTTTATTGTTATTAGTATTACGTATTATATAAGTTTAAAAAGTCTAATTCTCCTTATACCATTACGAAGTAGTTTCGTGTGTAATAATAATAATATTATTATTAGTAGTATCGATCACGCATTCTGTATATTTATATATATATACTTATCTATTTAGGTTTGAAAAGTCAGCCCTCATTATAATTGTTACGAATCAGTCATATGTGTGTGTCACTATATAAATTGTACGTAGTAGATATATTATTATTTTTAATTATTATCATATATCTAGTAAATTTAATGCTGTCTTTTATTTTTAATGTATACTTACCACATGCTATAAAAATATTATCTTATCAACTTAAATATGACAAATGTCACTTTTGTAACGTTTTATCTGATTAACAAAATTAATTATTTTATTTTATTTAAAATTTCCGAAGTGTCACATTCTACCCTCCTTAAAAGATGTTTCGTCCCGAAACATAAACTAATATCTACTATCTATATTACTAAGTGTTACATTCTACCCCCCTTAAAGAGGAGTTACGTCCTCGTAACTAGAAAATTACCTTATTCAAATAACTCTGGGTAACGTTGACGCATATCGTCTTCAGTTTCCCAAGTAGCATTTTCGGCCAAGTGATTAGACCACAATACTTTAACCATCTTAACTGCTTTTCTCCTAGTCTCACGAATCTTGGTATCAAGAATCTGAACAGGCCTCTCCTCATATGTCAATGTCTCGTCCAACTCGACCACCTAATGAAATCGAGGTTAAACGTGTCTAATTCGGTTTTAAATATCTTAAGGTTATGGTTCGTACCTCGGGGTTAAGTACATGTGATTCATCACGGACGTACTTCTTCAATTGGGATACATGAAATACGTTGTGTACCTTGCACACGCCAAAATGATTTTAGGTTTGTGTTTTAAACTTCCAAATAACTTTAAAAAGAATTGATTTACTTCATACCTTACTCAATTCTGTGGGTAGAGCTAGTTTGTATGCTACTCTTCCCACTTTCTCCAGAATCCCGTAAGGCCCAATGAATCGAGGACTTAGCTTGCCCTTCTTCCCAAATCTCATGACGCCTTTAGTGGGAGAGATTTTGAGGAGTACTTTCTCTCCTACCTCGAACTCAGCTGGTTTTCTTCCTAGGTCCGCATATGACTTTTGTCTATCTTGTGCTGCCTTCATCCTCGCCTGAATAAATTTGATCTTCTCCATCGTATCTTGCAAATATTGCGGCCCTAAGACAACTTGGTCCACCATATCACCCCAACACAAAGGGCTTCTACACTTTTGACCATATAAAGCCTCATATGGAGCCATTTTAATGCTCGTATGATAGCTATTGTTATATGAGAACTCTATCAGGTCCAAGTGTTCATCCCATGACCCTTGTAGGTCCAGTACACATGCTCTCAGCATATCTTCGAGTGTCTGAATTGTTCTTTCTGTCTGACCATCTGTCATCAGATGAAATGCTGTGCTTAGCTTTAGTGTGGTCCCCATAGCAGCTTGAAGTTCCCTCCAAAATTGGGATAGGAATCTGGAATCTCTGTCGGATACAATATCTCGGGGTACACCGTGATACTTGACCACATGTTTGATGTAGGCTTTCGCCAGCTTATCCATGCTCCAAGTTTCATTCATGGGAATGAACCTGGCGGTCTTGGTCAATCTATCAACGATTACCCAAATCTTATCCTTCCCGGACTTTGTTAAAGGCAAACCCCCGACAAAGTCCATCGAGATTGAGTCCCACTTCCACGTTGGTACCTCCAAGGATTGCACAAGTCCCTTGGGCTTGCATCTCTCAGCTTTCACTTTTTGACAGTTTAAGCATCGAGCCACAAACTCTGCCACTTCATTTTTCATTCTTGGCCACCAAAAGTTTTGCTTCAGATCTTTATACAACTTGTCTCCTCCCGGGTGTACCGAATAGGGCGTGTTGTGTCCTTCTTCCATGATTTGCTTTTTGATGTGCTCACATTTCATCGGAACACACCATCTTCCCTTATAGCGAATACTCCCGTCTTCGTGTAGCTGAAATGGTCCGTTGGCTCCATTCTTCATCCCAGCCCTGACTCGTTCAAGCTTCACATCACCTGATTGACCCGCTTTGATTTCATCGAAGATAGAGGGTAAAATGGTCATTGTGTATAACCGGATTTCACTCTCCACTTCACCGCACTCCTTCACCTCCAAGTCTAGTCGTTGGAATTCCCGATACAGCTCTTCTGGAAGTATCCACATTGCTTTGCTGCTATGTTCTGTCTTCCTGCTTAAGGCATCTGCTACGACATTAGCTTTCCCTTCATGATATTGGATTTCAAGGTCATAGTCCTTGACAAGCTCTAGCCACCTCCTCTGTCGCATGTTAAGCTCTTTTTGGGTGAAGATGTACTTAAGGCTTTTGTGATCGGTGTATATCTTGCACGGTGGTCCGTACAAGTAGTGCCTCCATATCTTCAAAGCAAACACTACTGCTGCTAACTCAAGGTCATGGGTTGGGTAGTTAACCTCGTGCACCCTTAGTTGTCGGGATGCATAAGCTACTACCTTCCCATTCTGCATCAGCACACAGCCCAGTCCATTCTTGGATGCATCGCAATATATTTCAAACCCATCAGTTCCCGAAGGAAGTGTCAGTACTGGTGCAGTCGTCAGTCTTTTCTTCAGCTCCTCGAATGCTCTCTCACAATCATCCGTCCATTGGAACTTTGTGGTCTTCTTCATCAAATTAGTTAATGGTCTAGCTATCTTGGAGAAATCTTTGACAAATCTCCGATAGTAGCCCGCTAACCCAAGAAAACTCCGCACTTCGGTGACAGTGGTAGGTGCTCGCCACTCGGTTACCGCTTCGATCTTTGATGGGTCCACAGACACTCCTTCTCGAGTGATGATGTGACCCAGAAATGCTACTCGGTCTTTCCAAAAGTCACACTTGGAAAGCTTGGCATAAAGTTGATGCTCTCTCAAGGTTTGCAAAACAACCCTAAGATGTTCTTCATGATCCTTCTTGTTCTTTGAGTACACCAAGATATCGTCGATGAATACCACCACAAATGTATCAAGATGGGGGCGAAATACACGGTTCATGAGGTCCATGAACACCGCTGGTGCGTTGGTCAAGCCAAACGGCATCACGGTGAACTCATAGTGCCCATATCTCGTACGAAATGCAGTCTTCGGTATATCCTTTTCCGCTATCCTCACTTGGTGGTAGCCAGATCGAAGGTCAATCTTGGAAAATATGCCCGCCCCCTTAAGTTGATCGAACAGGTCATCAATACGGGGCAAAGGGTATCGATTCTTGATAGTAACACGGTTCAGCTCTCGGTAGTCAATACACAGCCTCAAGCTACCGTCTTTCTTCTTGACAAAGAGAACCGGAGCGCCCCATGGTGAGACACTCGGCTTGATGTAGCCTTTATCGAGTAGTTCCTCAAGTTGCTCTTTCAGTTCTTGCATCTCCTTCGGAGCCATCCTGTACGGTGCCTTGGAAATCGGTGTAGTACCCGGCATTAAGTCAATGGAGAACTCAACCTCCCTTTCCGGGGGCATCCCCGGAATCTCTTCCGGAAACACATCAGGAAATTCATTGACCACCGGAATCTGATCAATTGTCTGCTCTTCTTCATGGTTGTTTCTCATCATGCATAGGTACGCCTCGCACCCCTTCCGGATGTACCTCCTCATCTGCCGCATTGTCATCAGCTTGACTCCGGGTTTGTCCGCTGTTGCCTTGAAAGATACCCGCTTCCCACATGGGCTTTTCATGGACACCTTTTGTTCATTGCATAAGATCTTCGCCTTGTATTTCCCAAGCCAATCCATGCCCAACACCACATCAATGTCTTCGAGGTCAAATTGCACCAAATCCCCAGGTAGGCTGACGTCGGCTATAACTACGGGTACATTCATGTATACATTTCTACAGGCTACAACACTATTGTTTGCTGTTTTTACATTCAACTCTATACTAGCTCCAGGTTCTATCTTTAACTTCTCAACAAATTTAGAAGAGATAAAACTGTGAGAAGCACCAGAATCAAATAGAACATAAGCAGGAGTGGTATTAACATGAATGATACCTGAAACCACATCATGTGCGCGGGCCTGAGCCTGATTCATTACATAGATCCGTCCTTGATTGGGAGCGTTGTTGTTGTTGTTGCCCCCTCCCTGGTTCTGATTCTGGTCCCGATTACCGTTTCGTGCTTGATTTCCCGGGTTGTTGTTGCCCCGGTTCTCAGCTCCTTGCCTGTTCCCACCTTGATTCCTACCTTGATTTTCGCCTCCACGGTTAGGTCCCTGGTTCTGTGGACCTCTCCCCACGTTATCCCAGCATTCAAATGCTCGGTGGCCCATTTTGCCACACGTGTAGCACTTGACCCTGTTGCCGGCACAGTCCACCCCTGGGTGGTCTTTGTTGCATCTCGTGCAGTTGAAATGCCTCTCCACTGCCATGTTTCGACGGTCGCGCCTCTGGTCATGATCCGGGAACCTCCTCTCATCCCTCGGGCGATTGTGTGTTGGTTCTGCATGATGATGAACCCTAGCCCGCTTTTCTCCTTGCCTATTCTCCTCTTCGTTCTTTCTTTTCTTGTGGGCTTCTCGCTGGAGTTGTATTACCCGATAGTGCTTCGCCGCTTTGTAATAGACATCATCCAATGTTTGCCAGTCTTGCACCGTCATCATCTTCTGGGTGTCGTAGTTCAGTCCTCCGATGAACTTCTCGATCTTACTCTCCTCATCGGGTACAAGTGATGTTGCAAAATCTGACAGCGTGACAAATTGATTGTGATACTCTTGCACTGTCATTTCCCCCTGCTTCAAATGGAGGAACTTGTCACGATTTTCCGCTTGCACGTGTGGCGGGTAAAACCTTTTTCGCAGTGCACGCTTGAATCGATCCCAAGTGAAGTCCGGTTGTGCGATCATCCCTGGTCCCACATGAACCCACCATTTATCTGCTTCTTCATGCAGATAATAAACAGCAATGTTAATTCGTTGATCTGCCGGGCAATTGATCGCATCAAACAGCTTATCGAAGGTGCGTATCCAATTCTCTAGAAGGACTGGATCCTCTTGCCCATGGAAGCTCGGCGGGTTTCGTGCCGCTACACGACTCTCCATGTTATTGCCGTTGTTGGGTTGGTTTTGAAATGCCACAGTGATTGTCTGGGTGAGCAGCGTGAGAGCTTGCGCCAGCTCAGCATTGGTAGGGACAGCATTCGGGTCTCTTCTCGGTAGCATGGTGTCTCCATTAAATAACTTGAATTAGTAAAGAAAACTCCTCCTACTTTCCCTTAAGGATCCTAGAACTAAGGATTCCATATGCTACCAAGTTATATCATGCAATTACCACGTAGGTGTAAATATTCACACGTAGGATGCACATTCCATATGACAACATATTTCGACACTTGGGGTTCTCATTTCACATGAGCCCACAATTCTCAACTTTTCACATAACATATACAACATAAAAGTAATACTCACAAAGTCCTCACCACGTTCCTAAAGGCCATTTTCTAACTATCTTATTTTCCCTAGTCAAAATATTTTGAAAATCCCCATTTGAAGGTATGATTCCAAAGGTTTTACTTAGGGATTTCGAACAACGAAGTTTCAGCACAAGGAGAAATTCCCAGTTAGTTGGACGAGCGCAAAGGCTCAATTATGCACCAACCAGCTCAGACTCTTATCGTCTCGTTGACAGAATTCCTCCCTACGACCTATTACCTCGTGTCCTAATCCTTTCGGAAAACCTAAGGGCTCTGATACCAACTTGTAACACCCCCAAATTTCCCTCCCAAAATAATACTTAAGAAATAATAAACTTTTTATTAATTATTCAAAACTTTCAATTGTTTGCAGCGGAATTAAATACTAACAAGGAAAAGGGGCGTGTTACCGCCACACCCAGCCTAAACCGACTGGATGCTAAGGCTATCCACCGTAAATGTATATAAAGTAATTATTAAATTCAACATTTGAAATCATGAAATCTAACAAGGTTCATTCTCAATGAGACTACTCTAAAAATCTTCTAGGAGCGCTCTCAGTGCATCAGTCTTCATAAACCACATCATCTGTAACATAAGAAAATAAAAGAACAAATAACACAAAAATTAGCTTTAGAGCTAAGTAAGTCCCACCCAACCCCGTAAAATAATAGTTTTGTTTAAAAATAAGTATTTGTATATACAAAAATGAGTTTCCAATAATTTCAAAAAGAGTAATAATATCTCTAAAAGATTTTCCTCAATAGTTCTCGTAAGTATTTCAAAGAATAATTCTCCAAGTACCAAAATATTTGATTTTTCCTCAAAATAGCTTTATAGCTAATTCTCCTAATCATTTAATTAGAAGGGCGGTGCTCAAGCGTTATCTCGATTCTTGAGCCCAGTGATCCGTTGTTTTGTACGGTCACTCCGATCTACTCTCGGTACCTCATCTCCTCTATTAGAATCTAGACTTCTACCTTAAGTGTGCACACCCCCTAAAGGGATTCCAAGCCCTCCGAGTAGTATGAAGTCTAAGTAGTTCTGACGTCAACGTCTCCCTACTCAAAATGGGATATACTCCCTAAGTTCTAGGTTCAAAGACCCTTAAGAGAATAGGTACTACTACTACTGCTTTAATAAACGGGATCTACTGCCCAGTTGTTCGGGGTGGTTACCGAACCCTCCAAAATTTATTTAATTTGCTTTACACCTCTCAATTCAAGTAGTAGTAGTCCTAACCCTCCCTCACCATTAACGGACGTGAAGGTGGCCCGACACCTACGGATTTCTCCCGTGGTGCCCCAATTATGAAAACAATCTTTTATCTTGACTTTCGAAAAATTCCACATTTATGTCTCTTGGACAAAATTTTACCACAAGGATTATTATCCTTAAATTCATAACTTTATATTTTCCCCCAAAATATATTACGTATACACATAATCAAATATATCTCAGAATCACAACAAATACAACTTGTTCACAAGTAATTCATCAATCAAAATATTCATACCATCACATAAATCAAGTAAATAATTATTTATGAGGTAAAAACATAATTTTGGTTGCAATGTGACTTACCTCAAATCCAGATATTCCTAACAAGCTTCTCTATCGGCTTCCTCCCCAAGTTCACCTTCTATTATTTAAAAATCCCAAAATCAATATTCACCCTAATTTATAGTTCAATTAATTGCCCCTACCGTTTTCCCATAAACGGTTAGTTCGATATATACCAAGTTTATTACAATTATTTGGTTAGTTCTTCTATTATACCAAGTTTATCTAAATAAGTCTTCGATCCAATAAGCCAATGTTATTATTAGTTCTAAATTTAGTTGTCCATTATTAGGTCTAACGATCCCCTGTTTTATATTAGTCGGTCCATAATTTAATCCACAAATTTTATTATAATAATTCAACCAACAAGATTAGTAAATAGCCTATTTTAATCTAATCCGTCCATTACTTACATTAATTCGATAGTGATCAATCATAGCCAATAATCCATTATTACTATTACTACTATCCGTCCTTTTATTTTAGTATAATCCAAATGTCTATTTTCTCAATCCGGTATACCCAAGTAATAAATATCCTGTAACTAGTCCAATTATAATAATCAACCGGTTATTATTTTTAACAATCAATGACTAAAATTCTCTTAACTAGTTATAAATCTTATTACGGTCAGCGCTATTATGAATGTTACT
Source organism: Cuscuta epithymum (assembly GCA_945859915.1). Lineage (NCBI taxonomy): Eukaryota > Viridiplantae > Streptophyta > Magnoliopsida > Solanales > Convolvulaceae > Cuscuta > Cuscuta epithymum. The sequence goes on along the minus strand of CAMAPF010000108.1, from coordinate 2,076,152 downwards.
ATTATCAAATTCATCATCATTAGCACTTATTATTACTCATCATATCATCACATTACGTATATATGGTTCATGTTATTATTATTTGTTTGTTAGGTTTTCGAACAGTCCATATATACTTCCTTAAGAATCATTTTACTACGTTGGGATTTATTAATCAGTATCAATATAATCAAATATCGCTAAAATAAGTGAGTACGTCATTAATTAATTTATTAATTGATCCACCTTTAATTAATCTGATTAAGATAGTTCAATCAGTATTATGTTTAACTATGACAGTTTTATCAGTCTATTATTTTGATTGATTGACCATATCTATAAAAGTGGACAATATCTATTCATAGTTCATTCTCGGAACATGATGATCATTACTTTTACTTCTGTTCTTATTTTTATTATTGTATTTATATATAATTATGATTACGGTCAACAGTATCGCTATTATTCTTATCCCCTTGTTACTACTTTTATATTTCAGTCCAATTACTTTATCTAAATGACACTAAAAATCTAAAAGAAAACAACGATGTACGGGAAAGAGGAAGAAGGCGTACTGTACGGCGTTCTTCTTCTCACGGCAGTCGACGCGGGTCAACACGGCAATCCCTTCTGTGATCACGAAAGGTAGCGTCGACTCTCCTATGTTTCGCTGGTGATTCGCTTGTCCGTCCGGCGACAACTCCGGCTAGCAACCAGTCCGGCGGACTCCTTTCTCCGGAGCTGAGCAGCTACGATTCACTCTCTTTTTCTCCCACTCTTTCTTTTCTTTTCTCTCGTGGTTTTGGTGCAACGTGATTGTTCACAGCGTTGCTATTTATAGGTGGTGATAAAAGTTCTAATCGTGGGATGCATGTGATTTATCCGATTAGCTCATGTGCGAATGATACGCAGGTCGTTGGCACTTCTTATCGATCCGCAAGTGTGTAGCGCAAGCCGAACAATGTAATTCTTATCTACCAGGTTATTACTTGTATTTTATTGTTATTAGTATTACGTATTATATAAGTTTAAAAAGTCTAATTCTCCTTATACCATTACGAAGTAGTTTCGTGTGTAATAATAATAATATTATTATTAGTAGTATCGATCACGCATTCTGTATATTTATATATATATACTTATCTATTTAGGTTTGAAAAGTCAGCCCTCATTATAATTGTTACGAATCAGTCATATGTGTGTGTCACTATATAAATTGTACGTAGTAGATATATTATTATTTTTAATTATTATCATATATCTAGTAAATTTAATGCTGTCTTTTATTTTTAATGTATACTTACCACATGCTATAAAAATATTATCTTATCAACTTAAATATGACAAATGTCACTTTTGTAACGTTTTATCTGATTAACAAAATTAATTATTTTATTTTATTTAAAATTTCCGAAGTGTCACATAACGTTTTAGCATTGGAGATGCTCTTAAAGTACTAGTTACCACTTACTACGTACTCGTAGAGTCGTAGTATTTATTACCATCTCCGTCTCATTAAGATTGGGTCCATTGGGATGTACGATACTTGATCCCACATAAAGCAAATAAATTCCTATCCACTCTCAAATTATTTTTAGGAAAAAAATTACATATTCAGAATCTATATTGATAGTTTTACAAAGTCGCAAAAATATGAATCAAATTTGATAAAAAATGCATATATAAAGTAAGAGATTAAAAGTGATTTGTGTTGACCAAGTGAATAGTGTCTAAGACAATCTTAGCAGGACAGAGAGAGTACTACGTAATTATCAAAGATGTAATTACTATTGACACATGATATTATGTCAAAATCACTAATTCAACCTTGCATGTTAAAAAGTTAAGGGCCCGTTTACTAACGGAAATATTTTTCTGTTTTCATTTCCTGTTTTCAAGCCCTCATTTTTCTGTTTTCGTTTTCCAGATTTTTGTTTTCCAAATCAGAAAACATGTTTACCAGAAGTTTTCAGTTTTTCATTTCATTTTTATCAAACAACGTTGACTTTATATTTGGAAAAAGAAATGCACATTCACAAACATTTGAAATAACACAACAAAAATTAAAATAAATGTTCCCCAACGCTGAAAGTTCAATAAGTGACATGTTAATCATTACAACAGTTGTACTTGGACATCTCAAACATTATAATTATCCCATATTGCATTTGCAATACTTTCTCGAATTTCGTGCATTTGTTGTGTTGAGACATCAAATTCAAGTGATCCATTTTCACTTGTACTTGCCTCCGTGTTAAATATCATATTATTATCTTCCTTGTACTCCAAAAACAGATCATCGTTTCTATCTTGCATGCGAATGAAGTTATGCAATGCACAACAAGCTATGGGAATTTGAACTTGTCTTCTCAATGGGTAACCACGTGATATGTCTAGAATGGGAAATCTTTCCTTTGGTACTCCGAAACACCTCTTGATGACATTACGCATGGACGAGTGTCGGTAGTTAAATAACGCTTGCTTATTTAAGCCTGCTTAACAAGATTTCATTGAATCATGTCACTGTTTTCAATCTTATTAGAACTATGTACTGTAACTAGCAATATAATGCTCATGTGCACAAATTAAGCCTAATGAACTAGATGCTTATGTCAAAACAGTTTTTCGAAGAGAACAGATTAGCATAAGAAATAAAACCATCGAATCATTAAAATCTAAACCAGCCGTTAGCCCATACTTCTTAAGCAACAACTAAGAAATAGGCAAACTCATGATTCTTAATTGTGTAAGGTTGTTGGCCATAATAAATCAAGAAACAGACCAAGAAGCCGAACTTAAAGCACCAAAAAATGAACCTGATGCAGCAGAGGGTGGACTATGACATGTTTTAAGCTTAGTATTTTTTGCAGTTGAAGCTTTATGCTTATGTTTTAGACTGTTCTTTTTACGGGAAATAGTTCTTACAAGCTTTTGTTTAAACTTATTGTACTTTAACGTCAACTAAGCTTTAAGAATCTAATTCTACTTGTTCAATTTTCTATATGTAACAGTACTGCTTGCATTTAACACTCTAATTATTCTGGAAGTTTTATACCATAGTTTCTTTCCCAAATACTTCGTAAATGGTTTAAAGGAAACCAGGTTCAGTGTTGCCACCCCCATGATTTTTCAATCCATGACTCTATGGTTTAAATCCCTTTAATTCTCACTCAGCTTGTGAAGTGAGGATGCACTCAAATAGGGTCAGGAAGTTAAATAAATGTCTACATCTAAGTAAATAAGGAGTATGGATGCAGAAGGGTGATGTTTCCAACCGTAGCTGAGATAAAAGTTTTATACATTGTAAAATTAGCTGGACAGGATGAAATAGATTGGAGTTCCTGTCAAATATTTCAAGCTTATACAAATACGACTTCCTAAGCAATAAATAATAAGGAAAAAACAGAAAAATTTGCTAATATAGATACATATATACAATTGAAAAAAACAGATCACAAAAGGAAAAAAAAAAATCCTCTAAGCCTGTAGAACACATTCCCATGCTTTAATAGCTTTTGGATAAGTATAACCAACAAAAAATTCAGGAATCTCACAGCCAATCCAATTAACAAACTCAGACACAAAAAAAGGAAAAATGAAAGCAATTTGGATCATATTCAATTCCAACTTACTTATATACATCAAACCAATCAAGTGTCAAAAAATCAAATAACTATTAAACCTAGACTGCTGTAGCAGAAAAACCAAGGAAAAAAAAATTAAGCTCAATTAGCCTTGAAAATTGTAGGACACATGGGTATGACTTTCAGGCTTCAATTGCTTTCAGGTTATTACCAATCGAATTCGATTTTTCAAAAAGGTAAAGTGAAAATGCCATTTAATATCAAGGCTTACCTTCAAGTCGCCGACAGAACAGGAGCCGACTGAAGAATTGGGAGATTCCGTGATGTCGGGGTGCAGCTCCTAGCAGTGACGCCCTGTTTGGTGAAGTAGGAGCTTGGTTGACATGTGAAGCAACGAGCTGTATATCGTTTGAGAAGGGGTGGGATGTATATGGGGAAGCAAGTTGCGACTTTAATAGGATAGGGCACGGGTTAAACAATATTCAGATAGCAAGGGTTTGGAGAAGAGGTAAAGATGGTAGGTGGAGGAAGGTAGAACGCTGTAATGGAAGGTAGTAAAGATGGTAGGCGGAAGAGAAGGCGAGGAAGTAAAGAAGATAAGCGGAAGAGAAGGAGAGTGAGTAAATTACTATCACTGTAGCTCCGCGTTTTCTGAATTTAGAAAACGTATAAAAGTCGGTTTTCTATTTCAGCAGTAAGAAGCGAAACATGTTTGGTTTTTTTACTTCTGGAAAACAGTTAGGTAAACACGTTTTCTAATTTTTCTATCTCCAGTTTTCCAAATTTTTGGAAAAACAGAAAATATTTCTGTTAGTAAACAGGCCCTAATTATTTACTCCTTAAATTTTGATTATTCACACTATTGACCCCTCAAACCAATTTTAATCATATTAAATTATATTGATTACAATTTAAGTAGATTTGAGTAGTCCTTTAAATGCATAGATTTAAGTATATATGAATATGCTTATATTCACCAAATCTGCTTTCTTTAAAGTTTTTTTCGTGTGAGCATCCACGTATAGATGCGATGACTGTATGCTGGGCTAATATGTTGAGTCGTTGAGTTTAAATGTTAATGAAGAATTCGAAAAGTTGAGATTTAAGTTTACATATAAAATGCATAGTCATTTATTAATTCACCGATATATATATAAGAGTCAAAAGATATTGTAATCCATTTGATATAGTCATTTAATATTTTTTTATTCACATTAGTAGGAGTTGTGGATTATAATAATTAAAACCTTATCCAGTGGACCTCCCACCATCTCAAGATCTCTTTGCACATGTGGCCTTATTATGTCCGGTATGTTTACATACTCCATATCTTACGGTTCCTCTGGCACCTTCATCCATCACATTCTTAATTCGTTTGGACTTTGGTTGTCCCTTTGCACGAAGCATCGATGGATCGTGCACAATTCATGATCCAATGTATGTTGGCCAATAAGTACGGTCGGGAATGAGTTTAAAAACTCTATGATATGAAGCGAAGTATTGGGAAGATGAAAAATAGGATCCAAAAAAGTATGATACGACAAACTACGTTGTTTACACACATCTAATACATGTGAGCACAGAATCTTATATATTTCCACCTTCTTACAAGTACAAGTACGCTTCTACAAATTACCCGTTTGCTTTTTCCCACCCTTCGGTCCCCACATCCCATTTCCACTTGGTATATCCCTCGGCCTATATCAAATGGAGTAACAATGTGGTGTTCCACCTTGTCCTTATTCTCCTCAATGACATCTGTTATATGTGGCGAGTAGTCGTGGTCTTCTGTCACTCTTCTACTACTTTCACGTCTGGTTAAACCAGCAGTAGATCGATAAATACTTTTAACCTGACATTATTTTGGTAATTATTTATTTAATCCTCGTTAATTCAAAAAAACTCAATCAATCATTTTCTTCATATTTCTAGAGAAAGTGAAAAATCACTTTCCAACAATCGATTTACAAATCGAGAGGAAGAAAGTACTACCAAGTCACTTCAAATCAGATTAGACATAAATATATCATTATTCATGTCACACCAGTTGATGCTACATTAGTAATAATATCATATGAGTAAGTTTTTGTTCAAGTGAATTGTTTTCTTAAGGAAATGAAAGGTTATAGAAAATTCGAAAGGACGGGTAGATAAGAGCAAAATTGATTTGAATTCAAAATTTAATTAATTAATTCAAAAATTGATTCTAACTCTCTAATATCATTAAACACTTTGAATTTGAGATGGAATACTATAAAATACATGTCTAAATCTGTATCTGAATATTAAAATTGCATCTCTAAAATTGCACTGAACTTTTCAAAGATTTACAAAGGAATCAAAAACTAACAACTGTTAATCAATCTAAAAAAGTTACTACATTAGACTGAGACCGCCAATTTTTTTCCATCCTAACATCACAACATAGGTTACATAGCAGTAACATCCAATATTTCTTGTACAAAGCCTACGTCATATGTCAAATACATCCCAAGACAACAATCAAACATAACACAATTTAAATTCAAATTCTATGTGAAAATAAGTTACTGAAAGTTGTTACGCATACCTGATTTATGCTACCAAATAACCAAGAGACTAAATAATCGACACTTTCAAGAATTAATATAAGCAAATAATGAGTAGCCATATCAATAATAAATATGCATAATGATTGAAGTAGTAAACACAAATTACACCAAAAGTATATTTAATAGAGTGTAGTTGTTGCCAAGTCACAAAAAACTAAAAAAACAAAACAATACCCATAGTTGGGCAACAACAGTTCAAGTCAGTCATAGCAACACTCCAAACATGCAAAATTAACAAAACATCAACATCTCCTTCGGCCAAATATCAATGTTTTTCATAACAGACTTTAGCTTCTTTGATGGGCCTGATACAGAAAGCTCCCCCATAAGACAACGCCTAACTTTTCCCCTTCAACAACATTGACATCCCTCTGACTTGAACTTGGAGTTGGGCTGTTAACTTCTTGTTCAATAGAACCAAATATGCAGTATAATAACATTATACTGTTTCATTTGCATAGAATTCCTTGTGAATGAATAAAATATTAATGACTTATAGCGATCTAATAATATACACCAACATATACTAACACAAACAATTGTAATAATAGAAGAGAAAATTACTATTTTTTCCATGAGGTTATATTATAATTATTAATGCAACCTTGCATTTTCAAAAATCAATTAGTTACCCCCCTCAACTTTGTTAAACTAAATTTAATATAACTCTTAAATTCAATGAAAATTGTCTAGATCGAAATTAAATTTTAAAGTAATACACAATGTATTATCGTAATAATAAGTTATTGTTCTTGATTGTGGAATAAATATTAATGAAAGTAGTTAAGGCAGAAGACATACGAGCTGAGTAATATTCATGGGATACATACGGAAGTTGTTTGAAATATGTGTTATCAAAACTTTAGACACCTCTTCATCATGAATATAAAAGTTTTATTTGTAATTCATCCGGCTGGATTAATCTCAATGACATTTCTTTCGTGTGTAGCAAAGAAGAAATACCAAGAAATAAGAATTTTATTAATTCATGACCTAAAAGATTGATCTAGTATCAATAACAGACCTAAAAGATAAAAAGTTCGATTTAATAAATATTAAATTATTAGATTTTATTAAATATTTCTTAGATTTTGATTTATTTAATTTTTTATTATTCCTATTACTATTTTGATGATATTTTCTTCAAATTAACTTTATTAGATTAATAATATTAAATCACATTTATATTTTTAAAATTAAAAAATATAAAATTCATTATATATTATATCTTACTCGCGAGTCTTCTCTCTTAACTACATTTATTAAGAAAAGTAATGATTGACAACAATGACTTATTATTATGATAATAAATTGTATTTTACGGGAAATTAACTTGAATGATCACTAAACTTCCAAGCAAGTTTCAATTTGGTCACATTACTTTAATTTGTATTATTTTGATCACTTAATTATAACCTTAGTTGCAGATTAATGAATCAGGCCTATTAAGTTGCCGGAGAATGACGTGTTTACAAATGTATGTTTTCTCTTTCCTAGTAAGAATTAATAGCTGCCACATCATTTAGCCATCTCACTCAGTTATACTTGAAGTATCCGACCTCAAGTAAAAAGATAAAATTCAAAAACATCCGTCACTCCATTGGTACGAGACTCCATCTCGAGATGCCTCAACGGACGACGAGACTGCAGCCCTGGCGATCGACGAGGACTCCAACGATGAAGGTTCTTGTAAAGTTCCAACGATGATGTTCTTCAAGGATGGCCTGTAATCACCCGGATCTCGGGCGGGCTGGATTTGTTTAAACTGGGGAGTGTAAGGAGGCTTATCAGTAGAACTATCCATTTGCCATTTAATGGTGGGGTTGCAGTTGCAAAAAAGCTGAAGTACTTCAAACCAGAGGTAGAGCTTCAATTTTAATTGCCGTTCAAATCCAATCCTATGGCGTCGCCCAATCATATCCACGACGAGGATGACTTTGGCGGGGTTTTCTCTGGAACTCGATGCTCAGGGACTAAGAGAAGCTTTGGAGAGCTTGATGACGAAAAGAGGAAACATAAAACCGGATGAAGCTACTGGCTATTGAAGTAGTTAAAACATAAAACATTTTTTGTTCCATTGAAGTGTTAAGTTAACTAGTGCCTATTGTACTTCACTCCACTCTTAGATATAATACGTATTTAGTTTGTTTTATATGTCTATTTTAGGCCAACTGCAGTGTTGCATTTGTATACTGTAATGACTCGATGTGCTTTCATTGGGCTGGAAATAATGTGCATTTGAGAAAGGAATTATAGTTAGTCTATTTATATTATGAATATATTTATATCATTGAGAATCTATATTTATTTGGGGTTTTTACAGGGTGGGATTACAGTTATTGAAGGAACAAAAGGAATGATCTATTTCTATTTGGACTATAGTTACCAGCAGTTTTTTTTAAACCCCGGCTCTTTTACTCATTTCATGGTGTTGAACTATGATGTCGGAGAACAGAATAATAGTGGCTGAGTATGTCTCAACAGAAGCTTAAAAAAATTGTGTTATTTCATTCAAGAGTTATCAGGTTCTAGTATTGAATACATGAAGTCAGTTCACAGGATGTCGGCCTGTTAGGTTCTAGTATTGTGCTATTGAATGCAAGAGTTACTCTTCCAGTGTTCCCGAAGGATGTCGGCCTGTCCTTTCACAGGAGATGCAACAGCGAGTGACCAACCCTCCCAAAACAACAATCAACATGCCCAAAGAATTCACGACCAATGCCTCTGTGGAATAGCGGGATATTATGTGATTGGTTTCAAGAAATGTAACTTTCTCTAGTAACCCAGTAGGGCAAGTAGCAACAACAAGGGCATATATGTATATATTAAAGAAAACATGCCATGGTAGTAGACTTGCCCTGCTGTTCCTTGATCCTCCAGGATACCAGAATGTTGAAAACCCAAGTGCCCACTGGAAACCAAATAGAAAGAGGCAGGCTAGCCCCAACCAAGAATGAAGAGTGTAAAAATGGTGAATGCCCTTGTTGTTGTGAAACTTTAAAGCAGCCCAAACACCGGCCAATTACACCTAAAAATAAAGCAAAGGATTGCACAACAAGGTGTACTGACTCCCTCCCTTTTTTATCAATGGCACTATAGTTAATAACAGTTATTGAAGAGCATTGAAAGACAACTCTAAGGATTTGCAATTTGCACCAGAAACAATTCTTCCTCTGTATCCAATTTGCACTAGAAACAACTTGCCTCCAGAATGAAGAAGTTGCACTTCATTATTACATCTCAATCAAAATTCAATGGAGTTCTGCTCCCTATATATATAGTTTTAGTTCTAAGCTATATATCACTTTTAAAAAACCAAATTGAAAGTTGTTCCTTCTCTGTTACATACAATGCTAAAAGGTGGGGTCTTGCATCATGTCACCACACCAAATGATTGTGTGCAGGTGTAGGTATTCTCTTCAACCCTCTTCTTTAGATGAATTTTGAAGAGTCCATCTTGGTCAACCAAGTTTTCTATATCTTCTGGATATCGAGTAGGTTCCCCTGTCTTCTATTCTGTTTACCACATAACATATCAGTCATAGAATTTCAAATTTAAGTTGTAAAAATTAAATATTGAACAACGGTTACCTTTTCAACCTCATAAATTAGGCTTCTAGATGTTTTCCCTAAAATTTCAATACATTCCCAATCCCATAAAATAGAAGTTGCATGGCCAGATAGATACATGATGCAAACGCTGACTGTACCATAAATATATACAAATTCATTACAAGCATATTGATACAATTTCCTTACTGATACACTCCCTTTGAGAGTGTTACATTGCATGTAGAACACATGCACCTTTCTTTCTCTCGGATCACATTTTTGTTGCTCGTGGGGCAGCTTAGGTAACACAATTCTCTAAAGTTTTCAATAAACACACTATCTCTAAGGATCCAGTAAACCTCACCCTGTTTTGTGATTAAATAATTGAAATAATTGCAATTGTCATAGGTTGATATAGTTTGTTTAGCATATTAATCGATATTCGAAGGTGTAGAGACACATGGGCAGCATTAACCAAATTCTGAATAGTTGTTATGACAGTCTGTCCACTGAGAACATCATCCGTGCTCCCTTCACCTTGTGAGATACAATGTTTCAGATTTCCAATTAATGGTGATGACAACGTTACTGATCTCACAGACCTCATAAGGTGAAAAGAGCAGAGATGATGTCCTTGGTGGGAAGGATATCATAACAATTATTCAGGATTTTCCTAATGCTACCCAAGTGTCTCTACACTTTATATTGACTGATATGCTAACAAACTATATCTACCTATGACAATAGCAATTATTGCAATTATTTAATCACAAAACAAGGTGGGGTTTACTGGATCCTTGGAGACATTCTGTCTACCAAAAACTTCAGAGAATGGTGCTACCTAAGTTGCCCCACGTGCAACAAAAAAGTGATCCCAGAAAAAAGAAGGTTCAATATGGAAGTTATATCAATGTTTGTAATGGATTTGTATAAATTCATTTGAATGAAAGATGTTTTGTATATATTTAAGGTACAAGGTCAGCGTTTTCATCATGGATCAAACCAGTCATGCAACTTTTATTTTATGGGATCGGGAATGTATTGAAATTTTGGGAAAAACATCTGGAAGCCTAATGTCCAAGGTTGAAAAGATAACCGCTATTCAATATTTATTTATACAATTTAAATTTGAAAATTTATGACATATATGCTATGCAAATGGGTAAACAAAACAGAAGACATGTGATAAGTCCATTTTTGTACTTATTTTTCTTATCAAAATTAAGCGATTTTTGGATAGAAAACAGAAAAGCAAGGCATGTTTTAGATATTTTGGTTCAAGTTTCATGAAATCAGGTGAAAATCACATTCATAATATGTTTGGCGAAATTCCGGATCAATTGAGCACAAAATGAGTCAATTTGAGTAACAAATGAATTCATATCCAAAGAAGGAAGCGGAATATCAAAGAGGTTCAGAAGAGAAATTTGAAGAGAAGAAAATACCGTACAAGCTGGAGAAATTGATCCGTAGGCGGTCCAGAAGGCCCCCAAATCTGGCCGCCTAAATGGCCGCCTGTGATGAAATTAAAGTCAAACTTTGACTTTGACCGGAAACAAAAAAAAGACCAAAGGCTGCCGACACCGGACAGAGGGCGGCCGCCCTTAGCGGCCGCCTGCGGCACGAAGTGCCAGAACCAACGACCGGACGGTGAGAATTGACGGTAGGTGGTCCAAAAGGCCCCTAAATCTGGCCGCCTGCTGTGGCCGCCTGCGGTGAAGCCACGCGAGCACGATCTTCTGTCGGCGATGCAACGGAAGGCTAGCGAATGAGGACAAAGGGCGGCCGCCTATTTGAAGGCCTACGAGATTTTTTGTGCTATAAATACCAAGCTTTTTCCACAACTAAAACACACCAATTTCAAGTCCAAATCAGATAAAAAAAAAGTGTGTCTTCTTCCCCCTCAAAGCTCGGATTTCCACCATTGTTGCACCTTCATCTTCAATATTTCATAGGTTTCTCATTTTAGCTCCAATTTGTAAGTTCTATATATGCATTTTCATCCTCTCAATGTGTAGAATCTGAATCTGTGCTTTGTTTGTTCTATCTGTTCTTCGAAAATTTCCAGAATATTTATCAATTAATTTGCATTTTCTTCCAAAAATTGAATAAAATGGTTGTCGATGTTGAATCCATTCCCATTAATTATATAGTTGTTTACTAGCCTCAAGGTAGTTATTTATCAAAACAAAGGTAGTTTGTACAAAGCAGAAGTAATTTTTAATTAATTCCGACATTTAGTTGTTATTATTGCATAAATTAAATTAAATCAAATTAAATACTCAAAAAAGGCAAAAAAATAGTTTCTGTCCTAATTCCAGTTTAATTCACAGTAATATCACTCCCAGTAGTCAATATAAAATTTAGAACGAATTTAGAATATTTTTAGTTGCTTTTTGTATTTTCTAGTTAATATTGGGGAAATTATCAATTAGTTGTTAAAATTGGATTTTAGGTTATAAAATTCGGGAAAAATTACAGAAGGTGATATTTTATTTCTACAAGTTTATTTTGACAGAATATTATTTTTGTTTAATTTTCACTATCGTACATGTTTAATTCCTTAATAATGTTGAATTTATTCATTATATTGTTAAATGCAAAAATGGTGTTTAGTAGCTAATTTGTTCTGGGCATGAATTGACTAAAGGAATATTGGTTGACTTGTTGACCTAAAATTAGCGGTTAAAATTAATAATTTGGACTAGTTGTTTAAAATGATGAAATGGTAATTCATAATTGTTAGCCATTTTCATTAATTAAATTCTTGGAAAATTATTTCTAACTTGTCTATGAGATTAGAAAATAATTTGAGCCAACCATATTAAAGCACATTAATAAGGCCTAGAAATAGGATATTTTAATGAAAGAGATTTACATCTTGTCTATGAGAAATAAATTCAATTGCTTAAATAATGAGTTTAACTAGTTAATGAATTTGGCTATTTTTATTAATTTAGATATTGGAGAATTATTTTCATCTTGTCTATGGGATTAGAATTTAATATAAGCCAACCATTTTAAACACATTAATGATACCTAGAAATAGGATAAATTAATGAAAATAGTTGCTATTCTTGTCTATGAGGAAAGAAATTATTAGTCCAATTTTAATTTTTATTTCCCTAATTCCTAGGTCCAAGAATATATCCATTTCTAATTACTCAATTCATTTCTCTTCTTTGATCAATCCATTTAGAATTTAATATGTATTTCATTTAGTTTATTTTTTAGTCATCATCAGTATTTGCTTAAATTTAGTTAGTCTCTTTTTCAAAATTAGTTTAGGAAATCAATCATAAGTTTTAATTTGGAAAGCTTCCAATAATTTGCGATAACCTGTGACTGGACTCAAAATAAAAAAACTCCTCCGTCATTCCTCAAGACACACGATACTCGGGGAAGAACCGAAAGGTTAGACCCCGTTTTACTACAACGCCGCGAAAGCGGTTATCAACAGGGGACTCAACCTGATTTCCAAAAGATATAGAAAGTTTGGTTGATCAAAAGGGACTCTTCAAAATTCACATAAAGAAGAGGACTGAAGAGAATACTTTGGTGTGTGGTGATACAAAACCACACAGTTCTAGCATTGCACGGAACAGAGAAGGAACAACTTTCAATGGATGAGCATACTACAGAGAAGATATTTTTACAAGTGTTTTGGACTTGGTACATAACAATGGACCAAGTCCTTCAAATAGTTATCATATTGTACATGTCACCCCTCAATTGTCCAAATTGCTGTAAATGTGGTCCTTTGAGAGGCGAAATGTACTCCTCCCTCACATTGTACATATCACCCCTCAAAGAACCACATTTACAGTAATCTGAACAATTGAAGGATGACATTTACAAACTCCGGAACACAAGTCTGATATTTCAATATGGTGACTATTTCAGGGACTAAAAGTGCGATTTTCCCTATATTTTAATTAAATCTCACTATTTTCTCATAACTAGGCAGTTGCCGCAATTGACCTCCCAGATACATCTCCATTGGGGAACACAAAAGGAGGTTGAGGTTGAAATGAATGAACACGTCAAAAGGAATCTCATAGACGAGTTCTCTACCAGTGGTGTTGGTAAGAAGTTGAAGATAAGAAATTAAAGAAGAACCACTTTGAACAAGAAAGAGGCAAATTTGTGGTTGTGGAGCCTAAATTATTTTGAGACAATCTCTATCTTTATGTTTTGTTGTGTTGGTTTGAAGCCTAAAAGAATGTATATTAGGCAATGTTGTATCTTAACTAGAATTTCGGAAGTGCAGACTACTAAGCATGACACTCTAATTCACCTATTTTGGGGTGTTTAAAAATTATATTCCTTTAATGTATCGTCTATATTATGTGTACTGTATTCTATGTCTATGCAAGTTAGAGACAAAGAAAAAAGATAAATGGGACAACTTTATAACAGGGCTGTCTATAATTAACTCATTTAAAGTTAACGATTGACAACATCGAGCTACCAAATCCATGTATGGGGATCAACGAATCACTATATTAATTTTATTAGAAGTTTCAAATGTTAATATTATATTTCTGAACCACATCTACCAATACCACTAACCGTATTTATTTCTTCATGACATCTATCCCCAGCTTGCACTTTTCCCTTCAATTAATCCAACCGCAACCCTCAATTATCCAGCTACCCCCACTCTTCACAAAGATCATGTCGCATAGAACATGACCTTCTGACATCGACCCACATCATCTAGTTTATTTGGTACCTTCAAATTGCTCCCCAATACCCCACAACATGTAATGCTAACTCTATCCACCACGAGTAGTACAACGATTGATTGGGAGGATATTGAGCAGTTGGCAACATTCCGCTTTAAACTACAACATTTGGAACAACCATGTTGAAGATGGTTCCTCTAGCCCGATCAGCTAGACTAATGGAGTCCTGATTACTCAAAGATTGTTATCGAGCCATCCTAATGTATTGAAGCCAATCATGGCCATGGAAGTTGGCGACTACGCATACTTCATGTTAGAGAACTGTGAAGAAGTTTACTGTGCATGGCACATGAGCACACACCTTTTGAAGTAAGTTCAATACAAAAATATTATTTAGCAAAAATTCTTCAATTATAAGCATAAAGAGATTCAAAACTACAGACTATTTTTTCGTTTTTTACCTATATACTCTTATTTACTTCATAATACTAATAAAAAATAATTAAATAAAAAAGTAAAAGTCTTTGTAGCTTTGAATCGTTTTATTCTTATAATTGAAAAATATTCTCTAAATAATATTTCTGTATTGAACTTACCTCAAGAGGTCTTTTCTCATGTGCCTTGCACATAATACTTCTTCATAATTCTCGAAGAGGAAGTGTGAACAGTTACCAATTTTCATGACCCGAATTGGTTTCAGCATGTAAGGAAGGCTCGATAACATTGTCTGAGTGAAATCGAATGATTCCATAAATCTTTGTGATTAGGCTAGAGGAACCACTTTTAATATAATTATTCCAAATGATGTGGTTTCACAACAAACTGTTGCCAACTCATTATCTTCCTGATCAATCTTTGTACTACTCGTGATGGATACAATTAACCTTAGACGTTGTGGGATGCCGTAGATATCTTCGACGGTACCAAACTGGATGACGGGGGTCAATGTCAGGAGGTCTCACTCTAAGCGCCATGATCATTATGAAGAGTGGGGCAAGCTGGATGATAGGGGGTCACAGTAGGATTAATTGAAAGGAAAGACTACAAGTTAGAATTGATGGCATGAAAAATAAATACAAGTGGTGGTGTAGGTAGATGGGGGGTAGTGGACATCTATAATAATGCATTGTGTGATATAGTGGGGGACCCACTAAGGGTCCCACGAGGTCCCGGGACCCATGCACCTCCATAAAATAACTATATATAATTATATACTATGTATGTTTTTAAATAAACTTTTCTAATACATGTATATATACTTTAAAAGCTATCATTAAACCAACGGAATGCAGCAGAAGAATGGTAGTGGGAGCGACATGGGGTCTCCCTTTTGGCGGAAGAACAGGGGGTCAACTCCCAATTTTTTACTCTTTAAATTTATTATTGTAAAAGATCATTATTTTGAAGTTTAATTTACACTTTGCATAATTCAAATTTTTTATTACAACAACAACATCCAAGCCTTAATCTCAAAAGAATAATTTTTTGATTAATTATTAAAATTTCTGTTAAGATTAAATTATTAAATGTATGATATTTATGAATAGTTTTATTTCAATATTTTTCGATTTAGAATTAATAGATATTTCAATAATGTACCCGGATTTAAATGAAGAATTGGATCAAATGATTGTTGAATTTGAAATTAAGTTAACTAATTATCTACGAAGTCAAGTCTTCCAACACCATCAATAAAAAATGGATGTTTTAGAAGTGGATAGAACAAATACAATCTATAACTGTAACATTATTAGAACTTTTTTTTAGAACTAGTAAGCTAAATTGTAAAAAAGATTAACTTGAGAGACAATACAAATGAACTGAATTTGAATGATTGTATTTATACAATCAGGGGCGGACCCAGGAAATTCATCTTGGGAGGGCGGTAACTTAAACAATATATTTTTGGGGAGGGAGAAAATTGTTTTTTGGTATATATATACACACTAATTTTTTTTGCTGTTGGGGGGGGCGACCGCTCCACTGGGTTTGTACTACGGTCCGCCCCTGTATACAATCATGTTAGTATTGTCCATAAACAATACTAATTCTGCTTACTAAATATTCAGTGGATTAGTATTGTCCATAGACAATACTAATTCTGCTTACTAAATAAACAAAGATTAAATAGATCCATACACACAATCACTCAATATTCTGTTCATTAATATTGTCCATCAAGTTAAATTTTTCTACAATTTTGCTTACTAATTCTAATAATGTTACAGTTATAAGTTGGATTCATACTACCCACTTCTAAAACATCCATTTTTTATGAATTGTATTTGAATGCTTGACTTCATGATAAATGTTGTTAAATGTGATATATAAATAACAATCCAAATGACTGACAATTGTGCACTGAACTCAACAAACACATAATCACCCATCCTGATTGGAGACTATTGGCAGAGTACGACTCATATGTTCTTCAACTATGATAATACGTACAAACTAACTGCTTCTTCATTGTTGAAGTTCTATAGAAACAATTGGACTCATGAAAAGGTAATTCCAATTGAAATTTTACCAACACATTTTTATTACAATATCATCAACATAATTATGAGAATTCATAATTATACATTTTTTCTTCAATAAATTTTTATAAGAATAAGTGGCCTCATAAAAAGCGGTCTGCGAGTTTTCTCTCAAGGGCATCGCACCGCCGAAGCTTTAATTCTGTTTCGTCGAGGACGAAGAACATCAGTGTTTGTTTGTTTTCGTCAAGGGTTGTGGGGCTTCTTTGATTGACTAGAAGGAAGGAGATCAACGAGAAGGATGATGTGATTGTCTCCAGACGTTTCAACTTAGGGCTGTATCTCGACTATCGCAGAGGGATCAACGGGATGGGGCGTTGGTCAACGGCCACGAATTTTGCTGCTTGCGTTACTTTTCCTCTTCTTCTGCAGGTTATCGTTTCCCACAAGGGTTGCGGCCACGAGGGTTGCGGCGCGAGGGTTCCAGGGCTTGACAGTGAAGAAGTTGACCGCTAACGGTGATTTTTCTACGAGTCGGGATGAAGAGAGAGTTGCACAGGCTTCGAGTAAGCCAAATTTTGATCAACAATGAAGGATCAATTAGAGTGGTAGCAAGGGTACGGCCTCCTCCTGAACCACTGTCATGGGTTGTACGAGGTGTTAGAGTCGAAAGTTTCCTATTAGTTATTATTATTTTGTCATTTGTTTTTTTTGTTACTGTCTATGTTGTTAGGTTTGTCAGTTTGTTTGGGAATTTTGCCTTTTTTATGTCATTGGGTATGTTTAGAACTATGGGAACTGGGTTGACTGTGTCAAGCTCGCTGCATGGTTAACGATTCGTGTTGCTCTTTTAGGGCTCAGCAAAATAAAGACAACAATTATCATTCGTGGAGCAAATCCATGAAGATAGCCTTAGGAGCAAAAAACAAAATGCAAATCCTGACTGGAAATTCAGAAGCCGAATAGCAATGACGCAGATTATGGAGCGTGGCAGAGATCTGACCTTATGGTTCAATCTTGGATTCTTAACTCCTGTACAAAGGAGGTTGCACAGTGTATACTGTATGAAGAAACGGCTGCACAAATGTGGAACGTCTTGAATGAAAGGTTCACTCAGGGCAATTTGCCTAGGATCTTCGATCTACAAAAGCAAATATATACAACTGTGCAAGGTAATCTCAGTGTTACCGATTATTATAATAAGTTGGATGCACTTTGGAGGGAATTAAATCAATATAACCCTGCTATTAGTTGTAATTGTGGAGTTATTAAATCTTGCAAGTGTGATTTCATGAAAACCCTGTTAGAACGTGAAGAGAGAAACATGTCAGTCAAGTTTTTGATGAGTTTGAATGAAGTTTATGCTGGAATAAGAGGACAGATTCTTGTTATAAAACCTTTTCCTACCCTGAACTAAATATTCAGCTTTATCTTACAAGATGAGATGCAGAGAAGTGTTGGAATAAATCTGAACATGGAGCCTATGGTAATGATGAGCAACAAGAATCTAAGTGAACAAAATATTTCAAACCATTCTGCCAATTACAGATTTACAGTGTGCACAATAAGAGCTTTCAACCTTATCAAAACAATATGAAGAGAGAAAACAAGGTCATGTGCACTCATTGTGGATACACTAACCATACAGTGGATAAGTGCTACAGGCTGCATGGCTATCCACCCGGTTATAAACCAAAAGGAAAGCAAATCATGATGACAAATCATAATGCAGTTGGCAAGAACAATAACTCATGTTGTTCAAGTGGAAAGTATTCCTCAAGCAATAGGTGATAAAACAAGTTCCGCAGTGTCACAAGATCAGTATATCTTCTAAGCTTGATTCAGAATCTCACCAATTCACAAAACAGTCCACTCACTCCCATTACTCCTCACCCAGGTAATCATTCTAGTTTCTGCACTACAATTAGTGCTAATACCATTCTTTCAACCAGTTCATCCAGTGTTTTCAATCCCGGATAGCAGAGCGTAGCGGCCAGCCCTGAAAACACTATAGCGGTATAGCGGATAGCGGGATGACCGCTATTCAGACTACTTTCTGTATAATACATAATTAACTAGAAGCATATGATTACATTGCATACACATTAGTAAAGTATGATATATGCCATTGAAAGTTGTAAACATCTTAACATTCTTAAATCCTAAATTACTCGGAAATATTCCTTAGTCTCATGAGGAAAACATAGAATAGTATTAATGATTAATACATCTTAAGTTATTATAACATTGAATAAAAAAGGAGTTCATGATTTAAGCCTTGATAAATCAATAGTCTATCAGTCTACCAGTGGAAAGAAACAATGAGGAGTCTAGCATGTGTCATTCTTGTACAAGATGAAGGAGCAGAGTCGTTCTTGAAAACCAGATGGAGCGGAGATTTTGTTGAAGCAGAGGTCATCGCAGAGAGCATGTTGCATACTTGTGCGTTTTTAAGGTTTCTACACTTATACGTACGTGTACAAGGGTTTTAAGTTACTTATTATTTAGTTTTAAAAGTCTACTTTACCCCTGTCTATCTGCAGTCAAAAAATTAACGCTAAAAAAACCTAGCAGACCTTCGATCGCCAAAAGCGCCGCTATAGCGTCCGCCCCTCAACTGCTATAGCGCCCGCTATAGCGCCCGCTAAGTCCGCTACACCCAAACGCTCCGCTACAAGAGGTCTAGTAGCGCCAGACCTCTCCTCCGCTCCGCTCCACCGCTATAGCGCCGCTATCGCGCGCGATTGACATCACTGAGTTCATCATGGATCCTTGGTACAGGAGCAACTGACCATATGGTCAGCAACTTTTCCCTTCTTAAGTCACCAATACCTGTGTCAAATCTTTATGTTCATTTACCTACTGGTGCTAGAGTGTCAGTATCTCACACTGGAAATGTCAATATTTTTCCTAATGTAATTTTAACTAAAGATCTATATGTTCCCAACTTCAGTGTGAATCTACTATCTGTTAGTAAACTGATAAATGAAACCCCTTTAATACTGTCCTTTTGTGGCAATGAGTGTGTTTTACAGGACAGAAATTCCAAGAAGAAGATTGACACTGCTAGCTTGATAAAGGGTCGGTACATAATCCATCCTGAAGAGCAAAGATATGATGATCCCTTCTTACACTCATCCCATAATGTTGCTTCAAATATCTGGCACCAAAGATTGGGGCATGTTTCTGATCTCAAACTTCAACCAATAAAGGATGTTTTACACATTTCTGTCTTAGATAATAAGAGTTGTAATATCTGTCCATTAGCAAAGCCAACATAGATCTTCTTTTCCTAGAAGTAGCATCAAAACTGTAAAGATCTTTGATCTAATACACTGTGATGTTTGGGGTCCTTTTTCAGTTCCTACCTATGATGGTTTTCAGTATTTGCTTACCATTGTAGATGATTTTTCCAGAGTTGTTTGGTGTTGTCTAATGAAGCATAAATCTGAAACCAAGCAATGTCTTATCAACTTTCACAAACTAATTCTCACACAACATTCCATCCGAATCAAAGTCATAAGAACAGACAATGGAACTGAATTCCACATTCCAGATTTTTATTCCAATGAAGGTATTATACACCAAACCACATGTCCATACACTCCACAGCAAAATGGAGTCACTGAGCGTAAACACCAAACATTGCTCAACACTGCTAGGGCTTTAAGGTTTCAATCTAACCTACCTCTATATTTCTGGGGTGATTGCATCCTCACAGCTGTTCACATTGTGAATAGACTGCCTACCTTAGTTCTAAACAACAAATCATTTTTTCAAGTCTTTCATAACCAAACACCAGATTACTCAACTCTTAGAACCTTTGGATGTTTGTGTTTTGCATCTAACTTGATTGGTTATAAACACAAATTTCAATCAAGAGCTAGAAGATGCATATTCCTTGGTTATCCAGCCAATACCAAAGGTTACAAACTTTATGATCTTGAAACCTGCCAAAGCTTCATATCCAGAGATGTCAGTTTCCATGAGTCAGTCTTTCCATTCAGAACCATTGATTCTAATTCTAAAAATCCTGACCAAAATCTTCATATTCATGATTCTGACCATAATGATCTCATGATCAATAACCTTTCCATTCCAGATTCAGATCCTAGCTCATCGTCCAGACCACAAAGATCAAGAAAACTTCCCTCCCATCTTCAAGATTATGTATGCACTCTTTCTCAAGTCAAAGCAGCAGATGCCACATCTTCATCTATCAACAAAACTGGTAAGATTCTTCATCCCATACATAAATACATCAGTTTCAACAAATTTTCTTCATCACATAAAGCTTTTTGTACTTCCATATCTCATATCACTGAACCAACATCATACTCACAAGCCTCTTCTGACCCTAATTGGATACAAGCCATGAAAGATGAAATAACTGCACTTGAGACCAATGGAACTTAGATTATCACTGATTTGCCCCCAGGAAAAACTCCCATTAAATGCAAGTGGGTATACAAGGTTAAGTATCATGCTGATGGAACTATAGAAAGATACAAAGCCAGACTTGTGGCCAAAGGTTTCACTCAGAATGAAGGCCTGGATTATCTAGATACCTTCTCGCCAGTTGCTAAATTCAATACAGTAAGGGTTTTGCTTGCTCTGGCTGCTTCAAAGGGTTGGTTTCTAGAACAATTGGATGTCCACAATGCTTTTCTTCATGGAGACCTTCATGAAGAAGTCTACATGAATATACCTCAAGGATTTGAACGAAAAGGAAAGAACAAAGTATGCAGATTATTGATAAGCCTATATGGCCTCAAGCAAGCTAGTAGGCAGTGGTTTTCAAAGTTATCAAGTGCTTTAAAGGATTTTGGCTTCAGTCAATCACGTGTGGATTATTCTTTGTTCACACTACAAAAGGATAATATCACCATCATCCTTTTAGTTTATGTTGATGATATTCTTGTAGCTTGTTCAGATATGCAGAAAATTACACACATCAAGAAGTTTTTGAATGATCATTTCAAAATAAAAGATCTGGGGCCAGTAAAATTCTTTCTAGGATTGGAGGTAGCCCGCTCTTCTCAGGGATTGTACATTTGTCAAAGGAAATATACCATGGATCTCTTAACACACTATGGATACCAAGATTGTAAACCAATCTCCTTTCCCATGGATAGTAAACTTCGCCTAAGTATCCAAGATGATCATTACTTAGAAGATCCTTCCGTATACAGATCATTGGTGGGAAAGTTACTCTACTTAACAAATACAAGACCTGATATTAGTTTTGTTGTCAATACTTTAGCCCAGTTTATGCAAAAACCTGGCAGAACTCACCTATCCGCAGCACACAGGATCCTAAGATATCTTAAAGGTTCTATAGGTCAAGGACTTATGTACTCATCATCATCTGAACTACAATTAAAGGGCTTTTCAGACTCAGACTGGGCAAGTTGTGTGGATACAAGAAGGTCCATTACAGGTTATTGCATGTTCCTAGGAGATTCTCTCATATCATGGAAATAAAAAAGCAACATACAGTCTCTAGGGCAAAGGCAGAATACAGAGCCTTAGCAGCCTCAGCTGCTGAAGTCATTGGACTAATACAACTTTTCAAAGATTTCAGGAGTCCTATAACAAAAGCTACTATCTTTTGTGACAGCAAATCTGCCATATCTCTAGCAACTAATTCTATTCATCATGAGAGAACAAAACATGTGGAAATTGATTGTCACTTCATCAGGGATTGGATACAGTCTGGTACTATACACACACTATCTGTCCCTAGTCAGCATCAGATTGCAAATATCTTAACCAAACCATTGGGAAGAGTTCTTTTTCAATCACTGTTATCCAAGATGAACGTACAAAACTTGTACTCTCATCTTGAGGGGGCTCTTGGCATACAGACAACAAAATAAAGCCAGCACACGTGGATAACTAATTTAGAAATATCCAGAAGCTTCTAGCTAGCCTAGTTTGTTACAATTCAGTTGTAAACAAAATCTATAAATAGCTTTCTTGTAATCTGTTGTACGTAATGTACTCTACATATCTTGAAAACACTACAATGAATGAACTTGACTTTCTCTTCTCCTTCGTATGATTTTCTTTCATTTCCATAGAAACATTTACTACTTGAATTTCATGATACTCAACTTAATTAACAAGCTCATAATCATCATTTTCTATTTAAGAATGAGAAAACACGCATGTACTCGGGGTCTCGGGCTCATTATAATGCCAGAAACTTATAAATCACCATTATATCAAGATAGCCAACATTCAACATTTAGTCATTTACAATACCATGTTCGAATACAAATTTTAGATTTCAACATGATCCCTGAAAATTTAACTTTAGTTGATTCAAAAACTATTTAATTCTTAACGTGTTAATTTTCATAAAACGGTAGCATATGAAGAAAGCCAACTTTACAAGTGTGACTCCTATTTAGCTTATACGGAGTCATAAATAATCGGAGTCATAAATCGGTAGCATATTTAATTTTAGCTTATACGGAGAATAAATTTTCTTTTCGCTACGAAATTTATTATGGACAAGATAAAATAACACTTTTTTTAAGAAAGATAAAATAACAATTTGACGTATGCCTCCTTTGAGATTTGAAGCCGGACACATGTAATAGAATTAAACTACTACCATGATATCATCATCAAATAAAATTATACCTTTAATTTATAGGTTGATAGAAATTATAAAATAAATACTCCGTAAATGTTATGATCATATTAACATTACTACTCCGTATTATTACTGCTTTCATCACAATCGCACTTAAATAAATTATCATCAAATCAATAATTATAAAATTCGTATTATTTGGTTGAAAAATAATGAATTGCTATTTTCTAATTAAATATAGTTTGATAGTCATCATCATTATCAAAATAATTACAAAATCATTTTTATGATTTAAATTGTGCATAACAATTAATTTCTAAGTAATGGTGAATTACTTTTTCGGGTATATATATAAGCATCTCCTCTCGTTGTAATCACGCCATCTAAAATAAGTCTATTAAGAGTGATATGAGTATAATTGATCTCCCCAAATCTATGACGTTTTCCTCCATTTACAAACACTTCTCATTATACTTACTATAATTAATAAATTATTCACCCACTTCTCCGATCTCATTCTAGTTCTTGGTAAGAAGTACTACATCCACATTTTATACTTTTGAGAAATCTACGAGTATATTTTGTTAGAAGAATGAAACATGTAATATTTTTCATTATTTTTCCTTCTATAACATTAACACACTTACATATAGTTCTATAAAATTTTAAATAATGACTAAAATTCTAAAACGCTTTTTCACGCCTAGATAACGCATAGACTCGTCGTCTAGGCTTCTAAGGCTGAAGGTCTGGTCATGCCGTCTTGCCATGTTTTACACCTTTTACAACATTGGTTATACTACGTAATTAAATTAAAATTTAAAACTTAAATCAATTACTACGTATAATTGTAATTGTAATGATTTAAAACTTAAATAAGACTTACCCACTACAATTATTTAGGAGAAGGGTGATGAAGCTCGTCAGTCTTGGGTGATATGTTTCACTGTTGTGTATGAACTTGTTATGGAGCAATTGTCCAAGGTCCCTAAAATCTTTCTCCTTTTTAATTTTGAGACCACTTGGAGCAACAACTCCAGTGATTTTTACATGTTCACCCGAGATAACAATGATGTTTGAATCTCTGAGATTACCATGATGATCAACGCGTTCATGTATACCATGTAAACCTTCTAGCAATTCCCAGAAAAAATGGTAAAGAAGTATTCAAATTTTGTAAAATTGTAAATCTTAACAATTTATAAAATTAAAGTATCACAATGACTTAATTACCTCATTTGATCTTGTGTGACATCATTAGAATCTGCAAAAGTCATAGAATATGCATCATAAAAAAAATAGGAGTAGCGTGAGGATAGAAAGGAAAGCAGGGGCCTCAGGATAAATGGGAGATCAGACAAAGTTTGGGCTAAGTCAAATGACAGTTGCATAGCAAGTGACTTGGAAGAATCCACTTTTTTAACACCGTTTCTCCGAAAGCTTTCGTTTCACAATAGTACATGCGAATTCCATCAGTGCCTCCCAGACAGTGAGAACTTTTGATCCCTACGGGTTTAGCAAGGTCCTTTGGTAGTCGTGGAGGTGAGGAGCTGAAGCTGGAAATAAGGGCAGACATTTTTCTTTTGCTATGAAGGAGGCAAGAGAGTATGGTTTGTTAGACTGTCCGCAATGCAATGGGTGAAAAACTCAAATTTGATGTATTCACCCAAAATATGCTCCAACCCAAGTAAAAAAATGTATCCAAGAGTGTTAAAGTGGGTGGGGGAAACCCGCTGGGGTGGGACTTGGGACTGTGATACTCGTATTGACTCTTGGAGAGAGGTACGGAGTAATACCTTACGAAATGGGTTTGGCAGCTGCAGCACTTTTCAAAACCAGCTTTATGTGGGTTGTTATTATTTTCAAAAACCTGTTGTCGGTTGTTCAGATATGGGTTTACTTTTCAAATACTTTACGAAAACATTTACTACTCTCAACGTTACTTATTTTATTGGGGTGTGTGAGAGAACATTAACACGGGTTACTGTTCAACTACTCATAAAAGCATTTCTGAAGGCTCCATATTTTTTTACATGTGTGTGAGACGAACATCTCGTAACATACCAGTGCTCTCTCTCTCTCTTCTTTCCCACCAAAAGAAAATGTCTACTACTTTTATTTCCATTTCTACACCTCGAGCACTACTACAAGAAGGCTTGGATAAACCGGTAGGGATCAAGAAATGTAGCTATATGGGAGGCACAGATGGAGTTCAGATGCATTATTGTCTAACAGAAGCTTTCGGAAAGACGGTGCTGATAAAAGTGCAGGCTTCGAAGTCAGTTGCTATGAAACAATCGTTTGACTTCACTCAAACATTATCTAATCTTCCATTTGTCTTGAGACTCTTGCTTTTCTTTGTATCCCCGGCCTACTCTTACGTTTTCTATGATCCATATTCTACAACTTTTATGGATGCTAATGATGTTACAAAAAATCAAATAAGGTAATTAAGTCATATTTAATTTTATAATTTGTAAAATTTACAATTTTACAAAATTTGAATACTTCTTTACCTTTTTTTTAGGGAATTACTAGAAGCCATAAATCGTTTACATAAACGTGTTAATGGTGGTCATGGGAATCTAAGTGATCCAAACAGTATTGTTGTATGAGGAAAACATATAAAACTCACCGGAATTGTTGCTCGAATTGGTCCCAAAATTGAAATAGAGAAAGATTTTCAAGACCTTGGGCATCTATTCTATGACAAGTTCATTCACAACAATCAAACATACCATCCCGGACTGACGAGCATCGTCACTCTTCTTCTTAATGAAAGTTCTGGGTAAGTCTTATTTAAGTATAATTACGTTGTATAAGTGTATAACTTAACATAATTTTTCAACTACCACCTAATTGTATATAGGAACAAATATTACAAGTATTCCGTGCATGGTAACACTTGTGGAAAAAGTGTTGTAAATTTGTACATGGTATTCTTTTGGTAATTTTTACATGGTAATTTTTTTTGGTAACACTTCTGTTTTGTAAATTTAGTGCTTGTAAAATTTATGCCGTTGGGGTCTTTAATCAAATCAGCTTACAAACTCTTTCCTTATGTTCTATTTTCATGCCTCCTTTTCATAGAGGAAATTGCTTTAATTTTTACAGCTTTACCCCACAAACTTGCCTAACCTACCCACGTTTGTGTAAAATTACCCTTTATTTTTTCATAAAAATAGCTCCGCACGTGATGGGTTTTGATTATGCACAAATTGTCCTCTTTACAAACTGATCCTTTTTTTTGAGTATTTACAAACAGAGATATTTAATTCCTGTAGGGAATTAAATATTTAAGTATTGCAAGCTTTGGTATCGATATACTACGTAGTTTGAGATTCCTTTTGTGAGTGTTGCAATAATCTCGAGATTTTGTCTTTCATTTTTTTATATGATACTCCGTATTTGGATGTTGATTAAGTTAACAAAATTTTTGATAATGTTAGTGAAATTAGTGATGGTGGGCCTTTTTCCGAGTTTTATCCCAGGCCCAAAAATTGTCAGGACCGGCCCTGGAAGTATGTCTTTTCAAACGGTTCTTCTAAACTTTAACGAGAACCAAACCAGGTTCATTAATCTCTGTACGAATCATGATCAAGCTTGATGATTTTTTAGGAGCAGTGGAAGTATTATGCAAAAGTACAATAATGAATATTTCTAGTCTTTGGAATGGTCCTAGCAATATTTTGGGCTCATCTGCACACTAATTTCTTCATTTTACTCAACTTAATTAACAAGCTCATAGTGAATCATCATTTTCCATTTAAGAATGAGCAAACACACATGTATAAGATATCTAGAGTCTAGACAGCCAACATTCAACATTGACAATACCAAGTTCGAATATATAAAAATTTAAGATTTCAACATAATCCTTGAAAGTTTTAACTTGAGTTGATTCAAAAACTATTTAATTTTAAATGTGTTAATTTTCATAAATCGGTAGCATATGAGGTAAGACAACAAATCGAAGATGAAGACTGACCTTCAATCCAGTACAGGAATTTTCTGTAAAAAACTTGATTGTTGGCTTACCGGAGAGGAACTGGGCACTATGAATACGGGATCTGCGCTGCTTGAGGAAACGACTTCAAGAATCTCCTCTGCAAATTAAAGAATATACGTAGTATATAATATATGCATACATCCATTGTTCAACAAAAAACCCAAACAAAGTAAGATTTCAAACACGAATACACGATAGATAAAAACTTATCTCAATTAAGCAGAAATTCTTCTTCGCCAAATGAAGGCATCTATGTACTCTGTATAATACGAAGTATGAACAACTTGTCATCGGTGAGACAGTGACTATATCCATCATACTACGTACATAGTATATCGTTTGTATGATTTTGCTGCACTAATCTGTAAAAATATCAGATGGGACTGCAGCTTTTGCTGGATATTTATGAAATACGGAGTAGTTAATTTTAGAATTTGTCTGGCAACACTGTTTTTCGGTTTATCGGGCTTATCGACTAACTTTTTACAAAACAAGTAAATTTTTATTTCGCACGCTAAATTGTGTAATAAGCAAAAAAAGTAAGGTTGAAGTTACTTTTCTGGTTGTATCGGCTCAAGTTATCATCGATGACCATTTTACTATTTTTACATATATATTTTTTATTATATTAATAAAATAGATTTAAAAAATATTTTTTTCTTAAATCAACAAAATCAGCCAATGCAACCACCTCAACTAGAATTTCATAAATTTCAGCAAAATCAGCCAAATCAGCCGATTTTGTGTTACCAAACGGGCTCTTAATGTCACTAAAGTGTCATACTAAAGTGTAAATATATCACATTGGCAAAAACCAAGCACTCCAGCCTAGCTGGTTGCGAGGTTACCGTGCCTAGTGGGAAGTCTCGAGTTCGAATCTCGCTAGGCACACAAGGGTTTGAAACTCAATGGAGTGAGTTTCAGCCCTGAACACTCCAGGCTCCCCCAGCCCCCCTCTCCCAGACGCCCCTGGAGTAAAAAAACAAAAAAAAAAAAACAAAAAAAATATCACATTGGCATATTGTTATCTTAACAAAATGAGATTGACAATAAAGTGTCATACATGAGTGGACTTATACACTTTGTACGTACTATATATGCATAACGGTACGATTATTTAGACAATAATTAAATAAAGTGCTTCGAATATAATTTGAGAAATACTTTTAATAGGTATATATTATAATATACTACGTACTTAGTATTGATAATTATGATGTTATATATGTATTATTTTTAATATTTAATAATGAATTTGTCATTTAAGATTGTTAATTGTTTCCTAAAATGGAAATGAAAACCCTTTTAATTGTATTATAACAATTAACAATGTTAATTGTTATAAATGTATTATTTTTAATATTTAATAATGAATTTGTCATTTAAAATTGTTAATTGTTTTCAAAAAAAAAGAAAGTGGGACCTGGGAGGGAGGGAGTATATACTATATACTCAGCTCGTATTGAAGGCCAACAAAAGTCCAATACACCTTTTTAAAGCCCTACTAAAAGCTAAAAGTGCATAGTGCTCGTATTGATGATTACGAGCAATCTGGCATACACAGTAAACTAAAATAAGATTTTTAAATTCAAATGTGATATCTAAAAAGCTTAACAAAATCAGAATTGTTGTTTTATGGGCAAAATGTATTCAATCCTTAACTTTGTTGGATCCAAGATTTGTGTACGCTTAAATTTTTCTGGAAAAAGTATTTAAAGGCTATAACTCTAGTTTTGTTGGAGTATATTTTGTACGAAAACGTTTGATGAAGCTTATATTTCATTCAAAGTTAAATTTTTTCTGCCATTTGCTCATAGAACATACTCCTTAGTACAAATAAAAAGGGATGGAGGTAGTGTAAAGTATTCAATTTTACGGGCGGCGGAATTTGAAATCGTTTGTGCCGTGTCTACCAATACATCTACACCTTAGTACAAATAAAAAACACAAATTCCAATATAAAAAATACAAAGTAATAAATTATCATAAATATTCTTTCAATTTTAATGAGTAAAAAATTGTGTTTTGTGTTTTATAACAGTTGAAACTTCAAGTTTTTTTAAAAAATTATATATTCAATATGGATGCCATATGAAACATCATTTTGATATTTGTGAAAAAATTTAACTATAAATAGAGGGAGGCAAATAGAGGGAAAGTTTTGAAATACAGAAAATGCATGGGGGAATTAAAAAAATAGTTGAGTGTTCAAAACAAATGATTGATGATATGGTTTGAAGATAATTGTTTGAACATTTTAAATAGAGTTTGCTGCTGCATAGACATTAGGGATGGCAACGGGGCGGGTTTGGGGCGGGGGTTGGCTCCCCCATCCCCGCCCCATGTCTAAAAAGTTTCCCTCATCCCCACCCCATCCCCCGCTACTCCCAGACCCGCCCCATCCCCGCCCCACCCCGGTGTCCCCCATGGGTGCCCACGGGTGCCCCCATATAGATTTTATTTACTCCCTTCGTCCTATTTAAAGGTTCCCATGCGGTTTACGGTGTTTCCCATAAATTTCATTGATCCCTGTCATTAGTAGAATTGTTTTTCACATATTCAGAAACTATATTAAAAGTTCTATAATACCTGATAAAAAAATTAAATTTGATAAAAGTTATATATATAAAGTAAAGATTAAGAACAATGTACGTTGACCGGAGAATGTGAGCGGGAACCTTTAAATGGGATGGAGGGAGTATCTTATTTGCATATTTTTTAACCCATTTTAATGACAAATATAAATATATATAGCACTAAAAGAAGTAAGCTAGATAATATCGTGACATCATGTTTGATAAAAGTTAATTCCTTCAATTTTTAATAATTCTTTAATTTGAATAAGAAAAGTAAAAATATAAGTAAATATATTATCATCATGTATGTCGTTACAAATTTCTCATCAATTAGAATACAATTAGTTATATAGAGAGTATATTACACTTAAATATGCATATGTGTTCTATTTACTCATTTTCTCACTTTTAACACTCATATAACATTTATGATAAGTATTTTTATTTATTACATATTATTATGATGATATAATATTTATTAATTCATTAGTCATGAATACACAGTTACACACATATACATTTATATATGTCTATATGTATATGCATGTGTTTGTTATATACCACGTACTA
Source organism: Cuscuta epithymum (assembly GCA_945859915.1). NCBI lineage: Eukaryota > Viridiplantae > Streptophyta > Magnoliopsida > Solanales > Convolvulaceae > Cuscuta > Cuscuta epithymum. The sequence continues at coordinate 2,045,519 of CAMAPF010000108.1, read as the reverse complement.
CATACTCTATAATTTACTTAAATAAGGTTATACATTATTTATATGTGTATGTATGTTTGTATATATATGTATGCTTGAGTTTATATATATAACGGGTACGGGGCGGGGGCGGGGCGGGTGTAGCAATCCCCGCCCCCGCCCCATATTTTAACGGGGTATAAATATCCCACCCATCCCCGTCCCCACCCCGCCCCAAACCCCACCCCATCCTCACCCCATGGGGCGGTTCCCCACGGGCCCCCGCCCCCATTGCCATCCTTAATAGACATAAACACTACTCCGTATAACTTATGTGCACCTAAGGTAATTGAGTGTTAAGAAAATAGTTGACTACTGTTCAACACAAATGATTAATGATATGCTTTGAAGATAATTGTTTGAACATTTTAAATAGAGTTATGCTGCCGTATAAATTTTAAAAAGAAAATCAAATGGGAGATTTACCTAAATGGGAGTAATTAAATTCTTAATTGCTAAAATAGGAGTAAAGTATAAAAATTCCCTATATAGGAGTTATTATTTGTAGGTTGACAAAAATACCCTGGAAGCTTCACAAATCGACTCCCACCGACAGAGAGCATGACTGGCCGCCGGCCGCCGCCTCCGGCCGCCACCGCCGGCCACCGCCTCCGGCCGCCGCAACCTCAAAACTATCCGCCGCTGCAGATCTGATCACCGCCGTCGTAGATCTGGTTGCCGCCTCCCCAGATCGGACCACATCCGGCCTCTATCGACCGCCGACCGCCGCCCCTGCGAATCCAGACGCCCTCACCACAGATCCAGCTGCTGCCACCACAGATCTGACGGACGCCAACACTGATGCCAAACATTTTAACAGAATGCCAACATGAATCTAGATTGCCATTTTAATGGCATTTTATAAGAAAAATATGGAAATTTTAAAGAGTAAAAATGCCAATTTGATGGCATTTAAAAAAAATGACAATTGTAACAATCTAATTGTATTTAATCGAGCCATTAGAATCCTCCCAGAAGCCAAGTAAGCCTCGATAATTTGAATCCTCCCAGAGCATTAAAAAATCGAAATGAGGAAGAAGGAGAAGCAAAGATACAACGTACACAGATACAGATCGAGGGAAAAGAAGGGAGAAGAAGACCTCAGAGCTTGACTTCACCACCACACCAGATTTAGACGGAAAAGTTTGAAGAAACAGAGGAGTGAGAGGAACAGGAGACCTGGCGGTTGCTTCCGCTGCTCGCCGGCGCACGCTGCCGCTGTTTGCCGGGGCTCGCCGTTCGCTGGGGCTCGCTGGGGCTCACGGTTGAAGTCGAGCTCTCTGCTGCGCACAAAGAAGGGGCAAGGTTGAAATGCGACGTTCGAATAAAATCGTAGGGAGGTTCTGAGCTGCAGGTGGTTTAAGTGAATTAAGGGTAAAATTGGAAGAAAGGTCCTATTTAGAGAATATAATTATACTATTCCTATTTTGGAATTTCAACAACAATTTAGTCTTATTTGAGGCTATTTTCTCAAATTTAATTTTCTTTACTAAGGTAAAAGTGTAAAACCCAAAATTACTAAATAAATTAGCAATATGTTCCATATAAAGCTACTGGATGATAAAGAAGACAACTACTAACCTCTAACCAGGGATAACATTGGCAGGTACATTCACAAGCTCTTTGAGTTTCGTTCCTGCTCGGCGCACCCCTAGAATTACTAAGCGCACCCCTTTTTCCCCATTATTAGACATATTTGTCCTACTTCATATTTGACCTTACTCACCCGTAGTAAGCGACACAGCTCACCAAACAGTCAAACACTTTGTATTGCTTTTTATTTTTTTATTTTTATACGTAGTATTTTTTTCCCGGTATAACTTTTTAAATTTAAAAAACATGTTTTTATATTTCCTTATATTTTGTTTCACTTTATTTTAAAAAACAACTATCTTTAAAATATGCTCAAAAACTTAACATAATCTCAATTAAAAACTAAAGCGGAAAATTTCAATCCAATTAAAAACATTCTTATTGGTAGTATAATTATAAATTAATCGCTCCCAATAAATGGATTTCTATCAAATTCATAGTATAATATGGATTGTGTCTTCTTATAAATTAATAACTTTGTGATCATGGTTAAACTTGTATAGTGTGATAGATATTTTTCAAAGGTGGATGCCGCAACTTTTAAAACCCGATCAACACCATGCTCATTCCGCATTAAGGCCGTCTACTTTATATGTATGGATGATTGCATATGTGAACGATATTTAGGATGTTTTTTAATTGGACTGATTTCAATCCAGTTAGATTTAACCAAATCATACCGAGTAGAAAATAACGTGACTTTTTATACTGCCCCCATTCTCTAATAGCTGTCTCGTATTCCATTTTGCATATTTATTTATTACTTGTCTCTCTTTTTCTCTTTTACTGAGATTTTCCTATCAAAATACTTTTATACTCTCACCTTTACTATCATTAGTTTTTATAAATTCCTTTTTCTTTCCTACTTTGTCATTACTTTTCTTCTCGTAATATACTATTTTTCTTTACAATTTTCAAATTTTCTAAATGTGGTTTCCATTCCGTTTCCAGTTAAAGACATATTGTTTCGGTTTGAACCAGATAAAACCGGATTTGCTATATAATTAATATATTAATTAATAGAAATAATATAATATAGTTAAAGAATAAAAAATAGTAATAAAAATATAAATAGTAATCTTTTTAATAAGTATTGTACATTAACCTAATATTTTATTCATCCATTTATTTTTATATTCTTGATAATAGTATTAACTAATATCTACTATTCTACACTCAAATTGGTTCAATCTTTGCTCTCTAAGACTAATTAAAAGTAAATAAATGAATAATAGTAGTATTATTAGTAACAAATACTGCATTTTATTAAACAAATTAGTTGTATTTTTTAATAAATTAAATTAATAATTCAGAAACCGGTTCTTTCACTCCGGTTCCGGTTTTGAACAGGTTAAACTGCTTCGACTCTGGTTCAAAACTGGAATGTATCCAGTCTGGATGTCTGGTTATCGGTTTCTATTTTCTTGCACATTCGGTTCCCGTTCTGTTCCTGTTTTGAACCGATGCACACCCCTAGGGGTAGGTTCATTTCGGTAGGCGTTCAAACGTTGTATCACACTATCACATGTTGATACTATAATAAAAAGAATTTCAAATTTCATAAGTCATAACAAAAAGCATTAATATTCCATAAATCTAAAAAATTAAGGGCTTGTTTACTAACAAAGATATTTTCGAGTTTTTCATTTTTATTTTTCGTTCTTCAATTTTTTGTTTTCATTTTCCAGTTTTTCTATTCCCAAGTTTCATTTTTTAGTTTTCCATTTTCAAATCTGAAATCATTTTCAACAATTCAGGTATCTGGCTTCCATGATCCAGCGAGAGCACAAGGCGGGGCGGGCGGCGGAATTTGAAATCGTTAACGTCATTTTTTATTTTTTGATGGATATTCGAGAATCCAGATTCAGCACGGAGGCAATATAAATTATTGATGCTTTGAATTAATTACTCATTATTCAGTTAATACAACCAGAAAAGTAACTTCAACCTTAGTTTTTCTTATTATTACACAATTCAGTGCATGAAATCAAAAGTTACGTGTTTGGTGAAAAGTTGGCTGATAAGCCCGATAAGCCGGAAAACATGCTCACCAAACGGGCTCTACATTGAAAATTTTATAATACCTGATTAAGAAAAATTAAATTTGATAACAGTTGGATATATAAAGTAAAAGATTAAGAACAATTCACGTTGACCGAAGAGTAGTGAACAAGAAACTTTAAATGGGACAGATGTGGTACTTTTTTTATCTAATTAGTTATTGTGTCATGTTTAATCTTTTGCTTCAAAATAAATTATACTACGTAATGGAGGACCTGGGGGGAGGGGCAAGTGCCCCCGCTTCTGACCCCAAAATTTAGTAGTAGTACTTGCTACTTATGATAAAATCGGTGCCCCCGCTTCTTGATATAAAAGTATGACTAATTAGATATGGAGTAATTCTCTCAAATAGCATATGTAAATCTTTATAGGACATTTAAATGGCCACGAAGTTATGATAAAGCGATTGCATACAGTTAGACATGTTTTTGACACGGTCATTCTTTGAAAAGTGGCATTGGTGTTTTTTTTTGTGAAATACAACTTATCCTTTTCTAAAATTAGAAGTCATTGATGTGATGAGACTTCCAATATATGTGGTGCGCTTCATGGATTCATTCATTCATTGTTTTCTTACCATTTACAATTAGTTTTTGTGGCTATTGGACAATAAAGAAGTTTGTGAATACTTTCTTAGGATATTTGTACATGGTTATGTTACTAAAATGTTGGGATCCTCTTGTAAATAAAGGGCTTATTCCGACAAAGAAAAATGATACATAAATACAATTTATTCCTTACAATACAATCAGAGAGTTATTAGAAAAGGGTGTAGTAGTAACAAACAGGGGATGATTGAATCAAAAAGTTAGAGTAGTTTAGCTCGAGCGGGAGTTACATGTTAGGGTTCACAATTTCATTCCAAGTTTATGAAAAAAAATGGACACTGTAATTATGTGGCACGGGGTGTAACGTTAGACACTACCCTAATTCTAAATCAAAATTCTAACCGTTTGTAGTATAAAAACAACTTCAATTCTAATTCAAGACCATAAATGGTGTCAGAATGATTCAGTTCTCATTCATATGAAGAATTATTTTTTCTTTCAAGAAATTGAATATTATTATTTATACGGTAGTCCCTCGCTTGAGAAAAATTCTAGGTCCGCCACGGATACTACGTACTACATAAAGTTGCAATTTATAGGACCCTTTTATAAATCCAATTTAGGCTCGAGTCTATGTAGGATCGACACTGAATAAAGATGGGGCAGCAGACTCACCAAATTTGTAATACATGGAATTCACTTGTTTAATCATCGGTTCTAAGAGGTTCCAACACGCAATACAACTGATGGGGTTTAATGCACCAAACCCCCTGCGATTTATAAATTCGGCGTATTAGCCCCTGCATCAAAGCCCCTGTGTTATCATTATTCATGTGTAAAATCCTCTCCAAGAACAAATTTAATTGCCAATTAAATCGAAAATAATTAGTATTTTGTATAATTCAGTGATTGATGGAGTATATGGCCCAGGAACCCCCGGCCCACAGACTCCTACTATTTCAGCACAGGAGCCCGGAACACAGCGGCCCAAGCCCAAAGGAGCCCAAGGTACGCCCAGGGTAGCCTTCGGCAATATGGCCGAGGGCTCCAGAACTCACAGGACAAAGGAACTATGCCTTTACCAGTGACAAGTACATACTTGCAGTTTCAATGCTGATTCTTCTGCAGTTCTGCCTGCCCATGTGTGGAGCTTTATATTTTTCTGAGCGGCATTATTTCATCATATATATCAGTGAGTTGGATAGTTCTGATCTGCTGAATACAGATGAACTAATCTCCAAACTGGATACAGTATTTTTTGTTTTCTGTATTTGTGCATGTAAGTTTTTTTCACCATTCTAAATGTATTAATCCAGACTAATGGGTATGTTGTGTTTGACTTGGAGAAGGCAGCTTGTCCTTGGAAGGCTTTCCAACTCATTGAATTTGATGTTTTTGCTAACATTAGATTTTCTGGGATGGAAAATCTAATCACAATCCATGTATTACAAAATCAGAATGTGATCTGATTCAGTTCTCATTCATATACGGAGTATCAATTCACTTGTTTAACCGGTGGTTAAAAGACCTTCCAACACGCAACATAGCACATGTCCAAATTGAATTGGGTATTAGAATAGGTGGATGTGGAGTACGTACTACGTAGTACGTAGTAACACCATTATTAATGTCTAAGGCTAACCGCAACTCAATCCGTCAATAAATCTAATTCCCTATCATCTTATACATATTCACCCAGTCAATTTAATTTTTTCCGGCAACCTAGCACCGTCAATATATATTCACTCTGCACTTTATTTCTTTAATTAAATGATAAAGAGAAAAATGTCAAATAGATCCTCGAACTTTCATAAAAAAGTCAATTAAGTCCTTCTATAGGAAACTTTGTCCGGTCATTGCGATTTGGGGCGGTTCCCGGTGGAATTTTTTGATGAAATTTTTAGATCATCTTATTTATCAAATCTAGTTTACTCATACCAAATTTAGCTAAAAATTTAATCGGGGGCACATTCAAATTAATTCGAGAAAGCAAAAATGCGCAGTTATCTTCAAGAATTAATTTGGATGTGTTCCCGATTGAATTTTTAGCTGAAATTTGGTATGAGTAAACTAGGCTTGGTGAATAAGATGCTCAAAAAATTTCATCAAAAAACTCCACCGGGAATTGCCCCAAATCGCGACGGCCGGACAGAACCTCTTATAGAAGGACTTAATTGACCTTTTTATGAAAGTTCGAGGACCTATTTGACAATTTTCCCAATGATAAATCCTTACTTTTTATTTGTTACACATCATTTATGTGACAATTTAATTTTATCAACAATTATGATTTAAAAAATCAAGCATTCTGATGTAAAAAATAAAAAAGTGTGAATTAATTTTTTTTGTATGTATTAAAAATGCATACGTGAATTAAATTTGAAATAAATTTCAATAAAATTCAAAAAAATCCATTATTTATTATTGCTATAATATTAATTTTTCATACTGATCTTAAATTTTCAGATTCATAGTCAATGCACCGAAAATCAAAATGTCCTATCTTTAGAGAAACAACCTGAGTTGCCACAGATCCAGGCTTACTCAGACGCCTCTGACAGTTTCGATTACTCTGATGACTCTTTCTTTTGCAGACGACTTTCTTGGACATGCAACTGAAAGCGACCGTCGTCCGCCTATTTCATACCCCAAAGAAATTAGGAAATCCAAATTCAGCAGGGAAATTTGCTCCAAAGCAAATTTTGTAACTTCAGAAAATTGTCTACCAACAGACAACCTTAACACGCAGCTTAAGATCTACAGGAAATCTCAAAAAAAAAATAAAAGGCGCCATAGTATGAGGACCAGATCACAATCCAGAGATTTTCTTTGGGAGTAGCTTTTTTTTTCTTTTTTCTTTTTTCTTTTTATGTATTTTTTTTCTCTTATTTCCTTTCTCGCATTGTACTATTTCCTTTTATCAATAAAATCATCTTTTTCAAAAAAAAATCATACTATATGCAATATGCACTCTATCTAATTTTTTATTTTAGTAATTCCCAACTGCTTTAAAGCAACCAGGAGTCCAGGAGAACTCGCTCCCATATTGCATGTACGAAGGAATCCCAAACGCATGGAGAGTTCTGAGTCACACGCGCAAGCTTCCTCCACATCCCTAATACTGCAGCTGTCTGGCGCGTGATAGTTGCGCACAATTGTTGCTGGGCCAAGGTGTCAATACGCCGGCCAGCTCTCCCTCCCCTAGGTTTCCCCAATCGATTTTGACTTTTGAGACCTTGCTATAAAGGGATGGGTTGCAACACTTTTTGGGGTGAAAACTTTCCATTTGGGTTTTCACCCCTTTGTAATGCGGACAGCCTAATGGGGTGTGCTCGGGCTGGATGAGGTTTTTATGAAATTACTCATTTCCCGGGTTATGAAAAGTTGGGATCGAAAATTTGGGATGGGATCAGTTTGCTCTGGATTAGATATTTGAATTTTTTGCTCAAATTTGATAGAGATCATTTACACTTCATGAAGAACATGCACACTAAATATGAATAAAAAATATCACTGAAACCCACCTCAAAGTTAGGTTGCCGGATAGGCCTTTGGTCAAGAAATTCCTGACCGCATTTACGCATAATGAAAGGCAATTGTTGGCTTTATTGAACTAGGTTTTCGGCAGTATAATGTAGGAATTTTATCACTTCAGGATAAGAAAGATAGACGAATTATCAGTTCGGGACCTGAAAGATGAAATGCATCGATATAGGATGCAAATGATGAAAAACTATTAATTTAGGGCCTGAATGATTGAAAACTGTCAATATAGGACCTAAGTTGTCATAAATTTTATTTATTTTTAGTTTAAATAATTAAATATTATTTAGTTTTATTAAACTAATAAACTTTTGTGAAAAAAAGTTTATCAAAAATTAGTAATAGAAGTAATAAAAAATTAAATAAATCAAAACCTGTGAAATGTTAGGTCAAAAAATGATAGTTTTCCAACATTCGGATCATATACTGATATGTTTCATCTTTCGAGTCCTGAATTAATAATTAATCTATCTTTCGGGTTATAAAATTCCTATAATTGCAAGGAACAATATGTAGCGAAAAAATAATTTTAGTATGTACGGAGCATTTAGTTTAATTTTTTGACAAGTTGTTCAATATTTAAGCACCCAAAAAAAAAACTCCGTAAATTTTTATAACGAAGTAGGAAGAATACGATACATAGGATGCAGGTTATGCATTCATCCTAGTAAAGTAGTAATGTAATTTTGAAAATCTATATAATTTGAAAAATAATGAATAATAAAATTAATAGCAATAACCATAAAAGAATAATACCCCTAACAATTAATGATGAAATAGATGCTTCAATACTAAAAATAACAACAGCAGTAATAATAGATATAGTAAAAATGACGATAATAAATATTTCTAATTTGAAATTTCCCAATCTGATCTAAACTTTTCTTATTTGTTTTGAATGTTTCGAATCTGCAGGTTTAAATCTTCCTGACCGGATTTGGTCTTAATTTTTCAAATTTGATCTCATCTCAAATTTTATGATTTGATCCGAATAAAATGAGAATAAGTAATACTCCCTCCAAGTTCCGTCCCATTGAACTTTGCTAACTTTTCATTTTTTATTATTTCAAAAACGTTGTTACTTTTCTATTTAAATAACTACTTTGTAGTTATATTCTCATTTCTTTCTCCTTTGCACAAACTCAACTACATAATGTTTACTTTTTTTATTTCTCACCTGTGTCAACTGTCAAAGAGCATAATGTCACGGACTTGTTCCCTTAAGAAGCTCACGTGAGGCCTTAGCTCCTTTTCGCCCCTCGCGATAGCTAAGTTAGCCTCGAACAACGCCTTAGAGTGTTTTGTGTGCTAAGTGATTGGCTAGAAAAGTGGTAAAAGCAAGTGATCCTTGAGAAAGCTTACAATAAGCTCTACCATAATAAGTAATCAACAATAATAAGACGAATTGAACCGGAGACCTTAAATATCCTCAATGCAATACTTTCTGATCCAAGAGAAACATGTCAAATGTCAAATATGTAGTAATTAAAAGGATTTCTAATTCACATGATACAAAGTGGACTAGCCAGGCTCTCGCGTACGAAAAAATGTTTCAATGTAGAAAGTCCAAATTCTTAGCTAAGTGTACATGTGGCTTTATTTTATTAATAAATCATATAAAAAGAACAACAATAAAAAATTAAAATTATCATGCCGTACTCTGTGGTAAAATATTAAAGATGTTTACATTCTTCTTAAAACCTAGCAATTTCCAAATTAAGGATGTTTTATTTTGTACTGTTTCAGTCTCATACCAGATCAAACTAGACTTAAACATATCAGTTCAGGCTTAAACAGACTAGGTTTGGACAGTTATAACTTATAAAATACAAATGAACCAGACGTTCATCAGGTCAGACCAGACAAGACTTAAACAAACTAGATCAGACTAGCCCAGCAACTTTCAGTCCAAAAGAAACCATCTTAATTAAGAATTCGTATAGAAAGATGAAGAACAAAAAATTAAAGAGAAATTTAATTCACGCTAAATCCTAGCAATTGACGAACAAAATTAAAGATTGAAAAGAATCGATATTTATCCCAATTCAACAAATTAAGATGTAGAAATCGATATATATAAAGATAAAGGGTTTCTCATGGGTTATTTGAAGAAAACCTGAAAGAATGATGTGTAATGTGGAAAATTGGCAGAGTGCATTTTTATTTCACCGTTTACCTTTCGTTAGTTTTGTTTCTGCTTCCCCGTGGTTTAGTAAATAAATCGGCTCTTTTTTAGTTAGATGAGTCAGCAAGTTTAGAAGGACGTTCGACGTTATTAGAAAGGATGCTTCACACTATTTACTTGTTTCTTGCCAAATCAACCGCATGTGGTCGAATATATTAGGCGTTGGAGCGAGATAAAATAAGCCAATGTCTAATTTGATGATGTGACAGACTTTACCTATGCTAAACATATTAGGCGTTAGTGTATGAGTTGATTATTAAAATAATACTCCGTACTATGTAATAGAAATATAGTTTGATATGAAATACGTAGGACTAACCTTCATATCTGGCCAACTTCATTCCAGGCCAACTTCCCGGAATAACTTTTATTGCTTTAACTAGATAGTATTAGATTATCAACCGTGTGATGCACGAAACAAAATCTAAAATGATGTCATATTGTTTGTTTATATTAACAATGACATCAAAGATTCGTAAAATTACAATGTATAAATGATTGAAAAGGAGAATAGAATTTGATAGAGTATTAATTCTAGAGAGAAGTGAGAGCTAGAGAGAGAAAGTGAGCAATTATATTTCTCAACTTGGAACCCCCTATAATTAGCCCCTTGGGGTCTATTTATAGGAAAAAATGTGGATTTGGGCCCCTAGCCTTGGGCTTAGGAGGCCCATTACAATAATCATGCCTTCTTTGGGCGAAATAAGGCCACTAATGGGCTGTGTACAATACTTAGTAAATATAGTGAAAAACACATTCTGTCCAGTTGAAGCCCGGACGATGCGGTCCATGGACGATGCGGTCCATGGACGATGCGGATTCTGGGCTTCTCCCAAAGAATCCGGGTGATGTCTTCTCTCATGGACGTTGCGCGCCTATGGCCGATGCGGGTGTCCCCACTGGTGTCTTTTTGGGCCAATGAGTATGTGGGTCATGGGGTCCTGGCCCATATACTCTATCAGAATTATATAATTAATACTCCGTATTTAAGAAGAGCATGAGTTAATGTTTTGGAAGCACGCATAATGCAAACATTATAAACATTATAAGTTGGTTAATTGTTTTATCTCTTCTGCTTTCGCACGCTCCACTCAAATTTTACCATTTAAAGTCTAACTTGCTAGCTCTTATGATGAAATGATCCTCCTATTGGCCTTCTCTCTGGAGTACCTCTTTATCCACTTATTTTTTTACTTTTCAATTTTTCACCACTCTTGGGTGACTTAGCATCATTATCATTGACACTTCTCCTTTCTAACCAAGCTTTCTGAATTGGGTTATGATCGGATTCTGAATCAAAATTTATAGACACGGTGATTTAGATAAGTGATACATTGAATCATCGATGAAGTGAAGTTTAGCTAATAGGAATGCATCGAGTTTACACAAATGTATTAGTATGAGCTTGAGTAAGTGTGAGTGTGAGTATGTGTAAGTATGAGAGTATGAGCTTGGGGATGAGCTGCATGAGCTTGGGCATGAGCTAGCATGAGTATGAGCATGTCTACGAGCATGGGTATGAGTATGGGCTTGAGTATGAGTATGAGCTTGAGACCTTGAGTATGAGAATGAATACTCTTTATCATCTTTTTTTGCCTTTGTTTTATTTTTCATTCTTATGTTCTATATTCTTTTTTATCTTTATCTTATTTTTATATTTTTCTTATCTTGTTTATAAGGCATTATCTTTTTAGCTCTCTCTATTTTGGCACCGATAGCAAATATTGATTCTTGTTAACTATTCCCAAAATCTTATGAAGTTAAGAATTGGATATTGTTGTTGTAAAGGCAAAAGGGTCAAGCTACCCTTCCAATAAAAATATACCCTTCATCCCTTAAAACTTGTCATCTTTCCTTTTTTTGGTTGTCCCAAAAACTTTATCACTCTCTTTTAATAATCAATTAATTTGTGATTGTAATTATTTTCCATGCCGATCAAGATTGGTCATGTTTTTAGGGATGGGGAGAGTATTAAAGTTACTTATGCTCATTTCTTTTGGTAAATGGCTCATATTATAAAGATTCAATGTAGACAACAAACAACTGGAATCACAATCACGACTTGATCACCAGCCCTAAGATCAGAAACAATCACCCTTACTATAGGGATGTTTAAACTTGATAGTGATTCACGCGATCGCTACCTACCAAAACTAATCTGAATCGTAAAATTAACGACAGTAACCAACACGACCATCTCAATCTAAAACTTGCTCAAATATCAACCTCTAACCTCGTTGCTTTTGTTTGTCGTGTCACCACTCCATGTAAAGGCGGAGAAAAATACTATAGAATGAATAGCTGCTCTTGCACCTTAAAAAATTATAAAGACTTATTTGCACTCTCAAACAGATACAGAGCATGCATTTGCTCATTTTTCATTTCTTTTAGTGCAATTGAGACGAGCAAAAAGACACATGTTTTTACCATTTATTTATTTTTATCTAATTTAACTTAGAATTGTTTTTAGGTTTGCAAGTGGACGGGACAAAATGGGATCAAATTATTCAAGTCATTCAACAAAAGTTTGAAAATGGAAAAAATTGTTTCTTAGGAGAGTGAAAACTCGAGTAAGGTGGACGTGTGAGGGCTTCAACATTAGAATGAGCTCATCTAATGTTGGATGGACCCATTTGATTCAAGTTAAGTTGGATTTTGGAAAGGCTGATTTCGGGTTGAATCAGAAAGAGCCAAATGAAAGTATATTGTTTCTCTTGTAGTTCTGATTCTTAACCTATTTTCAAAAAAAAAAAAAAAAAAAAAACCTCAATAACTATGGACCTATATCAAGTTTGAACACATTATGTGTAAGTAAAATGAATCCTTGTTTTTTACCCAACTTGATTTTAGAACCGGGTCCATCCGTTGTCCAATGGGATACTGCCTTCAGAATCAAAGATAATGATGAAGAGCAGAGTAGAACATAATACAAAAGCGTCTAAGGATGGAGAGTTGTGAAGGAGAATTTCAGGAATTTGGCATTGAGAATACATGACTTCCAGGAATGTGGCATTGAGAACACATGACTTTATTGTGATGATTTTTGAAATATTGTCAAGTTCAAAATATATATTACCATTGGATTATTAAACGTGGACAGAATTGGAATTATAACAATTATTTTCTTCAGTCGCTTTTTAGGTGATATATTTGTAATCCTTGGAAATAAAAGGACAAACATGAATTTTTCTTACATCCAGGATTGTAATTTCAGAAAAAATGATCTCGCACATATACCTATCCGGAATGGTGAAATCTAAGTATCACTTTAGGAACATAAAATCACACAAGTCTCTTTTTGTGTTTATATTCAAGATTTGGACAAGTGTTTTAAAACTCAACACTTGATTACGAAAAACGAAATCTATCTATCTTAATATAAAAGGAAAAGAAGTTCGAGGCGTAGTGTTGCCGCTTAGAACTGTCAACATCAACACTTGATTTTTTATTGCTCAAAATCTATGCAAAAAAATTAATCGTAAAAAAGGTATTACTTCGTTCAGCAAATGGGGTGTTGTGATTACGCTGTTTCTATTGGACCGAAAAGGAGGTGTGAATAGTTGGTGAACACTGTTGACTCAATTATTGTTCATCTAAATAGGAGGTGAGCACTCTTGACTCAATTATTGTTCATCTAGCGGTCATTCTATTGGTGGAAATGGAGGTGTAAACAGTGAAAGGGATTTGGCCATGCCATTCGAGGCAATTATTGTCGATATGTTGAAGTATAAAAGCACCACTCCTGCGGCATACTTCCCACATCCAGTCGGCCTTCGGGCTCAAATAGCATTCCTTCTCTTCTCTTTCTCTTTTTCCTTTTGGCATCTAAGGTTCTACGGAGTATTTACTATGCCTGCAATTAGCAATAACATCATGGCAATATGCTTATACATGTGTGTTATGAAGACACATTTGCATTGAGGATATTTAAGAAGGTCTCCGGTTCAATTCGTCTTATTATTGTTGATTACTTATTATGGTAGAGCTTATTGTAAGTTTTCTCTAATCTAAAGGATCACTTGTCTTTACCACTTTCCTAGTCAATCACTTAGCACACACAACACTCTAAGGCGTTGTTCGAGGCTAACTTAGCTATCGCGAGGGGCGAAAAGGAGCTAAGGCCTCACGTGAGCTTCTTAAGGGAACAAGTCTGTGACATTATGCTCTTTGACATAGGTGAGAAATAAAATAAAAAAGTAAACATTGTGTAGTTGAGTTTGTGTAAAGGAGAAAGAAATGAATATAACCACAAAGTAGTTATTTAAATAGAAAAATAACCAAGTTTTTGAAATAATAATAAATAAAAAGTTAGCGAAGTTCAATGGGACGGAACCCACGGGGAGTATTACTTATTCTCATTTTATTCGGACTCTTCCCACCTATTTCTGTAGAATGAACGCTCTGAAATTTTGGACTCACTAATCACTATGTTCGAAATATGATCTCAAAAGAATGAGAATATATGCCTTATTTCTCAAAATCACACTCTTAATTTTACGGGGCATTGGTTCGGCCCTCCCCAATGTACTTTTTCATTATCTGTTTTTTTAATACGGAGTAGTAAACTTCTTATTTCTCTCGAAATCGGCATGTTTCAATGTTTTCAGCGAGTGTTTGTGATCGTTTCTACTTCAAAAAAGTGGTTTTTTAAATTGATTTTGGAGAAATTACTTAATAGTAAAAATTAATAGTGTTTGAGAAAAAAAAGTGATTCTAAAAAAGTAAAAGTTGATAGTGCAATGAAGAGTGCAAATAAGATTTTTAAGTGCAATTAATTTATCATTCAGTTTAAATCAAGTGAGGATAATCAACTGTGATATCTTTTGATAAAAAGTTATGTGTGCGAAACTTAAAAAACAATGAACTTAAAAACAATGATTCTATTAATACAATGTTTTTTGGGTTTTATTTGTGAGACTACTAGCATTTCATACGAGTACTGAATAGATGCGACTGAGTGAATAACAAACGTGCATCAATTTAAAAAAATCGATTAATTGTGTTGAAATTGATCAAAGTTTGAATGGATTGAATCTGTTGAAATATGAGAAAATTATATTTGAAATGAATGTAATATTTTATTGATGCGTTAAAGAAAAAAAATTAGGACATGCCAAAAATATTATACAGAGTGTCTACACTTTTAAAAGATAAAAAAAGGATCATTCTTGGTGTATACATTATTTGTACACATAAAAAGTGTACAAATTTTGTGTACTAATAGATTTATCCTAAAAAATATGACCACCCATTTTTTTTAAATGTACCAACTACGTACCCACTCATGCCACTTGCTCCCTTCCCCCTACATTCGCAGTATCCCACTGCCTCGCCCAACAACACCCGTCGGCGGCCAGCATTGGAAACTGTGTACCAGCACCGGAAACCACCGGTCACCAAAAAAGTCGTCGAAAATTTAAAAGTAATTTACAAAAATAAAACTACAATTTAATATGAATATAATGTCATTGTCACATGATCAATGTGAAAATTGAAGATAAGTTTTGTGATTAAAGTAACTACTATATTAATTACGTTTAAGAGGCCACGTTTTTTCATAATAAGCAAACTTTATTTTAGTTACAATTATATAATTATTTCAAAAAACTATAAGCAAAAATACCTAAATTTATCTTCTAAAATAGTACTCCGTATAATTATAAGTATAGTTTATATTTGAACATTTTCACATAAATTTATATTTAAATATAGTTTAAGAATGACATATCACGCTTTCACATATTTGCACCCCCTGATTTGTCTGTTTGCAAAGGCAATTCGTCTAAAAGCACAAATCATATAAATGTGAAATCACTCTATTATTCAGTCATTATAAACACTTTACCTTCAATTCATATATATTTTCTCTGTTTTTTAAAGTTGCAACATTAGAATTTTTACACTATTTACACTACGATTTTTTAATAAGTATATACTCAAACTATTACCTACGATAGTATAATATATTAAATTTCTATTAATGTAAATTTCCAAAATATCAACTTTTTTAATGTTTACTAGCTAATACGTAATTGAATATAATGACAGTCAAAGTTGAGACCACAGTCGACATTCGGATTTTGATTCCTTTTTTCTCACCCTTAGACGGAGTATTTAGGGGGTGTTTGGGTGTGATTCTTAAAACTGTCTCTACTCCTTCATGGAGCGGAAGAACAAGTTTGAGTGTTTGGATGAAAGTGCAAAAGTACTTTTGGTGTTCTGATTTACTCTTAGAAGCAACTAGTAGCTCACCCGTGCGATGCACGGCAAAAAGCTTAAATACATATAATTAAAAAACGTTCTCGAAAATCATATTGTCACATCAATTAAAAGAATTAAAGTTGAATAAGAAACATTAGATCTACAAATTAAAAAAAACTTTTCTGTAGACAACATTATGCTTTGTGCATCACCATCTACTAACAAAAATTTCAACCTTTTTCAATTAGTAACTCTGAAAATCGCAACATAAAGTTGACTATGAGAGATTTCTTCAACAACCCCACATTAGAGAGAGATTGGTCTTGACTTTTATTAATTATCTTTGCATAAGCAACCATTATTGGAAATTGTCTACTCTGAAATTTTGAATGGATGTCTCTCATCTAAAAGCGTTAGTGATAATCTTGGAATGAGAACGTGTTCACCCATGCTTCTACCATTGATAATTGTGGCTTCTAAAATATGGTCATCGAGCTTACTGATTATATCCTAGTACCATTGCATAATCCCATAAAATGGGCTATGTTTCGCAAAAGCATCACATGAGTACCAACTTTCAAAGTGATCTTATGATTGGATACACCAATTTTAGTAGTTACAGTACTCAAGTAAATACGTAGCATGTTGATGGCATGACTCACAAAATATTGTGAAAGTTTAGCAAAACGAAGACTTTTATGCATTAAAATATCGCATGTGTTACTCCTTGCCACGTTATCTTTGCCCCGCTTTACTGTTTTCATCCATTCAAATAAGTTTGTGTCATGCCATATTTTATAAAGTTTGATTGATTACAATTTTTTTTTATTTACATACTCTTTACCAATTCACTAATATGTACTACTCAATTTCACCTTTCTTTATAATCACACCACACCTTTTGTCCGAATTTAGGGGGACATAAGTATAAGTATTATATACAAATTAAACACTAATAAAATAAATATGAAATGAAACGTTTGATTTCAAAATGAATGATAATCACGGTATAAAGTTAGGATTTATCCACAACTTTTTACACTTCCTTTTATGACAATTTATTTTATAGTATTTAATATTTACAAATATGTCCAAATCCGGGTATGTACTACGTAAGATATGTGTGTTTTAACTTGATCAAATACCAAGTTTCATAAAACTAACAATTGCACGAATTATAATAAGTAGTGCTTTTTTTACTATAGAGTTTTAGAGAGTGGTTTGAGAGTGATTTGGAAATAAAAGTACGTAAATAGAAAAAAAATACGAAGTATATATGAGCTAAATATTTATCTGTAGCATATTTTTTGCTTTGCCTTCTAATCTATTATATTCATCAATATCTTTTTAGTTAAATACCCGAACGTAATGACAATTGGAAGATTATAATTAACTTGTTCAAATTTCAATTTAACAGTGTTTTTCATTGTCATAAATGACATTTTCCATACTATTAAAGAAGACTGAAAAAACCAATAATATTAAAAATATTTTAAAATCATGCAATTTTCATTTATTAAAAAATACAAAGAATTATCTAAAAAGTGCTTAATTTCAACCCAATACACTGTCCACCATCCATTTTTTTTTACATTGAGCAATAAGCTCACCCAGCCCATAGGTTTTTTCTTTATCAACAAATCCACCCAGTCCAATTGTTTTTCACTGATCAGCACACAGCCCACTTCTAAACCATATACGAAGTACTCCCTCCGTCCCTCAAAATTGTTCCCTATTTCCTTTTTGGGCCGTCCCAAAAAATTGTTCCCCTTTTGGAAATTTTTTTGTGGCTACAATTCATTTACCTTTTTCTTACTCAACCACAATCATACATTTCCACTTTATTCCCACTTCTTAAACTCCATTCCAAGTCAATGCGGGAACAATTTTCCGGGACGGAGGGAGTATATAATTACGTCACTTAGGCTTTGTTTGCAACCACTTGTGCTTAAATAAAAGCACTTTTGGAGAAAAAGTGATTAGTAGTAAAAGTTGGTAGTATTTGGTAAAATAAGTGTTTTTTATGTAATAGAAAAAGTAAAAAGTAGATTCTACACGGAAGTCGAGAAAGTAAAAGTTGGTAGTGTTTGATAAAATAAATGTTTTTTTCTTAAAAAAAAGTTAAAAGCACTTTTTTAATGGATAACCTTAGGTTTTACGGAAAGGAATCTATTCACCTTCCACCTTCCACCTTCGAGTCTCCACGCCCTCCTTCTCCATTGTCCCGTTCTTTAGATTCTTCGTCTAACAAAAAATTTCGATTTTAATCAACGGAGCTCGTCGCTAGTGTCTCGTTATGGTAATTTTTAGTTTTACTTCCTTTAGTTTTATTTTCATCCATGATTTTTATAGATGAAAATCATTTCAATCCCCCGTTACACTCTCCACCTCGATAAGTCTAATTTTTTTACATTTACTTTTTACTTTTAGTCATATGATATGCAGAAATCAAACAGTTGATTTTCTGCAAAGGCGGGTGTCGTAGTTTTGATGGGAGTTAAACATATCACTTTTGATTATATAATTTTTTAAAAGTATTGTGTCAATGTGTTGTAGAGCATTAAGCCTTTTTGGATAGCGAAGTAAAATGTTATGAGAGTTTCTCCTTTTTTATCTTTAGATTTAATTTAAAAAATCACTCCTATAGTCAAATGTTAGTTCAATCTTCTTCAGGCTTTTTAGAACGTTTTTATTTGCAGGGGAAAGTGTGGGATGCCTCTTCTTATCAATTGCAGTCATTTAGTAAAGATAAGTCTTTGTTCAATTTAAAGTAACTTGCAGTCATTTTTTTTTTTTTGTAATTATTCATGCCACCATAGTATTCAAATTCACTCTTTTTTAAGCTTCATTGTTTGAAAATTGTAGAATTATTTTTCAAGCATTTCTAGCCGTTTTTCATTTAATCATATTCTTGTAAAATATATCTGTTTAAAGACTTTATACGTAATCGTTCTGAACACGGTTTAGATAGTGATGTATGCCTATATTTGATTTTAATTTGGATCATGATATTGCTTTTCCTGGGGTGATAGACATATTATAAATTTTTGACAAAATCCTGTTCTTAATAAAATGTTCTTTTATTTTTAAAAGTCATCATACTTGTTTCTGGATTCCTACTAAAAAGACCCTTACGTGTTGACATATTTTATTGAATTCTATCTTATTAAAAATTTTCCCTTGCTAACTTAGTTTCTAAAATTACTATATTTAATCAAATCGACCAAGACATATTAGTTCTTGTTAGTAGAATATTCCACCATTAAAACCATATTATAAGTGACTAATAATTATCATTAGTGTTTAACTGTATGTGACTACCACAACCTGTTTAATAATCTAGAAGAAGCAGAGACTTGTAAAATGATTTCACAGAAATAATTATCTTCTGAATTTCTTCACCACATTCCTATTATCTTTTTGTCTTTTATTAAATTATTTTGTTTCTTTAAGCATATTGAATTATTTTGTTAAAAAGTGACTTATTATTAATTCTTCATTAAAAAGTTTATTTTTTTGAAAAAATTAAACAACGCGCTTGTATTTAATCAACAGTTGAAGGCAAAAAAGTTGTTAATCTTTTATTGAACAGTAACCTATAATGACACATGGAGCTCATTTTCTGTAGCAGAGAAATATTTGAAATTTAAAATCATGGTAAAAATTCAAATTGATACTCAAATACATCATGCTCTATATTAGACATCGGTTTGCTCATGGAGTCCCAAAAAAATTGCATTTTGCCAGGCATTTTTTAGAATAAGAAAGTTTAGGTGTATGAGTTTAAATAGTCCATATTGATCAAACCTCGATTTTTCTGACAAATCAGTTTATCATATTTGTATAGGATTTTTCTACTTTAAACTGTCCATATTGATTTTTTTTTCGTAAGAGTGAAATATTATAACTCAAAAGTTGTCAGATTACTTTGGCATAAATTAAGGATGAATAAAAAGCATTGAATTTAATTTTGCTCTCTGACATTTGAACATGCAGACTTTTATCATGAAATGGGTTAATGGGGTAACATCATTATCTTAGGGAAGAACTTTCACCGATGTTATAAGATTTGAACTTTAAAGATATGATAACTTTGAAAAAATTTGCTTTGATTTGGTACGGTTTGGTTCGGTTAAACCAAACCAATACGCTCACAACTTGTATTAAGTAAATAGGCAAATACATCCTAAATGTTCTAAAAGAAGGTTAGAGTTATATTCACGGCTAAATTTTCCATATGATTTCGATTTGGTTCTGTTAAACCAAACCAATATGCTCACAACTTGTATTAAGTAAATAGGCAAATACATCCTAAATGTTTTCTAAGTTCTCACAGAAGGTTAGAGTTATAATCACAACTAAAACTTACACTAACACGCACACACAAATGAATATATATAAGAAATGAATTACTCCGTATATGAGTATATCACAACCTTTTAGTACTGAGTATAAGGAATCACTTACGGCGTATTTGATTTCCTAACATCAATCGTTTCTTGCTATTGCAGGAGCTTCCCATTGATGAAAACCATACTCAAGAGGATCTCACCATCAAAATTATAAGGTCTGAGCACTTTCAAATGTATACCTACTTTAAAATAAGGAGTTTCACCAAAACCTAAAAAAGTTTTTACATTAAGAAGTTGTGAAAAACATTCTTTTCTACTGAATTAAAATAACAAATAAGGAAAATCTAGGAAATATATTTTTATAATAAATATATACATGTATATTTATTATAAATTTATTGATATACTCCTTACATTCTGCTAATTTTACTTTAATTTAAGATATACTCCTTACTCTTTCATATTAAATTTTGTAAATTTTGGGTGATTTGAAATCATGCTTACTTTTGTTAAGTGGGACGAATTTAGTATTATTTATCTGTTTAGTGAAGAGTATTTAACATAAATAAGAACGTTATTTGAAATATGCATGTTAAGCATTTAGATATTTCCTGAAACTTAAATGCTTATGAATTACTTTAAAAAAATGATTATGAATACACAAATGTATATGTTTGTATATTAACAGAAAAAATCTATCACTCCTTGCAATAATATAAATCCTTGCAACCAAATTTATTAATCCTCTCAAATTTAAGGGAAAAAGCTAAATCAAGGCATTTCCTTTAACTTTCTATATAATATCTACATGGACATATTTTCAAGTGATCATTAACAAAACAAAACAAATGGACAAAATATAGAAATCATTTAATTGCGTCCTTCGTTTTTACCTATAATTTCGTGTGTCATCAAAGATGGAAGCAAAGTAAATTTAGATGTAAATTCAGAAGTAATTAACAGGAAGTCGTGTCTTTGAATTTCAAAGACATGGTCTTCATGGCAAACACTCAAACTATCTCTTGTATGCATTTTGTGTGATTCTAAATAGCGTAGATATGTCCTTGCTTGAATAGAGTTTGGAATTTTGACATTTGGTGTTTCTTAATATGCCCATGTACTCTTGACCCTTGAAACATACAAATCAATCATTTCTTAAACCCTTTTTCCCTTCTTTAGAAACACTGAAACAACCTTTTGGATGAACTTTTTTGTTATCACAATAGCTAATTTTATTTTGAATTTATATTTGTTAACCTTTGCATCACGTAAAGTGTACACTCCATTCTTGGTTGGGGTTTCTCATTTGTATTGAAATATACTGAGACAGCCCAGATTCTTTCCGTCCATGAAGATTGAAGACTTTGATTCATGTCTTTTATACTCCACAGCCCTACCATCTCTCTTTAGGATTTGAGTGAATAAGGAAGACATCAAAATAATCAGCAAGCACCACTATCTCTAAAGTCAATTGCAAAGAGCGAACAACAAAGGGAAGAATGCAGTTGAGAAACATTGAGATATCTATTTATACTACTTATGATGTAAAGAGTCGAGAAACATTGAGCCTGTCAATTTAATAAATTCAACATATTTCCAAGGACAGCTTTTCAAAAATACCTTCAATGTCTTGAATTCGTAAAGGAATACCAACAGTTGCACACTACTTGCACCGGCGTGAGTATGGGGAAATCAAACGTTTACTTAGAATTTTAACGGACAAATAATAAAACAGGTGGTCACTTAAGGCTGCACAGAGGCGAAAATACAGGCAGCATTAATTGTCAGAACAATCAAGTGCATTTCTCCGTATGTTAAGCAGGATGGACTTCATGCATATTGGCGGGAACACTGTAGCAAAATCAATTTGCTATTATATTATAATAATAATAATAATAATAATTATAATAGATTTTTTAGAAGCTGGGGAGATTTTTTATAATACATTTGATTCTAACTATGTTTATGCTTTAAAAAGAAGCAGAATCAGTCTCAAACATCCCCTTATACATATTTGAAATACTCACCCATTGTGTATCACACGTGTGTTTTATGCATGTTTTGTTGCCGCGTGTTGGTTCAATTCGTTGTTGAAAAAACTATTTTTAGTCATGGTCATCGTTACATGGTTTTGACAAGAGTAAACAACCGCTAAACGTAAAAAATGACATTGCACACAAACGATGACATGAGAATGAAATGTGAAACCAAGAATTTTCTGTATAAATATGATTTCCATAAAGTCAAGCATAGAATATAATTTGTTTTCAAATTATATTTGTATTGAGTGTTACGATTTTATTAGACTATACACATTTGTGTGCTACTCCACAATCATTGATACTCCGTAAATCGTATTGAATACATTTCATTTTACATCAAACTTGATTATTGTGTATGTTTTTTTTCTAATTTGAGTAAAACTTCGTCCTTTAAATTTCACCAACCGAGCATCGCCTAGAGTTGTACTTATTTTTGAACTAGTTTCTTGCTCGCGCTATGCGCGATGAGGGAGTGCCCAATAATATTTTCATAGATATAATGAATGAAATGGTTGGTGGTGTAATAGAGTTATATGTTGAATTTTGCATAATTGATTTTCTCATTACTTTTGTATAATGTGTTAATTGTTTATGGTATGTTAGCGCTCGCGCTATGAGTCATGATTTTATCATCACACAAGATAAAAAATTAAAAGCAAAGACCTGCTTTTGAAGTAATCATTTTTGTAATATGAGCGGAAATCTTGTTGGATTAGTTTAAAAAAGGATGACACCCCATCTCTGAGGGCCCCCCAACACCGACCGGATGACACGATGGGAGGATGTAAATTGGATTATAATCACAATCTGACAGATAGAGAGTGGGGCTCCCCCCCGGTACTTGCAGAGGCCCTATGCATTTTTAGCATAGTAGCCTCTCATCGCAGTTGCCGGGATTCGAACTCGGTACCTAACACTTGTGGCACTCCCTTGCTACCAGTTGAGCTACGCCCACCGGTTAACGGTAGTTTCGTTTCGAAGGGAGAAGATATAAATTTACATAAAATTGAATTTTTTAATCTTAATAATCTAGTTTAATAATGTTATTATTTTTCAAATATTAATAACAAAAATTTATGTGTTTATATCGTTGATAATATACAAACAATAACAACAACAATAATAAATAATAGTAAAAATAACCATCTATCTTTATGGTCTAAATCTATCTGATATTCTTCTAGATTCTAATAAAATATGAGGGGGATGTCATCTTGTGCGGCGCGAGGGAGACCCCCGATTCGAGGATTTCCATAAGATCGAAGGAAGAGACACCGGAGCTGGGGCTTTACTTATCACTTCAGACATCCCGCTGAGCGATGGATCCTGAAACACGGTGGATTTGAGCGCACTTACAAGGTCCGACGACCATGGCAGCCTGACTTCGGCGACAAGGCTTACTCCGGTAGAAGATGGGCAGGCTACAGGGATGCAACTGTTGGAGCGCGCTATTGGAGTTCGCGACCAGACCCAGGCCAATCCCGGAAATCAGACCAAAGGAGGTCACATCCAGATCGATTGCAGCAGTTCTGCAGGTCTTCCAACCTTGGACAGGGGAGATATGGTGTTCTTCAAAGCGGGAGAAAAGCTGAATCGGGGCATCTAACAGGTTTGATAGCTCCCTGGCATCAGAAATTTGGAACTGCAGAAGATGAATTTGACTTCACCATTGAGAGTAAATTTTTTCAAATTAAAATTATGGATTGTAGCTTGGTTCGCATCTCTGAAACTAAGTGTGGAATTACATCTGTTTTGAATTTTGATATTGCGGGAGTTAATTGGCTAAAGGAGTCTATACTCAAGATTTTTTGTGATAGGAGGGTTGGTACTAGATTTGAGCTCAACAAATCCCTTATCGTTTTGTATGATGCTAATTTGTTTGGGGGGTTTATCCGAATAGTTGAGAAGGGAGGTGATTCTTTATTTATTCCTGAGGGGCGGAATGGTCATGGGATCAATTTTTTCCTTAAAGGGATTACACGAGCTATTATGTTGATGAATGCAACCACTTCCAGAAAAGTGGCAACTGAAGAAGATTCAAGTGAAGTTCTGTTAATTACAACGGGTTCTAAAAGTGATTTAGATCTTCTACCTTTTAATGAGGATTATGCGCACTCATGTGAAACTACGACTTCCATTTCTGGTGTACTACTCCAGGCCGATATTGAGCATCTTGATTCGTTTGATCAGTCTTTGGGTATGGTTTCATTTGATGATATGCACAGCATAAAACGGAAACATGAGTCTGATGAATTCGCAAATCTTAAAGATTTCTTTCAGGATGCTTTGACAAATGGGGTGAATTCTCTTTCTCAGTTTCTACTTCATGAATTTCAGAGGGTCCTTGCATCTTCTTTAGGTAATCTTACTTTGACACCCACAAATGAAGGTGATACGAATCAGACAGGTGTTTTAGAGTCGGGAGACGATATTAGGAGTAGACATGCTCATTCTGGATGGGATTTTCCAGATCTTACGACCCCTCTTGCTTGTGAGGGGTTTTATGATATTCCAGACTTTACATCTTCGGGGGATGAATTTATTGGACACGTCTCAGAAAATGAGAAGAGGGTTCCTATCTCAACGGAGGAAGATCTTTGGGATTCAGATACTAATGATGTTATTTGAGAAAAGGCTTTGTTGGTCACACGAGAAAATTGTTTGCCTACTCAAAATCTGAACACACAAAAGGGAATATACAAAAAGAAGAATCAACGATCACATCTTATGAGAACTAGGTCTCAAACACGAGTGGAGCTTTGAAGATTTGATTGAAGAATTAACTGAGGGTCTATGTTTCGTTTTGGGGAGGTTTTATCGTTATTCTTTGGGTTGGGTTTTATAGCTATTAGTTTGTCTTTTCTTTTATTTTCATTTTGCATTTTTATTATTTTCTTGTAACTTCTTTCATTATTAATAAAGCTTTAAAAAAAAAATCTATCTGATGTCATCTGATATGAAAATTTTCATCTGATATATTAAATATGAATTTGTCTGATTTAATCTTATTAAATTAAATAGCAATAAGTAATAAGTAATAAGAATAAGATGATCCCCTAAAATAAAGAATAAGATGAGAAAACAACTTCCAACAAAGAGATGTAGCCAATATGTTGCGGTCAAAAGAACTTAATAATGAAGGGGCAGTTTCGAAGTAATCATTTTCGCACTCCTTGTGAAACTTTTGCTGGGTATCAGTCATTTCATTCCAAAAGGAGAAGATAAAGGGAGTGTTTGAAAAATGACGTTTCAGCCAAAAAAATAACGATTTGACCTCATTTAACGTTTTCAATAAGTGAAAACATTGTTTGGCAAATAGTCTGTTCGGCCCTAGCATTTTTTGGACAGCACCGCTAAAATGAAAACACGGCAAAAAGGAGAATTTGGGCTAGTGTTTTGAAATATAGCGTTTTCTACTAATTGTTAAAACCAAACAACTAAATTACCAAACATTTTGTTGCAACCAGCCAACATATTCCGCTAATCAAACCCGCTTACTAAATTCGCTATTGGGACAATCCGCTAACCGCTAAATGTCAAACACGCTCAAAAAATCATCTTTTTCATACTCATATAATATAAAGTAATGTAGAAAAAAATGCAAAAAATAAATGCAAACATAAAATGAAAATAATGCTATTAAAGAATTTAAGATATACTAGGTACGTAGAATGTCAATTGGAAACCAAGAGTTAGGATTTAACGGTGGTAAGGGGAATACATATGGGTAATGGTGAATGGTACCATGATGAAAATAAATTGTACAAGTACATCTTGCTTAAGTGTTACACCAACATTTTTATCATTCCTAAAATGCCCTAACCATCATTGGTGCTTATAAGTTCTTAGATAGATTAAGAACTACTATAGATTCTACCTATTGATTGTGTTTCGAAAGTTATTGTGCCTAAATGATAGCATTACTTTTCATATACGGAATCAACTAACATTTTCTCACAAATTCATATTTGAGTATTTTTTTAATAATGTCATAACACACTTTCACATATTTGCACACCCCCCTGATTTGCATATTTACTCATGCAATTCGTGTAAAAATGCAATTCGTATAAATGCATTGTCACCATATTGCTTGTAATGTTTATACTTACACTTATTTCAGTCTCAGACCAAACCAAATTTAAACAAACTAGACCAGACCATACTTGGATATTAGAAATAGTAGAAGTACCTATTTGAACATTTTCTCACAAATTTAGATTCAAGTATAATTCAAGAATGACATAACACATTTTCACATATTTTACTCCCTATTTTACCTATTTAGGGAGACAATTCGTCTAAAAAATGCAATTCATGTAAATTTATAGTCAACTTATTACTTAGACATTATAAATAATTTACCTTCAATTAATTTATATAAACCTTTGAAAATGAAAAAAAATGGCAAAATCATTTGTGCATCGCAAGGTGAATTACTAGCAAAAGATTTTACTAAAAGAAATGATTTTGACATAAGTTAGTGCGAGCTAAAATGTGTTGATTCCTAAGCATTCCTATTAACAACTTCAAATGTTAACCGTGCGATGCACGATCAGTCGATGAGATACAGATGTACTGTGATTGTAGATACATTTCTGGGTGCGAGGCTGCTTGGCGCATATTTGGGTTTGAAATTCAATATAAGACCCCAGCAGTTGAACATTTGAGCTTCCACTTGCCAGAAAAACAAAGTGTTGTCTTTCGCGATGATCAGCCTCTGGATTCCGAGGTTTGGGCATGTTCAATTAAGGAGAGTATGTTCACAGCATGGATGGAGGCCAATAAGAAGTACTCAGAAGTAATGCTTTAATATTGTGATTTCAATGCATATTTACAATGTTATGGTTTCGACGTATTTTTCAGATGTTTTTGATCTTTTAAGTAATGCTTAATAATCTCATTTTGACCATAATATTATAAGTGTGTTTCGTTTAATACTTTGGTGTATATCAGTATTATATGAAGATAGATGTTGTCATCAATTGATAGTGTGATTTGAATTACTAAGCACACATAAATTTGAAAGAAAAATTCTCAATCTGTGCATTGCACGGGTGAGTTTACTAGTGAGAACAAATGGCATGAACTTGACATTGTTGTTTAAGTCACTATGGGTTTGTTCACGCATAGGGATGGACTTGGACGGGCTGAGCCAACCGATGCACAGCCCAACATTGTTTATGTTTGGCCCAACCTTGGGCCCAGACTGGTAGGCGCGGTAGTTATGATGTTTTCTTTTGGACTGAAAACTTCCAAAAGAAAACATCCTTATAAGAGGCAGGCTACAGGCCCAGACGCGCTATTTTTTGTTTAAACACTACTGGGACAGAGGGCCCGACCCAGTTATGTTTAGGCACGGGTCATTACTGGCCTAAATTCCTCAGTCCCGAAGCTCGCCCGGTCACAGGCACGACCGGGCTCAGTCCATCTTTATTCTACAGAAGACGATCCAAAACATTACCCACCAAAATATCAGGCGGTAACTAAATTATAAGATTGCTCCATCCATATAATTAAACTGACACCTCTTATTTAAATGTCACACAAAAAACTTTGTAACTATCTTTCATAGACATGGCAATGGGTCGGGTCGAGGCGGGTACAGCAAGACCCAGACCCGCCCCGTGACTTAGTGGGGTGGGTCTGCTCCGCCTCGTGACCTGCACAAGTCCAAACTTGTTGACCCATGACCCGCTCCATGCGGGGCAGGTCCGCCTCGCCCCGCCCCGCCTCGCCGTAACCTAATTAGCTAGTATGTATTTTTATTTGTGGAAAGTTGTTACCAATTGAATCTACATAAAGTTTATCTCTAAATAATAATTAAAAATTAATATATTAAATCAAATTCATGATACCCTAAAAATTTCAAAAAGTTAAGGAAAAATTACTCAGACTTGAATAGTTAATCTATTTAATTATACTAATAATTGAACATATGTATTAAAATGTTATATATAAAGAAGTCATTGATAATCCGCCGTTCATCTCATTCTAATATATGTATTAATATATTATTAGATCAAAGAATTTATGATTTACTGTATACACACATATGTATGTTGAAGTATATTTGTAGTATAATTTAAGAAAAAGTATGTATGCTTATGTATTGAGCGGGTCGGGTCGGGTCAGGGCGGCACGGGTCAATACTCATACCCGGACCTACCCCATTTGGAAGACGGGGCGAGGCGGACCTGCCCCAAATATCTCGGGCCAGGGCGGGACACAGGTCGGGTTTTTTTGACATCCCTAATCGTTTTTTTTGTTCAGAAATAAAAATATTTATTGAATGAAGAAAAGAGTGCAATTTGCAGAAAGGGAATACAAAAAAAAACGAAATTGAAAGAAAAAGGACAATAAGAAGCTATGCCCACGGGAAGTTTTTGGACTGTGATCTAGTCGTCATATTATGACGTCGTTTGTTCTTCTGACTTTTTCTGTAGATTTTAATTTGCGTATTTAGATTATTTGTTGGCAAGCATGTGTCTAGAGTGACGAATTGCGATTTATAGCAAATCTCTCTGTTGAAGCTGAAATCTCGTTTGTCATCGGCTCATCGCGACTGGAAATGGGTAGTCGTCTGTCGCTTTCGGTTGCGTGTCCGAGGAAGTCATCTTAATAATATGAGTCATCAGAGTGTGATTAAAGTTGTCTGACGCATCCGAGTAGGCTTGAAGCAGCAAATGCTTGGTGCTATTTTCAGGTAGAACAGGTTGGTGAATGTCATATCGAGTGTCGTGATCTGTGCATTAAAAATTCTTTTGGATATAGATGTGAATTTTAGGCGTCGGGTCCTCCTGTGCTAAGGTAAGTAACCCACAAAATTAGAAAATATTGTCAAAAAAATCGACTAGGCTCGAATTTGTTTGACCCGTGGGAATGAGTATGGAGCTCCCTTTTACTGTAGCCAATTTCACGTAGCTACGAGATTTATACAATTCAGAAGACAGTGATAGATCCAAATCTGATTTTCTGCCTGTTCCTAAAAAGATCGGTACTCATCAGCTCGGTTAAAAACCGGATGATTTGGCGTGCAGCTACAGAATCAAAAGTGATCCTGTGCAACAAGGATTTTTTTATTTCAAAAATGTTAATTTCATTATTTTTAACTGCAAATTTAAAGATTTTTTATTCAATTTTAATTGAATCAAAACCTTCTTCACCAAAATTGAATTTTTCTGTGGCCTCCATAGAATCTGTCTCAGCCGTGGTTGGTGGTTCGTATCTGACTATTGCGTCCTTTGGAGATAATTCACCAGGGCCCTTTGGAAGTATGCCTGAAGTTTGATTTGAGGGTGTTGGTTGGTCCTTGTCTGTCCTTAGCAAGTCAGCCCATGTGAGGAGTTAGGGAGCGGCGTAAGTTTTAAAAAAGTGCACAAATTACAGCGCAAAATCATTCCTATAATTCAGAGAAAATGGCTTTTGGGTCAGCTGTGTTTCTATTTTTAAAAATAGACATGCAACGCAGACACCTACAAGATAAGATGCATCATGCATGGATATATTTCTACCACCAAAACCGTGAACGTTGAGAGAAAATTCTGGAATGACAATATGAATATGTTTAAAATCAACTAAAGAAGAGAGGCTCATCTCTTGCACCGAAATGGAAGTCACAACATATGAAAATAACAGTCTTGCCAAAAATTATAATAGAAGATGTTCAAACAATATTGCATGCGTGAAGGGATAGATGAATTTAAAGCATGTCATCATCATTGTCACACCTTACAACTTGTCCTCATACTCAGAGAGCGGTGTCATCTGTGGCTTCAGACCTTTCCTCTTGCGGGTTGTTGAAACAATCTCAGCAGCCTGTGTTCCAGGCTCCATTGGGTCCGAATTCAACATTTCCCAATGGTCAAACACACACTGTGGGAAGGCCTGCCCAGATGTGGCAGCTCGAAGACTGGCAGAGAAGCCAAAGGACTCAACAACAGGAAGGTACGCCTTGATATTGTAAAGAGGGGTTCCAGGCCTCTGCATCTCCTCAAACACATGACCACGTTTCTGGTTCAGAACACTGTAGATACCACCAAGAGCTTGTTCTGGTGCTTGGATCTCAACCAAGTAGACCGGCTCCAGAAGACGCGGCTTAGCAGTCATCTGGGATGCATATATGACTCTCCTGGCTGTAGGAATGACCTGACCACCTCCCCTGTGAATAGCATCTGCATGGAGAACAACATCACACACTTCAAAGCAGATACCTCTCATGTTTTCTTCTGCTAAGACCCCTTCCTTGGAAGCCCACTGGAAGCCTGCTACAACAGAATCCTTAATTTCATTAAGATACTGCACTCCCTTGCACATATCCACAACCATGTTTGGCCCAGTGGTCTCAGGACCGAAGCACCAAATTTTCTTAGCCAAGTCTTTATCCCATCCAAATTCCTCGGACAGAATCTTTGAGCGAACTTTTGGGTCATCCCTTGGTCCAATTTTACCTTCATCTATTGCCTCAGCAAGGCCTTCCTCCATTGGCCTAGCTTCCATGTACAGACGGTTGTGCTTGTTGGGAGATTTGCTCATGACTGTACGACATGACTTCTCAAGGACAGTTTCACGGAAAGACACAACGGGATCAGATTGAATAATTTCAGCACCGCCCATGAAATCTTCCTGAAGATCCTTCAAACAGATCTCAAGGTGAAGCTCACCTGCACCAGCAATGATGTGCTCCCCTGACTCTTCAATTGTACAGACAACCATAGGATCGGACTTCGCCAGACGCTTCAAACCTTCAACAAGCTTGGGAAGGTCAGATGCAACCTTACACTGGACGGCTACCCGCACCACAGGCGACACAGAGAATTTCATGGCTCTGATAGGATGTGCATCAACTTCCTTCTCATTGGTCAGAGTAGCATTCTTTGTAATAAATTGATCAAGGCCAACCAAAGCCACTGTATTCCCGCATGGCACATCCTCCACAGTTTCTTGTTTCTTACCCATCCAAATAACAGTTCTCTGGACATTCTTCACGTACAAGTCCTTTTTCTCCCCAGGCACATAATTAGGACCCATGATCCTGACCTTCATCCCAGTAAAGACCTTACCTGCAAAAACACGACCAAAGGCAAAAAACCTACCCTTGTCAGATGCTGGAATCATCTTGGAAACATAAAGCATTAGAGGGCCCTCTGGATCACAGTTTCGAATGGCATTAGCATATTGATCATCAAGCGGTCCCTCATACAAGTTCTCGACACGGTATCTCTGAGCAATGGCAGGTGAAGGCAGGTGGTATATCATCATTTCAAGAAGTGCTTTACTGGCAGGCAACCATGTCTGCATCACACGTTTCATCAATGGCTTCCCCATCAATTCTTTCTCTTCAGATTTCAGAGTGACATTAAGTTTCTGTAACATCGGCCACAGCTTATCTTTCTGATCATTCATACAGGCAGAAATAATCGTCTTAATGGGCTCATAACAAAACTGCACAAACCCACGCTTGCATGTCGGAGAGCCAGTGTTCTTGGATGACCACTTCCTTGTAGAAGGATCAAAGAAATTCTCACCCCAAAGCCTTTCCATCATCTTAGATTCATCAACACCAAACTTGGAAGCATACATTTTGGCAAAGTTAGAGAGTGTGAATGCCCAACCGTGTAACCCTGCAGAAAAAGCAACTGTGCCCTTTTCTGGGTAAACCTGAACATCACCTAGGAGTGGATCCTCATATGTAGCCATGATAACATTAGCATTCTCAATCACCCTTAAGAACGTCTGGTATGCTTCTTCTCCATCAACCTGGAGCTCGAGAAAACACCTGTCCATTTTGTTAACTGTCAACACTGGTCGTATCCTCTCACCAAGAGCTTGACGGAGGACAGTTTCAGTCTGTACACACACTCCTTCAATGCAATCAACCACCACAAGTGCTCCATCTGTAATACGAAGTGCTGCTGTCACTTCTGATGAAAAGTCGACATGTCCAGGAGAATCAATAAGATTGATGAGGTACTCATTCCCATTTCGGAGTCCCTTGAAATTCTTCAACTCTGCCTCTGACATCTCATAGTACAGGGAAATTCCAGTGGACTTGATTGTAATACCACGTTCAGCCTCATCAGCTCGTGTATCTGTCATTCTAACATCACCAGCAACTTCCTGAGCAATAATACCCGCAGCAGCCACTAGGGAATCCGTCAGTGTGGACTTTCCTGGTTTTTTGACATAATAATAATAATAATAAGAACAAAAAAGAATTATCAGCACATTGCCTACAGAGAAACCCCAATTAAAATTAAAATATATACTAATATAAAAAGGGAAACCAAGGCAATAACCGTCCTGTCTCAAAATCACGACTGGAAACCGGGTGGAAATAATTGTTCCCCCTGTTCCAATCATGCGTGCACACATGCTATATTTACTTTTATTCATTGTATTAGTAATAACTAAATAAAAGAGAAAAATTATTAAATATCACTCCTGGTGCAATATCTGTAATAGTATCCCATGCCTGTAACTTCTTTCACGTTCAGTTATGTGGTGGTAGTTAAATATAATAATTGCTGCAAAAAATAAATTTTTCTGCGATTCCCCTATTTGTATGGTCTTGGAGTTTCAATAAATAACCGCTGCTAAAATAGTGATATTTTCATCGGCTCCCTCCGGTATGTTCCACCTTTAAACAATTGATAGGAAAATTTATGGACATCGCTATTTCTAAACAAACTTTTACTTCCTCCAGTTTATCTCGAGCTAAGTGGTAGTTTTTTTTTAGTTCTTTTAAGAAAATGTGTTTACCTTTACGAGACAATCACTTTGTTGTTGAAAATATTTACTGCATATAGTATTACTGTATTACTAATAAGTAATAACCTTATCATAAATGAAAATTTGTATACGTGGATCGCACGGGTACAAAACCAGTAAATATGGATAAACATACAAGTGGTGTAACTCTCACATACCATGGTCAACATGAGCGATGACAGACATGTTACGAATATTTTCCTTCCTGTCCATAATGACACGAAGTTCTTCTGCCGTGAACTT
Source organism: Cuscuta epithymum (assembly GCA_945859915.1). NCBI lineage: Eukaryota > Viridiplantae > Streptophyta > Magnoliopsida > Solanales > Convolvulaceae > Cuscuta > Cuscuta epithymum. The sequence goes on along the minus strand of CAMAPF010000108.1, from coordinate 2,011,963 downwards.
CACCTGCATAAGTAGTTGTAATTAGTTAATTACTAATACTGTACTTCATTGTAAGAAAAACCATGAAAGAAAAAGGAAAAGTAGCATAGTTACCATTGTGAGAGACTCAAGGTACTTTCTTGGAATGCCCTGGTTTGAACAAAAGCCAATAATAAGTTAAAAACAGAAATGAACTGCAATTGACTGAAGTACATCAACATAAAAAGCAGAGCAAGTCTGGAGCCATAAACTGTATACAATGCAGTTTCATTGAAAAATAATCAACCATCACTAAAAAGCCACCCATGCAGAGAGCCAAAGCATTTGTCAATTATTTTTTATTTGCTTTCATTTCGTCTAATGCTATGGGAAATTTGTTTACTACAAGTCTGCAATACTCTATTCGATGTAGGGCTATTATTGTTGCTCAGTCTACCCTATCTGCACAATCGTTTTCCATTGGTAAAGCAAACCTAAAAACATAATTCTAGACGATGCATGGTTACTCATAGAATTCTTTTTTCAAACATTATTTTTCCTCCAGTCGAGAAGTTCAATCTGTTACGAGGAATAAAGCATGTGTACTGTGTACTAAGTAAAAATTTACAGCATGTAACTTGATAAAAACTAGGATTATTTAGAGATTTCGTAGAAGCTTAGAAAGTCCTACACAACATGGCACAACTGAAGAGGGATAAGAGATTGAGATTTCAAATTCAGCAAGGTTGTTTAGGATTGGTACACTAAGAAACAAGTCCAAAAGAGAATTATTATTCCATATTATTTATACGGAGAAATATTTATAATTCTAGGTATGAGAAATTAATATCTTACATAGTATTGTTGATAATAAGTTTATAGAATATTTATATTTATATAACAGTAGCATCTGAAAAGTTGATTCAAAAATCATTTTAAGATTTATACAATGCAATTATATTCCAGCAAACAAGTGTGTGAGACCGTATCAGTAACATCTATTCAAAAAAAAAAACTAGATGATCGTTTAAATGAAAGAACAGATCAAGACAGAACCTCAGCAACACCCTCTGAGCTTGATCTATTTACTGCTGATAAGATATAAAAAGATAAGTAAGAACTACGAACAGGCAAAACAAGACGATATGAAATGAGAAGGCAGTTAGTAATAATAGACTAACCTCAGCGACGAACAGAGTGGTGTAGAGCGAGACGGTAGATGGGATGAATTGGTTCACAGAAGAAAGGTATACATACAAGCGGAAGTAGGGTTAGGTTATTCCAGACTTTGGGCGTGTGTTTTTCTAATTGGACCGGATCAATCATTTTGGGCCAATAACTTTAATTAAAACATTTAATTTGAAGAATTTTTTTTAAAAGGAAAACTAATTATATTATAGCAACCAAAATCTCAAAGTACTTCCAACCAAACATCGCCAAACCTCCTCATGAGGCTCTCATAGCCAAAAGTCCCTCCCATTCTCTGACTGACATAGAATAGACCATCCGCAAAGAGTGAGACTATTCGTGAACCATGTGAGAGCTTCGAAGCTTTTAACGGCCAAACAAGCTTTATCGCTTCCACCCACATACCTAATCTGAATTAAACAACTACAGCAACTACCGCTAGCGTTCACAAAGCAGAAATTAATTCGGAAGTGTTGAACGATAAAATAACAAATGAAAACAACAAAATTAACTAAAAGAAACATCCAAACCCTAGCCGCTCGTTCCTTCCCTGGCGGTGGTTCAGGAGGGGGACGGACCATACCGATTCACCATCTGCCTTCAATCCCAACTGATGAAAGACATGTCTTAAGATCGGGCCCCATACCTCTAGCATTCCACCCGGATCAAACATTGTTGGTGTCGCTCCCGTCTCAATCATCATCAAAGCCAAAATAACCAACCCAGTCATCTGAAAATCGGGTCTCAAAACCCTAGCTGACGCATATCCATGGACCCCATTGAAAACATGGAAAGCCATTAACACCTCTCTAAGGTTTTGTGGTGCGAAAACTGATGGTGTGAAACCTGCGAACAAATCCTTACTGCGAAACGGATCACTGCTACGGATGAAACCCCCTGCTGCAAACGAATCCCTAGTGCGGACGAAACCCCTGTTGTGAATAAAATCTTGCGGACGAGTAGAAATATTTGGTCAATACCCGCGCCAAGGAAGCTCTCTCAGGACTGCTGGTTAGTAGTCCCTCCGATCAGTCACCCCCAAGAATCTGGAATCGTCAGTCGTCACCCTCCTCTGTAGTCACACAGGCCTTCTATGAAGCAGAGACGATTGGCAGCGAAACACAGAAACAAAGGGCCGAATCCACTCGTGTCGTGCGTTTGTCAGAACGCTAAAACTGCCTCTGGACTCCCCTTCTCGCAAGATTCTCACGAGCAAATTCTCTTTTCGCCGCCGGCAGGAGCTCCACGTATCAAAACTGTTCAAACTTGATGCATAAACTCTGGGCCCTTCCACGCTTTTTAACTTATCTAAATATAGCCAAATGATTTGTTACTAATTTGAAGATTTTAAATTGTATTTTCTAGTATGCATCAAGTAACATTGAAATTGGTTAAAATAGGTTGAATCTATTGAAATTGTTGAAATTTCAGATGAACGACAGATTTGCGGAAATATTATGTTAAAAATGTTTTTTTATTGATAAAGAAAGATAGAATCATTTGAAAAATAGTTAAAATGATCTTCAACCGCAACTTCAATCAATTCAATCACAAAACTAATTTAAATCTCATTTATGTTAATTGTTATATAATTTAACACGCAAAATCAAAAGTTATGTATTTGATAAACAAAAATGATTGATAAGTTGAGAATAATAGTTACAAACAGACTCGTAATAACTTTAAGCTAAAAAGTAAGTATTAAAATTAGTACGGAGTAATATAGTTTGTGATTAATATGTTTTAAATCTCATAAACTAAACTAAATTTTAACCTGCGTGTAAAAGTCACTCACATCATAACATACTAATGAAATCTTACTAAATTGTTTTAGCTATAATTTATTATTTTAAATACTAGTTTAGCACCCGTGTGATGCATGAAATATGAATATTCCTAAGTTATGTAATAAGCACCTGACGTTAAGATCATGTAAAGAATGTAAATTAAATATAATTCATTAGAGTAATATGTAAAAACAAATTGTAATAATTCAAGTTTGATCTTGATTGTTCCAACAGTAAATTTAGACAAATGAGTCTCGATTGTCGTTATTGAAAACATCATGGATCAAGACAATCATTGACTAAGAAAATTAAACATGAAAATTTGTTATCAGCATGAGAGAGAATATATGTTGTAAGTATTTCTTTTAATCCTTTTGGGTAATTATATTATGGTGCTCTTTTGTCTAGGGCCACACGTTCACTCAAGCCGGCCCTGCGCCTCGTCAAGATGACCTCCAAACCACCTTTGCCTTTGGGTATTTTTGGATCTATTTGATTTTTTTAAAAAAATGAATTTACTAATATCACTTTTCCGTTGGACTTTTCGGTGACAGCATGGCTGAAAATAAAAAATAAAGATGGCCCAGCAATCTTCTTGTTGAGATGCATCTACCGGTATTTTTTTTTTAATTTTTCGGGCACTTTTGGAAATTGAAGTCATTGTTCATTGTCTTCCTCCGTCTATTTTTAGCGGCGTTAGGACCCTATTGTGATAACAAAATTCAAACACATGAACCACTTTGTTAACAAATGAAACACATGACTATCTTTTTTTTGAAACCGAGACTAACCACTTTATTAATTCAAAAGATCATTCACAAAGTGGCTTACAATACTTTCTGGAATAATATTATAACTACAACTATGATCTGAGATAGAAACATGTGCTCTAGCAAGCTTGTGAGCAGCACGATTCGCAGATCGTGAACAATAAGAGACATGAATATTGCTCTTTGTACTTATCATGGAGCGTATGTCGTCAGTGATTAGGTCCATATAAGCTAATCCGCCCCCTCCATTGATGCCCCGAATAACTGTCTGAGCGTCGGATTCCAGCTCGATGTTCTCCCAACCCTCCTGAAAGGCCGCTATAAGAGCCTCCCTTATCCCCATAGCTTTAGCATCCGCTGGGCTCCAGTCAGGCCCTACTAATCCACCCCCACCTTTAACAAAATCCCCTTGTTCATCCTTTGTCACCCATCCCCAGGCTCTTCTTCCCTCGGTCATATCCGTTGCGGCATCTACATTTATTTTTTAAAAATCGGGTCTCGGTTTACTCCATCATGCATTCCCCTTGCTACCTCTGTTACCCATCATCATCGGGCCCCCTGAGCCTCTCTCCAAGCATGTAACATACATGCACAGCTATTCAGTAAACTGGCCGTTTCTTGCATTTCATTCTCCCAAACAAGAGTATTTCTTCTCTTCCATAATCCCCATGTAATCATAGCCACCTTGCAGCTCAATTCATTATCTGCACACAAGAGGAGTTGTTGAAACCATACCTTAAAAACCACTTCCTCGTTGACGTGAGCCACCCCCGCCTCCTTCCATGCGTCGGCCGCCTTAGGACATGTCATCAAGGCATGCTCCGTTGTCTCATCAGCTTGACCGCAAACCTTGCACAGAATCGGGATGGACACCCCTCTCCTCTCTAAATTAACTGCCGAAGGTAAGGACCCATCCAAAACCTGCCAAATAAAATATTTTACCTTTGGTGGGATTTTTAGATCCCAAAAAGATTTACATCCGTCCCAACCCCATGTTTCCGCGTTCTGCACAAGAGTTCTGTAGCAACTCTTCATAGAGAAAATGCCATTATTTTCTTCACTCCACCAGAAGCTATCTTCTCTATCATTAAGGTTGATCGGGATACTACAAATAGCTTTTCTATCCTCTTCATTAAAAATGTTTGTAATTCTTTCTTTGTTCCAGTTCTTCCCCGAAATATCCCTCGGTGCCGCTACATTCATGTCAGCTATCCCAACAGGTTTTGGAGATTTAATCTTTCCGTCCCCCTGCCCCGACAAGGCGACAATCAAGCATCGCCCCAAACTTGAATCTCCCTGCCATTACCGGCTCGTCTTCAAATTTTTCCTTTTAAAACATCCTGGGTTTCGAGGATGCTCCTCCAAATATAAGAGGGATTACTTCCCAAATTTGCCTGTAAGAAATTGGTCTTTGGGAAATATCTAGCTTTAAGTATACGACTCATCAGGCTGTCAGGATTGATAATAATTCTCCAACCTTGTTTAGCGAGCATGGCTAAATTAAATTCCCGGATCTTTCTGAACCCCAGGCCTCCCATACTTTTCGGTTTGCAGAGTAATTCCCATCGCCGCCATCTTATCCCTTCCACCAAAAACCACTCATCAGCTTCTCCATCTCATCACATAAATCAAGAGGTAATAAAAAGACGTCCATGGCATATATGGGCATAGCTTGAACCATGTTCCTTAGAAGCACAACTCACTAGTGCAAAATATGCATTCTATAACTAACATTTAATATGGGTTAATTTGCAACTGTTATAGTATGGTGACACGGGGTCGAATTCATAAACAATAAAAGTTTGGAGTTGTTAGGTGGGTTACAAATGTAAAAAGAAAAGTTTTATTAATAACGGGCATAAGCTAACCTCATGTAGAAAAGAAAAACGGGGTAAAATTCATAATTTTCATAGAATTCAATCTGGCACGGGGTCGTTTTTAAAATTTCAAATACTTATTTCAATCCCGGCTTGATTTTTAACCCTTATAGAATGATGTCTAAAGAATTAAAATGAAGTGTTGACTCCTAAAAACGAGCAGGGTTTCTCATCAGGTATAATAAGCTAAGGTTTCTATGGCCACATGTGGAAGGTCCGCCGCTCCTACCCCGCACCCTGTCGCTCCGCACCCGCAATCCGACGCCTGAGTCCGTCTCTCCAAGACGATGCCGCAATTCGACGATCTAACTCTGGCGCTCCAAGATGACTCACGCAATCCGATGCTCGAACTTCGGCGCTCCAAGACGATGCCTACAATCCGACGCTCTAAATCTGGCGCTCCAAGACGACTCCCGCACTCCGGCTCTCCTAGACGATGTCCGCACTCCGTCGTTCTTTGATGACGTCCACCCTCCGCTTCCCTCTCTTGTTCTCCACAGCTCATCCACTTGCTCGATTTTCATCACCCAGAAACTTTGGTCCACCCAATCCAAGTAAAAAAATCCTTTTTACATATTAAATACTTTTTTCAATTGATATTCGATTTATGTATATTTTTCATTTAGTTTTCATTCAGTTTCTATAGTTACATTTAATTTGTGATAAAGCATGAAAGATTCTATTTCTAAGTTTTTAGTTTTTTAAGGTCTATTTAATGTTTGAAGAAATGTCTCAATCAAGTTTTCGAACGAATGTCCTTACACAAGAGTGATGATGCCACAAAACATGTTGCTTCTTTTTCTCCGTCTCTAGCTTAATGTTAGTAAAGTTTTTGTTTCAACTTTCAATTTTTGTTTGGGTGCTTGTGAAAGTTGATTATAGTTTTAGTTGATCGCGATCTAGGTACATATAGTTTGGTACTTTCTGCCTTTTTAGGAGAAAACAAGCTTTAGAAATTTTGCTTCTTTTCAAGGCATAGCATGTCTGATTCATTCCCCTTTATTCAGAGTGGTGAATTCTAACAATGAGGAGTCTCAGACTATTGGTCAAGATGTGGACATGGGTCAATCCTAACAAAGAGGAGAAAATGACATATCCAAAGGTTGTGCATATCATATTGTTTTGGGAAAAGTACATAAAACGTACCTGTGGTTTGGGCCATTTTCAGATAGGGGCATGTGTTTCATTTTCTAACAAAGTGAGGCATGTGTTTCAATTCCGTTATCATAGCAGGGGCATGACATCTAACGCCGTTAGAAAACTTAACTCTGATTTTAAAAAGTCTCCGAAAAATTAAAAGAAAAATACTCGGAGGTGCTCCTCGTAAAGGAGATCAACAAACTATCTTTATTTTTTTGTTTCCAGCCACCATATCTCCAGAAAGTCCACCAGAAAATTGATATTATCGAATTTGTTTTTAAAAAAAAATCCAAATCGAGCCGAAAAATCCAAAGAGAAAGATAGTTTGTTGATCTCCTTGACGAGGCGCACCTCTCAGGATTTTTCTTTTAATTTTTCGGAGATTTTTTAAAATCGGAGTTAATTTTTCTAACGGCGTTAGACGCCATGCCCCTGCTATGATAACGGAATTGAAACACATGCCCCACTTTGTTAGAAAATGAAACACATGCCCCTATCTGAAAATGGCTCAAACCACAAGTACGTTTTCTGTACTTTTCCCTATTGTTTTTTCCTAATATATAGAAGCTCTTTGTGATTGAGGCAATATAAAAGCTTGTTGTGATGCCACAGTTATGTGGTTTGTTCAACACCCTGCTTGCACTAGGGGCGTGCATTGAGGTTGAAGGGATCTTGAGTATGTCCAAATTCTATTAAAGTTACAGTCTTTTCTGTAAGACCCAATAGAGTTACTCTAGTCGAAGGAAGTTTGGAAGTTTAGCAACACGAAGGCCAACCTCTTATGTGACAGTGCCAGAGATTGGAGGCAAGTACTTAAGATCCTATTCCGTATAATATAGAAATCATTTTAGTTATTTGTGTGTTGAGGGAAATAAATCTTGATTCCCCGATTCCCTCCCTCTCTTTCCAATTTCAAATAAATAAAAATAGCTTTGTAATTAACTGGATTGATGATTATGGTTTCATATTTCAACCAAAAGAGTATGCACAACTAAACTGCTCCATTAATTCATGTATTACAACTAAACAATGATTTGAAAACAGAAAGCTCAATACTTATAACTTGCCTTGATTACAACTTGTATAGGTACTTTTGGGCTAATCTTGGGACCTTTTATAGGCGTATAAGTATTTATGTGTGTGTATACTCATTCATTCTTATCTCTCATTCTTAAGTACAATTTGTCAGTTTCTTGCTTAACTTTAACCTCATACCCTAGTGTTGTTGCAGCTTGTTAAGTGGAATTTCCAATGGTGAGCTAATTGAAGAGATTTGTGTATTCTCATTTGTGAGAAAATGCTTGTATAAAAGAGAGGTTCTCATTTGATCCATATATTACACACACCTTACAACACTTAATGATAAATGCAGTGATTTTGGTTGTAGGTTAATAGGTTTTAATCGAAATCTCAGTCAGTTGGGACTCTTTACATTATAGATAAAAGTGATGATGCATATATAAAATGACTGTTTAATGCCTTCTTTTCCTAACATCTAATGCCTTATTTTCCTTACATTTAATGCCTTAATTTCAGGATCTCTACAAGGAAAGTTTTTTATCTAAAAGGTAGTAAAGGGCTCATGCATCTGTTTTTCATGTTATGAATCAACATGAAAGCCTGTCACACATTGAAAGCATTTCATTTATAACCCCCACCCCCTTTCCAAGATGAATCACAAGCTTTGAGATGTTGATTTATAACCCTTGTTTAGCATGATATTTGAGCATGGTGGCTGGATTTAATAATCTAATTAAATTCACAAACAGGTTAATGGCATAGACTTTGACATGGCTGACAAGTATAAGGATCTCCCGACTCATAGGCATGTACCATACAACTAGTTTAGTTTAGAACTATATATTTCTAAACATATTCAGAACATTTGATCCTGTTGAAATTAGAACATGTCTTTATACATATGTTTTTCTTAACTCAATTTCCCTTGCAGGAATAAAACGCTCTATCAAAAAGAAGTATGTGAATATTTGTGAGAAAATATGTTTCCACGTCTATAGAGGTACAAGCTTTTCCAATAGAAAATCAATTCGCTCAACCCAGAACTTTTCATTATTTTGAATTCTGACTCCACCTTGTTTTCAACTCATAATTGTGTTTTATGATGGTTTAAGGTGCTCGATCTCAGGTTGGTAAGGTTTAAGTGCAAGTCTCCTGTTCAATTGGTGCAACGACAAATTAGAGATACTGGTTCATGTATACGTTTGTGGCCTTAAATATAGTGGCAGATTTTTGTTGGCAAAAGTGTTGATGTATTTTCTAGATACCTTTTTTTACTAGATTGTCATGGTGGATATGCACAGAGGCGACTGCTATTATTTCTTGTGTGTATTGATGAGTAAATTTTGAAATCGGTTTAGTGCATTGTTTAGGTTAGTTTCTGAGATATAGATAATGCACATGCAATAATGTTTTATGGAGAAATTATATATTAATTAGTTGTTTTTAATCGGATTTGAACTTTTTATATGCTGGTAATTTTTTTTTGGAAAATTTTAGTGACTTTTTATATCGGTTGTGAAAAGACTGATGTAAAAGTGTAATGTCATAAGCAGGCTTTCTATAACGGTTGTATTTCGAACCGATATAAAAACCTTCCGTGTCAGTTCAACCTACCCGTTATGGATACCCTCCGACTTTCTATATCCCTTGATACTATGTCGGTTCCCCAACCGTTATAGAAAGCCTATTTTAACCGACATAGAATGTCTTTTTTCCACTAGTGACTCTTCCTGGTCTGGACAAAAAGCGATTGTTCCAGCTTTTTATACGATTTAGTACCCTGTCCCTGATAAAAAACAATATAGTTGTTTTATTCTGCCCCACCAGACTAGGTAAACCCAAGTACTTTTGTTGACCTCCTTCCTGCAGAATACCAAAAAAATTGCAACAATAACTTTTAAAAGTCTCGGCCACATTTTGAATGAACGTGCCCAAAGACTTCCAAAAGTTTATTTCCTGGCCCGAAGCAGCCTCATATTCGGCTAGGATATTCTTCACAGCCTCACATTCTCGTCCCAAAGCTTTAAGAAACAAGAAATGTCATCTGCAAAAAATAGGTGGGAAACCCTTGGTGCCTCCCTACAAACCGCCACCTCGTGTAAGTCCCCCCCCCTACGTTCGGCCCTGCTAATCAAAGCACTCAAGCCCTCCGCCACTAATATAAACAGATAAGGAGACAAAGGATCCCCCTGACGGAGCCCCTGCTTGGCATAATCGGCCCCAAAAGGTCCCCATTAAACTGGACATAATATCTGACAGACTGTACACACATCATGATTATCTGGACCCATCTTTCACTAAAACCCATCATGTTTAAAATATCCTCCAAAAAAGACCAACTCACCCTGTCATATGCTTTGCTCATATCAAGTTTGAGCGCCACAAAACCCTCTTTTCCACTGGTCTTCCTTCTAAAAAATGATTTGTCTCAAAAACCACAATTATATTATCAATAATTGACCTATCAGACACAAAAGCACTCTGACATTCCCCAACTAGGCTATCCAACATACCTTTTAGCCTATTAGCCAGAATTTTTGAGAAGAGCTTATATACTACATTACAGAGCGCAATTGGCCTCCAGTCCCCCGTGCTCTCTGGTTTTTCCACCTTAGGAATAAGCACAATATTTGTTGTATTAATATGATCAGCCAGATTACCCAGACTCAAACATTGACGCACACAGAGCCGAAATATCTGGTCCTAGCACCTCCTAATAAGCGTGAAAGAAGACGGGGTTCATCCCGTCTGAGCCTGGAGCCTTCTCCGGGTGCATATCAAACACAACCCGCCTGACCTCCTTCGGGCTGATTGCCCGTAAAAGTGAAGCGTTCTGTTCCGCGGACACCTTTCGAAATTCTCCACGGATGACAAGTGGTTGATGTAACACTTGAGATTTAATATAAATGGATTAATAGTACTACTTATACCAACAAGGTGCATCTCCTTTTAAGGGAGCTCATCACCAAGAACTCCAAACTTCAGCGTGCTTGCACGGGAGTAGTCTTGGGATGGGTGACCCCCTGGGAAGTTTCTCAGGGCGCGCACGAGTGAGGACAAAGTGCGCGGAAAAGGCTAGTGGCGGTTTGTGAGGACAGTATAAAGGTCTGGAGTAACTACCTCGGGTCCTGGGGGGTCGGGGTGTTACAGGTGGTATCAGAGCAACCCTGCGACAGTGTGCTGATCCGTTGGATATCGGGCGGGCACTTAGCAGGGGAAAAGATTCTGGGGTGTGATTGAGATTGGTTTAAGGGCGCAACGAGGACGTTGTGATTCTAAGTGGGGGTGATTGTAACACTTGAGATTTAATATAAATTGATTAATAGTACTACTTATACCAACAAGGTGCATCTCCTTTTAAGGGAGCTCATCACCAAGAACTCCAAAGTTCAGCGTGCTTGCACGGGAGTAGTCTTGGGATGGGTGACCCCCTGGGAAGTTTCTCAGGGCGCGCACGAGTGAGGACAAAGTGCGCGGAAAAGGCTAGTGGCGGTTTGTGAGGACAGTACTAGAGGTCTGTAGTAACTACCTCGGGTCCTGGGGGGTCGGGGTGTTACAGTTGAGACCTCTCCTGTTCTTGAAACAAAGCTGAGAAATATTCCAAAACTGCCTCACCGAGTTCTCCCCGGTTAGACATCCACGTACCATCCGGTCGCCGCAGTCCTGCCATTTTATTTCGTCGTCGCCTTTGTTTAACAGCGTTGTGAAAAAATCAGGAATTAATGTCTCCCTTTTTCAACCAGACTCCTTAGCCCGTTGCTTCCAGAATTGATTTTCTTTTTCAAGTAAGACCTGCAAAACTGAATGGGCATGTCAAAATTCAAGAATACTTGCACGGTCATCCTTCCCCCTTAGCCAGGCCAATCTGGATTTGCACGCCATAATTTGGTGCCTAAAACCTCGTTTCCTCCCTCGATCCCATCTGGTCAGTTCAGTAGCACAAAAGCCGATCCTCTCATTGATTAACATCCGACTAGTTGCTCCCAAACTATTAGTAACGATCAACCTACATTCCTACTCCTTGATCCAGTTATTCTCAAATTTAAAGAATGTTCTCCTACGGTTTGGAGCAGTATATTTTACCTGCACATGAAGCGCCATATGGTCACTTGCAGGCGCCTCCACTAACACAGCTTGAGCTTCTATATATAATTCCCACCAGGCATCATTGACCAGAATGCGATCTAGCTTCTCCTTCACCCAGCAAGCTGAATCTTTTCCGTTATCCCAGGTTCATTGGTAACCCGAAAAAGGAAAATCTCTCAGACCAAAGCTATTCACTGCCCCTCTAAAGCCCCGAATCCTCCAGAGGGGTTGTGGGATATTGCCTTTCTTTTCTGAATCAAACATAACATCATTGAAATCTCCAATCATCATCCAAGGACCATCGTTACCCTCGGCCAATTCTTCCATCATTCTCCAAGCATCCTGACGTCGAACTATCTTGGGGAAGCCGTAGAAACCTGTTAGTCTCCAGGGGTCATCGTTGCCCAACAAGGTTACCCTGCCATCAATGAAATTTGTTCCGTTCTTTCTGACCTCCACTTCCACATCATCATTCCATCCCATGATTAACCCTCCACTCCGGCCTGCACTATCCGTCCCTTCCGAATTGGAGAAACCCTTCGACCGTTGTATTTCCTTTGCCCGCAAGCACCAGACCTTCGTCTCCATAAGGAAGATGATCGTCGGTCGGTATTGGCTGACGAGGTCCGTCAAACATTGTATTGTCGCGGGATTGTTAAGGCCCTTACCGTTCCAGCTGAGTATGCTCATCGCACCCTCTCCTACCGCGCTGAACTACAAGCCCGAATCACCGCCTTGCCAGGGAAGACGCCGCCTTCAAGCACTGATTTTATCCGAAGGATATAAGGGAAAGTTACCCCGTCCTCAGCAAGTTCCCAAATAACCAAAGCCGGAAGAAAAATCCGAACGAGCAGGCTGAGTCGCCTCCACCGCCGGTAAAAACTAGCTAGGGAAAACCCTAGAGACGTCGGCCTCACGATTTTCACTGTATTTAACACATGACTCTATCTGAAAATGAGTCCAACCACAAATAACTTTTTCGTACTTTTCCCATCAAATAATTAGAAAAAATTGGAAACTTATGACAAATTACAAATACGACTAGGCAACATACCATACACTATCCACTTAGGCCAAATTACCAAATTGGTAAAAAAAAAGGATGTTGGACAGATTGGTAAAAAACAATTCGAGACAATTTTTTTTTAAAAAAAAAGACCTAGTGACAAATTGGTCAATTTTTTGAGATTGATAAACTTTTGATCCTCGACTTTAGAATTTCCGACATTTCATATTCTAAGTATTGTGAAATTGACATTTGCAGTCCTTTTACTTTGATTTTGTTATCAAAAGTGGGGCCTAAAAATGTCAACGATCGTGTTTGATAATAACGGTTGTTTGCTAGCTCATAGCCGGTTGTATCAACAGATTGATATTAGCGGATTCCGTTAATTTGCAATAACTAATTGCTTTCATTAGCGTTTTGAAATACAATGTAAGTAACATAAAATTTGCAATTAGCTTTTCAAACGTAAAATGACCGTTAAAAATGAATTTAAAAGTTTATGTATTTAAATTAATTTTATTTCTTTTTATTTTTAATATGTCTTGGAAAAAGTTTTAAAAAATATGTTTACGTTTATTTTAAATAATTAATAACACAGTCATTTTTAAGATATGTACATTGATGCGAGTACACAAATATAAATTCATATATTTTTAGTATTAGTATTTTAAATATGACTATTTATTAGTTCATTTAAATCTACTCCATTTAAAAAATCTACTCCATATGACTATTTATTAGTTTTTTTTTAAATCTACTCCATGTTAATTTAAAATAAATGCAAATAAATTTTTTAAAACCTTTTGAAAAACTTATTAAAAATAAAAGAAATAAAGTTAAGATAAATATATATACTTTTAAATTCATATTTTTAATGGTTATTTTACGTCTTAACATTTAATCGCAAATAGTTAAGTTACTAACACTTTATTTCCAACGCTAAAGAAAACGGTTAGTTATAAAAGCTCACGGAATCCACTATTATCAATATGTTGATTCAACCGGCTATAAGCTAGCAGACAACCGCTATTATCAAACACGGTCGTTGACATTTTTAGACTTCCACTTTTGATAACAAAATCAAAGTAAAAAGATTGCAAATGTCAATTTCAGAATACTTATAATATGAAATGTCGGGAATTCTAAAGTCGAGGATCAAAAGTTTATCACCCTAAAAAAATTGACCAATTTGTCAACTTTTTTTTACCAATTTGTTTCAATTTTTTTTTACCAACCTGTTCAACAGCTTTTTTGTGTGTGCCAATTTGGTCATTTGGCCTATCCCCCACTTACGGTCGGTAAGGTAATGGTATACCTGATAGTTAGAAACTTTCCGGTACCGCCACGGGAGAGAGTGTGAGAGATGAACAATGGTTACAATGGTCCTTACCTCTAATTCTTTTTCTGCGCACTACTCTGAAATCTTGGTGTTTAGCGGAATCCCTGTCCGGAATTCTCTCGCCTGCTCTGTGCCGTTTACAAATCGGCCACATCACCTGAAAACGAGTCAGCGTATGAATAGAACCGGTGCTCTGAAGGACTGGAAAGATTATGACCAAGCTTTGAAGGATAAGGACCTAACCAGAGCTCTTCGGTTCCTAAAGAGTATTCCTGTTCAACCAAAGGAGGAGTCTTGGATAGAGTCTGGCCGGTATCGGAGCGAGCTGGATTGGGCAAGGGCCGCTCGGCAGGAGCGCAATTGGGAGGTTTTGGATACCTGCTTGAATGCGGATGATATGAGGCTTGTTGCCGGAGCGTACACTTTTCTTAAGGGCATGGATCTCTTGCCCAATTTTGGGAAATGCAGTAGCATTGGTAGGTAATCTTCTTCGTCTTTGTTTGTTTTTTTGTTTTTGTTTTTGCAGTGACATCACCCTATAGCATTCTATAATTCATTTTCTGTTCTGGACTATCTCTTACACTCTCCCCTCAACTTGTCGCACTCATGCCACACAAAAATTACTAACTTTTGTTAGAGTAGTCCCATTTTTTAAGAACATCAGCTGAACATGTCACATACTCACTCTGTCCCTGTTAGAGTAGTAATTTTTTTAATAGGAGTACATAGTTATCATTTTAACTTTCATTTTATGGGGATCAATACATTTTTTACTGCAGTTTAAGAGTATGTACAATTTAATTATTAGTACTAACTAGCGGTGTGCGCACTACATGCGAATAGTGCCCAACTTAGACAACTTAATCATTTTTTGGAGACTAAGGCTTGGATGTTGTTGTTGTATTATAGGAAACATATTACTTTCAACTTAGACATCAAATAAACACCAGCGAAATAAACATCAAAATGTCTTTAAAAGAAGAACACAAAAAATGTTATAATTGTTCCAACTAATTCAAGTTTTTAAGAAATAGTAACTAGCGCGGTTTCTCTTTAAGGAGATTCCTTATGTAGGTACTTGTGATTAAAACAAGGAATAATTTGAGTTTGCACCCCATATTATTGTCCAAATTGGACTTTGTACCCCGTATGAAAAGACAAAAATGCCCCTCCATCAACAATTCAGTTGGCCTTCAACATATTCCTGATTGAGGGGCATTTTTGTATTTTCATACGGGGTTAGGGTGCAAAAACAAAGATTTTTAAAAACGGGGTGCAAAGTTCAATTTGGACAATAATATGGGGTGCAAACTCAAATTACCCCATAAACAAACAGACAACTCCTTTTTTAGAAAAATTACTTCAGTTTTTAAACATTTTAGCATTCATTCAAACAAACTGTTTGAACTGAATTGCATTTTTATGGAATTTTTTTATCTTCCTAAAAAACTGCACTCATGAATGAAAATTTAACACAAAGCATGCCCCATTTCTTTCATTTTCACATTCACATTCACATTTTAGTCACTGGTTTTCTTATTCATATGTACAAATTAGGGGGAAAACATCTCTATGCAAACAGCAGTAGTATTCTAATAAGTTGGTCTTAGATTAAAATAGATGGTTTTTTTTCTCTTAGATAAAATCATAAAAGATCAAAGAATTTAGAGAATCTGTTTAGTGACCAATATGTATAGCCGGACCAGGAAAATTCTTAGCAGTTGTCACTTGTTTAGAAGGGAAAAATTTGAAGATAAAGCTACTTGAGTTTGTTAAACATTTGAGCGGATTCTCGGGTTAAAGTACTGAAATGAACTGATATTTGTTGAACTGTTCTATTGTCCTGATGTGTGAATTGTTAAACTCTCCACAATAAAAATGGACTCAACTCTTATATGGTTTTTTATTTCACATTAAGATAAAAAACACTCTTAACTGAAGCTACGGATACTGTGACCTAAAGAAATCCCAGTAAGAGTAAAACATAGTGAGATCTAGGAGTACAAGGTTATTTTCATTTTTAAACAGCAACTTTTATATCCAGGCCTAAATCCTATGTCATATGTATTGCTTTAGGAAGATTTACACTTTTTTAATTACAATGTTATTTGCATTTCAAACTGCTAGTCTTTTCGTATGCAAAAATCTTGATATGCCATTATGTGGCCTGAATCTGATAGAAACCTCCAGAATTCCACAACAAATTACAGAAAGAGAACAAGAAATCAAACTGATTTTATTAGAGAAGAAGATGAACAGTACAGAAAACGATGGCCGAAGCCCCCAAAAGCCGAAGCTCCCAAAGAAAGAGATTATTAGTCTCAGCCTTCCCAAGTCCCAAGACAAACAGTCCAAAAGCCTCCTCATTACTCCCACTTTACATCTATTTATACTAGAGACCCTTATTACTAATATTATTATTATTACTTCTAATATTATTCTAATAGGTAGGTCCCTATCCATACACCCCTCCTAAACATCCACCTTGTCCTCAAGGTGGGTAATAGGAGAAAGCCAAAAGCTTCTGCTTCCTCTTCCTCTTCCTTGTTCCTCTCCCTTCCCAATATCTTTCAAATTTCAGGATCCTGAACTTCATGACTTGAATGTTCCTTCTCACTGCTTCTAGCACTAACAGCAATAGCTCCTCTCCCTTCCAAGCTTCAATATTATTCCTGTGTCTTTGTTCAAGCTGGTGCTGATCTTCTCCCAATTCCCTAATATCAGCAAAAGAATCAGATCACAATTTTGTGCGTAGGGTTAAGTCATAATCAAATTTTTATTTGTGGATACAAATCAATATTTCCACTTGTACTTTATGTTTTATTTCAGCTTCAAATGGTACATTTCTTTTAACAATTTAGATGTTTTCACTTGGATGGCTCTTTAGATTTTTTCAGGACCATGAAATACTCTTAGAATCTCACATCAATCTTTCAGCTTTATTTTTATTGTTGTTGTTTCCTCTGCGCATGTTGTTTTATTTTGATTTTTAATGCTCAGATTGCTCTTTACTGGCTTTATAACAATGTTCCCTTTTGTGCTTGCTATTGTGGACTTCTCTTTCTCCACTTATGCATCTACTATGCTGTAAGGGAGATCTTTAGTATTAACCATTGGTCCATTACTGCTGAGTCATTCCTATAATATGTGTAGTTGCATTTGTAAATTGTAAAGCAAGAATGAAAGAATGACTTAAGTTTAAGAAACCAAAATGGGTAAGAGTGCAATGGAAAGCTAAAAAATATGCTGAAGTCTCACTTAAGATCCTCAAAATGCTATGTTCATGGATAGAAGTTGTATGATTAGACAAACGTGAATACGTGATGTTCCTAAATAAGACTATGTATTGTTTTTGAATGTGTACTAACGTCCAAGTCAAAGAGAGTTGTACCAGCACCAATTCTTATGGTATGAATGAATTGAAAATATCAAGTATTTTAATGAAAAACAGCACCTGCTAATAGCTCTTACTACAGGATATAACTCAAACCCTTGAGCTTCAGTTGCTTCATTCCTTGATATTGCAGCATTCACAGTAGCCAACTGAAACTGGTAGTCACCAACTCCACCCCCATCTGGAACAAGTAAACAGACCACTGGCATTTCTCTAACCATTATCATATCACTCTCAGTCAATCCTACTCCCAACCCCTTACTAATAGAACAACTCAGAGATGAAACTCTTGAGATACATTGATCATTGCCCACCATCACATAGCAATATCCACCATCTTGGTATGCATTCTTACTCCAACCTGAGTAATAAGGAGCCTTTTCTTTCCGAAAATTGGACCAAGAACTCAAGCCAGAAGACAAAGCATTTGGATTCAATTTCAAGTCAGCATAGGTAACAGTTTCATTTGGTTCAGACTGCTTCCAGCCTTCCATAGCAGAAATTAATTCATTACTATTATGCACTCCTCATAGTTTCTATCTTCTGAGAGTAGTACAGTATTGGCTGCAAAATCTTTTTTGTTCCTATCAACTTTTTCCTCTGTTAATTCTTTACCTACCTCATTTGAAAAGGAAGGTCCAAAAGGCTTTAGCAAGCATTTAACCAAGGAACAAGAAAGACTATTTTCCAAGTAAAATTTCCAGAGTTGGTGTCCTAGCAGGTAAGCAGATTCTTCACCAGAAGTCAACATTGCTATTTTCAAGCCTTGTTTCACTTTCACCTGTTCCTTAACTTCAATATCTTGTTCCACATAACTTCCTGCCGTTTTCTCATTGATATAACCTGTAGTTCTGAGCTCTCCTGTCACATAATCCACCCCTAAGTTGTTAGATGAGTCACAACTAATTGGACCCTTCCCACTCAGATGCACAATAGCAGAAGAAACAACTGGAGCATATTCTTGATGATCCTTCGAATTATAAGGAGCTGATAGTCCCTCATCAACCTGTCTTTTGAAAATTGCTTTAAACATACTAGAAGAGTGCATTCCCATAGTCAATTTTTTATTGTACACTGCTGTTTCAGCCTCTTTATCATCCATAACCAGTCTTCCTCCACTCATAACATTCATACAAGTTGGTGAACTTCCATGTGAAGTCAATGCCCCAATTTGAACATTAGCATATGATCCCCCAGAAGGATGATAAACATGATCCTCAAGAACAACTGGACCATATCTCTTTTGTTCTAGGGAATTTAAATCCACATTGTTTGCAAAATTAGGAGAAACATAATCTGGCCATTGGATAACCTGTCTTAGATCTTCGATTTCTTCCTTGTCATTCATTTTCTGGAATACAGATTTATTTGTCTCCATCTCCATCTCCTTTATTGACTGGAAAAAACCTTGCGCAGGTTCAGAAATAGTTTGTGACCAAACTGGCGAATCAGAAGATTCTTTTTCTGATCGTGATGCCTCCTTAGGCAAGTTGATCGAAGTTCCCGACTCAGTCTTCCGATGGTTAAGCGACTGCGACGACTTTAGTGTGTCAAATATCCGAACAGGCCTAGACTTCCTCGATCGTTCTCCAGTCCCTCTGCGAAGCTTATGCTCTTCCGATTTCTCCAATCTGAGTGTCGATGATGAGAGTTGCGATGCGTAGGAGAGTAGTCAAAATTCTCTTCCGATTCCTCTGAATTAGATGACCTTCGCGAATGATGATGCGAAGTATGACGAGAAGAGCTATGCGAAGAGTGATGGGAAGAGTTATGCTCAGATCGATGGGAAGAACTCTGCGAAGAATGATGTGAAAAATTCTGCGCCTGGTGAGAAACTGTACGCGATTGTGACATATGAGAAGAGGTTCGCGATTTGGACTGCGATGAGGAATTCTGCGTATGGTGAGAATTCTTCTGCGACTCCGTCTGCGACTTTCGCAACTCCTTCTGCGATTCCTTCTGCGACTTGGTCCTCGATCTTCCTTGCGAGTGCCGATTGTTTATTTGCAAGGTTAATTTGCTCATCTCTTCGCAAAACTGCTTGCTTTGTTCGCGCATAGTGTCGCAAAACCTCCTGTTTTGTTTGCACATCTTTTCCATCGTGTGCTCCCAATTTTCCATTGTTCCTACCATGTTTAGGTCTACACGTAACAAGATCGATGGCTCTGATACCAATGATAGAAACCTCCAGAATTCCACAACAAATTACAGAAAGAGAACAAGAAATCAAACTGATTTTATTAGAGAAGAAGATGAACAGTACAGAAAACGATGGCCGAAGCCCCCAAAAGCCGAAGCTCCCAAAGAAAGAGATTATTAGTCTCAGTCTTCCCAAGTCCCAAGACAAACAGTCCAAAAGCCTCCTCATTACTCCCATTTTACATCTATTTATACTAGAGACCCTTATTACTAATATTATTATTATTACTTCTAATATTATTCTAATAGGTAGGTCCCTATCAGAATCCTACGCCATACATGTTGTCTTAGGCAGATTTACATTTGATTATAATTACAACGTTATTTACATTTAAAACTCCAAATGTTGATAAGAAGTATATATTGGCCAGCCTGAACTCCATTTTTTATGTTCTTTCATAGTAGAGAAACATTACAGGTTTTAGAATTACTGTAGAATATTTTTATCATCAAAGTGCTCATATTTCTTAAAGTCAGATCTTCTTTGTTGAGGATACACTTTATGATAGATTGAAAAGTAACCAAGTTCCCACCTTTCTATTGAAGAATTATTAGTAGTAGAATATCTTAATGTGTACTCATGAACATTCCCTACATTCCCTGCTTTTTATCCAAAATAGAATTAGAAAAAGGAAGTAGCAATAGGAAGTGTTCATCAGCTCTTTTTCACTTATGTTACACACTATATTTTTAAATAGAAGTATATGTGACTAAGTTTTCAGATGACTTCGTACATAACAACACATAGGTACATTCTGCTTTATATCTTCACCAGGTTTAAGGTATGCCGTATGCATAATTGTTTTTTAGACACCAAATAATCTCTGCTTCAAGTAGTTAAGAATTTTGACTGGGTTTTTAGAAAGGAAAAATTTGAGTGTTGTTCTTGAGGGAGAAAGTGTTTCTATACATATTGATAGGTACCAATGTATTATGGTCCTTATAGCCTTGTTTTGCTGCTTCGATGTTTATTTTTCCACTATGAACTATTCACACTGAAATTTGAGTCACTAAAACATTGTTATTCTTTAACACCATTTTTTTTTAGAAAGCCATAATTACACATAATTCATGACTAATATATTTTGGATGAATGAGTTCAAGCCCAAAAGCAAAATGGAAACTTGTTCTAAAAGAAAGCAATGAATGAGATTAAAGTTTCAGTCCACAAGGAACTTCCTAGAAGTTTCAATCCCTGCTACCAAAAATAATTGGAAAAGGCAAAAATGCTAACTTCTTTGTATATTTTTATTAAAGATGGATGCAAAATAAAAGCTTAAGTATGCTTGTCTTCATAGATTCTATATTGATTAATCTTGATTACAATCACACCAAAAGAAATGCTATAATTAGTATGTTGTTAACATATAAAATGGATATTTTGATAGGCAATATAAAATGGTAATTCCTACCTATTGCCTAATATACACAATGTTGTAATTTAGTATTTATTTTTTCTTCCAAATTCTGGAATATCATATTACTCTTGAACAAAATACCATATTACTCTTTAATCTGCACATTCTATGCAAGAAGATATTTTCTATATTTATATAAATCAATTAAGTAAACATGTGTAATTACTAATATTTTCACAGTAAGCAAAATATATTCTTTCTACATTTGGGCACAGTATTCTTAAGTGTAAATCTTAACTAATACTATTGAAGTCATTGTATGATTGAATTTGTGTTCATAAGAAGTATGTATTACAGAAAGTAACCAGTTTTGCAAAGATTGTTGTGTGAAACCAGATTTGTTATGTGAACTATTGTTGAGGCTTTTTGTCAAACAATTTGTAGGCGTGTACCCAGTTTTTTTAAAAAGTAAGAAGAAGAAGGTGACCTTTTTGAAGCAGCAGATTGTTCCTTTGTAGCAACATTTAAACAAGGGTAAATACCAGTGAACCTAGGCTTAGAGGATTTCTGAAATCCTCGTTGTGCATGATTTTAATAAAGAATGCAGTGCAAAAAATGAATTCATGTGCAGGTCTTTTGTATTTGTGAAAGGTGTAGATAGATGACTTGAAAAGGGAACGACGTTATACGAAATGAGAATTTATGCATCTGAAGAAGTAGATGAAGTTAAAAGAATACCTGTCCATTCGTGCGGAGAAGGATGAAAAGGGTGGAAACAGACCCAACTATCCCTTTTGAATGAAGAGTAATAACCTTCACGGGCGGTTGCGGGGGGTTTTGATAACCAAATATTTATGTTGAAGAGGCGTCTGCGATTGAAAAGAGCAGCGAATGACAACGTTAATTGGAATGCCTTAAAATGTTACAGGTTTGACGGATTCTTGGACGGAAAAGGACTATGTAACCAAAGATGGTGTCTATTAATTATGCAGATATATATACACTATACACACATATACATAGTATATGTGTGTGTATGCATGTATTATCATATAAGAGTTAACCATCCTAAACCGAAATGGAACAAAGGGAGTATGAACTTATAGAGTATTGCGTTGAACTAGCTAATAGACTGCTCTCAATCTTTTAGTTTAGTTAGCCTCAAGGTATTTATGTCCCAATTGATGGACCCCAATCCAATTCTGATTTCGACACTTGTTCTGACAGTAATGATCTCTTTAAGGATGACCATTTAATTCAAAGATAATGGGAATTTATACTTCCAACGCATGACTTACATATGAAAACATTTGTTGGGCGAGACTAGCGCCATTTAAATGTTACCGAGTATGCGAGTTTTTGCCCAATTTTTCACTAAAGATTGCTATGCCTACTGCCTACCATTTCTCTATCTACTATTGTATACAACTAAAAGAAGTTTGCAAACTATGCAGTTCTGGAAGGCACACGAGATGTAACACCATCATTATTGAAGTCTTTGACTGGTTTAGATGGTCAGTACATATCTGCTACTCCATTTTAATATAGGACCACAAGCTCTAATTAAAGATAATAAAACATGTTAATGGTTTTTTCTATTTCCAACTCTATCAATTGTGTGACATTTTTGGTCTTTAAATTTTCCAATTGTAGTCTCTTATTGTGAAAGACACACTTTTGCTACCCATCTTTGAGTTTGTCCACTTTATACTTTTGATTATTATGACAGTGACACTTTGGCATTGTCTAAAACTCATAGTAGGCCTCTACTCAAAGTGAAACGTTCAAGGACGGGTACAAAAATGTCCTTGTCACAATAGTCTAGCGAAAAAATGGAATTATTCAAAGATGGTACAATCTCAGAGAACTAAGAGTAGTGCTCTATTAAGTTGAGGTGACATAGAAGTGTTGAGGTGTTTTGTGTTTAATGTGCCATCTATTAAGTCACATTCTACAATCTAAATTGAATTGAAGAACAAATATTCACATTTATATGAAGCATTGGTCATAAGAAAATCATTGGAATGTTTCAAGAATCTTAACTGCATGATTTACATTGTTTAGTTGCAGAAACTCATCAATTATATGCCTTCATGTTATCTTAACCCACATTCAAATAAAATATTCACAGTTTGGCTAGTAATTTTTTTGTTCCATTCTTTGTGTTTTCAGTGACAAAACTTTCACCCAAAAAGTGGGGTCTTTCAGGAAGCTCTAGCCTTATTTTGATTGCATTGCTTGCTGGAATCTCTTTTATGGTAAATCAGGGAATGGACATCAGACCTAACATTACCGCAGTACTGGGCTTGACGGTGCTTGATGCTAAATTTCTTGGAGGTTCTTGCTTAGCGCAGGTCTCAAGCTACTGGCCACCTTATAGGCGCCGAATCCTAGTTCATGAAGCTGGCCATCTACTTGTAGGTAATTCTTTTTTCATTTTATCCTGTCGACACACGAGCGTTTATTGCATTGATGTGTTCTGAAAATCACCATTCCAGTCCATTCGTACATGAGATAGTATATGGGGACATAGTGCATTCTTATGTGGTACTACTTATGTCCCACTAAACTTTGCCAAATTTCCGTACTTGGTCCTACAAAAAACTGTCACTTTCACTATGAAGTAAGTAATTTGTAGTTCTTATTATTTCCCCCATCTGCATAAGCCTCAACCACACAAATTTTACTTTCTTATTCCACTTGCTCTCAAACATTGCAAAGTTTGGAAGGGTGGAGGGAGTATTTAAATCCAGCCCGCCTTTTCATTACCTTGCATGTTCTATCCGTTATTGCTGTTAATTTTGCGTCTCGGTGGAATTAAAGTTGCTCTCGTAATATCATACTATCATCAATACATTCTACTACTATCTTGTAGCTTACCTCATGGGCTGCCCAATCCGTGGTGTTATTTTAGACCCCATTGTGGCGATGCAGATGGGAATCCAAGGCCAGGTATTTCTTATTCTGCTTTATCTTTTCCATATATTTTTAATATGATACGCATTGACACATGTCATAGAAACAACCCTTCGACAGTTATCGGGATAGGGGTAGATTTAAGCTTTCTCTGTATCTCTGATGCATGCTATATTGTAAGATTATGGAAAGGTAAAAGATGAAGTAGAACATTGAGAAGAGTGAAGACTGATAGTGGCTGGTTTTATTCTTATTTGATTTTTAATACCTTAATAATTGGCTATTCTATGAAGTGATTGATTATCTAGGATTTTTATGTGCTGGGCTAACATCCTGGGTTAGGCTACAATGTGTGAGATAGGCTAGGAAGATCGGACATGTATAATGGCCCCGGATTTCTGACTTTGGCCCGGACAAACTCCAAGTTCATCTTATTGCTAGCCTATCTCGAAGATGGTAGTCAAGCCGAGGGGCGAGGGGCATTACCCCAACAAGTACGTTCCCTTGCATTTCTGACATATAAAAGAAAGACTTAATGGAATTCAATACTTGCAGTAAATTGACTACACCGAGAACAACATCCTAGCTTTATTCCCTAAAGAGTTTGGGATTGGCTAACATGCATTGACCTAAGATATCAGGGTTGAAACAAAAAAAGAGGAAAAAGGAAGAGAAATAAATTCAGTTTGAGGGTGCAGTAAATTGACTAAAAAGTTTTGGATGTTGTGTACTCAGGCTCTCAGTTCATTTGAATAGCAATTGTGTTTCAGTGTACTTGATTCTACTGCTTCTGTAGTCTCATTGTGGCTGCACATGTATTACTCCATTTATTCCTTTCAGGCTGGAACACAGTTCTGGGATGACAAACTTGAGAATGAGCTCGCTGAAGGCCGGTTGAGTAGAACTGCTTTTGACAGGTTTTGCTTTTTTTTTGTTTTGTTTTTTACTCCAGGGGGGTCTGAAGGAGGGGGCTGGGGGGAGCCTGGAGTAACAGGTTTTGCATTCTGGTCTTTTGTATTATGTGTTCTTCGTTGGTTTCATTTAGGAGTAGGTAGATACTTGGGTTGCTTGGGATGTTGTGGAATAGTAACCAATTGTTTTCGAATGGAGAATAATACGTTGTATCTTTTTCCTTTTGTGACATATTTGCCAGGTATTGCATGGTTCTTTTTGCTGGGATTGCCGCTGAGGCTCTTGTGTACGGAGAAGCAGAGGGTGGAGAAAATGATGAGAATTTATTCAGAAGCACCTGTATTCTTTTAGATCCACCACTATCTGTTGCTCAGGTAAATTTCAAAGGTCACTTTGACGGGCAAACAAAAAGAGAAGAAAACAGGTTTTTATTGGAATTATTTTCTACATAGGTATAGAGGATCTTATGTATAATACTCTGAGATTTCATAAATGAAGTTTTCTAAAACTATTATATTCTTAAATAAATGAGTTTTTTCCTAAAATATTGCTAATAAAAAACTATAGACAAAAATGTGATTATACGTTACTATGAATAAGTTTTATAGTCACTACGATGTAACATTTGCATAGTAGTCAATGGCGCAGTTGGCGATCGCCATTTCTCGCCTTTGGCGATTCTGGGGGTCCTCGCCACTATTTTTGGCCATTGCGCACATGTTACAGGTTGCGTTGCCAAATGTGCGCCATCGCCTCGCTCTTGCCATTTTGCGCCAAATATTGGCGTTAATCTGTGTTCTGGATCGCGTTACAGTAGAGCCCCATCGTTTGGGTCGCGACTTCCGTGAGATAGTCGCAGTCACTGTAGCTGGTCGCTGTTGTCGTCTATGTAGCTGGTCGCGTCACCGTCATCGTCTCTGTAGCTGGTCGCGTGGCCGTCGATTCTTGCTGAAACTGGTCGGCGACGGTAATCGCATGTCATGGACGCAGAGTCGCAGACTCCTTGCTTCGCAGTTTTACTTCTTCGCTAAAACCTTTCTTTTTTTTGGTAAAGTTAAAATTCGTTCTCTGTTTCTCACTTCCTCTCATTTTTTGTGCGCCAGTTGGCTGGATGGTTCGTTAGACCATATAAGTTATTTAATTTGACAACTTAACAATTTTTTAACAGTGGATTATTTTTTATATTATTTTGGTTATTTAACAATTTAAATCTTTAATTGGTGATTAAGTCATACGCATATATCGTCTATAGGTTATGTTTAAACTTTTTTGATGTTGTGCTTTACTGGAGCGCCATTATAGCGCCATTTTAGCGCCATCGCCATCGCCGCGTGAAATTACCCCCGCGCCATGGCGGTCGCCGTGCGCCGTGACTACTATGAACATTTGAATACAATTAGTCACTAAAGTTATTAGTCACATTTTTGTCTATTACTCTTATTTTGGTTATATATTTGGAATTATTTCTAAATATAATTCTAATTAGGGAAAACTGTCAATTTTGTCCTCATACTTTCATGAAAAAGTCAATTAGGTCCTCGTACTATTTTTAAAAACCAATTAAATCTCCGAATTTTGCAAAAACGTTCAATTGAGTACATTTGCAGGTTACTTGCCATGTCAGCAGGTCACCCGTTGATGTGGCGCACACATGGCGGTCCACGGTACACCATGTCATCAGCAAATGGCTGGCCGGACTTCCACATGTGTGCCACGTCAGCAAAATTATTGTTGATTGGGCTGGCACATGTGCGCTACGTCAGTGGGTGGGTCTGTTGACATGGCAAGTAATATGCAAATAGACTCAGTTGAACGTTTATACAAAGTTCAGGGATTTGATTGGTCTTTTTAAAATTACGAGGATCTAATTGACTTTTTCGTGAAATTACGAGAACCAAATTGACAGTTTTCCCTTCTGCAAATATAACATCTTTGTTTTTAGATCCGTGGATTTTTTTTCATACCTCCAATATATGCTATTTTTATTTTAGTGATTCTCTAACTTTGGAAAAATCTCCATTTGGAAATGCTATCTACATTTACTGGGACTAAAACACATCTAAGCCATGATAAGCTTTAAAGAAACCAGAATGGTTATTACTTTATTTTTTAATGAGCTCGTTACATATTTGGAATTCTAATGGCAGTGATTTGTTATACAGATGTCAAATCAAGCTAGATGGTCAGTAATGCAATCCTATAATCTGTTGAAATGGCATAAACATGCACACCGAGCTGCATTTCAAGCTATGGAGGGTGGGCAGAGTCTGAGTGTGATTATTAAAAGAATTGAGGAAGCTATGTCTTCCGGCAGTTGAACTATGGAATGCAAGATGTATACTTCTTTCGTCCAGGAAGGGGTAATATCTCACTCACTCTCAGGCTTCTAATTTTCAGAACATATATAGATAGGTGCATATATTTGATGGGAAACGTTTATAACCCTGAATATGCAGACTTGAAGTGATAATTTGGACCGAGAAGTAATGGAAAAACAAGAAATTTCTCTACAGGCCTGGTGTAGAGACGTAGAGTTTTTATGGCACTTTCATTATAGGTGGTTCAACTTACTGCTGGTAGCCTGGTAATAACATCACACTGCATATGTGAACTGCCTTTAAGAGAAGAGATTCTTCCATGTATTAGCTGCACTGCCTGCACATTGAGAATTTAGTGTACTTTCTTAGTCATTAGCGAACAATGTGAAAGAAATGTTTTTGTTTTATCTAAAAGGACAGTATTTAAAAAGGGAAAATGTAAAGATTGATCATTCATTTATTTTTTGGCCAAAATTTAGCTCCCTTGTAAGTCCAAACTGTGGTAGATGAACTACATATCATGTAGTCATGTACTTCTCGTAGTTATCTTTTTCACTTTATCAGTTTATATTGTGGAGAACGAGAATCAAAAGTTAATTGTTTGAGTTACTACTTGTTTTTGTCGAAGTATCTCATTGAATGTTCATCTGTTACACTGCTTGAAAGTCAGTTACATTGAATCAAAAGTTATTACCCGCTGTTTCTTGAAATCTTACCAAAAATGTTGGATGCTACCTAATTTTCAACCCACTGTGGAGTACGCAAACATTGGGGTATTAAAATAAGTTTGATACAGATCGATCGGGACATCTACTTTACTGCTATGCTCCAGCTTTGCTACAAACCATGCATTTTGAAAATAGAAATTGGAAATATAAATTGAAGTTCATCTTGAAGCTTTAACTTGAACTTCTCATTTGAATTTTTGAAACGAAAGTTCGAGATTTGAATACTTAAGCACTATCTAGGCATGGACCGGGACGGGGCCGGGCTCCAGGTCCAAAATATTCAGGCCCGGTACCGGCCCGGGTTAGTATTGGGACTGGGCTAGGCCGGGTCGGGCTGAAATTATTTTTTTTTGGGTATTTTCGAATTAATTCCAATCACCCAGCCCCACTCACCCAGCCGGCGGCCCAATGCCAAAATATTTTAACAAATATTGGGCCTGGATCGGGTCCATCTTGGACCGGTCGGTCCACTAAAATCAGAGCCCGTAGCCCGCTTGTTAAACCCCCTGGGTCGAGCCCCGGTTGGGGTCCGGTCCTGGTTCACCGTAACCCGCCTGTTAACCCCCCCCCCCCCCCCCCCCCCCGAGTCGGTCCACTAAAATCAGAGCACAAATTATTGTCAACGTTGTTGCACAAAAACCCATCCAGTGAAGAAGATGACCCATCGATATTGCTTTGCTACTGAAGATCGAGATGGATGTTTTCGTGTCCGCCGTTGTAGATGTTGAGATCTTGGAATACCGAAAAACCCTACAAAATGCCTCATGCTGCCAGGCTGTTGGTGATGACTGTGACTCTGTGAGGGGGTGGACGAGGATGCTAATGGCTCGCGATTTCGAGCTTATAGGGCCCAGATGGTACCGCTTTAGGCCCCACATTGTCCTCGCCGGAAAGAGTTTGGCATGCTTTCTCCAGTATTGTTTGCAGGTACTTCCATTGAGCCTCAATCCTCACAAATGCCGTACCTGAGCACCTGCATGGCTACATGCATGTCATGCATCCCATTCATGCACATATATATACATGCATAATTGAAATGTGTTTTATATTCAAAATTTTCTTTGATGTAAATTTGTAAATATTACCCCCTTCGTCTCGTAAAACTTGATCATACTAAATTCTCTTAGTCAACGATGGTTAAGTTTGATTGATGATATTTGTTAATATGAAACTATTTCAAAAATGAAAATTGTACGGAGTATTAAAATTTTCTTTGTTAAAAGTACCCTGAAAGTGGAATAGTTATAAGTTTCACAAATATAATAACTAAAATCATTGTATAAACTTTTTTTTTATCATTGATCAAGAAAAGTCAAATTGATCAAGTTTTATCGGCATTGAGAGTACCATAAAAGTATAAAATTATAAATTTCACAAAAATATACGACATGCCACGTATTAGTTAAAGCGATTGACCAATTTTTACCATCATTGATTACAAAAATATACGATATGCTAGTATATTAATATCTACTGAAGTAATTTTATTTGTTTATTTCAATTAATTACCATCATTTCATTTATACAAGAGGACATATAAATTTGGATGGGTCGAATTGAATCGGACTAAGCTGAACTAATTAAATTAATTCGAAATCGAACCATATTAAACAGAACTAAAATCATGACAAATACAATAATATCATACCGAATTAGCAAATTCAATCTTAATATTTTTAAAAAACAATAAAAAATCTAAGTTGAACAGAAGTAAAGGGAATCGATCAAAATTGAAACATAACATGTGTTTTATTTGGTAGTCAAACCCAAATAAAAAAAACATACAAATGGAACATGAATGATAAATTGATGTCCATGGTGCGCTCTATGGGTGGACTTGTTCACCATTCGGGACCAGTTGCCTGGTTCGGTTAGGAGACCGGCCCCAAGGGTAGTTCACGAGTAACAGTATTGGGCTGTGATTTTTGGGTCCAAGATAGGTCGATCCGGTCTCACTTAAGTTTTTTTTTAATGCATTTTAAGCATTGACAACATTTTAAAGAAGTGTAAATGCATTTAAAAGCTATAGAAGGTTAAGGAGGGGGTGATGAGGTTTAAAAATGTATAAGAATTAAATAATCTGGACCAGGGACGGACTAGATAGGTCGTGGGACCCATCCCAAACTTGAACAAATTGCACTTGTATCCCAACCCGCAAAACCAATGGTGTGGTTAGAACACTAGGCTAGGCTAAACCAGTACAAAGAATCTTTTGGACAATTTTTTACATGCCCAACCCAATCTTTTAACCTAGTTAAAACACTAGGTTAGGCTAGCCCGATCCCCAACCCAATCTCAGCCACCATGCCCAGCCCGAGCTCGGCCCCTTGCCCAATCCGTCCACCATGCCACCATGCAGATCCCGAGCCCGACCCCTGCCACCATACCCCGCTCGAACTCGAGCCCGACACCGAGTCCAATCCTTGCCACCAAGCCCGTGCTTGAGCCTACCCCTTGCCACCGTGCCCAGCCCGTCGGCTACAACCACTGATGCTACCGGAATTCCAACCCGGAACTCGAATTTACCTCGACAACCCGAAGTAAAAATTTCTCCCTAGGGAGGGATCAATCCCTGCTCGCTCTGGCAGTAACCAAAGTGATTCCAGTTCGGGCATAGTAGCTGGTATGTTACGTTAGCTCTTTATTAATAGTTATAACTTCAATGTAAAGGTTTTTTTACTGTAAACTTCAATGTAAAGGCTATTATTCCCTTTTAATAAATAATAGTATTCCTTCCGTCCCGCTAAAATGATCTTATTTTATCTTTTCGGTCCGCCCCACTAAGATTGTGTCATACGAAATTTGGTAAAATTTATGTGACTCTAAAGCATTCTTACTTTATTCTCACTTTGTCAATTCAATATTAATCATATAAACTACTTTTTATTGGTTTGCGTGCAACTCTTCTCTTCTCTTCTCATTGTTAGCGGGACGGAGGGAGTAATAACTAATATTAAAATGGAGTAATAAATTGTTTGATTATGTGTGTGTGTCAGTGTACGTGTGTGTATCATTCCATATATAAGTAAACATACTTATGCCATATTTTTTTTCAAACACTTATACCACTTTTTAATGATTTGTAATACATGTTATATTCATATTTATTGTTTGAGTGGTCTTCTTGTTAGGCCGGCCTGACGGGATGCTCAGTCCGGCCGAGCCCGTTTGGGCACCTTCCCGGTGAAATTTTTTGATGAAATTTTTTGAGCATGTTCCTCATCAAGTCTAGTTTGTCCATACCAAATTTCAGCTCAAAATTCGATCGGGAAGGCATTCAAATCATTTTTTGAAGTTGACTGCAGTTTTATCAGGGCCGGTCTTGAGAAAACGGAGGCCCTGTGCAAGAATAAAATTTTGGCCTTCCTTTCTTACGCAAATAAAAATAAAACATAAATAAAAATGATAATAGTAAAAAATACTGATAAGTTGTGTTAAATTAAAACTTGTAATTTTGCTAGGCTAATTAATTGGGCCAATAAAAATGCAGAGCACTAGACTACTACTAATACTAATACTAATTTTTTTTTTGGGCCCTTCATTTTTTCGGGCCCGGTGCGGTCGGACTGCTCACTCCCTCCAAGGGCCGGCCCTGAGTTTTATATGTATACTTAGACGCAGTCAACTTCAAAAAATGATTTGAATGCCTTCCCGATCGAAGTTTGAGTTGAAATTTGGTATGAACAAACTAGACTTGATGAGGAACATGCTCAAAAAAATTCATCAAAAAATTCCACCGGGAAATTGCCCAAACGGGCTCGGCCGGACGGAGCATCCCGTCAGGTCGGTCTGACATGAAGATTTGTCTTTATTGTTTATCTAACTCTAGATGCATTTTGAATTTTATCAAAAACTATGTATAGTTAATAGTAGGGGTGCAAACGAGCCAAGCCGTTCGTGAGCCGCTCGTGGATCGCTCGAGAAAAACTCGACTCGAGTTCGGTCATATCCATGTTCGGCTCGAGTTCGGCTCGGCTCGTTTATTAAACAAGCTCGAGTCAAGCCTCTTTATTTTAGGCTCGTGGCTCGCGAGCTTTGATGTATGTGTATATAGATATATTATGTATAATGTATAATAGTTATATACTACGTATATAATATTTTTGGAATAGTTATTCTAATTTAGGGTTACTCAATTTTTATAATTATTATAGTATAATATAAATAATTAAATATAACATTATTTATTATTATAACTATTATCTATGTGATAATCGTAATATTCTATAAATAAGTATTAGTTTTTTCATTTGCTCACTGGGAATGAGGTTAAGTATAGTTTGTCATCAAATTTTGAACAAACGGGCAAGTAGGTGAGGTGGAGTTTGAATGCTATGCTAACCCTACCAAACCTGGGTTCGAATCCCTTCGCTGGTAGGATTTTGTACTCCTTAGGTCTGATTCCTCCATTTGTTTTTCATTTATAGCTCTTATACTTCCCACACCGGAAAGTGAGGAGTTGTTTGCTCTCACATCCATCTACAAATCACCTCATCTCCCTAGTTTTTATGCAGCACCAAGCGAGCTTCACGCCGGCACATTCTCGAAGATTGCAACAAATGCCTAAGCTTACGAGTTGATCTCGAGCGGCTCGCGAGCTTTAAGCAAAGCTTTCGAGTCGAACTCGAGTTTCAATATTTAAGCTCGATCGAGCTCGAGCCGAACTCGAGCATATAAAATATTTTCGAGCTCGAGTTCGAGCATATGTGAGTTCGGGCTCGGCTCGGCTCGTTTACACCCCTAGTTAATAGTTTAGATCAACTACTCTTCTGTTTTATAAGCTTATGATATTTAATGTCATCATTAATTTATGAATCATAATGTTTTTCCCTTTACACATTCAATAACACTAATAATCAAACACATATTATATTTATTTTTTAACAAATATTGACCGGGTTTATAGCCGTTGATCGGGTTGACCCTTGACCTGATAACTTTTCGGGTCACACCCCGGTCCGGTTTTAACAACATAGATGGAATTATGTCTCAAAAAGATTTTGATGGATTTCTAAACTTGTCAATTATTTCGAGGGTCAAGACAAGATTTTGAATGAAATGTTTTGAATGTACAATTATACCGAAATCATTTAAAATCTATCTAAATAAATAATAACTGAATTCTGTGGAATATTTGACAACAAAATCGCAGACACCTAAATTTGGATGGAATTTTAAATTCATATTGAAGGCACACCTAAATAGACTCGAATACATCATAGTATTAGATTAAACTTTTTCTCCTTTCAAAAAAAGTTTGAAAATTTTCTCCCTAAAAATTCATCACAACTTTAAAATCCCTAAATAATCTCTCATAGTCTCATGGATCAAGGTTAATCACTTTATTCGTTCATGAAATAATGCGACATAATCCGATTCTTTTGACCGACACGGGTGAGAGTGTGAGACATGAACACCAATTGTTATACTGTGGGAGCAACCCACGGTGAACATGGTGCTTCCAGGCCTGAAACACGAGTGTACAGTAGCACGCGTGATTTTTTTTTTTGCCCCAGTAGCAGGGTAATGTAACTCACGTTGATATGCCATGTAACTGTAGGCAAGTCGAAATGTAACTTGTCTAATACAGACTACAAGAAATAAAACATTGATTTTAATGTAAATAATGAAAAAGTAGTCTAATTGCTTCAATTACTTTACCTAAATAATGAACATGTTTTGTCTTCAATATTAAGTCCATAATTTTTATTTTAAAAAACATTTGTTTTTGCCTAATAAATTTTTATGTAATTTTATAATGTTTTTAAAATGTTTATTTTAAAAAACATTTGATTATGAAATTCAATATAATTATTTTATGAGGACTAATAAAATTTTGTAATAAATTTATAAGGAAAAAAGTTAATTCAATTGTAATTTAATTAGTTAAAGATATAGATAAGTAAAGTCACAATTATTTTTTAGCATTTTGATGGACAAAAAAATAATTGAAGAAAATAAAAAAGAAAAATAAAGAGAAAGAAAATCGGAGGCCTTGAGCGAAAAGGGAGAAAAGGTTCGTAGTGCTGCCAAAGAAATAAATGGTACCGTATTTGGTACCGGTATACGGTATACCATGTGCATGGTATGCCGGTACCACAATATAATTTACGCTCCACATTTCATTGACTTTTAGAATGCTTCTTTGTTTTAAAAGAGTAAGAGGTCGTTTGGCAACACTGTTTTGCGGCAACATTGTTTTGCGGCTTATTAGCCAACTTTTTCACCAAACACATGACTTTTGCTTTCGCGCACTGAATAGTGTAATAAACAGAAAAAGTAAGGTTAGAGTTACTTTTGCAGCTGTATTGGCTCAAGTTACTATAGCTGACCATTTTAGCTATTTTTACATATAATTTTTTCTTGATTTTATTAATAAAATATATTTTAAAAATATTTTTTTCTTAAATCAGCAGAATCATCCAATGTAACCACTTCAGCCAGAACTTCATAAATTTCAGCAGAATCAGCCAAAACAGCCGATTTTGATGCTACCAAACATGCTCTAAATATATCTCCGCATGTATGATCCATAATCACCATGTATATATATTACTGTATTATACTGCGTATTAGTTAAACATTTAATCAATAATACATTGTTAAACAAAAAGATCTTTAATATGACATTAATATAACTATCATTTTCAATAAATATCTGTAAAAAGCGTTGGTCAAATTCTTTTAACAGATTTGACCCGTAATAGTCAAATGTGGCAATATTTTGCTCTCAAGGTAAAATTTTAAAAGGTTAGAACTACGGTACCCAATTAAAAATGGGGTTTCATACCTATCATTCATTTGATTGATCCAAAACATTTTATCACTTTTAATTTTTATTTAAATAATTCAACTACAATGATTGATCTATGCGGACAAATCTATTGTGGTATCTTGTGGGTAACATAGAATCTACCATGTTAAAAATGTTATAGAAAAACAAAAAAGTGATGGAAGAAGAAAATGGTAGTTCTTATGCCTTTACCTATTACTAATTTTTAAACCTTAAACACTTGCAAATTAAATCAGCTCATGCAACCAATAACTTTGTTCAAATCAAGGACTTCTACACAAAAATGTTTTAATTGTAACGGAAAATTTCATATGGACAGTATATGGACACAATAACTTTCTCATGCGGTTTTGGTGAAAAGGGTACATTCTTGTAAAGAGGGTTTTATGCGGACAAAGTTATTAGTTACTCTGTACATCACATCAACGGCGACTAATGTTACAAGGCTAATAACAAAAATTGTGTAGTATAATTGTATACATTACCGGATTAAACAACAAATCTCCAATAGAAGTAATAAATGAATAATCAAAACTATTCTAGTTGACATTTTTTAACTCTATCATGATGCACATGATTGGTCATATCAATTTGAAAGACTGAACTAAATGTATAATTTTTTCATGCCCCACACTGAATAATTGGTTGTTTAGCAAGTTTTGGAAGATGCTACATTTGGTAGGGATGGATACTTTTTTAGTCCAAACAAGAGACAGTGGATCGGATTTGAACACTTGAATAT
This sequence comes from Cuscuta epithymum, assembly GCA_945859915.1. Classification (NCBI taxonomy): domain Eukaryota; kingdom Viridiplantae; phylum Streptophyta; class Magnoliopsida; order Solanales; family Convolvulaceae; genus Cuscuta; species Cuscuta epithymum. The sequence goes on along the minus strand of CAMAPF010000108.1, from coordinate 1,976,432 downwards.
GTAAGAGCAAAAATCATATCTTTGTATGATGGAAGAGGGGATGAAGATGAGAATAGGTGATAGAATAAGGAATTTATCACCTTTTACATGCATATATTGAGCATGAATGAGCAGAAGCAACCGCCTGGTCTCAAATAATTAGGTTACTTAGCATGAAATTGAGTGTTATATCATAGTTTTTTTTCACTTGTATAACAAAGAAATCTCCTCTAATCCCGGTATGACATAATTTACCGCTTATGACCCTCCCCCACTTTTATACTGCATCAATCCCGAAATAATTGTCTCGCTTTCCTTTTTGGGATGTCCCAAAATAATGTATTAGTTTCCTCTTTTAGCATTAATGTGACTCATATCAATTCACAGTTTTCTACTCAAAACTCAATCACATCTTTTACCTTTCCAATCACATCTTTTACCTTTTCAATCACTTTCTTAAAACTTGTGCTAAATCGAACAAGGCAATTATTTCAGGACGGATGTAGTAATTACTACTCCGTACTACGTAATTAATAATATACTCGATTGGTACTATTTCATGACCCGCTCATTATGTTGGACTAGGCAAACCAACCATTTGGGCTAAAAACAAGGTGAAGACTATTGAATTTATCCAATTCTGAAAGTCATGCTTTAGATAAGCACATGTGTAATGTCTCACAATCAATGCTCTTTTATTTTAATCTTAATTAACAGTGATTAGTGTTTCAATACTAATGTTATAAGTTTAAAAATTTGTGATTTCTTAAAATATTATATCCTACTTGATAACAATTTGTTAGCACTACAACGTTACTAATTGCATGTACAATTCCTACAACGTTACTAATTCATGTATTATATTATACACATGATATGGATGCATTTTGATTCTAGTATTTAATCAATAATTGAAATTCTCAAGTAAATGCTTACGAGTTCATGTGTTTCCATTGATACAATTTTTTGGGCAATGGAGCAGTACTAATGCAAGAAAGTCATCCTCTGGCCTTCATCAGTAGATCTTTGGGGCCAAAATTATAGAAATTATCAATTTATGAGAAAGAGCTCATTGCTATGGTTTTTGCTGTCCAAAAATGGGAACAATATCTGATGCGGCGCATTTCAATGTCAAAATAGATGAGAAAAGTCTCAAATGGTTGCTACAACAAAAGTTTTTTACGCCTTTCAACAGTGTTACGTTGGCTCTCAAAACTGATGGGGGTTTGACTATGAAATACAATACGTAAGGAATTGTAAAGTATGCAAAGCTTCCAAATATGTCACAACAACAAAGCCAGAGAAACTACAACCCCTCCCAATCCCAAAAGCAGTTTGGATTGATATCTCTATGAATTTCATTACAAGATTACCAAAATCGATGGTACATTGTCTTATTGGTGGTTGTTGATAGGCTCAGTAAGTATAGCCATTTTATTTTTTGGAAAAAGGGTCAAATAGACCTCTGTACAATTGCAAATCGGTCACTTAGACCCCTGTACTATTAAAAGCATCACATAAGTTCATGTACTATAAAAAAAGAATCAATTAGGTCCAAATAGCTAAAGGTAACCCATGATAGCAGGTCATCCTTTCCATTCTCTTTCCTATTTATTTTAAATTTTTCTTTCTCTTCTAAAGTAGACCACGTGTCCAATCTTGGAAATTGGTGGTCCACTAGGGTGGATTTGTTCGCAGATCTCTGTCCGTTGCTACTGGGAGTCTGTAATCTTAGTTCATCCTTATTAGTGGGGAAAAAATGGAGATTAAGCATCTGAAATGGGGACCGGCGGTTTGGTCACTGCTGGCATACCCTTCATACGATGGCCATCGTGTTCGTCTCAACTTTCCGTCGCCGTTCATAGTCAAGGCGAAAGCTCCGGCATCTGCAACATCTTCGTCTTCGGACGTGGCGTCGGTTGACCGGGGATGTTGTTACCAGTGGACCAGTGGATGGTGGCGCTGACTCACGCTGCTGCGGATTTCCAGAACGGACGAAGGCTCTAGTGTTGGGTGGACGCGCGCTGCTCATCCCCTGTAGGTTCTCACCTCTCCACGGTTGGTAGGAGTCTCCGTGTGGCAGCACAGGTCTCCCTGGTGCAGATTAGTAATGCCCCTACCTTCGCAGTTATGCCACGTTGCAGACCCGTTGTTTGGCCAATGCTTGTGGTCCGGAGATGGCAGCCACCGGTGTTCGACGTGTGTGGCCGGAGTTAAAAGCTCACCCCCATATCTTTGCTCTAGTTCCGGAGACGGGTTGGGGGATTTAGATCGATCTGGAAGGATTATGTTACTTGGTTGATGGAAGTTGGAACCGGTAGTGGTTTGCTCCTGGAAGAACTACATCTCTGACGATAAACCGGCCCAAACCACTGTATTTGTGGCCTCCGCAGTGGGTATGGCGTTGTGGCCTCTACGGTGGGAATGGCGTTACAGAGGTGGGGAAAGGGGAAGATGGGGGTAGAGTGACGATAAAGGGAAGTCATCTTGCTGACTTGCTGCCGGGGAAGATGACCGGAGGGCTGAGCTCATGCCCGAGTTGTTTGGTGGAGATTTGAATTGCACACGTGGTCTACTTTAAAAGAGAAAGAAAAATTTAAAATGAATAGGAAAGAGAATGGAAAGGATGACCTGCTATCATGGGTTACCCTTAGCTATTTGGACCTAATTGATTCTTTTTTGATAGTACATGAACTTATGTGATGCTTTTAATAGTACAGAGGTCTAAGTGACTGTTCTGCAATTGTACAGGGGTCTATTTGACCCCTTTTCCTTATTTTTTTGCTCACCCTTTTGTTGTAATAGAAATAGCTCAATGATACCTTGATAACGTTTTTGGGTTGCATGGGTGGCCGAGAAGTATAATGTGATATGGACTCTATCTTAGTCAATTTTGGAAAGGTCACTTTTCACTCCATGGTATAGAATTCTTACTATTATCAACTTACCATCTCGAGACTGGTGGTCAAACTGAGGTGGTCAACAGAGCTTAGTCCCCGATGAAAACACATGCAAGTACAAACAAATCTGAAAGGACCTTTGTAGTTAGATATTGGGTGTGGCTCAAGTTTCACAGTCACAGACAACACAGTCCAACATAGGAGCAACGTAACAACAAATCGGATCCTAAATATTTTGGTCCTTTTAAAGTCCTAGCACTTATTGGCAAGGTAGCCTGTAAGTTGCAATTGTCTCAACAAGCTAAAATACATTACATCTTCAATGTCTCACAACTTAGGAGGTTCAAGGGAGATCTACCTCAACTATATATCCTACCAAATTGGACTGGTGAGACCATTCAGGTAGTTCCTAAACCAGCTGCTACAATGGACTCTCGCACCATCCAATTTACAGGTGTGTCCAAGGACCAATACCTGGTGCAATGAGTTGGCAAGCCTATTCATGAAGCAATAAGAGTTGATACTTTAGATTTTGAGTCTCGGTTCCCTGATTTCAATCCTTAGACTTGAGGATAAGTTGTTAAAGGGGGAGGCTATGTTATGGGTTTATTCCCTTTATTTTCTACAATGTGTTATTTTTACAAATTTATGTTAGCTTGTTAAAGGGTGTAATGACATGATTATAAATATCTAGTTTGTTGGATGAATTATGATATGAATAGAAAATGTAAGAGTTCTCCTCTCATCTATTCTCACATATTCCATCTCCTATACCATAAAAGGTGAATGTGCATACCTTTGAACTATCTAGTATAGAATAATATATCACCCAACTCTAGTTTGGAGTACAATAACAAACAACATCCAAACCTTAATCCCAAAATATTTTGAGTTCGGCTAACATGAACAGATCCATGATATTGATACAAAAAATAGAAGACAGACAAGAAGAAAAAAGAAGTAACTTAAAACAGATAAAAAAAAGATAAATAAATATAAGATAACAATAACATACGAATATAAGAAAGATAAAAGAGAATAAAAAGCTAGAAGATAAAAAATAAGAACATAAAAAGATAAAGAAGATAAACGATAAAAGAAAGAGGGAGGAAAGATTGAAAAGAGATCAATCGCCTACACAAATGTGAGCCCTCAATTTCTCTCTCTCCAAAACCATACTCTCATCTAGCCCAAGAAGACGCACATCGGTTCTGATTCCTTTAACCAAGTCTGTTTGGGTCTTCCCTTTCCTCTTCTCTTTGTCTCTTCTCCCCACTCTTCAAGTCATCTAACATGTGCATCACTCGGTCTTCGACGCACATGCCCAAACCACCACAAATGAGACTCTTGCATCTTATCTTCTATAGGTGCTACTACGACCTTTTGCCTGATTATCTCATTCCTAAAGCAATCTTTTCTGGTATGTCCATACATCCAACACAACATACACATCTCTGCCACACTCATATTTTGAATGTGACATTGTTTCACTACCTAACACTCTACACCATACATTAATGCAGGCCTAATTGCGGTTAGATAAAATTTACCTTTCAATGTAGTCGACATACCTCGATCGCATAGAAATCCCAATGCACTCTTCCATTTCATCTACCGAGCTTTGTTGAAGCAGTTAAACACAAAATTGTAAAGTTAAATCAAATATTAGCGTATATTTTATATTCAAATTGTTAAGAAGTTTATTTGTTACTCTCCATGTCTCAAATTATTTTCAAAGTCAAGTTCGTGGGTAAAAGTTATATATATATATATATATATATATATATATATATAGGGTAAAAGTTATATATATATATATATATATATATATAGGGTAAGGTTCAAGTGAGAAGAACCCTTTAGGTGAGAAGTGAGAATGAATCTCAGTCATTGGATTCGACTAAGTTGCAGTAAAAGACACTCCATGCTGCACTGAAGTATGCAATCTAGCACGGTGACATTTCTGTAAATACTTCTGAAAAATCCGTATTACACTTGTCAAGTGCAACATGAAACCATTTCGGTGCAACGCCGTCAAATATTAGTGCAACATGAAACAGTTTTAGTGCAACATTGCAAAATTTAAATATTCCTACAACATAGAGCCATTTTTAGTGCAACTTCGTAAATCTAATGACTGAGATTCATTCTCATTTCTCACATTAGATGCATTTCTCACTTGAACCAATATATATATATATATATATATATATATATATAGAGGAAAGTTCATGTCAGGACCTCCAAAGTGCGCAGTTAACTTCAAAAAATTATTTGACTGTCTTCCCGATGGAATTTTTAGCTGAAATTTGGTATGGTCAAACTAGACTTGATGAAGAACATGCTCAAAAAAATTCATCAAAAAATTCCACCGGGAAGAGGCCCAAACGTCGAGGTCCGTATGGAGGTCCGTTTCCGGATGGTCCTGACAGGAAGACTACTCTCTCTCTCTCTCTATATATATATATATATATATATATATATATATATATATATATATTTAAAATTTAAAAGTGTATCTGTTCCAAATTTAAAGAATTTGTGTTGAAGTGTTCCAAAACTAAGTTGGAGAATAAATTTGCTCACTCAAAAAAGTGTTTCTTCCCAGAATCACAAAATAGGTGAAACGAAAATACATGTAATAAAAAATGCACAAACATATTAAATTAAATATTACTAGTATAAATGATGTTTTACAGATTAATCGAAATCTTCTCATTTGATATAATATTATAATAAATGTTTGCTTTATTGTATTTCATCTCAAACTCTATGTTTAAGAAATCGGACTGGGATTGGATCCCAAAGAAAATACTCTATGTTTCATCTCAAAGATTTGGATCCCATCTCAGAGCGGGTGGTGGGGTGAAGACAAGCCTGACAGGAGGGCAAAACTGGGACTTAGAGGGTTCATCGAGCTCTGGCAAAACGGAGGGGGAGAAGGGGGCATCAAAGATAGATGTAAAGGAAAAAGTTTCAGCAACTGAGTCAGCCCAAAGCTTCACACATGAAGGGGAGGAGGCAAAGGAAGAAGGTTCTAAGAAGAGGAAGATTTGGGAGACTGGGTCAGCAAAGGATTTCGGGGAGGACAACATGGCTATGGATGAAGCAAAAAACAGGGAGGAGGTGGGCTTTGCTGCTTAAGCCCGCCGGAGATGCCGCAAGTCCAGTGGATGGTTCGAGTTTATCGGCTGGAGCAGAAGTTTGTTTTAGTTTGTTTCGCTTATTTTTTCAGTACTGATTACTTTTGTATTGGTTTTTCGTGTGTTTTTATTGTTTCAAATTGTCAGACATTGAGTTTGGATATGGGGATCGGGAGGAGGATGACAACCGTTTTTGGCTTTTTGTTTCCCAGCCATGGATCAACGAATTTTATTGTTACGACGATAAATTCCGAGTCTGGTTCAAGGGATAACGGATGTCAGATTTCTTTCTGTCTTTTGACCTATAGTCTTGAGTGTTTATTGGTTATTAATATAAGCCGAATTCTATCAAAAAAAAAAAGAAATCGGACCGGGAAGCGACCCGGCCGCGTGACTGGGTCACGGGTCAACTCGGACCCGGTCGGATCAACCCGGTCAACGCTCTAAAACCGATCAACCATTTAACAATAATGAATATATAATTGTATACAAAAATTAAAATTAAGGCGAAATTCATAAGAATAATGCCTACTTTTACGGATTCTACAATAATAATACCTACTGAGAGTGTCTATAAAAATAATCTGAACTAGCAAGAGTGTCCACAAGAATAAATTAGGGTGAATTCAAATTAGTGCCTGTTTAATACTACCAATCCTTACTCTCACTTTTCTCTTCACCACTTTTCTTACCGAAGTAAATTAAAACTAAAACCTGTTTAATCTTAATATTGTTTCCGCCATATGTGGTTCTTTCTACGATAGAAGATAGAAGTGTTACCCGAAAAGAAGAGTGGTGAAAGGGAAAGTAGAGGTAAGATTTGGGAGAATTAAATGAGAAATAATTTTAATTTACCTCAATTTATTCTTGTGGACACTATTGTTAGTTCGGATTATTTTTATGAATACTCTTAGTACAGATTATTATTGTAGAATCACTATAAGTAAAGATTATTTTTGTAAATTTCGCCTAAAATTAAAGGTAGTTATTATTTCATAATAATCAACTAATAATAATAGTAATAATAATACTCACTAAACACTTAAAAGTTAAAAGTCTCATAATATTCCAAAATACCATTTTGATCTTATTAAAATATGTAATGATACTCCATATTTGTTATTTTTATTATTGGACATTTATTATGTAATTTGACGTGATTTTGAATCTTAAACAAATAAGCAGAATATAAATGTATTGTATATATTTTTCTTTTTAGGGTATTGAAATTACAATTTTATTGTTTAAAAATGATTTAAAATTAAAAAAAATGGAAAAAGAGCCAAAATCGGATTTTTTCGGTTTTTTCAGGTCCTGGTTTGGACCGGATTTTGCCAGGTCAGCTTGATTTTTGATCATTTATGAGTTTTTAATTAACCGAAACGGGTTTCGGTCCGGGTCGCCTAGTTTCGGGTCGACCCAGCCGGACCGAGTTGATTTTTTAAACATAGCTCAAACTAAAATACAATGAAATTAAAAACATACTACTCCGTAGTACACAATAATCCATTTTTTTTCGAGGGGCCTGTTAAGTTTTTTTTATCATATTCTTTATGAATTATTATTAACCCTAACAAAACAACGACAAGGTACCCGGAAATTACCCAAAAAAATCACCTAAAAACCGCGAGGGGGCATCTGGGCATGTGAAGTGATGGATGCGAAGAGAGACAGGTGCTTGGCGTGAAGATGAAATCCCGAAAGACATAAATAATAAATACTCCGTATATATTATACGTAGTAATAAATAAAAACAGAGCAAAAAAGAAAAAGAAACGCCTTTTACTTTCTTTCTTCTCCCGTTAGGCGCGCGCAGGTTCAGAAGTCACAGCAACTTGCTGCGTGATTGGATTTATCGCAATTTATTTGTTTGCGCCGTATTTAAATGGAAAACCATTTATGCTTATTTTATCTTTTATTTAAGAAAGAGAAGAGATTAGTGTGCAGGAATTCAACAAAGGGAAATCCAACAAAGGGCTGCTCAGCATAAACACACCAAGACAAAAGTGAAACAGTAAACCAATTCCTCATATTTCTTTTTCATTCATTCACTCATCTGACAGAGGAGGAGCCAGCCTCATTTTACTTTCTTTCCCTTTGAAAACTGACCCATTCTTGTTGGAATATAAATTGATTGCTTTTTTGCAATAATAGACTGATTTGTAGTGTTGAAGGGTTGTTAATTGCGATATTATTATTATTAAGGAATGATGATTTTTTACTGTCCTCATTAATCTCCACACCTGGTTGAGGTTGGGTCAGGGGCTCACCTCACCTCTTTCTCTCTCATGTTTCTTTTTATTTTTTTTCCCTTGCTTTTATTTCTCCCTTTGATTTCCTCACCCACCAATTCATTTTCTTTATTATCATCATCTAACATCAGATTATAATCTCCAAACCCTCTCTTCTTTCTATCTCTTCTTCTCCCTTCTTCTGTTAAGCGGTGAGGTTCCATATCTTAGCAAAAACCAATCTTTTGTTGGTTGGTTGGTTGGGTAACTTTTAGATTGATTGAATGATTGATCCATATCTAAAGGTTGAATCTTTATAACGCTTGTTTTGCATTTCAGGTTTTGATTCTAGATCTACCGCTTCATATTCTAGCTTTTGACTGGTAACTTCTCCGATTATTATTCTGTCTTGTTTTTTCTTTTCTTTTGATCTGTGGTAAGTCTTCAGCTTCATCTACACCCCTGCAAATTATCAATATACAGACTTTTTCAGTTTGCCGTTTTAATTTTGAAGTTCATCAGTGGAAAATTATTTAATTGATTTTCAGGACGGTTCTTGTACCAATATTTTGTCTTTATTGTGTGTTTTAAATTGAATAAAATTAAACGTAGAGATGCTTTTATATAACATAATGTTGGGTTCATGATTAGGCGAAATGTTTGAGAAAGCTTCATTTTTTTGGCTATTTGATATAAAAACAATATTTTTTCTTTTGAAAACATATTTTCCTATGTTTGAAATTCTTGTTGTTCATTGCCATATATTTGTGTAAAACAGATTCTTTATTTGGATAAAATGTGGAAATTACCTCTGCACTTTTTTAGCCTTTTCCACTTCTTTTGTATTCCACTTCTTGGTTACAAGTTGTGTGATGTTGATGTTTCATGTTTACAATTTACATGATATAGTCAGTATGAGATGATAGGTATAGAGGAAGAGTGCTTGCAAGTTTCTCTAACTTATTTGTGAATTAGTTCTTTGGTTGATTTTAGTTGTCTGAAGACAATTTATCTCATGCTTTCAGGCCTGGCAAAGGAAGAGAGGGTCTGGTTTTCTGTGTTTTGAATAATATCCCCTTGAGCTCTGTTGAACAAAGCAGGTTGTATCCCTAATGCAGGGTCAAAAGAGTACAATCGGTTCATTTCCTGAATCGTTAGGCTTCAATCATGGGTCTACCTCAGCCGATGCTGCAATTGATCAGCAGATATGTTGGACACAAAACCTCATACCAGATTACATGGTTTCCTCTACAGACGCAATTCAAGAGAGGCAAGAATTGAATGGTTGGAGCTTAGGAGAAAGCAGCTCTAGAAGCATTGGGCTGAATCAAGTCAGTGAAAATGATCCAAAACCTGATCTCCGTTGGTCATCATCTCCTATGGGAGGGTTTCCTGTACTCCATGGAGAAAGGCTCTACGGGGCCTCCAATATTCTTTCACTAAATAGTAATAATGCTGAAGTCAACATAAATACCAATCATAATCATACAACTGGTAAAGGGTTATTCATGCATGGCTCCACTAGTTCTGGCACTTCTCCTCGCAATCTCAACATGAATTCAGCATTTGAAGTAGACGATGACACTGATGAAGATGATGATGACGAAGACGATGATGATGACTGTCTAGTAATGGAGTGTGTCACTGCTTACAAGTCTGAAGTTCCAGCGAATGACCGTGTGCCACATGGAAGCACTAGTTCGTTCCCTTGGTCTGCGGGCTCATCGGGCTCTGGTGGATATTTGGCTCGGGAAAGCGAAGGCCGACCCCACCGCTTATCATGCAAGAGAAAAACAATCGAAGGACACATTGGTCAATCTTCTTCTGGAAGTGGGAGTTCAAGTTATTTTCATCAGGCCGAAGGCAGTGTTTGGCCTAATAACACAAATGTCAGCTCTGATATGCCTCGTCCTTCACGAAGCTATAATAACAGTGTCAATTTGCCAGAACCGATAAACCCACGACTAGGACTGAGCATAGGAAGTGCTGTTTCTGAAGCCCCTATAGGTTTATTATCTTCTTCCAGAAGTTCAGAAACTTCCCGTAGGAATTTCCGGTTGAGGATCAATAACACTTCATCCTCACCACACCATCAAGAACCCATCCCTCAAAATCTATTCCCTAGTGAACCGGACATTGTAAATGCAACTTCTAGAATCCTTAACAACAACATGTTGAACACACAGTCCGCATCTTCTGCCACATACAATGCGAATCCTCAAGGTCCAGTGCGGGTCCCAGCACTACGCCCTAATACACAGGCCCGGTGGAATATAGCTTCTAGTTCAAGAAGTGGCAATCCAGTATATCCCGTTGCTGGGGAGAGAGATTATATGTTGTTCGATGAACCTAGTTCTAGAGGTATGTCGTCAAGAAACATGATGTCACAACCTCATCCTATATTTACACCTGATATAGTAAGCGGGAGCCACCAAAGCCCTACAAACTGGGGTTTACCCAATGTGAATGTTAATAATGTTGGTGGTGGAAATGTTGCTTCTGGTTCGACTTCTCGGGTTGTGTCTAATCCAGGAGGAGCCCACTCTGGGTCGCTTCCTCCTTGGGCGGCACCTCCCCCTCCTCACCGGAATCCTACACAGTATCCAAGGAGAATAACTGAATTTGTTAGGAGATCTCTTCTGTCATCATCAGTTGCCACCGATTCTGGGATGATGACTAGGGTGAATAATCCCCCGTCGATTCCTGGTTCTTCTTCTGCCAATTTACAGGAAGCAATAGGTGGACATTCTGGTAATAATCATGGGCAGCATCGCTCGTCTAGGTCGTCTGTAATGTTGGAGAGACAGGTAGGCGCTGTTGCTGGAGCTCCTTATTCCTGGAGAGGTCTAGCTGCTGCTGGGGAGGGAAGAAGCCGGTTAGTTTCCGAGGTATATGCATTCTAAACCCGCCCAATAAGAAATGTTTTATCTCTAGTTTGTTTGTCACTAAAGTTATTTTTTTGTATGCACAAAATTTCTTTAAACGCTCAAGATACACAATGATAAATACTCCGTATGATTTTTTTGTACCATAAAAGAAATATATTTGGCAGTTCTATGCATCAGACGTTAACCATATACAGCTATATCCCTTGTCCCCTCTTTCTACCTCAAGATTGAGTCTTTTGGATGGGATGGGAGGGTGGGATTGGTTTTTGTTTTACTAATTATTATACTCTATTTATTGGCCATAGACCTGAAAATAATTATTACTCCATATATGTTTAGTTAATTTTTCATCTTCTCTTTCTCCCCGGCCATAAAATGTCAGAAAATATTACTTAAACAAATGTCACCATACAGCAAAAGCTTCCAACATCTCAAGAAGTCGAGAGATAAGATTACATCATTGAGGTGTAAAGGCAAGATCACTATATGTATAACTAATAGATTGGTTTCATGAGGCAGCAAATCACTAGAAAAATGGGTAATTGCACATGATGGAAAGTAGAAACATCCTTACCTAAGGTTGAGATTTTCCTTGGCTCCTTGCTGCATATGTTCTGATTTGTCACTCCAAAAATGCATTTGAGCAAACAGAACACGCTTAAAACATTCTACAAGCTACATTGTGAACAAGAACACCAAAAAAATCCTTTCATAACACAGAACACCTGAGGGTATGTTTAGGAGTTTGGGGGGAAGGTGAAGGGAAGGATTTGAAGGTTAGCAGTTAGCCATAGAGGGAAAGAGAAAGGGAAGTCAAGGAAATCCTTCTTCTCGTTTGGGAGTTACTAATTTGGAAAGATGGAGACTGTGGGGGAATTATATTTAAAATCACTTGGCGTATTCAAATCGTTGAAAATGTATTCATTTTAAATTGGGCTAAAGTTGCCATTTAATTAGTTATCGTTAAAAATCCTCCAATATGGGGGAACTATAAAATTGAGCATTTAAAGGGTTTTGGAGGGTAACAAGAAGGCTTCAAAGCCACCCCTTCCATTTCTTTAAACACTCAAACATAAAATGGAGGGCCATAACCATTATTTGAAATTGTGCAATGCAATTGTGCCTTGAGGCGTGCCTTTAAGAATTTCACGGAGTTGGAGATGGGAAGCGTAACCAGTTTGACACAATAGTAAGACTTACGCTTTTTATGTGTCAGGCTTATACCATAAGGTGTATGGTATGAGGCGAAGAAAGGCATACACAATTCTATTTTCAGCACAATATGCGTAAGTGTTCCAAGCTAATAATAGTCGGGTCTAGTTTTAATTCAAACCAATTTTTTAATAGTACAACGATAGTATTCTGCTACACACATGTCTCCTCCTCATCAGCTCTCGTATGAGCCTTATCTCTTCTCCCCCAGTCCGCCTCTTGTCTCTCTTCTGGTTGCCTGCATAGTGGGCTTATTCCCTTATTTATTCTCTTCTCCAACTCTCTTTTCAGTACATGCCCATGGTATGCTCATTATTTTATTTTTACATAATAGTTTATTTGATATTATTACTCTTTTCTTGTGTAAGCTTCAGTTTGGTACTAGTAGTCTGTTATACATTTATGTATATGTAAGAACTAAGAACATATAATCTCGTTTGGTAGGCTAATACTCACTCATGAAATATTTGTTAGACGTTACTGTTGGTCTGTGATTCACATATTAGATGCAGTAGTGTTATATCCTTTGTCAACATCTGTACAACTAATATACCCCAGAGCTATATATTACTATGCCAAAAATGAATATGAATAAAGAAACATTATATATAAAATTATAACCTATGATTAGACTAAGGGAAAATGGAAACTAATAATCCAACCTTTTAGCAGTCTTCTTACAATAGTCCTACCTTTTGATTATTCATGAATAATCCAACCTTTGCACCTCATCTTCATTCACTGGTCCCTGACCAGTTGATGACCTACCATTCCAAGTTATTTTCTTATCTTTGCAAACCATTATACCATAAATCTCACCTTTCACAAAGATAATATTTTGCAAAGATAAGAAAATAACTTGGAATAGCGGGTCATCAACCAGTCAGGGACCAGTGAATGAAGATGAGGTGCAAAGGTTGGATTATTCATGAATAATCAAAAGGTGGGACTATTGTAAGAAGACCGCTAAAAGGTTGGATTATTAGTTTCCATTTTCCCTTTGACTAATATTTCTATCATCTAATGTCTGAACTCAGTATTTCCATGACATTATGATGTTAATGTTGGGTTGCTTATAAAATTTATTGTTTTGGATGAACATTAATTTCTTATTACTTCTAACTTTTTTTATTACTTCTAACTTTGTATGTGTGTGTGTATATATATCATATATATAGATATATAGTTGCACTACGAAACAAGTGTTACACCTAAGCCTTATGCCTCATTACGCAATACTATAAAAATGCCTCAAGTATGCAATACACAATTTTGAATATTGGTCGTAACTAATAAACCCTCCTCACTCTCCCCCATCCCTCAAATCCCAACTCCCAAACATACCCTCAGAGAAGGGCTGCACTGTACTTGCCCTTACTACTAAAACATTGGTGGGAGGTTAAATCGTGAGACATTGCTCACTAGGTCCCTCATAGTGTTTGCATGTACCTTTGCCTACCCAAACCTAAATGCTCCCACCTTGTTCTTCTCCCTAGAAAGTTGTTACTTTGTTGGATATTGTTCACTTTCATCTAGGCCCCTCATACACTTCTGCTTGCAATTGGTCAATTAAGTTGACATTGATGTCCAGACACTGATTTGAAGCAAGTCAGTCACAGCGGCATGTAGTTCTCACTATGAAGAATCTAGCAATAGGTCACAGGGATCATTGGGTGACTTGTAGGTTTTGATCTCTGGTGGCCTTATTGAAAAGTGAGGGAGAGGGCCAACAGGGTATTAGTCCCTAGACGCTCCTTTGAGTCCCAACTCCTAAGCATCTCTGGGTGCTGCCACATCACCCCAGATTCCGATTGCTGTAGTTGCCACCTGAAGTCACCCAGGCTTCATGTTTCTCCTTTTTTCATTTTCTAACTTTGACTTTTTTTCTTATGTTCTCATTTTTTGGTATTTTAGCGCCTCAGCTTTATTATGCAGTTAAGAAGTTGAAGGTTTGAAGTTTTCGTTAGTTGGTTTGTGCTTTTTTTTGCACATGTTCTATTAGCTTATAGTTTTTTTATTAATTATTGTACTATGACATATTTATACTTTGACATTGTTTTCGAAAAACTATTGCTAATATGTGGAGTTCATTTATGTTTTCTAAAATCACCAGTCTACCAATATGTATTGATGCCGATGCCATTTTTCAACTAAACAGATACGCAATGTTTTAGATCTTATGCGCCGGGGAGAAAACTTGCGGATTGAGGTTAGAGTCTCTCTCTCTCTCTATACAGAATTCGTGACATATGATGTACAAAGTTCTGCAGTGAGCTTTGTGTGTAGTTTGGAGACTTTTTACGGTCTTCTTGTGGTACACTCACTGACAAGCCCAGTGAAGTTGGAAGTCTATGACATGTCATTTTTTTACATATGAACGTCCACTAGAACTTCCTTTACTGACCACGATATTATAGTCTAAAATTGGATTGGTTGCAAATAATCTGGACTGGCAACTACATGAAAAAGGTGTTGCCATGAATATTACTTGAGTTATCTTTTCTTTTAGTACACAAGTTTGTACTCTTCTACTCTGTGGAGGTACCGAGCTTAAATTTTCATGGCATGTTTTCCTTGGTTTTGGTCCTAGTGCCGGTTTTGGAGCACCTCTTTCTGTCATATATCTGCCGTATTGCTAGATTGTCTAGATTTTCTACAAAACACTATTTATACTCCCTTTGTCCCACTTTGGTAGATATTCTAAACTTTTCTCCTCTATCTGACCCAAAAAATATGAACTTAAGACTCCAATAACATTTTACTTTCCCACTTTATCCTATTATCTATAATTGATTTTTTCTTTTTAGAAAGTCATCAGGGTAAAATAACAAATATCTATTCTACTTTCTTAAACCCAGTCGCAGACACAAATCTAACTTATATTTTGGGATGGTAAAAGGTTTATAGTTGAAATAATGAACATGCAATATAGAAGTTACTTTCTTGGCTGAAATGAACACTAATGGCACTTTTACCCTCATTGTTTGAGATATATTTTCCTGAGTTTTTAAGTGAGCATTTTTTTCAAATATACTCGTAGTTTTTTATGACTGACCTATTTAATTGCTTTGCCCACAATTTTAGCAAATCCAGCCCCTCGAGATATGTTTGGCCAAATTTCACCCTCTATAAAGGGAGTCTAAGTTAATATAATGCTCAAAATGCATGTGTATTGCTGCAGTTTAGGTGAGCAGTGACCAGCTCATTAAAATATTAGCAATGATTTCTCAAAGGAGCGTGAAGCAATTGAATGTTGTTTACTCTATTAACTTTTACGGTGTTTTGCTGTTTTTCTTTTAGTCGGGCGGTTATAGGGGTTGTCAATTATAGTGTCCTTATCTACTATATATATTACCCCTCCCCCTTTTCTGAGAAAATACAAAAGTTACTTTTGCTTCTAAGCATGAGTTTGAATTTGAATTCTCTTCATTATAGTGGACTTCAAATGAAAATGCCCCTTTTGTAAACAAATTTTTCTTGTCCAGGATGTAATGATTCTTGATCACTCAATCCTGTTTGGTATGGCTGATATCCATGATCGGCACAGGGACATGCGACTTGATGTTGATAATATGTCTTATGAGGTATGTGTCTTAAATTTGCTGGTGTTCCGGATTGCTAAGGTTTCCACTGTTTGCTCATTGACCCATTGTTGATTTTGATGCCCCTTAGGAATTACTGGCACTGGAAGAGAGGATTGGGAATGTATGCACTGGATTGACTGAAGACACCATTGTTTGTCGTTTGAAACACCGCAAATACACATCCATGGTAACTGTAGAACCTGTGGAAACAGAACCTTGCTGTATATGTCAGGTACTGTCTTCTGATCTCACTATTCACTATAGTTTGGTTTTTTTCCTTCTCACCATATATTTGCATTGGTCCCAAGTTTTTACACTCAGTTTAGTCTTCATATATTGGTGAAATAGCATATATGATCCCGTGTCTTGTAGTTATTAACTGAAGACTCGTCTTTACAGACTTATATCAGTCTTAGGCCAGATTCAAATTGATCAGGTTAGACTAGCATCACATTATAATACAATACCTAATATCAAATTGGACTAGATTAGACTATATTAGAGTATTAGACTTAAGTAGACCAAATCAGATTGAACAGACCTGCCTGGACAAGTCCAGTGAAATTCAGTCCAAGAGAACACGCCCCTACCCAGAATTTAAAAGTTACCAAGGGTATACACTCGAGTCTAAAAGTGTTATTTTTCCAACGTTTTATTGTATACCCGTAGTATATCTTTTGAATAAATTGAAGATAGGAGGATCACGGAGTCATGACTTGAGAAAGTGATAATTGATACGCAGTATATGTTTTTTCAGGAAGAATACAATGATGGAGACGACCTTGGAACATTGGATTGCGGGCATGATTTTCATAAGGGTTGCATTAACCAATGGCTTAAACACAAGAACTTGTGCCCCATTTGTAAAACAACTGGGTTGGCTACCTAAGCCAAGCCCAAGTGGGTCTTTACCATAAATCTTTCATTCTTTCATTTAGACCAGAAGTGGATGGACGGACGGATAGATCAAATGTCTTTCCTGTCTTTGGCAAGGTTGCATCCACTAAGTGGGTGAGATGGAAGTCTTCGTAGGGATCTCACTGGATTGAAGGTGTTTTTAGTGTTTTATTCCTCAAAGTTCCTCAAAGTTATTATCCAGCGAGTGATCCTGAGAACTGGAAGTAGAGAGCGGAGCATTGGCTGTTTAGCCATTCATATAGTTGAGAACTTCAACATGGAACCTGGAAATTTACCTTTAAACTGTATCGAAAAAAAGTTTACCATACCTTAAATTCTTCAAATTTGAATATTTTATTTATTTATTTTCTCCATGTTTTTTCGTGGCCTTCAAATTTTGCACTTATTTCATAGAAAATTAGGGATTCCTGGTCTTTATCTCGATGTGGCTAATTCTAATGTTAACACTTAGATTATTCAGCTTCACATCATGTTGAATTTGAGCCAGAGTTGGGCCTAGTTTGACAATTAGAGGTTAGCGGATATAACCACTGGGTTGTAAGTTGTAATTTGCAAGTCATTGGGCCATTTGGGGGTAGGGATAAACTGTGACAGGTCGACCCGTACTGTTCAGGCCAAGCCCGTTACTGTTTAGGCCCGGCTTGGCCAATTACTGTTTAGGCCCGGCCCATTACTGTCTAGGCCCGCCCCGGCCTAGAAGTTATTAAAAGCAGGCTTTGGGCTTAATTTTTTGGTCCCAACTGGGCCTGGGCCAGGCCCAAGTGCACGATTTTAATTTTTTTTATATTAAATGGGTGTAACCGACCCCACGGTCTTGGTCCTGCTCCTAGAGCATACCTGGGCTGGTACCGGGTGTGAAATCCTTAGTGTTGAAGCTTGCTTGGTCTTGGGCCTGAGCCTGACCATCCCTACTCTTGGGGTTGTATTGGCTCAATCTTCGGTAAGGGTGGATTGGGATTGGTTCAATTGGCCCGGTATCCGGCCTAGACCGCCACCGTGCGGTTCCGGAACGGTTGACCGAAACTGGGCCTGGGGCCAGATGGGGGTGGATGGGAGGGTGGGGCGGGTCACGGCCTTAAGCCCTCTTGGAGCCGGGCCGGCCGGTCCAGGACTGGTTCAGGCCCAACATGTTTTTTTTAATCGATTGGGTAGTAGGTGGGTTGGGATGGGTGGTTTGGGGATGGACGGGTGGTGGTAGGAACAAATACGGAAAACCAAAAAAAATATAAGACCCGGTCCAGGTCTCGGAACCAACCCGGGCCGGTACTAGGCCTAATGCCCCAAAAAATTGAACTGGCCAAGACGTGACCCGATCCCGGTCCCGATCCGGTCCCAATCCACCCCTAATCTTCGGGGAAGGATTCGGTCACTTCTAGCAACTTGGGGTGAGTGCGATAAGAAGATTTGGTTGGAATTATGGGAGGGCTGAAGTATTAGACAACATTGTTTTTCGGTTTATCAGACTTATCAACCAACATTTTCACCAAACACGAAAAAGTAAGGTTGAAGTTACTTTTCTGGCTGTATTGGATGAAGTTACTGTAGATGACCATTTTAGCTATTTTACATATAACGTTTTCTTTATTTTATTAATAAAATATATATATTTTTTCTTAAATCAGTGGAATCAGACAATGTAGCCACTTCATTCAGAACTTCATAAATTTCAACAGAATCAGCCAAATCAGCAGATTTTCGTGCTATAGAGCCCGTTTGGTAACACTAAAATTGGCTGAATTGGCTGATTCTGCTGAAATACATGAAGTTCTGGATGAAGTGGCTGTATAGGCTGATTCATGAAAAAGTTATATTTAAAATATCTGTTATTAATAAATTAAATAAAAAATTATATGAAAAAATAACTAAAATGATCCTCTACAGTAACTTCAGCCAATACAGCCTGAAAAGTAACTCCAACCTTACTTTTTCTACTTATTACAAAATTTAGCGCGAGAAATCAAAAGTTACGTGTTTGGTGAGAAAGCTGGTCGATAAGCCTGATAAACCGATAAAAGGGGGTCACCGAACGGGCTCTTAGTTTGTTAGCACTATTTGACACTGTTTTGTTTATTAAATAAGAAACTGAGACTTTTTAAAGGGCGTCTAAGAGCATCTCCAAAGATATAATGTGCACGGTGCACATGTGGCATGAGTGATAGCCACATAAATATTAGCATATAAATTATCTCTCTCCTTATTTGAATGATTTTATACAATTTTGGTAAGTTTTTCCCTGCAATGTCAATAACAATGTCAACATCTAGACGGTCTCATTGACATTGTGGAGAAAAACTTACCAAAATTGTATAAAATCATTCAAATAAGGAGAGAAATAATTTATTTACTAATATTTATGTGGCTATTTCTCATGTCACGTGTGCACCGTACACATTTTACCACTGGAGATGCTCTAAAAAAGAAAAGTGACAACTTCAAATTTAAATATGTTTAACTCAAAATCCAGGATCCACCTTATTTTTAGGTGTTTTATTTTATTTTATTTATTGGTTAAAAAATAACAAGTGTTCAACTTCAAAACGACAGCCCTATAGAAAAAGCTATCTGCATTGGGAACAGTGATTGGCGGTTTTCTTAAATTGTTATTTTAAGCTTCTGTGGCCTCCATTGCTCAGTTGGGGAATTTATGATATGGCAAATCATGGAGTTATTGAAAAAAAGGGGTTACTTCGTAAATATCTCTTGGAGACTTGGTAAACAGTTTTAGATTCAAAATACAATACAGCTCATAGTATTAAAAAATTTGTGATCTCATCTAATTAATTTTATGTTTAGTCTGAGATGGTATGATACGATAGAGATGTGTTGTACGAATGTTTTTAATTGAACTAGTTTTAGTCTCATAAAATACCAGTTACACAGAGAAAAGGGTCAAATAAGGTCTTCTACTATATATATTATATAAATTTTTTAAAGTCCAAGGGGGGCGGTCAGCCCCGCGCCCCCCTTAAATCCATGTAAACAAGTAAATGATCAATACTCCCATTTTGTAGACCTGTTTTTCTTTTTTATTTGTCTAGCAAGTCTCACATTTTTAATCAATTATTCTAGCTATCATTTGAAATGGAGACCTATTTACAAATTGACACATACGGAGTATATATATTCTAAAACTTTAACAACTCATATGGGATTGTGCCACGTTACCTTGAAATTGTTTTAGTCCCATATATGGCCATATATCATACATATCAGTGTATCAAATCTTCAACACATAATAAATTATAACTAAACTTTATCACATAAGGCTAAATTAGACATACTTTTAGCCTAATTTTAATAAAATTTATTCGTAATTTGTTTATAAAAGCCAATTTAGGATGGATTATCCTTGATTCCCCCAATCAAGCATGAACATATGCCACATAATAATTAAGACCAGAATCGCAAAATAAAACATTACACAACAACATGATGAGATTAACAAAAATTGATTAGATATTGAGACGAGATGTATCAAACTACACTTAGGAATACCAGGCCTAACAATATATACCTTCATGAGATGAGAGAGTAAAGGGTCAGTTTGGTCCTCGAAGTTACAAAAAAGGGGTCAAATAAGTCCTTATATAGAAGATTCTGTCCGGACGTTCCATTTGAGGTGGCCCCCGGTAGAATTTTTTGATGAATTTTTTTGAGCATCTTATTCATTAAGTCTAGTTTACTCATACCAAATTTCAACTAAAAATTCATTCATGGAGACATTCAAATGAATTCTTGAAGATAACTGCGCTTTTAACGACACAATTATCTTCAAGAATTCATTTGAATGTCTTTCCGATTGAATTTTTATCTGAAATTTGGTATGAGTAAACTAGACTTAATTAATAAGATGCTCAAAAAATTTAATCAAAAAATTCCACCGGGAGCCACCTCAAATGGCACGTCCGGACAGAATTTTCTATATAAGGACTTATTTGACCCCCTTTTTGCAACTTCGACGACCAAACTGACCCTTATCCCTGAGATGAAATTAACAAAAAATGGTCTAAGATGAATATCCCGTTACTTATATTCTTTTATTAACAAAATATATTTTAAATATAATTTTTTCATATTCAACAGATTCAGAGTCCGTTTGGTAGCTTGAAAATCAGCAGATTTGGTTGATTCTGTTGAAATTTATGAAGTTCTGATTGAAGTGGCTGCATTGGTTGATTCTGCTGATTTAAGAAAAAATAATTTTAAAAAATATTTTATTAATAAAATAAAGAAAGAATTATATGTAAAAATAGCTAAAATAAATTCAACCAATACAGTCAGAAAAGTAACTCTAACCTTAATTTTTCTACTTATTATACAATTGACCGCGCGAAAGTAAAATTTACGTGTTTAATGAAAAAGTTAGCTGATAAGCCGAAAAACAGTGTTGCCAAACAACCTCTCAGTCAATCTCATCGTTTCAATCAATTAATTTCAACTGATTCAGTCGATTTCACTTACGGGTTCCTCATATTTTAAGGATTAACTTAATTATTTATTTAAACTTTAAAGTTTAAACCCGGATTCGAGGCAAAATACAATTAAGGCGGGAGATTACAGTTCTAAACACTGTTAAAACTTAAAAGGGAGAAGAGGATGCAATTGCTGAACTAAAAGTTCTTGTTATCGTCATCTCATAACCCAATAAAACCACTGCCCTCAGGATAGTGAGACATGAAAATACAGAAGGTGGTAGTTAGGCTCATCTTATCTGTGTAATTCTCGATTTTTTCTTTTCGTGACTGTTTTCCAACTAACAAGTAACAACAATGGCGGATCCTTTCGGAGTAAACCCTCACCACTTACTCGAATCAGAGGACATGTCTTCCTTTGTACACAATATTCTCGGAGGCTCGTCCGCTTCTGGTAATGGAAAAGTCGGTCTTTTTGGTCGACGGGAGACTGGAGCTCACGCCATGGAGTCTGGGATGAGGGAGGGATCTTCTGTCCCAGTCGTCGTGTCGTCGTCTAGCCTCCAGTTACCTAATCCTTGCAGGTTTTATGGAAACGATGTCAAGGAAGATGACGTTAATGTGTTTTCTTCAGCTGGAATTAAGGATTGTGAAGCGATCACTTCTTCTAAGGGGGTTGAGTTTCCAGATGACGACAAGGTCGACGATTTCAATTTTTCCCTTGAGGTAATTATTATGTTTACTTATATTACCGAAACATTTTACTCGAAATTATGGTACTTTTTACTAGTAAGCATCAGTAATTTATCAGGACTGCGAAACTTCAGATCCACGAAGTAATCAGGCCCAACGACGTTCCTCAAAGAGGTGTAGATCAGCGGAGGTTCATAATTTGTCAGAAAAGGTTCGGTTTCACCCAAATTTCTTAAATTTTGCTTTGGATAATAACAAAGATGATGTTAATTTAGATTTATGTGGCCAATTTTGTGGGCAGAGGAGGAGGAGTCGAATCAATGAGAAATTAAAAGCACTGCAGACCTTGATACCGAATTCTAATAAAGTATGGACGTTCAAGAACTCATCATTTTCAGATTTCTATGGACCTCATTCTCCATGCTTTTACTGTTCAGCTGGTTCTCTTAGTCATTTTATCGCGTTCTTTTGGTGATGTGACAGACTGATAAGGCATCTATGCTTGATGAAGCCATTGAATATTTGAAGCAGCTTCAATTGAAAGTCCAGGTATTTGATCCTGCTTTCCATTCTTACTGCTAACTTAATATCAATGAAGTTCGGGCTACAGTATAATCATGGAAATAATAAAAAGCACTTTTATTGTGAAAATAATGACAAGTATTTTTCAGAGTATCCTATTGTAGATCACTGGACTATTATTAAGACTCAAGGTTCTTAACCATAGTCAGAGGCTGTATAGGCTGGTTTATAGTTTATGTTTTTGGGACGTTTGATAAAGAATGAACATTATGCAGTTAATGTGTTGTGTTTGCAGATGTTGACAATGAGGAATGGATTGAGTTTGTACCATCCATCAGGTTATTTCCAAGGATCTTTACAATCAAATCAATTTCCTCCATCTGGGAACAGATTTGATGAGAGTGTAACTCTAAACACAAGAGGAGGTGGAGGAGGAGCAACTAATTTCTCTGGCATACATGAAATTTCATTCCAGAGGGGGTTTGAGATTTCCCATCAGAATATGGGGAACAATGCAAGTTCAGAGAGTCCACTGGTCTTTGATGAGACACCAATGCAGAATCACTATGGATTGCTTAACCATTTGACTTCTGGAAAGGTAAACCTTGGGTCAAATGCTTTAAATGAAATAGCATTTAGAAAGTGTACAACTTCGCATGATTTTGTTTAACAATGGATGCAGGATTTATGCAGAAATGATGCACTGTCACGATTGCATTTAGACATGAGTTGCTCTGGGAATAACTCATCACCGGGTGTCTCTTCTTCTTAGTTAGTCAATAGCAAATTAGTTACATTGCATTTCATAACTTCTTTTAAATCTCAAAGAAATCATCGACATAATAGAGCTCTCCAACTAGGTGAGCTCAATGGACGATCCTATCTGATGTACCGGATTAACTTTAATACTTTGTTTGTTTTCAAGGTGTTTTGGACCTTTTGGTTCCATATTCCCTAAGAGAAACGATTCTGATAATTTCTAGATTCTGTCCCAAATGGTGGTAAAATTTGAATATTGGTTGCAAACTAATACGGAGTACTATGTAGCAAGTATTAAAGAATAAAGAGTGTGTATTCCGGTTTGTGCTCGTTAGTTATTTTCATTCTCGTTCAAGTATTTCCCATAGTGGTATAATTTGAATATTGGTTGCAAACTAATACTATGTATTCTAAATGCTTGAATGAAGAGCGAGTGTTCAAAAATAATCTAGTTACAATGTACAACCGAAGATGCACGCATCCATCACTTTAAATTCTCTAAATATCTGTGAAAGCGTTTTGTGAACTCCAAAGTGTTAATGTTGTTTATTCTAGATTATTATTATTTTGCAACACATGAAAATTGAAAATGCGACCAATTCACAAAAGCTAAATGACAAGCTTATTCCTTCACCACTATTGTTGTATTCAAAGGTACACAGGGATAGTTTGTAATTAATCTTGCCAGAAAGTCGTATTTACTCGTACAGCCTCTAAAGGCATGACCGCTGAGGATAGCGGTCAATGCAATCAATCCAAGGGTTATGCATCCAATTGCAAGACTTCCTAACCCCGTTTAAAGCCACCCAAGAAATGCTATTGCACTTGAAACCCGACCCCAGTTGCAGCTGCAAAACACGGTTTCCAGGCTTCACTCTATCTTTAGCCTCCAGGTACGCCAACTCATACCAGATACTACTGCTCGAGGTGTTGCCGAACCGGTGTAACGTTGCTCGGGAGGCCTCCATGTTCTCCTCAGTAAGGTTCAGGTTCCGCTTAAGCTCGTCTAACAATGTTTTACTTGCTGCGTTAATGCACAAGTGCGTAAATGCAAGGGTGTAGTTTGGTATGTATGGCTTGATTTTTGCTCCAGTTAGTTTTCTTTGGATTAGGTTTTTAAAGAAGTAGAATTGCTCTGTGAATGGGAGCACCATGGGCCCTAAAGTGGTTAAGTTTTCCTTGAGAGCCTCTCCCCCAATTTGCACCAAAGATTTGTCGATTTTCAAGCCCTTTTTGTTTTGCTCATCTTCATCCTGGTAAATGGACCTACAATATCATGACATGCATTCTGATCATCATTTCTAATTACTATTCCATCAAAAAGCTATAAACATAGCTATGAATGTTTATCATATTTTGTTACTCAGTTTTGCAAATGCGTTAAAATTCTTTTTATTAATTCCATTTATAACATATTCTAGTCATGATCGATGAGCTTAAGTGCTTAACTAGCTCAAGGTTCAGACCATGCACTGACGGACATAGTGATTGTGCTGCTGGATTTTTTTGTTAATGTTTACCTCACAATCGCTCAACTCACAAGTCACAAAACTTAAATGAGTAGGCATGAGTTATGCATCCCGAAAAGGTTAATTCCAATTAATTAGTTAGCCTAAGGCCGACATATGCTTCTAAGAAGAGAAACACACCTAAAGGCTTGATCATTTGAGCCATGGTGAGTGCGAATGATGTGTTCAAGTCGGTACTTTGACCGGTGGTAGTCGCGTCTGCGATTGGAGAGCAGAATGGTAGAGCAGCCCATTCGAAAGAAGCAATTGGGAATGAGCATGGACGGGTTGTTTCCCGAGTACCACATGGAGCTTACTATTTCAGTGCTAACAACCAAGGCATACCTATTGGGATTGGCTCGTAGGATGTCTTGCGCCAAGTCCAGCGCTATGATACCAGCACTGCAACCCATCCCACCAAGGTTTGAACTTAGAATGTCCACTCTCATCTTATATCTATTTATGATCATGGCCGAGAGTGAAGGAGTCGGGTTAAATGTGCTACAGTTCACAACCAATACTCCAATGTCTTTCGGTTTGATCCCTGTCTTCTCGAACAACACATCTATTGCGTCAAATACCACCATTGATGCCTCGGCTCGGGTGACATTCAAACTCATCCTATCCTTTTCTGGGAATCCGATGGACTTAGGGACATATGTTTCGTCCCCGATCCCAGAGCTCTCAAGTAATCTCTTCATGTATTCTAGGCTTTCTTCCTTAAATGTTCCTGATTTTCGAGCAATATCTATGAATTGATCCTTTGTCACCTACCATACATAAGATCAATGCATTAGCAACTACTCCGTAGCATTTATCATGTAGGTACGGTACTAGATACTCTCTAGAACTGTAGCCGTCTTGAAACGAGATGGTACCATACTACCATATCATACCATGTCGAAACTATTCCAAATATGTGAACATTTAAAAAAAATTGAGATGATATTTTAGAAAATAACTTAAATTATAATCAAAACAAAAATACAAAAAACAAAATTTAAGTCCGACTCTAGTATTGAATTTAAAATGAAAACAGCTGAGTTCTTAAAACTATACTTTCAAAAATACACAAATAAATAAACTAAATTCAATATTATGTATGTTCTTTGACTTCTAATTTTTATGTAGTAACTAAGTATAGGTCCAATAATTCTAGCTATATTTGTATGTGTAGTAGCTCGTTAGACGAGATTACTAATAATTAAAAAATATAAACAGAAATTAAAAAATATAGATTAATATAATAAAAATTTATAGTGTTAATAATAAAGTAAAATTATGAAAATACATGTGATCAAATGGTACTATTTGGGATAACTAGTATACTAAAAGTGTACACCACTCCCCTTCCGGGTTGAGATCGGCTCGATGTGTGAAAAGAATACCATGTTAAATTTCTCATTTTGCTTGTCAACTTTACAATGGTCTTTGGGTCAACTAATTAAGCAACATTTAATTTCTTAGTTGATATATCAAATTAAACTTTTTTATATATTTAATTCCATTCTTTCGTTTCTATCTACAAGTAATTTATAGTATAATAAATTCTAAATATGCAAACTTGGTGTCCCTCTCTAAGATTCATAACTAATGTGGTCATAATTAAGTACCTTAAGATCGTCATTTGGTTTGCAGCATGCAAAGTCAACAAGGTAAATAGGTGTTGACTTGGACATGTAGAAAACATAGAGAGTCAAAGAGAGAAGACCGAGAAGAGGAATCACAACAACAAAATCAGAGCGTCCGAGATTTCCCGACATCTCCATGCCGAAAGCCACCGCGAGAAGCGGCAGAGCGGCGGCGGCCAACAACATCCCATTGCTTATCATGTAGTAATATCCCAATTTCACATATTTCAAATTCACGGATTGCACGAAATCGGGTAGCCGGCGACGAACCCGGACCGAGAACTTCAGGGCTCCGGCGTCGGGCCCCGACAAGTCAACCCCGCGGTTGACTATCTCGGTTGACAATAACGTCTCGTCTATGGCCATGTTTTGAACGTTTACTTTGAAAGCTTTAGTGTTGGATACTCGAGATATATGTAACGAAGAAATATGGAGATCTAGCTGTATTTGTTCGGTAAATATATAAAAGCCAAACTCTTGATTTATGTGTGTATTAAAAAAAAGGGCAAGTGCGGTTATGAGGCACTTTATGTGTGTATAGTAAGATAAGATAATCACATGATCGCAGTAATTGTAATTGTTAGTTAAGATCATGTTCATACGAATTTTGCTTCAAACTGTAATACGGAGTATATAATACGTAGTAGTAATACTAATAATACTAGTAATACTTTAGAAATTTATTTTATACAAGTGTTACTAGCTAGATTGAGTGTCACTAAATTGCATTTATATGTTAGTCGGGTATTATTAGAGATGACGGGGTAGATCGAACTGTGGAAGCATGATTTTAACACGTGGTTGCGATCACAATTGCGATTGTGATTAGTGTGATGCATATTGTGGTCGATGAAGTGTGAGTTAATTAATGTTTGCACAAAAAAACGACTGGTTTTTTATTCTTTCTACAACTTTTTTGTTAAATATTTATTAGCAAAATACTATTTCTTTGAGTGAACAATTGTGGAATTCAATGAGAGGGTATGGTCTATTAAACACTCTTATACTTTGTAGATATGTCTCACTTGTTATCTCACAATTTTTATGTGTAGGATCCACATATTTGCTAATTTATTTTTATTTTCATTTTCATATCATTTTGAACTCACTTGTTATACTCCCCCGTCCCTTAAAACTTTACAAACATTTCTTTTTTTTTTTTTGAATATCTCACTAACTTCAACACTTTCCCTTTTAAGTAAAGAATTTATGGTTCCAGTTAATTTTCTCTTCTGCACAAACCTCAATAACACGATTTTTACTTTATTAATCCCTGTGCGGATCAAACTTGACAAAGTTTTTAGCGACAGAAGATGTATATTTCTTCTTTTTGAATGCAATATAAGGTCCATAGACCTAGGCCTATAATTTATCTTTATAATTAAAATATTATTCTATCTTCAACCCTCTCCTCACACACCTTCTCACCTTGCCCGGCCTTGTACCCAGAATCGGCCCAAACCCGAATAATAGTGAGTTGGTCTCGGGCCCACCATTTTTTGAACATGCGATCTTGGCAAGGAACCAATACCAGAACGTCCCAAGTCCACCCCTATTTGTATATAAGCTTTACATAAATAAGCATTTCATCAAATATGAATATATGATGTATGCACAAAAAGCAGCTAACTTTATCAAAGGGTAACAGGTGTTTCTAATCCCCAAATGTTACCGAAAGCAAACCTATTGCACTAAGAAACCCCAAATAAACTTCAGTAGAAAAAATAGGGAAAATTATAAATTGGACAAATATTTAACTATGGATCGGATACAGAAAACCATATTAAATAAATTATTTTCATTGTAATGTTACCATACTGTTTTTCTTGATTATCAACCAAACTATATGGAAATAACTGCCACATTTACAAATACCGCTTGAATGCCTTAACAAATTTTATAGGCAACTTCATTTTATGATAGTCGGAGGACTAAATGTGGGAATTTTCAAAGAAAAAGACCAAAAGTACGTGTATTTCTCACAAAGGCGAAGGACTAAAAGTGGAAAAAATCAAAATCGAGTACCGAAACTGTCAGTGACATAATAGTCGGAGGACTAAAACTGGAAAAAACTCTAATCGACTATCGACTAATTGCTAAATGCAATTAGGGCTGAGCATATTCCGGCCCGGACCGGAAAAATGGACCGAACCGGACCAGCCGGTCAAGACTAGACCTGGACCGAGTACATACCGGTCTGGTCTTCGGTCCAAGCTTTTTAAAGTTTCCGGTTCCGGTCTGGTCCAGTCTAAACCCGAAATATTTTGGTTCGAACCTGTTGGACCATAAATAAGAACTAGCCTCAATGTTTATTTTTCTGATAAAAATGTTATGGAGTATTTGGTCCAATACCGATCTGGAATTCTGGACCGTACCTATCAAGCTCGGTATAATTCGGTCTGCTACACTAGTCTAGTCCTGGACTGGAATTATATAGACCCAGTCTTGAAAAACATCTTACTCTTTCATAATGCTTTGTTTTTGTAACTTCATTTTATAAAAGAAAACTTTAATTAAGAACATGAGACATGAAACACATTGATTTTTTAATTGCAAATTTTAAAATTTTAAGTGACTTTACGTTTTGCGGGCCACTTTTGAAAGGTAAAGGCATATTATCAAGAATATTTTTTGCCAAATTTTATCAGCTTCTAATTCAAATTTCAATAAAGTTTACATAAATATCTACTCCTTATATTTTTTAATTCTAGGTTCAATAATTTGAAGTGACTGTATGCTTGACCTCATTTCTACCATCTTTATTTTAACTTAATGCTTATTGACCAACACACCACTTACGACAGCCACAAATTAGTCAATCACATAGTGTTTACACACACATAATTATGTATATTATCTCTAGAAGAAGGATGACACAAGAAAAAGCTATTGACCAACACACCACTTATGACATCCACAAATTAGTCAATCACATAGTGTTTATGTAGAAAACCAAGTTGTTAGGAAAGAATATCTCTCTTATTGACCATGTCGTTACACGCATACATACAGGCTATATAAATACACTTTACACATGCCTAACTATGGAAAAGAATATTCTAGCTAGTAACCGTAAGCAAGAAAAAGGAAAGAGATCAAAAAGGAAAACAAATGATATGCCTACGATACTAATTGCAAATATTACAAATAAGGAAAATATAATAAGCAATAATATGGACATAAATCAATCATCAGTCCGCACACCCCCCCTCAAGTGGGAGCAGAGGGGTTCATGATGCCCAACTTGCGCAGGAGAAAGGAAAATTGTTGAGCACCCAATGGTTTAGTGAGAATATCAGCTAACTGTTGCGTAGAAGGGATATGATAAGCAGCAATAGTACTGTTCTGAATAAGATCCCGAACAAAATGACAGTCTATTTCAATATGTTTTGTGCGTTCATGAAACACAGGATTGGAAGCAATATGAAGTGCAGCCTTATTATCACAAAAAACTGACATAGGACGATAGAGTGCAACCCCCAAAGAGCGAAGCAGGTTTCGAACCCATAACAATTCACAACCTAAAGTAGCGAGTGACCGATATTCAGCTTCAGCAGATGATCTAGATACCGTAGGTTGTTTCTTAGTTTTCCAGGATACCGGAGAATTACCCAAGAAAACAATATAACCGGTCAGCGAGCGTCGACTCAAAGGACACGCCGCCCAATCAGAATCACAAAACCCGCGGGGAGATAAATCAGAATCGGCTGGAAGAAAAATCCCTTGTCCTGGTTGACCCTTCAAGTACCGTAAAACACGAACGGCGGCATCCCAGTGATCCGTGCGAGGTTCTTGCATGAATTGTGCGAGAACATGAACATAATAGCATAGTTCTGGTCTGGTTAGAGTCAAGTAGATTAATTTGCCAACGAGCCGCCTATATTGATCAGGATTAGAAAGTGGTGCACTAGTAGATAGAGCTAGTTTCTGGTTTTGTTCCATGGGAAAAGGAGAGGGCCGCGAACCAGTCAATCCAAGTTCTTCTAGAATATCCAGTGTATATTTTCTCTGACACAAAAAAATACCAGCCAGACTGCGAGCCACCTCAATGCCCAAAAAATATTTAAGACGACCAAGATCTTTTATGGGAAAACATTTAGCAAGATAGGCTTTCAGTTGAGCAATTTGAACAGAATCTGACCCTGCAATTAAAAGATCGTCCACATATACAAGTACACACAAAAAATGTGAGTTGTGCACCATGGTGAAAAGAGAATAATCGGCATACGAGCGTTGGAAACCATAAGCTTGAAGTGATGTACTAAGTTTAGTAAACCAACATCTCGGTGCCTGTCGGAGTCCATAAAGGGAGCGCTGAAGGCGACACACTTTCCGAGAATGGGCAGGAGAAAATCCAGGTGGCGGATACATATACACTTCTTCATCAAGAGTACCATGAAGAAATGCATTATCCACATCCATTTGATGCAATTCCCAATTTTTAGAAGCGGCAACGGTAAGTAAGATACGAACCATAGTCATCTTAGCGACCGGAGCAAACGTCTCATGGTAATCAATCCCTTCAACTTGACGATTACCACAAACCACCAGACGAGCCTTGAACCGTTCAATTGATCCTGTACTATGATATTTGATTTTATAAACCCATTTAGAATGAATAGGCTTTTTATTAGGCGGTAAATCAACCAAGGTCCAAGTCCCATTTTTTTCAAGAGCATCTATCTCAAGCTGCATGGCCTTCCTCCAACGAGCATCACGGACCGCTTCTCGATATGTGGTGGGTTCTTTTTCCTGAGCAATCGCTGCAAGAAAAACTTTGTGGTGGTGTGAAAATTTATCATAATTTACGTAACAAGAAATGGGATAGAGACTACCTGAAGACACCGATGGAGAGCGTGAAGGAGGTGGGCCTACACAGGTGGCGTTAAGTTCTACATAATTTTTCAACCGGGATGAAGGAATTTTCTGCCGTCGTCCTCGTCCAAGAAGAGAATTATGCGTGACTGTTGTGGGATCAACGGATAAGGATGAATTGTCAGAATTAATATTACATGCAGGCTCCACAATTTCTGGAAGAGCATGGGTGGGTTCTGATACTGCCATCTCAGGCTCTTTTTGACCATGTATAGTGTCGGCAGATACATGCTCTTCATGCATAGAATATGGGTCAACCGTAGTAATTAATTGATGACCGCCGCCCACTCGCGTGTGTTCCTCATGTGCTAGAGAATTCTGAATTGCTTCGTCCTCTTTTGTGAATGCATGACGTGACGGATCCTCACGGGCCTTAACAAAAGATTCATAGTTCCCAACTGAATGATCAGAATTTTGTGGAGCAAAAGGGAATATATTTTCCACAAATGTTACGTCGCGAGAAACAAAATGTTTCTCAGATTCCAGGTCCATTATTTTCCAACCTCGTTGAGAAAATGAATAGCCCAAAAATATACATGCACGTCCTCGTTCCCCAAACTTGTCTCTGTCTTTCGATGTCGCATAACATAGGCAACCAAAAGTGCGAATATGATCATAGGAGGGAGGAACTCCATACAATAATTCATGTGGTGATTTTCCGTTATTCAACAGAGACGGGGTACGATTTATCAGATAGCAAGCTGTTAAAATACACTCTCCCCAGAAACGAATAGGCAAATGTGCCTGAAACCGAAGTGCCCTGGCCACATTTAAAATATGTCGATGTTTT
The DNA here is from genome assembly GCA_945859915.1 of Cuscuta epithymum. NCBI lineage: Eukaryota > Viridiplantae > Streptophyta > Magnoliopsida > Solanales > Convolvulaceae > Cuscuta > Cuscuta epithymum. The sequence continues at coordinate 1,944,387 of CAMAPF010000108.1, read as the reverse complement.
CTTTCAACCCGTCCATTTTGTTGAGGGGTACCCACACAAGAGGTTTGAAATAAAACACCGTGCTTTGAAAAATAGGATTTTAATGGATAAAATTCCGTCCCATTATCGGCCCGAACAATTCTGATATTTTTATCAAATTGATTCCGAACCATAGCAAAGAATCGTTCAATAATACGGGCCACTTCACTTTTTTCAGTCATAAGATGCACCCACACAGCCCGCGAATAATCGTCCACAATAGTTAAAAAATAAAATGATCCACAACTACTTGGTTCTCTATAAGGTCCCCAAACGTCACAATGAATCAAATCAAAAATACTTAATGCTCGATTGAAACTAGTAGGAAAAATAGCACGTGTTTGCTTTGCTTTTATGCAAATATCACAAACTTTATTCAAACAATCACTACGAGATACGTTCTTGATAGAAACCGGAAGCAGACGAACCACTTTAGGAGATGGATGACCCAACCGTTTATGCCACAATTCATAGTCACTATCACCATTCACGCGGTAAGCTTGTTCACGTCCTGCCCCACACAAGTAGTAGACCCCACCTCTTCGTTCACCCGCTCCAATCAGCGTCTTCAAAGTGAGGTCCTGAATCACACAAAACTTGTTAGTAAATATGACATGACAAGAAATATCGTCTATAAGACGTCCCACCGAAATCAAACTACACGTGAGCTTAGGAACATAAAGAACGCCATTCAAAGTAATTCCCGGTCCCAAATTTGCACGTCCAACATGAGTTGCTAATGTCATCTCTCCATTAGGAAGTGAGACTGGAGCAGAACTAATAGAATGTAAGTCGAATAAACAATTTTTGTCTCCGGTCATATGAGTTGATGCACCTGTGTCAATTAGCCATGCATATTTATTAATCATACCTGACAATTTTTCAAGTGAATCACCTGACTCACTTTTACTTTTGTTCACAAAAGTAAGAAATGAGGCCCACTGCTCATTGGTCAAGAACGGAAGTTTTTCATGTTCTCCTTTGTTCTCCTTCGTGCCTGGCTCTTCACTCAGGACTGCATGTGCTGACCAGGAGTTGTGTCGAGTTTCTGCTTTTCCACGGCCAGCCCCTAAAGCTTTCCCGGTCTCTCCGCTTCCACGACCCGACCCCGGAGGTTTTCCTCTTCCACGGCCGTCCTTGTTCGCAAACCACCAGTCGGGATATTCACCCGTCAGTTTGAAGCATTGACTTTTTTCATGTCCCTCCTTTTTACAAAAGGAGCAGATCACTTTCTCTTTTCCGCGCGAAGAACCGGTAGAATTCCAACGAGCATCAGTCCTCACTGCAAATGCAGCAACTTCTTCCTTTGCTTCGTGCGTCCGTGTCACATGTTGTAGCCTCTCCTCTTGGATGACCATTCGATAGACTTTGCTCAGTTTTGGTAGTTCGGTCATACTCAATATGTTTGACCGCAATGTTTTATAAGTGTCACCATTGAGACCGAGAAGAAAGTCATGCACCTTCTCCTTTTCAACTGCCTCGAGGAATTGTTTTTCCAATTCACACGAGCAACGCCCACACTTGCAATGTGGTATGTTTCGATATCCTGAAAGATCATCCCACAAGGTTGTAAGGCGGCCGAAATATTCAGTCACCGAAGATCCACCTTGCTTACATGCTTGAAGTGCCTCCTTGAGTTCGTAAAACCGCATCGCGTCGGGTACCTCGAACCTTGATTTCAGGTCTTCCCACATCTCATGCACATAATCCACATAAGCAATCGTCCCACGAACCGAAGTATCCATGGACGTCATCAACCACCCGACCAACATTGAGTTCACCGTCAGCCAGTCCTCCTTATCTTCGGCACCTTCGGGCATCGGGATTGATCCGTCAAGAAAACCCAGTTTTCTTTTAGCCCGGAATGCATTTTTCATTGCCGTCGCCCATTCCCGGTAGGTCCCTTCCCCTTTTAACACGAGTCCGCATATGTTTACTCCCGGTATATCAGAGCTCGAAAGGTAATACGGAGAGGAAGGGTCGTTGATTTTCCGTCGGTATTCTTTCAACCCAGAATGGTTTGCCGTCGTCATTTGGTCACTCACATTTTCTGGAGTCGTCATGTCTTCGTCTCTGGTTGGTAGTGCGCAGAATTATTGTCTCAAGCCAGAAGTCTCTGATACCATGTAGAAAACCAAGTTGTTAGGAAAGAATATCTCTCTTATTGACCATGTCGTTACACGCATACATACAGGCTATATAAATACACTTTACACATGCCTAACTATGGAAAAGAATATTCTAGCTAGTAACCGTAAGCAAGAAAAAGGAAAGAGATCAAAAAGGAAAACAAATGATATGCCTACGATACTAATTGCAAATATTACAAATAAGGAAAATATAATAAGCAATAATATGGACATAAATCAATCATCAGTCCGCACAGTTTACACACACACATAAATGATCATAAAGAAGTGTTCTTTTGAGTATTAACACAATTAAGTTGAGCAATAGAGTAGAAAACAATTCTCTAAGAATAAAAGACAAGAGATCTTCTAAAAAGAACTTAATAGGCAGACCCATTGTCATGCTCTGTAACATTGACATATGGGGGGCGCATTGGAACTGATTTTAGCACTGCACTAGGCTGACTTGATCTCTATACAATGTTCCACATACTACACCGATTTTTTTCATACTTTTTGAGCAGCAAGTTATGGAGAAACTTCACCATGCTGGAGCTGGTTTACATGTAACTCCTCCTTTGCCTCGATTCTTTAATTCATTTCCAGCCACCAAAAAATATGCAGTGTGCCTGAAAAAATTCATCATTTTGGACTTGTAGTCATTGTTAATATTTGCAGTACTGTTTAATGCTTGTTGCATATGGTGCAACAATCTCTCTACTGCTTTGTGAGTCGCTGGAAATGGACGATGTCGGCCAATCAAGGCAGGGTGACCTCTTTCTCGGAAAACAAAGGTGGTCCTCCCATCCTCTGTACAAAAAACTCATACTGGTTCCTAATGGCATCTTCTTTGGTCGAGTTTGCAAATATCACATGAAACCACTCCTCGTCATAAAAAAAACCTTGGTGTAGAAACTGGTTGAGAGATTGACATAAGTATCGAGGCCGAGCTTCTGGAAGAGATTGGTATCGTCAATGGAGAAGGCTTCGGTGGTGCTCACCCTAATCCACTCTGATGCCTTCTCTTGCAATGTCTGCATTCTTCTCCCCTCCCTCTCCCAGACACTTGACAACCTTTATTCTATTCGGCACAGGCTAAAAGACAAGAGATCATAATACATAGTTAATTCATAATCTTATTACAATTTTGGATGATCGGTTTTTGGTGTACTTGAAGGTCGTGACTTTTTCCTTCCTCTAACTTCATTTGTTTTTATCTCAATAATTATTTTACGCCGCACATTTCTTTCACTCTTTTTCCTTGAAGATTTTGGATTAGATATGCTAAACTCACACCAACTAAGGTTGAATCACTGTCTCAGAAATAAATACTTCCAACTTGATCTCGAACTTCCAACTGTCTGATAAATACATGCTCAGAAGTAGAATATTGCTAAAAAAAAATCGTCTCTACCCTCAATATCCTCAATTAATTTGTCACTGCAAGAAATACCATCTAGAAAGGGGGAGTGTTGAAGATGGAGTCTTGTTTGTGCAGAAACATGAGATACCCGACCGGGTACAGTTAGTCATCCGATCGGGTATGAAGATTTTTGGCCGGGCAACTTTCTGGTTTGAAGACCCGATCGGGTCTATGCTCTTGACCCGATCGGGTATGTTGAAGATTTCAACTGGGAACTCACTGGAATGCAGGACCCGACCGGGTCAGGGAGGTCACCCGACCGGGTCATGAAGGTCTTTTGGCTTCTGTTTTCGACACCCGCCCTGGTGACGATCCGGGTATACTTTTTGTGAAGAGACCCGACCGGGTCGGCGGAAAATTTTAATTTCGGGCTTAGCTTCCGGGCCTGCGGCTCTTAATTGTGATTAGGTTTCCTTAAACCTATTTAAACATCTCTAATGTACGTGTAAACTCTGACGCAGACATAATAATACTCAGCTCTCTCTCGTTCGCCGTGGACTAGCACAATCACCCCGATTGTGTGAACCACGTAAATTCTTGTGTTCTTGCTCGTTAATTTATCGTTTATCTTTGCCTAATCGTAACAATTGGTATCAAAGCTATGGCTGAAGAAGGGAAGGTTAAGATCGATAAATTTGATGGTCAAGATTTCGCTTTCTGGAAGATGCAGATCGATGATTATCTCTACCAGAAGAAGCTTCATAGACCGTTGTCTGAGAACAAACCAGAAACGATGACGGAGGCGGAATGGAATTTGTTGGATCGACAGGCTCTTGGTGTGGTGAGGTTGTCGTTGGCGAAGAACGTTGCCTACAACATCGTCAACGAGAAGACAACGTTTGGACTGCTCAAGGCGTTATCCAACATGTATGAGAAACCCTCAGCAGCAAACAAGGTTTTCTTGATTAGACAGTTGGTGAATACAAGAATGAAGGAAGGTGCATCCGTGGCAGATCACATCAACGAATTTAATTCAATCATATCCAGGTTAGGCTCGGTTGAGATTAAATTCGATGATGAAGTCCAAGCATTACTTTTGTTATCATCTTTGCCCGATAGTTGGTCCGGTACAGTCACAGCAGTTAGTAGTTCATCTGGAACCACTAAGCTTACCTTTAAAGGTATTCGTGACTTAATCCTTGGTGAGGATATCCGGAGGAGGAGTTCGGGGGATAGCTCCAACAGTTTGTTGAGTACTGAAGATAGGGGCAGAAAATCCACTAGAGGAGGTAACAAGAAGGGAAGATCGAAGTCGAGAAAGAGAGGGCAATCCAAGAACCGGAAGGACATCAATTGTTGGAATTGCAAAGAGAATGGACACTTCAGAAATCAGTGCCCAAAACCCCCTGCAGACAAAGGCAAGAAGGAGGTGAACGTGGCAGAGGATTATGAAGATGCTCTAATTTGCAGTGTTGAGAATTCAGTTGAGTCCTGGATCATGGATTCAGGTGCGTCGTTTCATGCTTGTCATTGCAGGGATTTGATGAAAAATTTCAGGCCCTACAGCGGAAGAGTTAGTTTGGCGGATGACAAATCCCTGGAGATCACGGGTATTGGAGATGTTGATCTCAGTACCTCTTTGGGTACAACCTGGAGGCTGAAAGATGTGAGGTATATTCCAGACCTGAAGAAGATGTTGATCTCAGTGGGACAGCTTGATGAGGAAGGCCATAACGTTAGTTTTGGCAACAAGCAATGGAAGGTGACAAAGGGAAAGCTGGTCATTGCTCGTGGACAGAAGCATGGTACCCTGTACATGGTTGAAGTATCCACAGATGGAGCAAACGCAGCGGTTGAAGATGATGGAGTCTCTACTTTGTGGCACCAAAGACTTGGGCACATAAGTGAGAATGGAATGAAGATGCTGTCTTCAAAAGGTAAAATCCCAGATTTGAAGAATTCAAAGTTGAGCTTTTGTGAGCCATGTGTTCTTGGCAAACAAAAGAGGGTAACCTTTGTGAAGACGGGACAACAACCGAAGACTGAGCGGCTGGAGTTGATTCATTCAGATGTCTATGGACCTACAAAGGTCTCTTCAATTGGAGGTTCCCGCTACTATGTCACATTCATTGATGACTCTACACGGAAGGTATGGGTTTATTTTCTTAAAAATAAATTTGAAGTCTTTAACACTTTTAAGAAGTTCAAAGCTGCAGTAGAGAATGAAACGAATCTTAAGATTAAGTGTTTAAGGAGTGATAATGGGGGTGAGTACAGTAGCACAGAGTTTGTAGAGTATTGTGCTGAACAGGGGATCAGAATGCTAAAGACGGTTCCAGAAACACCACAGCAAAATGGTGTTGCAGAGAGGATGAACAGAACACTGAATGAGAGGGCCAGGAGCATGAGATTGCATGCAGGACTTCCAAAGATGTTCTGGGCCGATGCAGTGAACACAGCAGCGTACTTGATCAACAGAGGACCCTCATCTCCCATAGGTTTCAAAATTCCAGAAGAGGAATGGAAAGGTCGAGAGGTATCCCTTACTCACTTGAAAGTTTTTGGTTGTATTTCTTATGTCAAAGTTAGAGATGCAGATAGTGACAAGCTCGAGGCAAAGGCAAAGAAGTGTATCTTTATTGGGTACGGGATGGATGACATGGGCTACAGGTTCTGGGACAACCACAGCAAGAAGGTTATCAGAAGTAGAGATGTCACTTTCAACGAGAATGCCCTGTATAAAGATGGTCTTGCAGCTGAAACTAGCAAAGCCAAGCAATCAGAAAACAAGCAACAAGTGGTGTTTGACGGGATGACTGAAGACGACATAGCACAACCTGCTGGTTGTGATGAGATGACTGGAGGCTCAGGGAGCAGTGGGAGCTCAGGAGATACAGGAATGTCTGAAGATAGTGGGAGTGATGAAGATGGTGGGAGTTCAGAGGCAGCTACTCCACACATTAGACAGTCCACCAGAATCAGAAGACCTCCTAACAGATATTCTCCTTCAGCAAATTACCTGTTGCTGACCGAGAATGGAGAGCCAGAATCTTACTCAGAGGCGCTGACCATGAAAGATTCCATACAGTGGAAGAAGGCCATGGAGGATGAGTTAGATTCACTTGACAAGAACCAAACTTGGTCCTTAGTCAAGCTACCACCGGGAAAGAAAGCTTTGGAGAACAAGTGGGTGTTCAGAATCAAAGATGAAGCGGATGGAAGCAAAAGATACAAGGCGAGGTTAGTTGTCAAAGGGTTCCAACAGAAGAAGGGAGTTGATTACAATGAAATCTTCTCTCCGGTTGTGAAGATGACTACTATCAGGTTGATCCTTGGTATCGTTGCTGCTGAAAATTTGCATTTGGAGCAGCTGGATGTAAAGACTGCCTTTCTTCATGGCAACCTTGAAGAAGACATTTACATGGCTCAACCAGTAGGTTTCCTAGTGAGTGGCAAGGAGAAGTTGGTGTGCAAACTCAAGAAGAGTCTATGCGGACTGAAGCAAGCTCCTAGACAGTGGTACTTGAAGTTTGACAGTTTTATGCAGCGGAATGGGTACACTAGATGCAAGATGGACCATTGCTGTTACTTGAAGAAATTCGAGTCTTCATACATTATTCTTCTTTTGTATGTTGATGACATGTTGGTGGCTGGAGCAAACATGCAGGAGATCAACAAGCTCAAGAAGAAGTTGTCTGAAGAATTTGAGATGAAGGATTTAGGGGAGGCGAGACAGATTCTTGGGATGAGCATAGTCAGAGACAAGGTGGAAGGTACTTTAAAGCTTTCACAGCAGAAGTACATTCAGAAAGTCCTTGAGAAGTTCAGAATGACGGATGCCAAACCAAGGAGTACACCGTTAGGAAGTCAGTTGAAACTCTCCAAGCAGCAGTCTCCGAAGACCGATGAAGACAAAGATGAGATGGCTAAAGTTCCTTATGCATCAGCAGTTGGCAGTTTGATGTATGCGATGGTGTCAACAAGGCCAGACATTGCTCATGCAGTGGGAGTTGTTAGCAGGTTTATGTCAAATCCAGGGAAGGAACATTGGGAAGGAGTCAAGTGGTTGCTACGCTACTTGAAAGGCACCTCTAGAACTGCTCTTTGTTTCAGGAGGAATGGGGTAATTCTAGAAGGTTTTGCAGATGCTGATTTGGGGGGCTGTCATGATTCCGGGAAGAGCACTACGGGTTACATATTAACTATTGGAGGTACGACAATCAGTTGGATGTCCAGATTACAGAAGAGTGTAGCTCTTTCAACCACAGAAGCAGAATATATGGCTATTGCTGAAGCGGCCAAGGAGATGATTTGGTTGAAGAACTTTCTTTCGGAGTTGGGCATGAAACAGGGGGATTATGGTCTGTACTGTGACAACCAGAGTGCTATTCATCTCGCGAAGAATCCGGTGTTTCACAGCAGAACGAAACACATCAAGATGAGGTATCATTTCATTCGAGAATTGATTGAAGATGGTACTATAAATTTGAAGAAGATCCTTGGTACGAAGAATCCAGCAGACATGCTTACCAAGGCGGTGACAACGGAGAAGTTGAAGCTAAGCATGGCTTCAACTGGCCTTCCAGATACTTGATGAGAAGGCGTGAACGAGAGAGAGAGATCAGGGGTTTTGCAGAGGGTACAAGTTCTTTAGATGGCAGATGATCGTTGAACAAGCCTCCAAGTGGGAGAGTGTTGAAGATGGAGTCTTGTTTGTGCAGAAACATGAGATACCCGACCGGGTACAGTTAGTCATCCGATCGGGTATGAAGATTTTGGGCCGGGCAACTTTCTGGTTTGAAGACCCGATCGGGTCTATGCTCTTGACCCAATCGGGTATGTTGAAGATTTCAACTGGGAACTCACTGGAATGCAGGACCCGACCGGGTCATGAAGGTCTTTTGGCTTCTGTTTTCGACACCCGCCCTGGTGACGATCCGGGTATACTTTTTGTGAAGAGACCCGATCGGGTCTATGGGCTGACCCGACCGGGTCGGCGGAAAATTTTAATTTCGGGCTTAGCTTCCGGGCCTGCGGCTCTTAATTGTGATTAGGTTTCCTTAAACCTATTTAAACATCTCTAATGTACGTGTAAACTCTGACGCAGACATAATAATACTCAGCTCTCTCTCGTTCGCCGTGGACTAGCACAATCACCCCGATTGTGTGAACCACGTAAATTCTTGTGTTCTTGCTCGTTAATTTATCGTTTATCTTTGCCTAATCGTAACAATTGGTATCAAAGCTATGGCTGAAGAAGGGAAGGTTAAGATCGATAAATTTGATGGTCAAGATTTCGCTTTCTGGAAGATGCAGATCGATGATTATCTCTACCAGAAGAAGCTTCATAGACCGTTGTCTGAGAACAAACCAGAAACGATGACGGAGGCGGAATGGAATTTGTTGGATCGACAGGCTCTTGGTGTGGTGAGGTTGTCGTTGGCGAAGAACGTTGCCTACAACATCGTCAACGAGAAGACAACGTTTGGACTGCTCAAGGCGTTATCCAACATGTATGAGAAACCCTCAGCAGCAAACAAGGTTTTCTTGATTAGACAGTTGGTGAATACAAGAATGAAGGAAGGTGCATCCGTGGCAGATCACATCAACGAATTTAATTCAATCATATCCAGGTTAGGCTCGGTTGAGATTAAATTCGATGATGAAGTCCAAGCATTACTTTTGTTATCATCTTTGCCCGATAGTTGGTCCGGTACAGTCACAGCAGTTAGTAGTTCATCTGGAACCACTAAGCTTACCTTTAAAGGTATTCGTGACTTAATCCTTGGTGAGGATATCCGGAGGAGGAGTTCGGGGGATAGCTCCAACAGTTTGTTGAGTACTGAAGATAGGGGCAGAAAATCCACTAGAGGAGGTAACAAGAAGGGAAGATCGAAGTCGAGAAAGAGAGGGCAATCCAAGAACCGGAAGGACATCAATTGTTGGAATTGCAAAGAGAATGGACACTTCAGAAATCAGTGCCCAAAACCCCCTGCAGACAAAGGCAAGAAGGAGGTGAACGTGGCAGAGGATTATGAAGATGCTCTAATTTGCAGTGTTGAGAATTCAGTTGAGTCCTGGATCATGGATTCAGGTGCGTCGTTTCATGCTTGTCATTGCAGGGATTTGATGAAAAATTTCAGGCCCTACAGCGGAAGAGTTAGTTTGGCGGATGACAAATCCCTGGAGATCACGGGTATTGGAGATGTTGATCTCAGTACCTCTTTGGGTACAACCTGGAGGCTGAAAGATGTGAGGTATATTCCAGACCTGAAGAAGATGTTGATCTCAGTGGGACAGCTTGATGAGGAAGGCCATAACGTTAGTTTTGGCAACAAGCAATGGAAGGTGACAAAGGGAAAGCTGGTCATTGCTCGTGGACAGAAGCATGGTACCCTGTACATGGTTGAAGTATCCACAGATGGAGCAAACGCAGCGGTTGAAGATGATGGAGTCTCTACTTTGTGGCACCAAAGACTTGGGCACATAAGTGAGAATGGAATGAAGATGCTGTCTTCAAAAGGTAAAATCCCAGATTTGAAGAATTCAAAGTTGAGCTTTTGTGAGCCATGTGTTCTTGGCAAACAAAAGAGGGTAACCTTTGTGAAGACGGGACAACAACCGAAGACTGAGCGGCTGGAGTTGATTCATTCAGATGTCTATGGACCTACAAAGGTCTCTTCAATTGGAGGTTCCCGCTACTATGTCACATTCATTGATGACTCTACACGGAAGGTATGGGTTTATTTTCTTAAAAATAAATTTGAAGTCTTTAACACTTTTAAGAAGTTCAAAGCTGCAGTAGAGAATGAAACGAATCTTAAGATTAAGTGTTTAAGGAGTGATAATGGGGGTGAGTACAGTAGCACAGAGTTTGTAGAGTATTGTGCTGAACAGGGGATCAGAATGCTAAAGACGGTTCCAGAAACACCACAGCAAAATGGTGTTGCAGAGAGGATGAACAGAACACTGAATGAGAGGGCCAGGAGCATGAGATTGCATGCAGGACTTCCAAAGATGTTCTGGGCCGATGCAGTGAACACAGCAGCGTACTTGATCAACAGAGGACCCTCATCTCCCATAGGTTTCAAAATTCCAGAAGAGGAATGGAAAGGTCGAGAGGTATCCCTTACTCACTTGAAAGTTTTTGGTTGTATTTCTTATGTCAAAGTTAGAGATGCAGATAGTGACAAGCTCGAGGCAAAGGCAAAGAAGTGTATCTTTATTGGGTACGGGATGGATGACATGGGCTACAGGTTCTGGGACAACCACAGCAAGAAGGTTATCAGAAGTAGAGATGTCACTTTCAACGAGAATGCCCTGTATAAAGATGGTCTTGCAGCTGAAACTAGCAAAGCCAAGCAATCAGAAAACAAGCAACAAGTGGTGTTTGACGGGATGACTGAAGACGACATAGCACAACCTGCTGGTTGTGATGAGATGACTGGAGGCTCAGGGAGCAGTGGGAGCTCAGGAGATACAGGAATGTCTGAAGATAGTGGGAGTGATGAAGATGGTGGGAGTTCAGAGGCAGCTACTCCACACATTAGACAGTCCACCAGAATCAGAAGACCTCCTAACAGATATTCTCCTTCAGCAAATTACCTGTTGCTGACCGAGAATGGAGAGCCAGAATCTTACTCAGAGGCGCTGACCATGAAAGATTCCATACAGTGGAAGAAGGCCATGGAGGATGAGTTAGATTCACTTGACAAGAACCAAACTTGGTCCTTAGTCAAGCTACCACCGGGAAAGAAAGCTTTGGAGAACAAGTGGGTGTTCAGAATCAAAGATGAAGCGGATGGAAGCAAAAGATACAAGGCGAGGTTAGTTGTCAAAGGGTTCCAACAGAAGAAGGGAGTTGATTACAATGAAATCTTCTCTCCGGTTGTGAAGATGACTACTATCAGGTTGATCCTTGGTATCGTTGCTGCTGAAAATTTGCATTTGGAGCAGCTGGATGTAAAGACTGCCTTTCTTCATGGCAACCTTGAAGAAGACATTTACATGGCTCAACCAGTAGGTTTCCCAGTGAGTGGCAAGGAGAAGTTGGTGTGCAAACTCAAGAAGAGTCTATGCGGACTGAAGCAAGCTCCTAGACAGTGGTACTTGAAGTTTGACAGTTTTATGCAGCGGAATGGGTACACTAGATGCAAGATGGACCATTGCTGTTACTTGAAGAAATTCGAGTCTTCATACATTATTCTTCTTTTGTATGTTGATGACATGTTGGTGGCTGGAGCAAACATGCAGGAGATCAACAAGCTCAAGAAGAAGTTGTCTGAAGAATTTGAGATGAAGGATTTAGGGGAGGCGAGACAGATTCTTGGGATGAGCATAGTCAGAGACAAGGTGGAAGGTACTTTAAAGCTTTCACAGCAGAAGTACATTCAGAAAGTCCTTGAGAAGTTCAGAATGACGGATGCCAAACCAAGGAGTACACCGTTAGGAAGTCAGTTGAAACTCTCCAAGCAGCAGTCTCCGAAGACCGATGAAGACAAAGATGAGATGGCTAAAGTTCCTTATGCATCAGAAGTTGGCAGTTTGATGTATGCGATGGTGTCAACAAGGCCAGACATTGCTCATGCAGTGGGAGTTGTTAGCAGGTTTATGTCAAATCCAGGGAAGGAACATTGGGAAGGAGTCAAGTGGTTGCTACGCTACTTGAAAGGCACCTCTAGAACTGCTCTTTGTTTCAGGAGGAATGGGGTAATTCTAGAAGGTTTTGCAGATGCTGATTTGGGGGGCTGTCATGATTCCGGGAAGAGCACTACGGGTTACATATTAACTATTGGAGGTACGACAATCAGTTGGATGTCCAGATTACAGAAGAGTGTAGCTCTTTCAACCACAGAAGCAGAATATATGGCTATTGCTGAAGCGGCCAAGGAGATGATTTGGTTGAAGAACTTTCTTTCGGAGTTGGGCATGAAACAGGGGGATTATGGTCTGTACTGTGACAACCAGAGTGCTATTCATCTCGCGAAGAATCCGGTGTTTCACAGCAGAACGAAACACATCAAGATGAGGTATCATTTCATTCGAGAATTGATTGAAGATGGTACTATAAATTTGAAGAAGATCCTTGGTACGAAGAATCCAGCAGACATGCTTACCAAGGCGGTGACAACGGAGAAGTTGAAGCTAAGCATGGCTTCAACTGGCCTTCCAGATACTTGATGAGAAGGCGTGAACGAGAGAGAGAGATCAGGGGTTTTGCAGAGGGTACAAGTTCTTTAGATGGCAGATGATCGTTGAACAAGCCTCCAAGTGGGAGAGTGTTGAAGATGGAGTCTTGTTTGTGCAGAAACATGAGATACCCGACCGGGTACAGTTAGTCATCCGATCGGGTATGAAGATTTTGGGCCGGGCAACTTTCTGGTTTGAAGACCCGATCGGGTCTATGCTCTTGACCCAATCGGGTATGTTGAAGATTTCAACTGGGAACTCACTGGAATGCAGGACCCGACCGGGTCATGAAGGTCTTTTGGCTTCTGTTTTCGACACCCGCCCTGGTGACGATCCGGGTATACTTTTTGTGAAGAGACCCGATCGGGTCTATGGGCTGACCCGACCGGGTCGGCGGAAAATTTTAATTTCGGGCTTAGCTTCCGGGCCTGCGGCTCTTAATTGTGATTAGGTTTCCTTAAACCTATTTAAACATCTCTAATGTACGTGTAAACTCTGACGCAGACATAATAATACTCAGCTCTCTCTCGTTCGCCGTGGACTAGCACAATCACCCCGATTGTGTGAACCACGTAAATTCTTGTGTTCTTGCTCGTTAATTTATCGTTTATCTTTGCCTAATCGTAACAATTGGTATCAAAGCTATGGCTGAAGAAGGGAAGGTTAAGATCGATAAATTTGATGGTCAAGATTTCGCTTTCTGGAAGATGCAGATCGATGATTATCTCTACCAGAAGAAGCTTCATAGACCGTTGTCTGAGAACAAACCAGAAACGATGACGGAGGCGGAATGGAATTTGTTGGATCGACAGGCTCTTGGTGTGGTGAGGTTGTCGTTGGCGAAGAACGTTGCCTACAACATCGTCAACGAGAAGACAACGTTTGGACTGCTCAAGGCGTTATCCAACATGTATGAGAAACCCTCAGCAGCAAACAAGGTTTTCTTGATTAGACAGTTGGTGAATACAAGAATGAAGGAAGGTGCATCCGTGGCAGATCACATCAACGAATTTAATTCAATCATATCCAGGTTAGGCTCGGTTGAGATTAAATTCGATGATGAAGTCCAAGCATTACTTTTGTTATCATCTTTGCCCGATAGTTGGTCCGGTACAGTCACAGCAGTTAGTAGTTCATCTGGAACCACTAAGCTTACCTTTAAAGGTATTCGTGACTTAATCCTTGGTGAGGATATCCGGAGGAGGAGTTCGGGGGATAGCTCCAACAGTTTGTTGAGTACTGAAGATAGGGGCAGAAAATCCACTAGAGGAGGTAACAAGAAGGGAAGATCGAAGTCGAGAAAGAGAGGGCAATCCAAGAACCGGAAGGACATCAATTGTTGGAATTGCAAAGAGAATGGACACTTCAGAAATCAGTGCCCAAAACCCCCTGCAGACAAAGGCAAGAAGGAGGTGAACGTGGCAGAGGATTATGAAGATGCTCTAATTTGCAGTGTTGAGAATTCAGTTGAGTCCTGGATCATGGATTCAGGTGCGTCGTTTCATGCTTGTCATTGCAGGGATTTGATGAAAAATTTCAGGCCCTACAGCGGAAGAGTTAGTTTGGCGGATGACAAATCCCTGGAGATCACGGGTATTGGAGATGTTGATCTCAGTACCTCTTTGGGTACAACCTGGAGGCTGAAAGATGTGAGGTATATTCCAGACCTGAAGAAGATGTTGATCTCAGTGGGACAGCTTGATGAGGAAGGCCATAACGTTAGTTTTGGCAACAAGCAATGGAAGGTGACAAAGGGAAAGCTGGTCATTGCTCGTGGACAGAAGCATGGTACCCTGTACATGGTTGAAGTATCCACAGATGGAGCAAACGCAGCGGTTGAAGATGATGGAGTCTCTACTTTGTGGCACCAAAGACTTGGGCACATAAGTGAGAATGGAATGAAGATGCTGTCTTCAAAAGGTAAAATCCCAGATTTGAAGAATTCAAAGTTGAGCTTTTGTGAGCCATGTGTTCTTGGCAAACAAAAGAGGGTAACCTTTGTGAAGACGGGACAACAACCGAAGACTGAGCGGCTGGAGTTGATTCATTCAGATGTCTATGGACCTACAAAGGTCTCTTCAATTGGAGGTTCCCGCTACTATGTCACATTCATTGATGACTCTACACGGAAGGTATGGGTTTATTTTCTTAAAAATAAATTTGAAGTCTTTAACACTTTTAAGAAGTTCAAAGCTGCAGTAGAGAATGAAACGAATCTTAAGATTAAGTGTTTAAGGAGTGATAATGGGGGTGAGTACAGTAGCACAGAGTTTGTAGAGTATTGTGCTGAACAGGGGATCAGAATGCTAAAGACGGTTCCAGAAACACCACAGCAAAATGGTGTTGCAGAGAGGATGAACAGAACACTGAATGAGAGGGCCAGGAGCATGAGATTGCATGCAGGACTTCCAAAGATGTTCTGGGCCGATGCAGTGAACACAGCAGCGTACTTGATCAACAGAGGACCCTCATCTCCCATAGGTTTCAAAATTCCAGAAGAGGAATGGAAAGGTCGAGAGGTATCCCTTACTCACTTGAAAGTTTTTGGTTGTATTTCTTATGTCAAAGTTAGAGATGCAGATAGTGACAAGCTCGAGGCAAAGGCAAAGAAGTGTATCTTTATTGGGTACGGGATGGATGACATGGGCTACAGGTTCTGGGACAACCACAGCAAGAAGGTTATCAGAAGTAGAGATGTCACTTTCAACGAGAATGCCCTGTATAAAGATGGTCTTGCAGCTGAAACTAGCAAAGCCAAGCAATCAGAAAACAAGCAACAAGTGGTGTTTGACGGGATGACTGAGGACGACATAGCACAACCTGCTGGTTGTGATGAGATGACTGGAGGCTCAGGGAGCAGTGGGAGCTCAGGAGATACAGGAATGTCTGAAGATAGTGGGAGTGATGAAGATGGTGGGAGTTCAGAGGCAGCTACTCCACACATTAGACAGTCCACCAGAATCAGAAGACCTCCTAACAGATATTCTCCTTCAGCAAATTACCTGTTGCTGACCGAGAATGGAGAGCCAGAATCTTACTCAGAGGCGCTGACCATGAAAGATTCCATACAGTGGAAGAAGGCCATGGAGGATGAGTTAGATTCACTTGACAAGAACCAAACTTGGTCCTTAGTCAAGCTACCACCGGGAAAGAAAGCTTTGGAGAACAAGTGGGTGTTCAGAATCAAAGATGAAGCGGATGGAAGCAAAAGATACAAGGCGAGGTTAGTTGTCAAAGGGTTCCAACAGAAGAAGGGAGTTGATTACAATGAAATCTTCTCTCCGGTTGTGAAGATGACTACTATCAGGTTGATCCTTGGTATCGTTGCTGCTGAAAATTTGCATTTGGAGCAGCTGGATGTAAAGACTGCCTTTCTTCATGGCAACCTTGAAGAAGACATTTACATGGCTCAACCAGTAGGTTTCCCAGTGAGTGGCAAGGAGAAGTTGGTGTGCAAACTCAAGAAGAGTCTATGCGGACTGAAGCAAGCTCCTAGACAGTGGTACTTGAAGTTTGACAGTTTTATGCAGCGGAATGGGTACACTAGATGCAAGATGGACCATTGCTGTTACTTGAAGAAATTCGAGTCTTCATACATTATTCTTCTTTTGTATGTTGATGACATGTTGGTGGCTGGAGCAAACATGCAGGAGATCAACAAGCTCAAGAAGAAGTTGTCTGAAGAATTTGAGATGAAGGATTTAGGGGAGGCGAGACAGATTCTTGGGATGAGCATAGTCAGAGACAAGGTGGAAGGTACTTTAAAGCTTTCACAGCAGAAGTACATTCAGAAAGTCCTTGAGAAGTTCAGAATGACGGATGCCAAACCAAGGAGTACACCGTTAGGAAGTCAGTTGAAACTCTCCAAGCAGCAGTCTCCGAAGACCGATGAAGACAAAGATGAGATGGCTAAAGTTCCTTATGCATCAGAAGTTGGCAGTTTGATGTATGCGATGGTGTCAACAAGGCCAGACATTGCTCATGCAGTGGGAGTTGTTAGCAGGTTTATGTCAAATCCAGGGAAGGAACATTGGGAAGGAGTCAAGTGGTTGCTACGCTACTTGAAAGGCACCTCTAGAACTGCTCTTTGTTTCAGGAGGAATGGGGTAATTTTAGAAGGTTTTGCAGATGCTGATTTGGGGGGCTGTCATGATTCCGGGAAGAGCACTACGGGTTACATATTAACTATTGGAGGTACGACAATCAGTTGGATGTCCAGATTACAGAAGAGTGTAGCTCTTTCAACCACAGAAGCAGAATATATGGCTATTGCTGAAGCGGCCAAGGAGATGATTTGGTTGAAGAACTTTCTTTCGGAGTTGGGCATGAAACAGGGGGATTATGGTCTGTACTGTGACAACCAGAGTGCTATTCATCTCGCGAAGAATCCGGTGTTTCACAGCAGAACGAAACACATCAAGATGAGGTATCATTTCATTCGAGAATTGATTGAAGATGGTACTATAAATTTGAAGAAGATCCTTGGTACGAAG
The DNA here is from genome assembly GCA_945859915.1 of Cuscuta epithymum. Lineage (NCBI taxonomy): Eukaryota > Viridiplantae > Streptophyta > Magnoliopsida > Solanales > Convolvulaceae > Cuscuta > Cuscuta epithymum. The sequence continues at coordinate 1,927,195 of CAMAPF010000108.1, read as the reverse complement.
AATCCAGCAGACATGCTTACCAAGGCGGTGACAACGGAGAAGTTGAAGCTTTGCATGGCTTCAACTGACCTTCCAGATACTTGATGAGAAGGCGTGAACGAGAGAGAGAGATCAGGGGTTTTGCAGAGGGTACAAGTTCTTTAGATGGCAGATGATCGTTGAACAAGCCTCCAAGTGGGAGATTGTTGAAGATGGAGTCTTGTTTGTGCAGAAACATGAGATACCCGACCGGGTACAGTTAGTCATCCGATCGGGTATGAAGATTTTTGGCCGGGCAACTTTCTGGTTTGAAGACCCGATCGGGTCTATGCTCTTGACCCGATCGGGTATGTTGAAGATTTCAACTGGGAACTCACTGGAATGCAGGACCCGACCGGGTCAGGGAGGTCACCCGACCGGGTCATGAAGGTCTTTTGGCTTCTGTTTTCGACACCCGCCCAGCTGGTGACGACCCGGGTATACTTTTTGTGAAGAGACCCGACCGGCCTTAGCGGGTTATACGGTACAACCGGCTGTACGGTATAATTTACGTCTAAGTGCCCGGCCTTAGCGGGTTATAAAAGTGGAAAGCTATTGTTTTCTTTCTAAAAGAAAACTCATTCATTACAAATTGATAAAGACGTAATTATGTATGCTCTTATATATGCAAAGTACATGAATAATTTCACATATTGCCTTTATAAACGGACATTGGCGGAACCAGAGAATAATTTGAGCGGGTGCTCTTATAGTTTTTTTACAATTTTTTTAATTAGGATAAAAGTAAAACGAGTGAAAAAAATTATCATTAGATATATATAGTGTGTGGTTCCAATAAAAAGAGTTGCAGAGTATTTGAAAAATGCGAATAAGTGTACTTTTTACCCGTTCTGATGTACTATTAGATATTTGTTTTACACTTTTTCATAATGAGAGAAAATTTTGATTTATGTACCAAATTTTCAACGCGTTTTTGATAAAATGTAGTGCATTTTTCCTGATTCTGAGTCATTAGATATCAAGTTTAATGCACAAAATTTATTCCCAATTTTCATAAGAGTAACTCTTTTTTATCCAAAAATTATATATATGTATATATACATTGTATTTCAAATAGAAATGCTATCGTACTAAAGAAAAAGTAAATAGTTATGTTAGGACAAAGTATGTTGAAAGTTAATCTAGACAGTAAATGATAGTGTCTGTATATGTCATTATTAAAATGAGGAAGAAAGATTAAAAACTCGTTTTTTGTTTTTGTATTTTGAAATTAAAAGTTATGTAGTACTACCTCTGTTATAAATGTAATTTTGAGGTCGTTGAACTAAAAAAGAAAAAAGAAAACCGTATATTAATAGTTGAAGAAAGAAAAAGTGGAAAATAATGTGTATTGAAAAATAGGAATGTGAAATAAAAGATATGAAAATTTAAAGAGTGATTTAAACTAACATTATATCATTCAATTGAACAAAACTTATTATCAGGTCTAAAGACTACACAAGCAAAATGAGTCACAACTAAAAGACAAATGGGAGAGGAAACAAAAAAAGAACACCCATCTCCCAAGTCAGCGCTTGGTCCGGAATAGGGAGTTTCTGTTTTTGATTTTTTTGAAAAAATTAATAACAATAGTAAAAATCCATAAAAAAATAAAAAAAAAAATGGATAAATCCAATTGGTACAGATTCTGCCATTATTTGTAAAAATGCCATTGTTTTATGAAAATGACAAGAAAATGAAATTTTTACTCATCATCATGCCAAAATTATCATCGATTCTGCCATTATTATGGCATTACTACAAATTTTGGCAGATTTCTAACCGGTAAAGGGAGGTGGTGGTGCTGGGGGTGGCAGAGGCGACATTGTTTTTTTTGCATTTTTAATTTTGTTTAACTTTAAAAAAAATCAAAAAAAAATTATTTTATAAATATTTTACGAATTTTTTATGGATTTTTGACGTTTTTTATTATTTTTTTACTTTTTTTATTTTTTTATGAATTTATTATTAATTAAGACCTTTCAAAAGCCTCAACGGCATATTTATCCAAATACACATAAAATAGTCCTACTAGATGGAAGAAAAAACATGTAGTCCTATTTGTGCTCTTGACTCACTTTTTTGCCCTATATAGGGAATTAACTCATATTTGAATAACTTTATTCTTCTAAATAATCATGTCATTTTAATGAGAATTTAAGTCAATACGAAGATATATAGTACTACCTCCGACCTCCGTCCCATTAGAAGGTTCCGGTCCACTATTCACATGGTCAACTTAAATCATTTTTAATCTTTTACTTTATATATCAAAATCTTATCAAATTTACATTTATTTAATCAGACTTTGTAGCGGTTTTAATGTAGTTTCTGAATATATAAATTTTATTTACTAAAAATAACCAGAGTGTGAACATGGATTAAGTTGTTATTCGTCAGTCAAGCATCGTAAATCGTTCACGGGAACCTTCTAGCGGGACGGAGGGAGTATCACTTAGATGTTTAGTCGAGCAATTTGTACCCAATTTTATACCCACCTTATACCAACCATGTTTGTGAAGTATTTTTTTGTCTGTGAACACGGTTCACAGACAATATTTTGTCTGTGTAAAATATTGTCTGTGAACCGGGATTCACAAACAAAAAGAAACTTTCACAAACATAGTTGAGCACAAAAGTAAATATAAATGTAGGTACAAACATCATTTTTTATTTTACTTAAGCTTTACATAAAAAAAACATGCACAAATATTAATTGTTTATTAGAGATCGAATCAATACAGAAATTAGAAATGTATGACTCAGATTTTTTTAATAAAAGAAGCAGAAGCCATCAATTCTAAATTTCTGAGTAGCATGAAGAGACACAGACAGGGGAAAGACTACTTGTGTCACGGGTTTGTCTTGAAACTTTGAAAGGCCCTAAATTTCACAATACCATATACACAGACATTCTACTTTCAAGCTTCATCTCTTGCAAGTCAACACGACTCCAATATATAGTCTTTTCCACTTACGGCGTCTGATCTAACATCAATCTCTCACTCTGTACCCTTCTCTCGTCTCCCCTGCCACCGGCGGCCACGTCGGCGTCACATATTCCGTCTACTTCTTATACATCAAAGCTTTTGCTTTATACATATGCTTAAGGAGGTTCGATCAGATTAAATTTTACTTATTACAGTAATACTCCGTACTAGAAATGGCAATGATGGTAGAGAACTGTGAAGGATTAATGGTGTACGTTGACTCTCAGAAGACAGTCCCGGCCCCCTTTCTCTCCAAAACTTACCAACTCGTCGACGACCCCGCCACCGACTTTATAGTCTCTTGGGGAGAAGACGACACCACCTTTGTCGTGTGGCGGCCGCCGGAGTTCGCCCGGGACCTCCTCCCTAACTATTTCAAGCACAACAACTTCTCCTCCTTTGTCCGGCAGCTCAATACTTACGTGAGTTGATGATATATTTACCTTTAATCTATAATGTAATATTTGGGTTTGGTGTTCCTTTTTCAGAAAGATCGGATTTTTATGAAATTTGTTATTTTCTTGATTTTCCGGTGGCCGGCCGGTAATGGTTAGGGATTCAGGAAGATAGTACCGGACAGGTGGGAGTTTGCGAACGAGTTCTTCAGAAGAGGGGAGAAGCACTTGCTGGGCGAGATCCACCGGAGAAGGACTTGCGTCCCGCCGCAATCCGCCGTCAACCACCACCACCTCAACTGCCCGATCACCGGCTCGGGATGCTCTCCTACTTATACATGCCCGCAGAGCATTTCGTCGCCGTCGGAATCAGACGAACAGCAGTTTACCACACCGCCGCCGCCGAAATGCATCAACAACAACAGTTGGTGTTGTGACTCGCCCATATCGGCGGCGTTCTCCCCCGGCAGGTCAGTGATGGCGGCGCTGTCGGAGGATAACGAGAGGCTGAGGAGGAGCAACCACATGCTAATGTCGGAGCTAGCTCATATGAAGAAGCTTTACAATGACATAATATATTTTGTTCAGAACCATGTGAAGCCTGTAACTCCGAGTAGCAACGTTGCTCCCGCTTGGTTCTCTCAATCTCCACCGCCGCCTGCGGCGGCGGGTGAAAGCCGGAAGCCTCTGTGCCATCTCATCAGCTATCATCATCAACAACCCGTGAACGGCCATCCTAATATACGCCAAGGCAGAATTAATTTTGACAATATCGCCGCCACTCCGGCAATGCGTAGCGGCGGCGGCGGGGTAACATCTTTTGTTGACGTGGCGGAGCAGAGTGACTTGGGAATAACGAAGCTATTTGGGGTCCCACTAGAGTCAAAGGTCAAAAGAGTCAACCCAGATCATCATCAGTATTGTACTCACAATTTCAAAGCTCGACGGCAAATGCTCTCGGGAAATGGCGAAGACGACTTGGGGTTGAATCTGAAACCACCTTCTTCGTGTTTTTTGGACAACTAATTGTATAATTAACTGCCACCAAATCACTTCTTAATCACTTACTTAATTCCTCCCTGCAAAAAGCATCGAAGTTTCCAATTTTTGTGCATTTCTGGTTTGAATCAACCATTAGAGTCTCCCGCTCCTTTTGGAGTCTAATTAATGAAGAGATTTTGAGATGTTTTGTTTGGACTTTTTGGTGCATGCAACATGTAAATTGAACATATGAGAACTATTTAAAAAATTGTCCGAAATGGAATTACAACATGGTGACAACTTGGGTACCCATTTGAAAAATCGGGTATACTTATTATTGACTTGATTGATCTAAATCATTATATAATTTTTAATTTAGACTTAAGAGCATCTCCAATGGAGAGATGCATTGCACCTCCACATCACCAAATGCATTTTCTATGGTACATGCTCCCTCCAATGCAATAAAAAATAGACCTAGTCTAGCTTATGTGGCATTTGCAAAAGTGGAACACGGTCTCACCCAAGGTCTATATTGGGACCTTCCATGCGACCTCCTGACACAATAAAATTGATATGTGTGGGCCTATATGTTCAATTACACCCAATCACTTTATTTTAGTTTGTTTTGTTATTTTTTTGTTTTGAGTTTTTTTATGTTGCATTGGAGAGGTATCCGAATGAACACTCTCATTTGGGTAATATTTGGCCCACATGATCAATGCACCTTGTCCAAATTCTTGTCATGTCAGCTACAATGAACCCTATGCATTGGAGTTGCTCTAATAATTCAACTGCATCATTCTGATTGGTCCATGTGGATAAAGATATGGTAGCTAAAAGGTACCATAGAATCTACCAAAACATTGGCTAATTTTCAATATTATCATGTTTTTACATTACTGGATTTAAAACGTGGTAGTACTCCCTCCGTATCACAATTAGAGTCTCAATATGATTTTCAATTTTTGACAAAGTAGGAGATTTTTTGTATTGTAGCAATACTGTTGACTTTATTAAAGTGTACTGTATCTACTTTTGGGGAAGAATTATATTCTAAAAGGGAAGTGAGACACTTATTTTGATACGGGCAAAAAAGAAAGTGAGACACTTATTATGATACGAATGGAGTATTTTCTAAGTTTCGAAAATAATTATTTTTATTTAGAGACTAAAAACACATAAAAGTATGAACATTTCAAAACGTTTTTATTCATATTTTTGTTAGTCACGTTATGCACACTAGTGAAAAGAACTCCACGTACACCATTTTGTTTACTGGACATATGTATGCCCACTATTATTTGAGCAAATTATAACATTAACATTAAAATTTTGAATCCCAAAATAAACACTCATAACTTGATCATAAGTCAGGGGTTACATACGCTGCAACTCATTACTAACGTGTCCCGGGAAAGTGATCATGTTTTAATACTCCGTAATTCTAGTAATAATAGGCAAAGATTGAAATTAGAGATAGAGGTGAAAGGTAAAAGAGGAATTTGTATAAGAACTTAATTAAAATGGGATCTTTTTAGTTTTCTATGTCTACTATTTGTCTATTAGTTCCATGTCAATTAAGGAAATATATGCATTAATTTTTCTGTGTCTCATTGTGCTTCTTTTTGGGACTCAATTCCAACCTGAACTTCATGGAAACACTCACTCGGGGCGTCCAACACCCGACCCAATAACAGTAATTTCTAAGAGAGGTGATTTTGGGGTTGATGCGGCAACGAGCCATCACATCTATAAAACTCTCATATTATCGCGGTCAGGGACGTAAGTAGGGTGACCAACCTTATCCTTGTTCAAATTTAAAAATTGTCTATATTTTTACTGTAAAAATGTCCGTGTAAATTTGTCCATATATTATCGATTTTCAAACTTTCCTTTTTCATCCGTCTCAAAGTTATCTATTCTTTCCCTTTTTGACAAAAAATTTGTAATCCACAACAATTTCTTACACATTTCTCTTTCGTCTGCACAACTCTTCACCACACAAAACTCACTATCTTGATTTGTGTGGCCAGTCAAAGAAGGAGATAATATAGGGACACAGAGAGTATATTCTTCGTACCGGCCTAGTCTGGTCAAGTGCCTGGCCTCCGCCCTAGTCGCGGCAAGTGATTGAATATGAAACTTCAACATAACTAGTGGCTCACTCAACGACGAGCGTTAGCTATTGTGTGGGTGGTGTTTTTCTTCTTTCTTTCTAGCAAATGGCGGGTTCGTTGAACTAAATACTAATAGATCAGAGTACATGGAAAGACTGATGATGTGCAGCTTATTAGAAGGTACGTACACTACAGCTTTTTTAGATGTTCAGATAGATCAGAGAGGCAAGGAAATAAGGTGCAGCTAGCCCAGTAGTGCAGTGGCTGGCAGCTTCAGAGCTAGCTCCTCTTTTTCTGATGAAACGCATTTAATGGATCATACGTACCAAGACACCTGCCTGCTTACTTCCCCTCTTTCCCTACCTCTCTCAATTCCCTTCCATTCAACCTTCTCATTTCTCAACTAATAATAATGTAATGATAATAATAATTACGTAGTAGTAGTAATTAATAACACTAGCAGGGTCGTTTTTAAGGGGGTTTAAAAGGTTATCCAGAACAGGGCCCCCAAATTTATGGGGCCCCAAAATTTTAAATTTCTTTTAGTATTATATAGTATGAAGTAATATTATATATTAATACTAATCAGTAAAATACAATTAGTAACGAAGGAAAATATAGATGCATGATTATTTCGTTGGTCCTTTTACTCTTTTAATTCTTTTTAATGAGTATATAATTGATATGAGTACAACTATTTAGATTGATTTCTTTTTAAAAAATTATATTAATTTGGGGCCTCGATTTTACATTTAGAAGTTAGAACCGGGGTCTCTAAATTCATTAGACGGCCCTGAACACTAGCAATGGTCAATAGAAATTAATTAAAGTACCAAACTCGATCTATACGGATGGGCTATATATACTACTATTTGTATAGTACTACACTACTACGTACTCCGTACTTGATAAACATATACTCCGGATATCAAAGAGTTTAAGTTCTTTAAAGAGTTTAAGACTTCAAGTCCTTTAATGCACCAAACTAGATTATCTCTTGTACGTGATATACTATGTACAAATTTGTGGATTTCCCCCATGTCACATGTGATTCAAAATTTCAAATAATGTCGTTTGTTTTATAATTAATCATGCATGTTATCCTGTTATTAGAACAAATTTAGAGCCCTTGACAAAAATTAGGGAGTATCTTGAAAACAAAAGTTACATATTTTGTTAAAACTCAAGGTTTCATCCTCAAAGGTCAATAAGAGGAGTAGCTCATAATCTTATATAGTGTTTTATTGTTTTATAGTTTTCCGGCGTGAGACAAATACTTCAACATTTTTAACCATAATACTAAGACACGTGATGTCACACTACATTATTTGTTACAATTTTAATTTACAAGAAACTTTGAGGCATATTTGTATATGAAAAGGGGATTTAACACATTAGAATCTAGAGTATAGCAAATCAAAGTTTTCAAGAGAAAAGTAGAGGTATAATTGTAATTGGCCCTCAAAATTAGGCTATGTGTGTGTCGTGGCAGACTACCTGCTAAAAGTCGGTTTTGGGGAAAATTACAAAGTAGAAAGGTGAAATTGATGAAACTTAAAGTACGAGGACCAAATTGATTTTTCGTACATAATACGAGCTGAGGGCCAATTTGTCATTTTTTTCAAAATAAAATAAGACTGAAATTGACGAGCGAAAATACATGGTACATGGATACATTGTGATACAACGAGCAGTAATATAAATTTGTAATTTATTACTCCCTCAGTCCCACTAACAATGAGACAAGAGGAAGTACCACACAAATTAATAAAAAGAGGTTTATGTGGTTGATATTGAATTGATAAAGTAAAAATAAAGTAAGAATGATTTAGAGTAACACAAACTTTGCCAAATTTGGTATGTGACAATCTTAGTGAGACGGACCGAAATGGTAAAACGGGACAATCTTAGCGGGAAGGAGGCAGTATTTGGTTGTGTCTTGTTTGGTTGAGTTTAAGAATCTCCATTTCTAATGAAATGAGAGAATCGATCGAAAACGTTTACTCCTCTAACTGCCCGGCCTTAGCGGATTATAAAAAAGGAAAATTGTTGTTTTCTTTCTAAAACAAAACTCATTCATTAGAGCATCTCCAATGCTATAATGTGCACGGTGCACATGTGGCATGAGTGATAGCCACATAAATATTAGCATATAAATTATCTATCTCCTTATTTGAATGATTTTATACAATTTTGGTAAGTTTTTTCCTGCAATGTCAACAGCAATGTCAACATTTGACGGTCTCTTTGACATTGTGGAGAAAAACTTACCAAAACTGTATAAAATCATTTAAATAAAGAGAGAGAAAAATTAATTAACTGATATTTATGTGGTCATCTCTCATGCCACGTGTGCACCGTGCACATTATAGCATTGGAGAAGCTCTTACTAATTCGGAGAGACATGCATGTACTTTTAATAGAAATAAAAAAGTCTTATTCTGAATTTCTGATAATAAAATATGACTAGTCTTATTTATACATTTTATCTACTCGTATATATCTATGTAAGCTCTTATTTATGCAAAGTACATGAATAATTTCACATATTGCCTTTATAAACGGAGTACGTAATTATCAATCTATTTGGTGCTAACATATACGAGTACATCTCTATGAATGAAGTAGTAATACATACGAGCGGGATTTTCAATGATGTTGAAAACAAGTTAGAAAAAAATGAGGCCAGATTGTTACGTTTCAATCAATTCAAAAAAAAAATCCTCGTGTTTTTTTGTTTCAATCAATTCAAGGCTTCTATGCTTCGATCTTCTCAAGACAAGGCCAAAAAACCTTTGCCTTTTCCCACTTTAAGCATCTGAGCTATACCCACCTTATTACTCACTGTTTGGAATGTTTCCCTCTCGCCATGATAGCAGTGGATGGTGTTTTTGACTGGTTTGTAAAAAACTTCAAGAGCCCGTTTGGTAGCACCAAAATCGGCTGTTTTGGCTGATTCTGCTGAAATTTATGATATTCTGGCTGGAGTGGCTGTTTTGGCTGATTCTGCTGATTTAAGAAAAAAATATTTTAAAAATATATTTTATTAATAAATTAAAGAAAAAATTATATGTAAAAATAGCTAAAATGGTCCTCTACAGTAACTTTAGCCAATACAGCCAGAAAAGTAACTCCAACCTTACTTTTTCGGCTTATTACACAATTCAGCGCGCGAAAGTAAAAGTTACGTGTTTGGTGAAAAAGCTGGCTGATAAGCCTGATAAGCCGAAAACAGAGTTCTCCAAACAGGCTCCAAATGTGCATCTTTTTCTGCTTTTCTCCCTTTCTAGCTAGCTACTTTGCTTCTTATATCGACCCACCTATAAAATCGGTAAAATCCACTTGCTTATACCCTTGACATGCACTGTCAAAGCTTCAACAATAATAATCATTTGGGGCAATAAGTTCCAAATTAGTCCAACGCATCGACTTAGCCATGGTCATTAATTACTCCGTATTATTATTTAGAGATATTACCGAAAATGGGACTAAAAAAGTTTGAAAATTTCAAAATAAGACTTCCATGTTTTTATTCCCAAAATAGGACTAATTACTGCCATGTTTTGGCAGTACCAGACTTCAAACATGGCAGTATTTTCCAAATTTGGCAGTAATTAGTCCTATTTTAGGAATAAAAACATGACAGTCCTATTTTGGAATTTTTGAACTTTTTTAGTCCCATTTCGGGAACTTTCTCTATTATTTAGGATGTTTTTACATGGACTATTTTCAGTCTAAGATCAGACTTAAACAGATCAAACCATACCTGAATTTCTTAGTTATAAAATACACAAATACCGGACGTTTACTAGACCAGACCAAACCAGACTTAAACAAACCAGACCAGATCAGATCAAAATTTCTTAGTTACACAAAGACTAAACGTTTACTAGACCAGCTCAGACCAGACCAGACTTAAACAGACCAGTAAATTTCAGTCCAAGTAAAAACATCCTTAAATTATCCATGTCTACATGTGCTCTTAATTTATGGAGGGGTACATTAAATTTTTTTGTTACAATTTAAAAAAGAAATTTGTTATTCTTTTGCATTCATCTCGTTAATTAAGTTTCAATTAGAGAACTTAAAGTTTTCACATTTATCCGTTAGGCCAAACTGATAAGCACTTGGAAAATGGTAGGTACTTTAATAAATATTCCGTATTTGCTTTGGTTTGGTCTTTTTGTTTGGTGCACTTTTTCTTGACATTTTGTTTGAACCTTTGGATAGTGTAAACTCCTTTATTGACAATGTGAAAATAATTTAAAGATACGTGTACTTAAAAAGCTTTAGAGGGAAGCATCATGATCTCGTTGCTTTATTTCCATCTCTCCTGTTTTCCTTTTCTTTATCTTTTTAAAATGTATGTGCAATCATTCTGCGTTGTGCTTTCTAGATTGTTTTATTTTTGGACGCATAATTAAACAATAATTAGAGAATAGTGGTATAAGATTAATATCTATCAGGATATGCGACCCTTTTTGGAATCAATAATGGATCTTTATTAGTTTCATTTGGGATCTAGCAAGTCTGTGTAATCAATCCAACTCTTCAAATCAAAATTGGTTTAAACGATTTTCAAAGAAGTTTTTCAATATTACCATTTTCATGAATTTTGTGTACAAAGAAAATGTTTTCTATGTATTAGAAAATGTTTTGACATGAATTGAAATGTTCTGGTTTGATCTTGTCTTATATAATACGGAGTATGCAACTAAGTTTATAGACTTATGGTCTACTAAACTATTGTCTAATCTAATTTGATAAAATCTAGCATTAAGTGTGTTTTACTATTGTTAAAATCTCGTTTATAGTGGGAAACGGAAACAAATAACTGGTCTAGTTTATTTAAGTGCTATTCACCTAAGACTCAAATGAGTGGGAAACGGAAACAAAAACATCCTAAATGATACTACGTCCTTTGACAAAAAGGCACATTTTTTGAACAATTTCTAATAGACACCACTAAAGTCAATCCAAAGCTTCATGATTGCACAATTCCTTTGCTTTTAAGAAAAACCCACACGACCTATGATGATCCACCCAAAATCAGTCAGCTGGTTTTCTCTTGAGAAGTTCATTAAATTTTAATAGTGTAAAATTTGCCATCAATACTTAAAGGCTCATGTTGAACACGATTTTCACCCAATTAAGTCATAAATTTGTTGATTAATCTCTCTTTTAGTACATCTAACCCCCTTGACCCTACCTTATCAAGTTATCTAAGTTGCACTGATGATTAGCTTTTTTTCCTGGAAATATGCCAGAACCCAAGGGGTTCTAGGGCGGCGGCTAGGAACACCCCACCGATTTATTAAAACAAAGGAGTACAAAACGTAGGAGGGCCAAGCCAATGCCTACAAAATTACAAAGCATATGGGTAACTAATTGCATCAAATTTAAGGATTCCAACAAAGTGATTAAAATGATGGGGGTTGATTTTGACCGAAGTGTTTCGATATGCCAAGTATTGAACTGCTCTATTAACTCCTGGTTGAATGTGGTTGATCGCCCAATTGCATTCCTTGAGTTGTTTCCTGGTTGCCTGAATCCTAGACCAATTTGTCCAGTGTTGAAGTGTGATCCCCATAATACCTTCATAGATTTCCTTTATATCCACCTCCAGAACAAAGTTAAGGAAATTGGTTTTTTTTCAGAACCTGGATAAAATAGAGAATAGCATCATAAGTATCATTAGTATTGTGAGTGTGCGTAGACAAATAAGTCGCATGACCAATGTACTAGCATGTTTCATCCCGAATCAGAGCTACAACACGATTAAGGTCAGGGGTAATTGTCCGGCAGGTTACATTAATTTTGTAGTAAGAAGTAGGAGGTTTGGTCCAAAAATTAATGTGAGGTAGTCTATTATTCTTTTTGGGACTAAACATTTCATACCTCAACATTCATATAAGTTTTCCCAATCTAAAAAGGTGGAATCGCCCACTCCAGACATCCCACACAACGACGCGACAAAATGGTGGAAGAGTAAATGTGAATCTTAGTGTGCAAAAGTGCAAAAGTCATTTATATTCAATTATTCATCTTATAAATTATTGACATAAGTGTACAAATAGGGGTGGGGCCAGGATATCATCATAGAGGCCAAAAATAAATACACGTAATCAAAATGATCGTCAAATTAATATAGAAACATACATACACTATTACAATTGTAGCCTAGGTTGGTTGGTTTAAATTCTTTAGATAATGCTAGGAAAGAAAAACTAATGCTAATAAATGATATTTTTTGTATTTGATTTTGCATCACATAAACAACAGAAAATTAAGTTTAATTAATATTTTTAATCTTATTTGCATATATTCAGATATATTAGGATATATTTTTAATCTTATTTTCAACATATAAGATAAATTTCATCTAACATCAAAGTTAATTTATTAGATTTTATTAAAAACCATCTCATATATTTATTATTTATAGATCCACCCTACTTCTTCCTCTAATATATTTTAAACTCAAAATAAAACCTTACAATGGCAAATCTTGCAACTGAATGTTAAAAAAAATGATGGTTAAATTATTGCACAATAACATTGTTTGATCCTACGACAATTGAAGAAATGTAATTTTTTCAACAACAAAAAACTAGCAAAAAGTATTAAGGGTAAAACGTATTAAATAAAAATACAATACATAAATTATTATATCAATTCTATACATGTACTTAAATTTAATTTTCAAAATTTTGGGTGTTCGCCTGAATACCCCTGGACAAAGGGTATCCGCCCCTGCTTACAGATTGATTATTTTTATCTACTTAAAAAGATTAAAGTAATAAATTTAAGATTAAATATTTATCAATCATAAATAATACTGTGTAACACTTTCATATAATACAATACGAAAGTAATTGTGATGTGTATAAGTGTGTGTGTAAATATTTGTAAATCATCAGGGCCGGCTCTAGCGGTTTGGAAGCCCCAGACTAAAAATGTTCCACAACCTTATCTATTTGTTATATTTATAGTATAACTATATGAAAGTTAAGGTATAATTCTTAAATTAAATGTATATTCTAATACTACAATTAGAATTAATATAATAAATATATCGATCCAATAAGAACTATCACAACAAGGTCAATCAGTTCAATGTACGTGAATGAGATTGTAAGAAAATAATAAATATATCTCAAATATTCTACGAAAAATGTTAAAGTAATTATAACAATATTTTTTGAATGAAAGCAATTACAGTACTATTGAAACTCGACTTTTAGTGTTTTGATTAAATAATGTCATACACTCTTATCCACTTATGTAAATAAATGAAGATATGGTAAATTCCGTTTATAGTTTAATATACAGTTAACTTCATACTCTCACGTAGAGCTTTTCACCATTTTTCTTTCCATGAGTCATGTGTGGGCATGCCTGACGCGCAAATCCACAACACTGCGTGATAATTTGATATCCAATAATCACTTACTCTACTACTTTAACTATAATTTATTAATCAAATTAACACGTACAATGAAAGCCCAACCCGTCCCCGCACCACCTCACCCCCCACCCAAATAACAGTTTTCTATTAAAGAATGACATGATAAGTAATTTCATGTCATAATCGTCATCGCACTTATCCTTCATAATATTTTCAGCAAAAAAAATATAAACTACAACTTATATGAAAATTATATACAAATTACAATCAAAAAATAATTCTTAACTGTTTATCAAATTTCTGAAAAAAAAAAGGATTTTAGACTTAGCTAATAGTGCATATATCATCGGCCACTGGCATCTTAAGCTACAGCATCACCCATTTGTATTCTAAAAATAAATCTCACTTTTTGGTGAGAGAAAGGCAAGAAAACTGATTGTATTGGTAACACATTGTTCTCAAAATTATAACTAAAGATATGCTATATTAGAAGTCATTTAAGATTCGATAAGACGACAAAATGTGAGCCATGTGGTATGGGCGCCCTGACATAAGTCTACAATTTCGCGATGGTTGAGCAGCTGAGTAGCTGATGAGTGAAGAAGGATGCACATATGTGACGAGTATATCTACATAGGGATTCCACGAGTCGAGACACACAACTTTGTCCGAAAGTTTTATTCATTTTTTTAAGAATTATAAAAATGACTAAATACACAATATCATATTAGGAATGAATGATTTTATATCCATGTTATTTGAATAACTTTATTCGTTTTTGTTGAAGATTACTATTGATTTAGTTATATCTATATTGTTCAGGTTATTTGAGGAGAATGTGTTATTTTTAATATGTGGCATGTTGAACTGCTTAAGACTTTGTTTGCAACCACTTGTGCTTAAATAAAAGCACTTTTGGGGAAAAAGTGATTATTAGTAAAAGTTGGTAGTGTTTGGTAAAATAAATGTTTTTTGTGTAATAGAAAAAGTAAAAAGTAGATTCTTTACGGAAGCCGAGAAAGTAAAAGTTGGTAGTGTTTAGTAAAATAAGTGCTTTTTTCTTAAAAAAAAAGTTAAAAGCACTTTTTTTAATGGATTGCAAACAGACCCTAAATATACTAATAATAATTATTGTTCAATATTGTATATGACACCAATAGATAGATTATTAATTGTATAATACTGGAGGGTACTACTCACGTTAAGGAGGACGAACTACTACTTGCAAACTACATAGGCGTGGTCAGTTCCATTACCTCTCTGGAATCAATACCTGAAAATTCCTGTGGGGAGATTGATCAATCTAATGATGCTAGCCTGGAGGATGCTCAGCTGCACACGAATCTAACTCTGGAGATAACCTCTTCTTCCCAAGTTGATGCTTTGGATGACAACACTAATAGCCAAGAAAGTGCACCTATTGTTGAAGGCTCGGGTACTGACATTTTCAGCCAAGAAGGTGCTCTTACTGTACCTATTTTAGATGACACTCCTGTTGATCATGTGGCAATTGTAAATGAAGAATATGAACTTGACCCAAAGGTGAAGGAAATGCTAGAAAAGGAAGAAGCCGAGGCTAGCAAAACTCCTCAAACAAGTATGGCAAAGGTGGATGTTGCTGTTGAACAAACTGTCCCGGTTAATAACCAGGATGCTGCGGCATTGGTGGTAAACAAATGGGGTAAACCTGGCTCCCAACCCGCATTTGTATCACTTTTCAAAGACAATAGAGAGCCCAATAAAGGTATGAAACTTAGGTACATTGAGCCTAAGGGTGACATTATCGACCTCACTACTCGAGTGCTACCATCCATGATTGATATTTGGGGGCATTGCTTAGTTGGTTACTTTGATGGAGGCTACCCCGGATACAAGAATCTCCAAACTATTGTGCAAAAATGGACTGTCCCATGCCGATTTAGAAGCCATGATAAAGGATGGGTCATATTTAAGTTCCAAAATGACAAGGATAGGGCTAAAGTCCTTATGGAAGGGCCATACACTTTGTTTGGTAAAAGCTTTCCATTGAAATTGCTATCCGATGATTTTTCTATGAATGATGAGGAGTTCCTAAAGGTTCCTATTTGGGTCCAATTCCCCCATCTACCTATGAGGATTTGGAATGAGGATGTTATAAGTGAGGTGGCATCTAAGGTCGGCATACCCCTAACTACGGATAGAGTAACTCTTGAAAAAGCTAGATCACACTTTGCTAGAGTTCTAGTTGAGATAGATGCATCTAAACCACCCCCACTTGAACTCAAGATCAAGTTACCTAATGGTAAACTCCACACTCAATATGTGAGATATGAGACCTTTCCCAATTATTGCTTCCATTGCAAGAAGTTTGGCCACCGTGCATTTACATGCACAATCATTGCCGATATTGAGAGGAAAGAAAAGGAGGATATTATAAGAAAGGGCAAAGGCACTATCACTATAGTAGGGGAGGCCGAGAGCTCCAACAAGGAAGCTAAAACAGTGGAAAACAAACAAGAAGTCAATGAGGAGAGTGATAAATTTATCACAAAGAGAGACCATCCATTCTTTAAAAGGTTTCGTTTCTTCAAATGGAAAAAACCTCAAAGAGGTGAGGGTGGCACTTCCCACTATAAGGATGGTGAGGATGTACTTGTCCGTAAGGTACATAATTTCCTTGATACATACCAAGATGAAGTGGTGGTTGACATGGAACCGGATGAGGTATTAATGCCTACCATTAAAGTTACACATAAAAAACATGTGGATAAAGAGGCTACTATACTCAAGATGGATCATCACCTCAAAATAGTGAAGGACGACCAACCCGGGATGTTTTTTACTAAGGAATGCTTGGAGAAACTGCCCGGAATAAATGCTGCCAACAGTGACTATACTTTCTATCCTACCTTTATGAGGGGTGTCTTTAGGCATTATCTTGCTATATTTTATGAAGATGGATGCCCAAGGGGTAAAGCATCTCTTGTAAAGCGTCCAACTATGCAAGACTTCAACAAAATTCGTGTGGTGAAAGACATTAGGGATGCATACCGAGATGACGTGATTGTGAAACTTGAACTTGGCAACGACAATCTACCTTTGATTCATCTACTACACTTTGGTGAAGTTAAGGAGCCAATGGTGCGCCTTGATAACTATTTGAGAGTCACCCAAGATGAACTTACCGTGGGACTCACCTTCACAACTAAATGCTTGGAGGCTATCCCGGGGGTCTTTACAACGGAATATGGGTATGACTTTAACTCTTGGTTTATTGAATATCCCTATACTTTTTTGTATCTTACTAGGTACAAAGAGAGAGCAAAGCCGAGACACTCCTTTGGGAAGAAAGTGGATAGGCCGAGACCTAATGAGAAGAAAGGAGGGAGGGTTAACAACAACAAAAAGTCTTGATGATTGTGTCCGCTTGGAATATAAGAGGCCTCAATAAGGTCTCCAAACAAAACTCTATCTTTAAGTTTATACGTACTAATAATATCCATTTGTGTTGCCTACTTGAAACCAAAATGACTACTACTAATTTTGTTAAATTTAGTTCAAATAGATTTCCTTCTTGGCTATCTACTACTAATTTTGACAAAATTGATGGTGGTCGTATTGGCATAATTTGGGACCCCCATTTTATTAATGTTAATATACTTGAAATTGATAAACAACATGTGCATTGTAGTGTTAAATGTAAGATTACTCAAATAGAATATATTGTTACGTTTGTGTATGCTCTCTACACCGTCCTTGAAAGAAAGGCCCTTTGGGATCACTTAGCAAACTTGGAGCCTAACATTAATAGCCCGTGGCTAGTAATGGGAGACTTTAATTGTGTTGGGTGCCCGAATGAGAGGGTGGGTCCTTCCCCTCCCTCGGCCTACGACATGCAACATTTAAATGATTTTAAATTGCAAACTAATCTTGTTGATTGTCCATCCACGGGCCAATTCCTTACTTGGAATAGGGGTTCGCTTTGGGCGAAGCTAGATCGAGTTCTCATTAACTCATTTTGGTCCACTTTGGATATTGAGTGCAAAACACATTTTCATGATTTCGAGCTTGAATCCGATCATGTAGCCTCCATGGTTTCCATTGGGAAAGGTAATGGGGCTGCCTCTCGGCCTTTTAAATTTTTTAATATGTGGCAGAATCATGAAAAATTCAATGTCATCCTCACAACCCATTGGGTTAGAGAGGTCTATGGTAGCTCTCAATTATATTCATTCTTGCCAAGAAATTGAAGGACCTCAAAAGACCACTTAGAGAGCTAAATAAACTCCACTTTGGCCACATTTCCGAAAGAGTTAAGGATTCCAAGAAAGAGTATAAAAGGCTCCTCGGGCTCTCTATACTCTCTCCGTTGGATGAAACTATAAAAGAAGAACTCTCCTTGATCAAGAAAAAACTTCTTAACCTTAAAGTAGCCGAAGAAGATTTTTTTAAGCAAAAGGCTAAGGCAAATCATCTTGTTCAAAGTGATAAATGTACTAAATATTTCCATGCTATTGTGAAAAAGAATATGGCTAGAAATTCCATTACGGCTTTAAAACTCCAAAATGGGATTTCTACCACTTCTATTGACCAAGTTGCTACGGAATTAGTGAATTTTTATACTAATTTGTTTGGTGCCTACTACCCCACTTCCGGGTTGGACCCCTCTGTGGTGGCCTCGGGTAGGTGTTTACCCGCCAATGCCACTCCTGGCTTGGTTGCTCCTATCACCGATTTGGAAATCAAAGAGGCCTTGTTTGATATTGGTGATAACAAATCACCGGGGTCGGACGGTTACACATCCGCGTTTTTAAAAAAAAAATTGGAACACCGTTGGTTTTGACTTTACTAGTGTAACACCCCGGCCCCACCGGACCCGAGGTAGTTACTCCGGACCAATAGTACTGTCCCCACAAACCACCACGAGCCTTTACCGCGCACTTTGTCCTCACTCGTGCGCGCCCTGAGAAACTTCCCAGGGGGTCACCCATCCCAAGACTACTCCCGTGCAAGCACGCTTAACTTTGGAGTTCTTGGGTGATGAGCTCCCTTAAAAGGAGATGCACCTCTGTTGGTATGAGTAGTACTATCAATCCGTTTATATTAAATCTCAAGTGTTACAACTAGAGCCGTGAGGGGCTTCTTTGGCTCTGGTAGGTTATTAAAGCAAACTAACCATACGGTTATTGCTTTAATACCTAAGACCAATCACTCTCCCACACCGGCGGACTTTAGACCAATTGCTTGTACTAATGTGGTCTACAAAGTCATTACCAAAATTATTTCTAAGAGGATGATCCCGTGTCTACCGGACCTCATTGACCACGCCCAAGGGGCGTTTGTTGATGGAAGACTTATGATTGATAATGTATTCGTTGCACAAGAATTGATTAAGGGATACTCTAGGAAACGTGCATCTCCTAGATGTATGATAAAGGTTGATCTCCGGAAAGCCTATGATACTATATCCTGGGATTTCCTGGCTGCCATGTTAACCCATTTGGGCTTCCCGGGCAGATTTATACATTGGATTATGGAGTGTGTCACCACACCTTCCTATTCCATATCTATTAATGGGGTGCTTCACGGCCACTTTGAGGGTAAGAGAGGGCTTCGGCAAGGGGATCCTATGTCCCCCCTCCTATTTGTCCTCTGCTTGGAATATTTTTCCAGACTGTTGAACATTAGGACCAAAAATCCTATGTTTAACCATCACCCCCTGTGTGGATCCCTTAACATATCACATGTGGCATATGCTGATGATTTGATGCTTTTTTCTAGAGGGGATACCACATCTATACAGATTCTCACACAGGCCCTGGAAGATTTTGGTAACATATCTGGCCTTAGGGTCAACTATGATAAATCAAATATCTTCCTTGGTGGTAATGCATATTATGAGCTTGACACTATACTAGAACTGGTGGATTTCAAAATTGGTGCATTCCCGGTCAAATATCTAGGGGTCCCCCTGGCACCCTTAAGGTTATATGTGGCCCAGTATGCACCACTTTTGGAGTCCATAACTACTTTCATTAATTCTTGGAGTATTAAGTCTTTATCTTATGCAGGCAGAGTTGAGCTGATAAAGTCAGTTATACAGGGAGTGCACTCGTTTTGGTTACACATGTTTCCCATCCCTAATGTTATTCTTGATAGGATTACATCCATCTGTCGCATTTTTCTTTGGGGAAGCAAATTCGCTAGGGTTGCCTGGGCTGATATTTGCCTCCCTAAAGAAGAGGGTGGACTTGGCATACATGACACGAAAGTTTGGAATAAGGCTTTACTTTCAAAAACTTTTTGGGATATACATACTAAAAAGGACACACTTTGGGTCAAGTGGGTCCATGGGGTTTATCTCAAGGGTAGGTGTGTGTGGGAGTTTGTCCCACACGAAAGAGATTCACAATTGTTTAAAAAGATTGCACAAATCCGAGATGAAATACTCTCCAAATTCCAGGACATCCCGAGTGCTATACTTGGCTTAAATGCTTTTCAAATGAATGGTAATCTTGTATCCTCCAAGGTTTATGATTTGCTTAGGCCTAGGGCTGCCACCCGAGTGTGGATGCCGTTTATTTGGAAAGATTACATCCCTTCCAAGTTTTCCTTTGTTACTTGGTTGGCATTCCGTAACAGATTAGCCACGTGTGATAATCTTCATAGATTAGATGTGGATAATACTTGTGTATTGTGCAAGGGTGGACCGGAAACGGTTCCACACCTCTACTTTGAATGCCCTTTTTCAGGAAAAGTTTGGGCTATGATGAAAGCATGGATTGGCATTCCACGAATGATGGGGACCCTAGCTAGTGCGGTCAAATGGATCAAGAAGGAAAGGAGTGGAGCTAGTGTACGAGCCAAGGCTGCCAGGATTGCTTTCTCGTGCACCATATACTCGCTTTGGAGAGTCAGGAATGCAGCTCGATTTGATGATTTTTTGCCAAAGGAGGAGGAAGTTTTTGCCAGGATACAATATGTTGTCTATAAATTAAAATTCTGTATTGCATCTATCCTTATGATTTGGTAATACTTTGATAACTTTCCGCCCATCACCTATTTTTGTTTGTGATAGGCCGTGAGGTAGTATAGGGGGGCTGCTATGGCACCCTTATTTTGGCAGGTGATGGGTTATCCAATATTTGGATAGCCTACATTTTTGCTCATATTTTTTGTTGTACAGACGAACTATTGACGGTTTTTTCTAATATACTTACATGTTATCCAAAAAAAGAAGAAGTTTGACTTCTGAACAGAGATGACTCCGTGGATGAACTCGAATGATTTCTGATGGAGGGATGTGAGAATTTGAGTAAATGAAGTCCAAATTGAGATAAAAACTGTGAATCGAGCGAGATGGTTTCCCCGGTGAGATGGAAAACGGAGTTATGAGATTGGTGTGTTCGAGAAATGAGAGAATAGAACGGGCTAGCAAATATGAACTGTATATGTGTAATTCGCAATCGTGCGGCTGAGATGCATATGATCGCAGCTGAGCGAGAAAATGCATATTACATAGGGGTGGACTCGGGTCGGGCCGCCCGGCCTGGAACCGGACCGGCCTGGTACTGTTTGGGCCCGGCCCGGTCTTGGGGACGGTTTGGGCCAACCGGAACCGGTCTAATCCCGGTGCGGGCTCGGCCCCCCTAAAATGCGAACTGGCCCGGCCGGTCCAGGCCCGGTTCGGGCCATTTTTTTTTAAATTTTTTTTACTTTGCAACGGGTTGGGCTGGGTGTTTTGGGGGGCTTTGGGGGGTGGGGGGTGAAGGGGGGTCGGGGGTTATTTAGAAAATCAAAAGAAATTTAAAAAAAATTGAACCGGAAACCGGCCCGGCCCGGAACCGCCGGCTACCCGGGCCGGTTCCGGTTCCCTACTTCCCAAACAAAAGCCTGGCTGGGCCCAGGCCCGAACCGGCCCATCCCGGCCCGGGTCCACCCCTAATATTACATATTGTAGTTCAATTATGTAGGAAGATTTTAAAAATCAAACAAATTCTACTATCTAGAGAACATACATATGTTTTTTACACCCGTTTTCTACTCTCGTGTATGTCATTTGTAATAGGGAAACTCCGGAAGACAGCTAGTCACATAGCCCCCACATCAAGTGCTCAGACTCGTGAAAGAACCACATTGTCCTAAAGTGTCATGTGTACACAGCAGTTTACACATCACTCTACAGTCTACACAGCACAAAAAGCCTCCACCCCCTTTTTTCCCACCCTATTAACCCCTTCCTCCTTCCTTTCTTTTCCTTTTTCCCTCTCCTTCCCTGCCCCAACTTCCTTCTCCCTCTTCCTCTTTTCTTTTTCTTTTCTCTCCCTCCCTGCGCCCAACATCTCCAGCCTCTTTTCTTCTCTCTCGTTATCTTCATTTCTTTTCTCTTCCTCTTTCCATCTTTTCTGTTTCTTTCCTCTCTTTATCTCCCTTTCTCCATCTTTTTTCTTCTCTTTTCATGTTTTCTTCATTTCAAAAGCTCTCACTTGTTTTGAAGATCTACTTGAAAAATAGGAGGAGTCACAACTTGAATTTACTTTGCTCTCTCAAATATTATTCATGAGGTAATACTTTATTTCATATTTTTTGTGCATTTAGTGTATATATGTTCCCTTTTTAATTTTGTATATCACATATGTTGTTATGATATGTTGTTATGATGTTGAATACTAGTACTTATTACACTTGTTATACTAAAAAGATTTGTGATGTTTATCATTTAAATTTTTGTCTATATCGTAGACAAAATATAAAGATTTGTCTGTATCGCAGACATTTTAGATCGTAATTTTTCCTAAAGTGTCTGGGATACAGACATTTTTTTTTAATTTTGTCTGTGTGAAAATTGATTTTCTTCATAAATCGCCACTCAATTTGCCTGTGTACCCGGTCAATTTGTCTGTGTACAGACAATTATGTGAGTGCATCTTGTAAAGTACCAATAGCTTGTGTATTTCTTCTCTATGACTTCTTTATTATAAAGTATTTGTGATACAGACAATTTTTTTGTGTGTGTATAAAACCGATTTTCTTCATCAATCGCCACTCAATTTGCCTGTATAGTCGGTCAAATTGTCTGTGTACAGACAATTATGTGAGTTCATCTTGTAAAGTACCAGTAACTTGTGTACGTCTTCTCTTTGACTTCTTTATTATAAAGTATCTGTAATACAGACAATTTTTTTATTTTTGTCTGTATAAAATCGATTTTCTTCATAAATTGCCACTCAATTTGCCTGTGTAGCCGGTCAAATTCTCTGTGTACAGACAATTATTTGAGTTCATCTTGTAAAGTACCAGTAGCTTGTGTATGTTTTCTCTATGACTTCTTTATTAATCGGGTTTGAATATTACGTATTACTTGTTTATTGTCAAGTTATTGTATCATTTAAATTTAATTTATTTTAACTAACAGGAGCTTTAACCATGTGACTGCTTCAGGGACATCTTCTACCTCTTCGTGACCAATACTATCTTGAAAGTCTGGGATTGAAAACTATGTCTCTTTTTCAATCGGGAGCAAGACCGGTGATATTTCAAATCATGACATGAAATGGATTCAGAAGGTCAAGAATGAGAGATTTAAAGGAAATGATAATTAAACACTTCATTTTTGTAATTAGTTGTCTGCATTTGGTTTGATATTTAATTGTTTGCCATTTGTTTATTAGTTGTCTGTATTTGTTTTGAGTTGTCTGTAATGACTTGTCTGCCATGTTATTGTGAGGTGTCCGTAAGAGTCGAGAAGTTGTCTATAACTCATATTTAGTTGTTTGTCATTTCATTGTGAGTTGTATGTAATTTGTGGATTGTCTATTGTCTGTCTACTTATACGTATTGTCTGTCTTTTTTAATGAAACATATGTCAAAATGGTAATTCACAATAACGTAATATATGTATGTGTATACTTATCGTCTGTATGTGTACACTTAATGTCTGTCTCGTAATACTAATTACATCTAAAAAATAAACATCACAAATTACATACAGTCAAAACAAATATAGACAACTCAAAACAAATAAAAAACGATTAACCATCAATTACAGACAGATAGACAACTTCACGAGTCTTTATAACAAATATAGACACTGCACTTACAAGTTTTGTTTCAAGTACTATCTCTAACAAATTGTGTTCGAGGTTTAGTAATGCTTTTTTATGTCCAGGGTCCTAGCTTTTTCATTTTTCCAGTAGTGGATTATTATGATACTTTTCTTTCTATTTTTTTGTATGAAGGAAGAAGTAAAGATGAAAATAAAAAATATTGTTTGTGCCCAGACAATAGTTGTAATGAAATTTACCATAACAATGCATATATTTTTGTGCACACACTTTATTTGTTTCTTAAAGTCTATCGTTTGTGGCACTTATCAAAAGATTGTCGGTGGCTAAGATAATTTTTTTGTATTCATTTTAAAAAATATAAAACAATAGTTTGAACAGTGACACGAATAACTTATTTCAACATATACCTATTAAGGTAAAAAGAATATTTATACAAACAATTATGGTTTGAACAATTATGTACACACAATATAAACAAACAATTATTGTTTGTACACAAATAAAAACTTTATTTAAATTGTCTACACACAAACAAAACATGCTTGTTTAAAAATTATATGTATACAAACAATTGGTTAAAGCTTATCTTTACAAAGACACTTAGAAACAAACTATATTTGGTTGTGACCAAAAAAGAAAGTTTAAATACACTATCATTTTAATACAAGATAATTAACTGTGCAACATAAGTAATTACAAAAATGAAGTGTGTAATTATCTGTTAGGTCCCTGTTTTCTAGTCTATAAAATGTATGTATGGAAGATAGATCTGGGAATGAAGCTTTCCATTGATGTGAAGGTTTTACAGAATGATATGAATGTGTTAACGTGAAAACCTTACACGAGAATAGGCACTGCGGCACAGAGAATGTTGAAAAGCTTAACCTAGCCTTTCCCTTAAGGCATATATATAGCCTGACGGGAAAGGTAGGTTTTACAATCATTTGGGCTCCTTTTTCTAGGAGGCCCATACCTAATAAGGTATAAAACCTTTTATTACAAATTGCCTTAAAAGGCCTATTCATTATTCTAGCTAATCTATTTAATTAAGATGCTAAATATAAAGAGCTAAGAAACATTGATCACAATATAATGAAAATATCTCTAACAATCTCCCCCTTTGTGATCAGATGTTCTTGCTTCTTCTTTTCTTCACTTTTGAGCTTTAAAATAATGCTTTCTGAGATTTAATGCATGCTCGTAATTTCTGAGTGACCTTCTTCTGTCAAGTTGTTTCTCGATGGCTTTCAACACTTTGTCAATTCTGGTTGCTTCTGTTAGTTCATCGTCTGTGGCATCTGCATACTTCTGTTGTTTTTCTTCAAATTCTTTTCTGATAGGTTGCAGTTTTTCTTCAATGATCTTCAGCGTTCCGTCACAGTATTTGTTGATTTCTTCTGCCACCAACAAACGCCTCTCACCTTTGTGGTTCAGATAGATGATAGCTAACGGGCGATCGAAGATGTAATAGGCTGGATAGTTCTCAAGTTCTGGCCCGTAAAGCTTTGGTCTTGAGAGGTTTGTCTTTGGCAGATTTGTTTCTAGGGCCATCTGAAGATCATGGGAAGCAAAGAATTTGGCTTGTCTGATCATGAAGCGCTTGAGTGCCTTGAATCCCTCTTGTGTAGATTTGTCCCAGGTGACTGGAATTTCCTGGAAGGCTAGATACATATGATAGATGTCATCCATCTTTAACATATAAAGGTCATTTTCCTTGCAGGTAAATTCAGTCCCGTCGGAGCGTTGCAGGCGGTAAACAGAGAGTGGGATGTCTTGATAATTTATTTCGGCTACATTTAGTATACTCCATACTGGGTCTTTTGCGGTTTGTAGTTCATGTTGCCATACTTCTCTCTGTTTCCCCATGTAATGATGACTAAGCAAAAACAGTTGTCCGCCTTTGTTCTTTCCTCGCAGATGATTGAGTCCACAAATTTTCAATTCGTCTAATTCCTTGACTTCGTCATCTTTCCGCCATATACACTTTCTGATTTCCTCTTGGAAAGGAGCATTGATGTTAATATTCTCCCAAGGCTTTTCACTCCTCGGCATTTGAGCCGCTGTTTGTCTGATGATGGATTCCAGCTCCTTGGGAGGTTCCTGATAGTTTTCTCCTTCCTTAAGTTCATCATCATTAAGCAGTATTACATCAGCAGCACATTTAGCTAGGAGCTCTCTGAGATAGGCTCTTCGCTGTATTTCATCCACATTCGTCCATAGCCGAGACCACTTGTTGTGAACAAGAATTTCTTCAAGTTCGTCATGCATTCGATCATCAGGTTGGCTAGAGGAAGCTTGCTGCTGTTGTGGCGCTCTGTCAATGGTAACTCCGGGATCACTAGGATTGCCCGTTATCATCAGATTAGAACTAGGTTCTTTCTGATGGCCTGAATAGAAAGGTGTACTCGAAGTAGCAACCTCAGGACTTCCACTCCATCCTTGGTCTACATCTATGAAAGATGAGCCTAGGAGTGTTGTTTCTAGCTCGACCGGGCTAGATGTGGGTGAGTTGGCTGTTTGGCTTTTATGTTGAGTGGATGATGGGGGCTGATTGTTCGAGGATTCAGGTTGGTTGGATTGCGTAGAGGGTTGGCTTGTTGACGCATCACGCTCAAGTATCCTTTGTCTCTTGTTCTCCCCCTCATGAGGATCCGAATCATCGGGGTCCTCATGCGAACGTTTGTGACCAAGGACACTATCACGGCATGAGCTGTCAGGCTTAAGGATCCGAAGAAGGTCTTTTTGTTTCTGGGTTAGGTTGCCTTCTTCGGTAGCTAGTAGTTGATCTAGCATAAGGGTTTCGAGTACCTCGAACGATAGAGTTTTTGGGTCAGGAAAAGGTGTGGTCGATGTAGGGGAGGACACTAGTTCTGTATCCTGGGTTCCCCTTGAAGCAGTAGGTGAGTGAGGTAGAGTTGCGGATGGTTCAGAGGTTTGTTGGGTAGGTATGAGAGGAAGTGGTTGGGTTTCTTGGGTATGTGAGGATGATGGTTGGGGTTGGATGATGTCATTAAGCAACGCCGGGGTGTTCCTGAATTCCTGTGCCCGAGCGGTTATTGCTTCGTGCACCCATGGCTTAATGGTGGAATCCAAGAAACGTTGCAAAATGACAGAAAGGTCAGTAGGGTCAGGGTTACCGGTTACAGGGGTAGTAACCGTTGTCACAGCATCAGTAAGGATTACCGAAGTGTGGCCTGCAGATAATGATGGAGTTATCTGAAGTGCAGCAGGACTTCCGATCATCATCGACGTATCTCCGATCGTTGAGGACAAGTAAGGTGCACCTGTTGTGTGCGGTGGTGTGAGCAGTGTATGTGTCCTAGAGAATGTTGAAAATGTCGGGATGGTGGAAACTAGACTCAATGTGCTAGAAGGAGGGGTAGTGGTCTGGGGCGGAAGACCACAAAGTAAATCCTCAACTGCGTCGTAAGGAGGCAGTGAGGTGGGTATAGTGTCCCCTATTTGTGAAACTACTACCTATTGGGAGGCAGCAGAGTGGCTGGGTGAGGCTTGTGCATGCGCAGTTGGGCTAGATGCTGCGTCTTCTACTCGGAGACTGAAAATATCAGCCTCTGCACCTATGGGGTTAGCCCGGTTTATTGTGTCAAGGTCAGAGCAGCTGTCATACAAAGCTAACTCTTCTGCCAGGTTGCTGGCAGTTTGCACTCTTTGCACAGGAGTAGATGATGAGGCAAGATCATGACGCACCTTGGAGCGAGTCTCACTGATGATATTTCCTTGAGTGTCCTTGATTTGGTGAGACTGCTCTTGTGTTGTAGCCCGAGAAAGCCTAATAACAAGTCGTCCTCTCTTAGCGCGGGCTTTCTCGACTTTCTTGCCCTTGGCTTTGGCATTGTTATCATCCTCATCATCATCATCGTTGTCGTCCTCAGCCTTGCTCCCAGAGCCCTCATCGTCAGCGTCTTGTGTTGTGGCTACGCTTGGCGAATCATGGGTAAACTCTTCAGCACGGGGGTGGCCCTCAGCAGACGTAGTCTGATCATCATGGGGCCGGCTTGCCACTGGTCTCTGTGGCCGGGTTGAACTCTCAGGACCCTCACTTACTCTCGACTGACTCCCCGGGGTAGGCTCAGGGGGGTTTATCTGAGCCATAGGGAGTATTATGTTGTTCTCCTCGCTGTAGCGTATGACATGTGGATCATTTCGACTGGCTAGCAGGAGGAGAGGGACAGGAATAGGTAATGGTACCAGTGAGCGTACCTCTGGCATTCTCTTCAGATATTGGAGGGCTGGAGTGCTGACATTCTCAGATGATTTGCGTCTTTGAATAGTAGGAATTGTTCTGTAGAAGTGTCGCACCAGCAGGGAGAACCATCTCATGTATGGTAGATGTTTGATCAGATTAGTGTCGAATTTCCTTCTCCTCATCTCCAAGAACTCACTCCAAATTAGAGCAGCATAGTCATATTTCTTCATGAAGGCAATCCCATGGAAGATGTATACAAGGTAAGCACTGCACTTGTCGAATCCAGTGTGCTTGGAAGTGCAGCACTTATTCAGAGTAGCCATCAGTGTCCTCCATGGGCGCGGCAAGCGAGCCGTCTTGATTTCTGACATCACGTCATAATGTTCCTCCTCCGGGATCTGTAGCACTTGTTGGACCAGCTCCTTTGTGATTGTGACTCTGGTGTTGCAGATCGTGGCAGCTAGGACGTCATCGATTTGTCTGCCATTAGCATCCACGTCCTTGTCAAGTGTACCCCAGAATTGTTGGAGATACACCTGAGGGACTTTAGCGTTTTCGCTTAGTGCTTTCCAGAGTTTGTGTCCTTTCAGAATGGAGACCACGACGTCATCTTGACAAGAGAAGACTTCGGGGTCCAACTGTGAGTTGTTCTCCTTGATCGGGATCCAGTGTTCCCTAGCGAATATCATGTTGATTGGAGTGTTGGCAGCCATTTCAATCTGAAAATGATAAAGAGATTAGAGCATTTGATCGAAAATGGCTAAGTCCACAATTTATTCCTCACTTGGGCCCTTTATTGTTTTTGTTTTTTTTTTTGAAAAGTGGGGCCCAATTTAAGAATGGTTATTGGTCTTGGTCGAAGTTGGGCCTTTACTTGGTTTGTTTTGCCCCATATAATAAATTTTTGCTAAGGGTTTGATTTGGGCTGGGCTGACTTAATTTCGCTCAGCCCAACAAAATTGGGCAAAGTGTTGGATCGCGCTAGGTACGCGAATCGCGCAAGGGTAATTGGATACCCCAAATCGTTTCGCGCAATAGAGTAGTATGGGAAGGGGGTTGCGCGTTTGTTAAGTTTAAATAGGCCCGAGATATTTTGAACTTAACGGGCCCAAAACTTTCTGATTTCAATTTTAAAAATTGCTCCCCCTCAACATTTGCTTCCCTTTAAGAATGAAAGTTTTAGCAAACTCCCCCTCAATTTATACACAATTTTGAAAAGCTCCCCCTCGATTTACGAACAATTTTAGAAAAGCTCCCCCTCAACTTATGCATTGAAAAAATGATGCATGAAAAATAAAAGGAAAACATGCGATGAAAAGAAAAGAAAAAAAATGATGCATGAGAGAGAGAAAAGAAAATGTGATGCAAAGAAAAACTAAAATGCAAAACATGAAAGCACACGCACACACACAGTTCAGATGTTACTCAGTCGTTTAGGTTCAGCATCCCCAACTTAGAGATCAGGAAATTGAATCTCTTTTCATCCAGGGCCTTTGTGAAGATATCAGCCAGTTGCAATTCCGTAGACACAAAGTACATGTCCACGGTGCCTTTCTCAACGTGATCCTTTATGAAATGATATCTGAGATCAATATGCTTTGTCCTTGAATGATGGACCGGATTGCACGTGATGGCTATTGCACTTTGAGAGTCGCTGTAGATCGGGATGTGTGAGAATGTGAACCCGTAGTCTTTCAGCTGGGTCCTCATCCATAATATCTGCGAGCAACAGCTAGCAGCCGCGACATATTCTGCCTCAGCTGTAGAAGTGGACACACAATTCTGCTTTTTGGAGGACCAGCACACCAACTTATCACCAAGAAATTGAGCACCGCCAGATGTACTCTTTCTGTCCAGTTTGCAACCCGCGAAATCAGCATCTGAGTATCCAACAAGGTCAAAGCCTGATTCCTTAGGATACCAAAGGCCCAGATTGACTGTTCCTTTGAGATATCGCAGTATTCTTTTAACAGCATTCAGATGTGATTCCTTCGGATTTGCTTGAAAGCGGGCGCATAGGCAGGTTGCAAATACAATGTCTGGTCTGCTAGATGTAAGGTACAGCAAGGAACCGATGATAGCCCGATAATTGGTAGCATCGACTGGTTTCCCGGAAGGGTCAGAGTCGAGCTTTTGTGAGGGAGACATGGGGGTTTTCATCGTTGACTTGCTGTCCATTTTGAAGCGCTTTAGCATATCGTGAATGTACTTGGACTGATTTATGAAGATTCCGTCCGGCATTTGCTTGATCTGAAGCCCAAGAAAGAAGTTCAATTCTCCCATCATACTCATTTCGAACTTGGTGCGCATCAGGTTGCTGAACTTTTTGCAGAAATTTGGATTTGACGAAGCAAAGATGATATCGTCCACATAAATTTGTATCAGCATGATGTCACCCTTGTGTCTTTTGATGAAGAGAGTTGGGTCTATCTTTCCCTTCGAGAAGCCTGATTCTACAAGAAAGTCTGATAGTGCTTCGTACCAGGCTCTCGGTGCTTGTTTCAGACCATACAAGGCTTTCCTCAGCTTATATACATGGTTGGGGCGTTCAGGATCAACAAAGCCGTCAGGTTGTGCAACATAGACTTCTTCTTTCAAATCTCCATTCAGAAATGCTGTCTTTACATCCATTTGATACACTGTGAAACTCTTGTGTGCAGCATATGCTAGAAATAGTCTGATGGCCTCAATCCTTGCCACTGGTGCAAAGGTTTCATCGTAGTCGATTCCTTCTTGTTGATTGTAACCTTTTGCAACCAGGCGGGCCTTGTTTCTCACGATCACACCATCTTCATCTTTCTTATTCTTGAAGACCCATTTGGTGCCGATAATGGTTTTCTTGTAAGGCCTTGGCACCAGGGTCCACACTTTCAATCTTTCAAATTGGTTCATTTCTTCCTGCATTGCAATCACCCAGTCCGGATCAGCCAATGCGTCAGTCATCTTTGTTGGTTCTTTCTGACTCAGAAAACATGAGTATAAGCATTCATTGACTGATGCCGTTCTGGTTCTGACTCCTTGAGATGGATCTCCAATTATCAGCTCTGGCGGATGTGCTCTAGT
Source organism: Cuscuta epithymum (assembly GCA_945859915.1). Lineage (NCBI taxonomy): Eukaryota > Viridiplantae > Streptophyta > Magnoliopsida > Solanales > Convolvulaceae > Cuscuta > Cuscuta epithymum. The sequence continues at coordinate 1,895,967 of CAMAPF010000108.1, read as the reverse complement.
CCACTTTCTCTCGTGCTGTAGAGGCTGTGGAGTTATGATTGGATGATCAGGGTCAGAATATTCTTGCTCTGGTTGTGCTTCTGGGGTTTCTTGCGTTGTAGCTTCTTCAGGTTGATTGTTAACAGAAGTGTTTGGTTCATGTTCAGCTTCATTATCTGTATGCTCATCATCATTCTGAGTAGGAGTGTTGGTTTCTTCAGTGGTTGGAGCAGGTAACAGGGGGTTCTGAGTGGTTGTAGCATTTGTAGTTGGTGCTGCACGTGGTTGGCTGTAAAAATGCTCAAAAAGAGAATCCAGAACCACATGCTCATCTGATCTTGTCTCACCTCCCTGCCCTCCTACTCCAGAAGATGATGGAGTTTCATTGTTTGCAGAGGTTGATGGTTCAGAATGAAAATGTTCAGAAGCCAAGTCCGCCATTTCATAGAAGCTCACATTGATGCTCTCCATGACGGTTCTTCTGTCTTTCAAGTATACTCTGTACGCCTTGGAATTGGTAGAATACCCAATGAATATCCCTTCATTTGCTTTTGGATCAAGCTTTCCCCTAGCATCCCTGTCGTTCATAATGTAGCATTTACAGCCGAAGACGCGGAAGAAGGCAATGTTAGGGATCCGCTTGAACACGATTTCATAGGGCGTCTTGTCAAATCTTTTGTGGATCACCGTCCTGTTCTGTGTGAAGCAAGCCGTGTTGATAGCTTCCGCCCACATGAAGTGAGGAAGCTTTGACTGTATCAGCATGGTTCTGGCTGCTTCCACCAAGGTTCTGTTCCGTCGTTCTACAACACCGTTCTGCTGTGGTGTCTTAGCTGCAGAGAACTGTTGAGTAATTCCCTGAGCTTCATAGAATTCGGTCAGTTCCTTGTTCTTGAACTCCGTCCCGTTGTCAGTTCTGATAATCTTCACATTCTGCTGTAGATAGTTCTGTATGGTCCTGATGAACGTCATGATTAAGTTTGTAGTTTCGTCCTTGGAGCGCAAAAACTTGGTCCATGTGTAGCGTGAGTAGTCATCCACAATTACCAAAGTATATTTGCGTCCACTGATGCTATGCACGCGCATCGGACCACACAGATCCATATGTAGTAGCTCCAGGGGACGAGATGAGGAGGGAAATTGTTTTGACTTGTGTGATGCTCTCCTCATCTTTCCCAAATGACATGCAGAACAATGATGGTTGGGGGAGTTCTTCAGAACAGACAGTCCTTTCACCAACTTCTTCGAGGAGAGGGAACTGATGGCTGGCAGATTCAAGTGTGAGAGACGTCTGTGCCATAGATTACTTTGTTCTTCAGATGCTTTGGACAGGAGACAGATGGATATGGGGGATCGTACCGATTTCAGATCAATGGTGTAGAGATTGGTCTTCCTCTGACACCTTAATAATGGTGTCCCACCCATATCCATCACACAACATTGCCTAGCATGGAATCTCACTTCCATTCCATTGTCACAAAATTGGCCGATGCTAAGCAAGTTGTGCTTCAGTCCCTGCACATATGACACATTTCTGATTGTGACGCTCTCACAGATGACATCTCCTATCCCAAGTATGGGCGATGAAGCATTGTTCCCAAACCTCACATTTCCTCCAAACCTTTCAGAATAGTTGCTCAGTAGTTCAATCTGTCCAGTCATGTGTGACGAGCAACCTGAATCAAGATGCCACACATGACTGACCTGCAAAACAGATTAGTTTCGCTTAGGTACCCATCGCCAGATGGGTCCTTCCTTATCAACAGTGAGCAGTTGTTTCAACTTCTTTTTGATTTGGGATCCTAGGCTGGCTGATTGAGAAGAATTTTTCATTTTTAATCGTTCTGCTTCAGCCTTAGGAACCCATTTTTGTTTTATTTGATTGATTTTTGGAGCGAGGGAACTTTCATTCGTCCTAAGTGATTGTTCAGATAAGTGATCTTTCAAAATTGGTTCACGTGATAGCCTTCTCAGATGTTTGACTGAGTGAATCTTGAGAGGATACCTTAAAAATGGCAATTTGACCTCACTCTCAACATTCACCCTATCAATCTTAGGCTTATTTGCAACATTCTTAACAATCACAGGATCATTTGGTTTGTGAGAAGAAACAGACTCAAAACAACAACATTTCATTGATTTAATGCAATTCAGAGAAACACATTTAGTACAGCGATTCGAGACAGAAATCTTAGAACTAGAAGACTTAGGAGCCACTTTTTTAGCATAACTAGTAGAGGGCTCACTAATGCTAGAACTAGACTTATTCTTAACATAAAATATGGCGCTCGACCGCTGACACTTATTTCTTGATCTCGACTCTTCTTCTCTCTTCTTCCTTCTTATTTTGTCTTCTATCCACTCTCCTTTCTTCTCGACTCTCTTCTTCACATCTTTCCCTGTCGGAGAATGAGACTTGGGGTGAGAAGGAGAAGTCTTAAAACTATCGCTTGAATTTTCAGAAGTGTTTTCAGAAGTAGAAGGAGAAGAGGGTTGAGAAGCTGTGTTAGACTGAGAGGCGGTTTTCAAAGAAGATATTTCTTTTAAAAGTTCATCCTTTTCCTTTTCCAAAACCTGCTTTTCCTTTTCAAAAGAATCTTTTTTTTTTTTTTTTTTTTTAACAGTAGTTTTTTTTTTATTTTGTTAAAAAAGACCAGTTTGGGGGGGCTTTACCTGACCCAAAATGGAATACAAGAAAATCAAAACGCTAGTATCTAATCGAAGGGATACCAAACAGATCCAAATAATATGATCCCTTAGCCCTAACAGGAAGAGAATTTGGGCTAGCAAACCTAAGAGTAGCTCGGCCCACATGATCCACCGCCAGATAATTGGCAACCCAGTTACCTTGACGCACAGTATGAACAAAACTCAGCCTTATCCTTTCCGCAATCAGCTGACTTTCCTGAATGAGCAAAGACCATCGCCTAACCTCCTTGTTACGAAGCATCTCAATAGCCATTGTAGAGTCAGATTCAACTTGGATATCCACAAGGCCGGTGTCTTCCGCCCACTTGATTGCTGTCCAAAGTGCTTGTATCTCGGCTTCCAACGGAGAAGACGCAGACACTTGGAAGCTCGACGCACAGATCATCTCTCCTTTCTGGTTTCGTATTATCGCGCCACCAGACGCTCCAGCATCATGGTAACTAGCATCGACATTCATTTTAAATTTTTGTCTGGGTTTTCCCCATCTCACAATATGAATCTGGGTACCCTTGGTCTTGAAATTATGAGGAACTAGCTGTTCATCCTTGAGAATGGAATTAACAGTTCTATTCTTCTGCGCGGGGAAGCTTAAAACCCAGCGTTGTGTATATTGTTTAATGTGAGAGATAATACTCTCAGAAGTTCTAATGCAGTCCCCTGGCCCCCAAATTAGGTTAGTGTAGAATTTCCAAATCTGCCAGCAAATAATGCCTGCCATGTTATGTTTGAAAATGTTCAGAACACCTTTTGATCCTGCTTTAAACCACCAATTACGAAAAATCTGTAGTATAGAGTTTGCATTTGAGTTAGGGATTTGGAAAATCCCCATAAAGTAATTCCACACCGGCTTGACTATACTACAGTGGCAAAACAGATGTTCTAGATTATCATTATGCTTCCTGCATAAAACACACATAGAGGGCTCCAAAGTCATCTTAAACCTCTTAAGCTTATCAGTGACTGGCAGCAGACCCTTAGCAATTTTCCACTGTAGCAATTTAACTTTAAGTTCCTGCTGCGGATGCCATATGTGTCTATAGGTCAAAGTCTCAATTGATTTGGCTCTAACTTCATTGAAAGCTGATTTAAAAGTGAATTGACCAGTTTCTTCTTCATTCCAGATCAGGTTCCCTGCACTATCCACTGAGCATAACGAAGTAGCAAGATCATTAATGAAGCATATCCTCCTCCAAATGACTGAGTCTGTCACTTTAGGTATCATCAAGTCCCCTCTATTATATCTATGTTTTATAAAGTCAACCCAAAGATTACTCTCGGTTTTCCATTTCCACCATAACTTGAGGGAAAAAGCTTTTTCAATATCTGAGAGAGATCTGATTCCCAATCCCCCCTCTTCTGTAGGATAGCAAAGACTTTCCCAGCTGGCCCAATGGTGTTTTTTTATCATTTGAAGAGCCCCAAAAAAATGAAGCCATCTTGCTGTTCAGTATTTTTATAACTTTCTTTGGCAGTGTATCCACTGCCAGAGTATGAAGTGGCATAGTGTTAAGAACATATTTTATTAGAATCAATCTCCCCCCCTGAGATAGATTCTTTTGTTTCCATGGAGAGAGCTTGCTTTCAAATTGTTTTATCAATGATTCACAGTACTGAAGTCTGTTTATTCCTTTATGCAGGTTAACCCCCAGGTATTTCAAAGGAAGAGATGTCAGCTTCATCCCCAGCAACTCCTTTATTCTGCTGATTCTGCCAGGAGGAGTTTTACCACAAACAAAGGAGCTTTTGTGGTAATTAATTAACTGTCCTGAGGCTAATTGATACTCATCCAGAAATTTCTTAAAACACTTCAGTGATCTTGCATCTCCATTTAAGAATATCAGTAGATCGTCTGCATATCCTAAATGGGAAATAGGATACCCATGAACCCCCATCCAGTAGGGCTTAACTTTCTTCTGTTCCAAAAGGGTTTTAAGCCCTCTAGAGAATGCTTCAGAAGCAATGATAAACAAAAAGGGGGATAAGGGATCACCCTGTTTCACCCCCCTCTGAGGCTTGAAAAAACCATGAGGGGTTCCATTGATCAGAATTGAAAGGTAGGTAGCTTCTAAATTATTGAGAACCAGCTTAACTAGATGGTTACTAAAACCAAATTTCCCCATAATCTCAGCCAAAAAGCTCCAGGACACTCTATCAAATGCTTTTGCCATGTCCAACTTGATGATCATATTAGATCCTCTAACCTTTTTATCTATGCAGTGAACCATTTCTTGAGCAATCAAGATTTGATCTGCAATGTCTCTATTTTGCATAAACCCTGCTTGCTCCTTGGAGATAATCTTTGGCAAGACTGTGTTAATTCTAGAGGACAAGATCTTGGTGCAAATTTTACTTATAAAATTGGAGAGACATATAGGTCTAAAGTCTACAAAGGTAGCTGGCCTATCATGTTTAGGAATGAGAACAATCAAGGCGCTAGACATACCTTTAGGAATAGACATTCCCATAAAAAACTCTTGCACAGCCATCAGGACATCCTTCCCCACCACAGCCCAACATTTCTTGAAAAATTTGCCATTGTAACCATCAGGACCTGCAACACTGTTCTGGTTTAGCCCCCAAATTGCTTGTTTTGTCTCTTCTAGTGTTGGTAGTTGGGTCAAATATAGATTATCTTCATGAGTGATTAATTGAGGTATATTTTGCAGGATCTCCCCAGAGTTCCCCTCACTGCCCAAAGAGTAAAGCTCAGAGAAGAACTCCACTGCAGCATTACCAATTTCCTGAGGCTCTGATGGTCCCTGATAGAGGTAAAAGTCTAGAGGGGGGGTGAATAGACTTTTAAAGTCCTTTTCGATTTTTAAAGAGTTTCCCTCATAGGTTTGATGATCTAGAATCTTTTGAGAGATTTAGAATCGCAGCGGAAGTTATGACCTCTTTTTGACTGTGAATGGTAACTTTCTTATGAGAGGATAAGAGGGAAGGGGTATTTGTATTTAGGACAACTTATCTTTAGTGACTGAAGTGAATAGGAGAATGGAGACTCTGCTTTGAAGATCTTTCAGTGAGATCCTCTGATGGCCTTGAATCAGAGATCCTTGAGTGAGGTCCTCTGGTAACCTTGAGTCAGAGACCCTTGAGTGAGGTCCTCTGATGATTTAGAGTCAGAGACCCTTGTATGAGGTCCTCTGATGAACTTGAATCAGAGACCCTTGTGTGAGGTCCTCTGATGATCTTGAATCAGAGACTCTTGTGTGAGGTCCTCTGATGATCTTGAATCAGAGACTCTTGAGTGAGGTACTCTGATGATCTTTAGTCAGAGACTCTTGAGTGAGGTACTCTGATGATCTCGAATCAGAGTAAATAAGATTGACACGAGATGTATCCTGGTTCAGAGGTGGTGTAATCCTCCTACATCCAGTCCCATCCTCTTTCAGATGGATTTCCACTAAAGTATTCAGCCCAATACAATTAGTGACCGTCTGGCTGTTATCACCAACTTGCTCAGACTTCAAGATGTTTCACTGAGAGTACACACCACTCCTAGTTACTCAATCTTTTAGGTTTTTCTCGATTGATCCAGTGGGGATCAAAAGGTACTCTATCCTATTCTACCACACTTAAGGACTTAGATGACGCTATCCTTATAAGTGTTTACAACAGTTTCAATATGAAACAAATTTCTAGCCTCCAACTAAAAACTAAACTTTCTGAGTGTATCAATGAAGATTTCTTTTCTAGAAGGTTTAGTGAAGCATGAGTCTAAGCAGAGAGCAGAATGTAATGAGCCCTTTCTCTTTTTGCTAGATATCTTCTTTGTGTAGTATGATTTCTCTGCTTAGTGAACTCAGGAGCTTGTTTTTCTTCTCATGCTTATGCCCGAATTTATAGGCATCTCTGGTTGATTAATCTCCTCCGTTGGTTGAGAGGATTTAATCTATTTCGTTGAGGCTTCTTGTACTTTCGTCTTCTTGTGTTGGAGCAGCTTATCTTCAGACGCAATTGGAGCAACTTGCTTTGCAGGAAATGTAAACCCATTCCTTAGACCATTTGCGCACTATTCACCATCTAGTGGGATTTTGTCTTCACAGGCAACTCTGGAGTGTCTCGTGATTATACAGCTCTTTAAGTAAAATTTGTGACTCTGGTTCTTGTGTACAAAATTAATTTGTACTGGTAGGATTAAAATATCCTTTTTAAGGTAAAGAAGAATTTACCTTATTGCATTTTATATTTCCAGTAAAATTAATTTTGTACATAAGATGTACATGTAAGATTAGTCACAATTTTACTAGTGACAATAATAAAATTGTAATCCAAAAATAAATATACTGATTGGATTTGAATATCCTTGAAAGGTAGGAATTTACCTTATTGCATTTTATATTTCCAGTATATTTATTTTGTGACACAATTTATATATTCCTAATTTTGTCACCTTCCTTCCTTTTTGGACCATACTTCAGTTCACACAATGATAATTCAATATCGAATAGAGAATTTAACATCAAGGGAGGATGGCATCATCAAAACTATATTTCATCAAAGTCTGAGGGGCCTAACAGGCTCTGTCACACTGGAGCCAGTAGAGTTTTTTATAGAGGTAATAGCCTGTGTTCTGTTTCTTATCTTGACAAAAGAGTGAAAAAACTTGGTGTTGGAGTCTCCATCTTTAATCCATTTAATATGAGCTTTCTGCTTCCAAAATTTCCTCTCCAAGTTGTATTTGTTTAACAACAAGCTCCTCTTATAAGACCAGTCTTCCCTAGTTGAATCTACAGGATTATCTTCATAAGCCTTTTCAGCTAACAAGACCTCTTTTTCACAATATTTGATATCTTCAAAAATATTACCAAAGACCTGCTGATTCCAAACTTTGAAATCTTTCTTAAGACAATGTAACTTGTGAACCAACCCTCTCATACCACCTCCCGAAGAATAGGAAGACCATTTGTTGGCAACAAAGTCCATAAAATCTGGGTGTGTGAGCCACATATTCTGAAACCTAAAGGATTTAGGTCCAGAAGTATATTTATTTTCACTCTGAATAAGCATGGGATTATGATCAGATGGGGTCTTATTCAGAAGAGAGATTTGAATATGGTCAAAAGTATCAATAAATGCATTATTAAGAAGACATCTGTCTAGTCTTCTCCACACCCTGCCGTTAGCCCTTGTACCAGACCATGTGAACCTTGGACCTTTGTGAGGAAGTTCAATTAAATTACATGCAGCAATACAGTCCGCAAAGTCATTAACACCTCTAAGATTAGGTAAAGCACTACCTTGATGATCACTGTAGCTAGCAATAGCGTTAAAATCCCCACCCACTAGCCAAGGCTCTGACATAGAAGAAGAAATAGCATTCAAACCAGCCCAAAGATCTTTCCTAATGATGTAATTGTGTTTTCCATATACTGCAGTGACCCAGCCTTGAAAATTATTTGAGACAATTTTGAAATGAACAAATTGGGGATGCCAAGTAACTTGAGAAATATTACAAACCAAATTATCCCAGAAAACCCAAATTTTGTTTGTAGGAGAGAAGAGAACATCAGAAAGACCCAAATCAGATTTGTACTTATTAGCCTTAGTGTCAGAAACAATAGGTTCAATAATCACCACCAAATGAAGCCTCCATTGCAAAACTAGGGAATGTAGCCTAGAACTGGAGGATTCTAGACCCCTAGCATTCCAAATAAGCCAATTCATTGAGAAAGGTTTAGATCTTTCTCCTTAGCCACACTTCTAGTAACCCTTTTAGAGTCTGTTGCTACAGTCGGCCTCTTATTGTTGCCTTTCTTTCCTGCTTTAGATATTTCTTCCATCACCTCTTCATTAATATGGGATTTGCCTTGATCTGCATTGCTAGCTTCTTCATTAATATTATCCAGAATATGATCAGTATTTTGAATGTTATCCCCTGACGCATTAATCTCTGCTTCCCTTGAATTGTTTCCCAAGTTTTCATCAACTTGCTCTTCCTCTGAAGGATTCCCCTTATTATCCCCATGAATCATAGTTTCTGATTCTTTATTAAATGTGTTGTCGACTAACTCCTTTTCTTGTTGTTCTGGCTGCTGTATTGTACCCTCAGCAGGTTGGGCAGTACTTGCCTCCTCCTTCTGACGTTGGTTATCAAGATTATGGACGGATGTCCCTTGAGGTCTATCAGTATCAGAAAGGTAAACTTTTGAGGCTATATCAGGGTCAAACTCCAAACTATGACACAATTCCTGCAGTTGGCAGTCATCTAATTTACTGATAAATTTTCCTTGAATTGCAATATGATGCTCCTGAATAACTTCCTGTTGTATCTGTGCAGGTGGCTCTTCCATGATGATTTCTTCTATGTCATCATCACTTTGGTACTCTGAGCTAATTAGAACCACTGCATTGGATGTGGATTGCTTTTCTGAGTTATGTAAAACAATAGCTTGAGAAGTAGTTTCATCAGCCACTATGTTTTTGCCTTTCTCCGGTGCTGTGTATTTCCTGGGGCGATCTTGTATATTGGGAAGTTGGGGCACCGCCTTCTGAACCCATTTTTCTTTAGGTTGTGTAACCTTTGATTGCACTACAACATTACCTGTAGTAGTCAGATCCCTATTTACCTGCCCTTTAGGTTGCGCAGCTGTATCAGTCAAAGCTTGGCTTTTAGGACATTTTTTCTCATTATGACCAAGGTGAAAGCAGGCTTCACAATATTCAGGTCTGTTCTCATAGATAACCGGCTGAAAGAACCCACTTGAACCACAGTTGATCCATATCTTATGAGGCATTTCCTTGGTCAAATCCAATTCAACACAAACCCTAGCCACTGCTGGCCTTGCCAGCGTTGCAGTGGCTGCATCAAGTTTTAAAGGCTTCCCTATAAGTCCAGCTATTGGAAACAGGGCTCTCTTATCCTGGAGATGAATAGGGAGTCCTTCCAAAGCAATCCAAACCGGGACAATAGGAGATTCAACATTAGGCCTAAATGCAGGAGACCATTTGGTCACTCTCATAAGGCTACCATTGATAGTCCATGATTGTCTATTCCAACATCTGAGATAATCATCCTCCAATTCAAATCGGATAAGAACGTGTTTAGGATCTAATGAACCGAGTTGAAAATTACCTTTGAATCCAATTATTTCAAACACCTTCCTCACAATCACAAGGCTCGGCCTACCTCTGTAAAAATAACCAATCAATGCCCTGTTGTGTTGATCCGCAAGAGTTTGAACATTATCATCTGAGAAAGAGATTGCTGGAGCTCCTTTGAAACGAGAGATCTGAAAGTCCACTGCCCTTTCACGATTAGCTACCACCTCAGCGAATGATTTCCGGGACCAAATGGAATTCTGCTGCAGCAGCGGCGGTGGCGGCTGCACCGTCTCCAAGGAAGATTTCTCCGTCATGGCGGTTAACTCGTCATTTTTTCCCTTTTCAAAAGAATCTTTTAACTCAGCAAACTTTCTCACCAACGGTGGAATGTAAGCTGGTTTCTCAATTGGTTCGGATGTGGAAGCCTCCTCTTCGTCTTTCACAGCTTCCTTTTCAGGAGGATAGGTCAAGATTTCTTCAGCAGGGGTCAAAGGGAGTGCTTTGGTTTTGTAGCTCTTGTTTAATTCTGTGTAGTCAAAAGGAACCTCTACACCAGCCTTTGTCTTTCTCTTTTCATCCTCAAGGGCATTCGTTTCTTCAGCACCAGTGAAGGCCATGAGTTTGGTCAATCCTATTTTCATGTATCTAACATCATAGAGTTGTCTACAGTTGACCTTTTTCAGGTTCTGAGGATTAGTCAAACCCAAGCCTTCTTTGGCGTTATAGAAACGAGTGTCCTTAGGCTGGTTAAGGAAAATAGTCTGATCTGTTTGGTCCCTTTTGGCTAACAGATCCTCAAGTTCTTTGATTTTAGTATACAGAGCACCCCTTCTTTCCATTAGCAAATTATTGACACCAAAAAGCCTAATTCTTTCCTTTTCAGTTGTTCTAAGTTTCTCTGTCAACTCTTTCTCACTAGCACTAAGTCGCTTATTCTCAGTTGTGAGCTTAGTGATTGTTTTCTCTGAATTGATTATCTTAATGTTTGAGCATGTCTGTTTTTCACGCAGTTGATTATATACCTCATACAACCTTTTGTAATTCACCTCTAGCTACTTAAATTTATCATGCATATCAGTTCTAGAGCAAGTATGGACAGATGAATTAGAGGTACTTACTTCATTGTCAGTGTTCTTGTTCTCAGCAGACAGGGCAGTCATTTCATCAGCATTGGTTGCAGTAGGCAGGTTCTTCTTCACCTCAGCTTTGTCTTTCTCCTTCTTTTCCTCAGCAGTAGGGGTTGACTTCATCTTTCCTTCCTTCTCAGCATCCTTCTCTTTTTCTTCTTCTTCAACAACTGCCATCAAGGCCATATTCTCTTCTTCGTCAGAATCATCCATCCAGTGGTCTTTTTCAGCCATAAGAGCACTCTTTTCTTTGTTTTCTTCCATAGCCAGCAACATCTTCTTCTTGTTCAGATTCATCTTCTGCTTATAATACTCAGCATCCTTCCTCCTCTTTGGCATTCTGCAGTCCTTCATTAGATGTCCAGTCTTCCCACAATTGAAGCACTTCGGAGCATCCTCAGCAATACCATTTTCAGACGATTCAAAAGATCGCTCTTTTCTCTTGTTGTTGCTGGAGGAGGACTTGCGGAGCCTGTTGTTAGAGGGGTTCTTCTTCTTCTGCATTTGGTTGTTGAACCTGGAGGTAAGAAGGGCTATCTGCTTCTGGAAGTCACGGAGCTCATCATCATCAGAATCTTCCCAAAATCCGATGTCGCTGTCTGCGCTCTCACTCTCTTCTGCAATCATCTTGTCTTTCTTTGAACCAGATTTGGATGGTTTGTCAAGCATTAGGGCAAGGGTGTCTGCAAGCTTGTCCACGGCTCCCTTCCCTCTTTCAGCTGTCACAGTAGCTACCACAAAGTCTTCAAAATCTTCTGTGTATTGGCTCAGCGTGTTGTACACAGCATGAATATCCATCTCATCCAGATCCTTTGTGTGCCTGATCTGCGAAGTCAGCTTTCTCCAGTCAGCTCCAAGTGCAGAAAGGAATCTCACATTCAACTCCATGTTTGACTTATGCACATTAATCTTCCTCATCTCATTTATCAATTGCAGGAATCTCAGGTACGTGTCTTCAAGTGACTCTCCAAGCTTGGCTTTGAATGAGTCGTATGCAGTGAATGTGCTTGCCTTCTTTGCTTTCACTCCGATCTCAGTGCCTTGCATGATCTTGAAGATCTCATCCCACATCTCTTTTGCTGTTGACATGCTGTCAATCTGCATGTAGATGTCGTTCGGGATGGCTTGCAGAAGATAAGTTTTAGCAATGAGATCTGCACGGAGTCTTGCTCTGTCCTCATCATCATATTCATCTACCGTCTTTGGTCTCCATTCAATCTCCACCGGTGGGTTGTTTCCATTATCTCTCTCAACTGCTATCATCAATTGTGCAGGTCCATTAGTGATAGAGTCTAGAAGACCTGAGGATTGGTCCTTGCTCTCAAGAAAGTTCAGAAATCGGTTCTTCCATACATTGTACTCCCCTCTTCGTAGAATCGGGGGTCTTGTATCGTTTCCAATAGATAGGGCATCCATTTTAGAATTGATCGGGCTGATCAGTTGATTGAATAGGTTCTGTTTTGTTGTTTGAGTCTTCAGTCAGATGTCTTTGTTCTGGTTGCAAAGTGTCTAAAACGGGCAAGGTATTGAAGGATCACTCAACTTCACTAAGATCGCTCAACTTTACAAACAATCTCTCAACTTTACAAAAAGATCGCTCAAGTTTACAAAAGATCGCTCAACTTGTAAAAAGATCGCTCAAGTTGCTAAAAGATCGCTCAAGTGTAAGATTGCTCAACTACAAATCTCTCAACCTGTAAAAAGATCGCTCAACACTAAATAACAGATCTCTCAACTCAACAAACAATCTCTCAACTCAACAAACAGTCTCTCAACTTTACAAAAAATCTCTCAACTTGTAAAAATATCGCTCAACTCCAGAAAATCTCTCAAGTCCAGAATGGGGCAAGTGTGTTGCGCGAAGTATGAGATTGCGCAGGACTGAAATCACGCAAGTGAGGGATCGCTCCACCTGAAAAATAGCTCAACTCTTCAAATCGGGCAAGTCCAAAAATCGCTCAAGTGAGTTTGCGCGAAATTGGAAATCGCGCAGGAGATGTTTCAAGATGGCGCAAATTCTGTATTGCGCAAAAGATATTGCGCGAACCTCAAGATCGCGCAAGGAGTCCCTTTTGCGTGATCCTGTTCTTCTCTCTGGCGACTTGCGCTAAATTGCAGAATCTCTCAAATCGGGCTTAACCTGTACGCCAACTCTCAGATCGAGATTTTTCACAGAGATGATCCCAGCAAGCCTAGAAACACTTTCCTTCAAGCATTTTCCTGCAAAAAATATCAACAAAAACAGAACAGAAGATCGCTCAAGTGCGAAACTTCAACGATGAAGAATCGCGCAGGAGTATTTTTCGGCCTTCAATCGATCGATCAGCTCCGGCTCTGATACCAGATGTTAGGTCCCTGTTTTCTAGTCTATAAAATGTATGTATGGAAGATAGATCTGGGAATGAAGCTTTCCATTGATGTGAAGGTTTTACAGAATGATATGAATGTGTTAACGTGAAAACCTTACACGAGAATAGGCACTGCGGCACAGAGAATGTTGAAAAGCTTAACCTAGCCTTTCCCTTAAGGCATATATATAGCCTGACGGGAAAGGTAGGTTTTACAATCATTTGGGCTCCTTTTTCTAGGAGGCCCATACCTAATAAGGTATAAAACCTTTTATTACAAATTGCCTTAAAAGGCCTATTCATTATTCTAGCTAATCTATTTAATTAAGATGCTAAATATAAAGAGCTAAGAAACATCGATCACAATATAATGAAAATATCTCTAACATTATCATTTGCTTTAAATCTCTCATTCTTGACCTTCTGAATCCATTTCATGTCACGATTTGAAATATCACCTGTCTTACTCCCGATTGAAAAAGAGACATAGTTTTCAATCACAGACCTTCAAGATACTAGTATTAGTCACGAAGAGGTAGAAGATGAGCCTGAAGCAGTCACATGGTTAAAGCTCCTGTTAGTTAAAATAAATAAATTTAAATGATACATTAACTTGACAATAAACAAGTACTACGTAATATTCAAACCCCATTAATAAAGAAGTCATAGAGAAAACATACACAAGCTACTGGTACTTTACAAGATGAACTCACATAATTGTCTGTACACAAACAATTTGACCGACTACACGGGCAAATTGAGTGACGATTTATGAAGAAAATCAATTTTATACAGACAAAAATAAAAAAAATTGTTTGTATCACATATACTTTATAATAAAGAAGTCATAGAAAAGATATACACAAGCTATTGGTACTTTACAAGATGCACTCACATAATTGTCTGTACACAGACAATTTGACCGACTACACAGGCAAATTGAGTGGCGATTTATGAAGAAAATCGATTTTATACAGACAAAAATAAAAAAAAAATTGTTTGTATCACATATACTTTATAATAAAGAAGTCATAGAGAAGACATACACAAGCTATTGGTACTTTACAAGATGCACTCACATAATTGTCTATACACAGACAAATTGACCGGCTACACAGGCAAATTGAGTGGCGATTTATGAAGAAAATCGATTTTCACACAGACAAAAATAAAAAAAATGTCTGTATCACAGACACTTTATGAAAAATTACGATCTAAAATGTCTGCGATACAGACAAATCTTTATATTTTTTCGGTGAAAATCGATTTAACAGACAAATCTTTATATTTTGTCTGCGATACAGACAAAAATTTAAATGATAAACATCACAAATCTATTTAGTATAACAAGTGTAATAAGTACTAGTATTCAACATCATAACAACATATCATAACAACATATGTGATATACAAATTAAAAAGGGAACATATACCCTAAATGCACAAAAAATATGAAATAAAGTATTAACTCATGAATAATATTTGAGAGAGCAAAGTAAATTCAAGTTGTGACTCCTATTTTTCTGATCGGATTTAGATCTGCAAAAAAAGTGAGAGCTTTTGAAATGAAGAAAACATGAAAAGAGAAGAAAAAAGATGGAGAAAGGGAGATAAAGAGAGGAAAGAAACAGAAAAGAGGGAAAGAGGAAGAGAAAAGAAATGAAGATAACGAGAGAGAAGAAAAGAGGCCGGAGTTGTTGGGCGCAGGGAGGGAGAGAAAAGAAAAAGAAAAGAGGAAGAGGGAGAAGGAAGTTGGGCGCAGGGAAGGAGAGGAAAAAAGGAAAAGAAAGGAAGGAGGGAGGGGAGAGATTAATAGGGTGGAAAAGAAGGGGGTGGAGACTTTTTGTACTGTGTAGAGTGATGTGTGTACTGCTGTGTACATAAAGCATTTCCCCTGATAATTTCAGTTGGAGTTTGAGAGATGAGTGTGCACATATAGTATCAAAGAAAGTATACTCTTCTATGTCTTACTCTTGAAACTTGAAATTCACATATAGCCTTTCAATTCCTCTTATTTTTGAGTATTACTATGCTAGGAGATAATTATAAACCAAATAGTCATTGTTGTGCAAACTGCAAAGAGTATTTAAAATACTCAGGGCAGTATAAATTTAGATGGAACATATTCTAAAGGGAGCATTGTGTGTAAAACTAAACAAACATGTATTTGTAAGGAATAAAGTATAAGAAAGTTAGGACTCCAAATCAATCCAGAAAACACACAATTTGAAAATTTAGATTGAAAATCAAACAAATCTAGTGATAGTATAAATCACGTTTACTTGAACCAAATAATCCCACAAGAGTTTTATAGTCATGGTCAAGCATAAGAAAAAATGGTCCTATAAAATGCAAACCAAACAAATTTTAAATATATTCAATTTCCGTAAAACAACTGAGCACATTGTAAATAGTCAAAGAATGATTTAAAAAATGAAGTTTTAAAGAGTAACATACTAAAAAGAGAATAACATTCTAGCAGGATGAGAAAAAAACTAATAACATAAATTCAAATCTAAGTCCCATAATACATTCTTAATTCCTCCAAGTAACGTACTTTTCATAATCACAGATTTATAATAAAGGATATTGAACTTACATTAAAGGATACATTATTTTTGCCTTAACAAGGCAGTGCATTAAACAATAGGTTCGATATATTATAGAATAGAATAAAAAACGAAAAGGTAAAAGTAAAAAAATACATCAAATGAAACTTTAGGAGTGCATAAATCATGCTCAATAGTTAGGTAGTACCACCAACTTAAATTTTAACACTCCTTTGAGTCCTTTCTCAATGTTTTTCACAGGATAGGTAATTTTTGGATCAAACAATACACAGTTATAAGTAAAATCATGTATTTCCTTTCAGTTTAAGTTTGAACTTTAAACTCTTAAGTTGTATATAAATCAGCTTCTTTTAGCTATGAACTGGGGATTGCGGGGTGCGATATTTTTGAAGTGAGGTGTGCTGGTTTGTATAAATACATTCTTACGATTTAGAATTTAGACAGTTGAAAAAAAAAGTGATCGATGAAGACAAAATCTTGGCCTAAAAACACGCAAGCCACACCAACCAGAATCTGCACATTCAATTCCAACTTCTCATACATTATTCATATAATCATATCTGATCAAGCGCATATTCAATTGGCACGCCCAATGATATAAAATTGCAGGGCAAGTGAGTCATCTTTCACAACTCCAGTGAAAAAAGAAAAACTACAAGTAACCCATACTTCTTATGCCTTGACAAAACTAGCATGACTATACATTACAACAAACACAAAGTAATTACAAGAGTGACTTACTGCTCCATAATCCTCACCAAACATGTGTAAGTTATTATTCTTCCGCCTTGGCATATGCTGTACCCGAAGATCAATTATTGTACAAAGAAAACTATGATAGTTCCTCTTTGAGATAACTAATCATTCTAACTTAGACTCCACTTTCTTTCTCATAAAGAACATGAAGAACCTAGGGAAGAATGACTTCTTTTTCTTCTTCGCAGTCTTCACTTCAGGAGATGAATCGGATATGTCGTTGCTGCTTTCTTGCACGGATGATTCTTTCGGGCTAGAAGCAGCAGCTTTTGTTTCACTTCTCTCCACAAAACTCAGTGACGAGCTTACGGTCCGGTTCATGACCCTAACCTGTTCATTGGCTTTCCGTCTCTCCTCGTGCTCAGCCCTCCATCTTCTTAGTTCTTGCTCCATCGCCAGCTTCCCTTGCTTGGCTTTCTCTGCCTTCTCTAATGCAACCCTTAGACTCTCCCTCCTTCCGGCTATCTCACGGTTAACTTCCTCTAGCTTGGTCAGGCTCTTCAACTCCGACTCCTTGGCCACCTCAATTTGGGAGATGGAAGCAGCCACTCTCATGTTAGCTTCCTCTTCTGCCTCATGTGCCTGCTTGCTCAGCTCATAGTATTCTTCTAAAGAGAGCGTCACTTGTTTTGGAGAATCCTGATCGTTGATGGGTTGACCACCTGATCCGCTCTCTTGCAGTGCATTGATGGCTAAGACAGCCAATCTCTCTGAAGCTTTTGCAGCTTCTATCTCCTTTTGGGCAGCGACTAGTCTGCTCTCTACGGTTCTAGCTCCTGCCTTTGCTTGCTCTGCTTCCTCCTTTGCTTTCCTCAGCTCTTCGCGTGCTGCTTCGGCTAGTGACTTTGCCAGGTCAGCCTCTTTCCCCGCCTCTTGGAGTTGCTTTGGAAGATTTACGAGCCTTTCTCTGGCTTCTTTCTTCTTTATATGTGCAATGGAGATCTCTGATTTGGTCCTCTGTAGCTCGGTTTCTAGAGATGACACGGCAATCGATGCCATGGCTTCCCTCTGTTGGATGGCGGAAAGTTCGGACTTTTCGTTTTGTAGTTCTGCCCTTAATGAATCGGCCGCCACTTTTAAGCAGTTCACTTCATCCATTGCTTTATCTATGTTAAGTTTCACCTCTTCGAGCTCCTTCCTAGTGGATTCTTCCTCGGTTTTTAGAAGCTTCTTTGAGTCCATATAAGTGGCGAATTCTAATTTAAGATCAAGCAGCAAAGAGGAAGCAGTATCTAGATTTGATTTCAGATCCTTAACAGACTGATTCTGCTGGTTTGCCTTCTCCACCTCCTCTTCTGCCTCTTTTAATTCTTTCTCCCAGTAAAGAATATCTTGTTCTCTGGCCATGGCTGCCCCGAGTCTATGTTCTTCCGCCTCCAAATGTGCAGCATGCGCTGCTTCTAAGGATTGCTTTAAGGTTATGACCTCAATAGTCAAATCCTCCACTGTCTTCTCAACTCCTCTGGATGCACAAACTGCTTCCTCTGCTTTTTTCACAGCTTCATCTCTCTCAGAGACAGCGAGGGCATAATCTGAACGGAGTTTCTGCAACTCAGCCCTCACAGTTTCCAGCTCAGAAACTGCAGCCTCATGCCGTGCTCTGGCAACCTCAAGCTGCACTTTTGCTGCAAAGCTTGCTTCATTGGTGATCCCTTGCTCAATCTCTTCGACTCTGAGCCTTGCAAGCTCGGAATCTTGTTTAGCTTGTTGCTCCTCTGTCTGTGCTCTCTCCAGGTTTAGCTTCAGCTCTTCAACTAGTCTTTTGGTGCTATCCAAATCCTCCAGGACTTGCATTTTTGCCTTCTCGGCAGCCTCACATTGTTTTTTCAACAATGGGATCTCCTCCTGCACTTTCCCCAGTTCTTGATCAATAATCTTCCGTCTCTGCAAATTGACCATATCAATTAGTTGACACCAAATATTAGACAGAACAGGCAAATAAATTCTAGAGGGGTCCCTTTGGAACTCGGAAAATGCTAGGAAAAGGAAACAAGGAGGAAAATAGATGGGAAACTCGGAAGGGAAAGACTTGGGGGAAAACAAATAAAGAATGGGATCAAGCTCAATAAATCAATTTAAGATAGTCATTCCCAGTCAATTTATTTATATGTTTCTATCATTAAAAAACTATGAAATGCAAATATATGCTAGTTAAAAAACAAAAGTGATCATATTTGATCTAATTTCACATTTTCCTCATAAAACCAAACACTGAAAATGGAATTTTCATCAAATGTTACTAAAATAGAACCCGTACGCAAAAACATGGCATCGTAATCACTATACCGCCAACGTGCCATCGTCATGACTGCTATATAAATCTGTACATGACTATGATCACTACCATTATCACAAAACACCACCATGGTCACTGCGTATTAGGTGTAAAAAAAACATTTTTTTGTCATTTTGCGTATTAAGAGTCACAATTTTTCCATTTTTTCATTTAATGATATAGTTGTGAGTGTTTCTTGGGGAAAAGAAGTTGTTTCCTTAATATTTATACCGCTTTCCAAGCATATCCTAGAAGAAACCTTCTATATATACCTCAAAAGTCTGAGCTCGATGAGCTTTCCAGTCAACAATACCACCGAATTTAGAAACAGCTTGCTTCACTGATTCAATAGGTGCCGTTGTGTCAATTTGACCACGGTTTATAAGAGCATTTTCACTACCCGGACTGGTAGCTTCTTTAGAAACCTCAGAAGAACCACTTTTTCTTGTTTCTGAGTAACTTTCACTTTCAGTCCCTTCCACTTCATGGGATGATGTATCAGCGCCATCACTTCTGCTACTGCTATGAGCATCTAACTCATCATGGTCTCTGATTTTTGTATTATTATTGTCTCCCTCAGACTCTCTTGCGCTATGGGATGGGATGGAAAGTGTGGTGGCAACATCTGCGATACATTTAGGAGAAATTATTTCTGTAGATAACTCTGAGGCAATGTGGGCTATTGTTACTAGCTGATCTGGCAAAATAGATTCTTTTGGAAGATTCAGCACGTCTGAACTATTACTAGATAAGCATTCTAGATTCCCTGTGGATGGAAGTAATGCTTCCTGCTCAAGCATGGAGCTTTGAGATATTTTATCTGTGTCGTTTTCTTCAACTGAAGATGTTGGGATGAAATTATCTGAAGGAGAGGGGTGATCCTCTTCTTCAAGTTCCTCATCTTTCAAATGCTCCACTTTCACATCCTCCATCCAAGAGCCGCTGTTATGAATCAAGTTGCAACCAGAATCCTGATATACATATACAGTTAACGGATAAATAATAGAAAAATGAAAATACAGAGCAAGTTTAATGGTTGCAATTTTTCAAATTTATAGAAAATTATATGTGACAGATCACATGGGCCTGGACCCCTGGACCCCTTCTTAATTGGGCATCAAGAAATATGGACAGGCACCGCAAGGAAATCCCAGTAACCCACGTATGCCAGGTTTCTCATCGGTCACAGAAATGGGACTTAGTACAATGAAATTTACCAAGAACAACCAGAACAAAGTTAAGGGCACACGTCAGCAATTCAGCATCTGATTCATGGATAACCGTCAACTCGTGATTCCCCGCCCTGGCAAGGATACACGCCATTAGCATTTAACCATTACAGGACACGAGTTGCTTGTACATTAGTTAGCATTGATCGTTGCCATAGTAAGCATTCAAGCTCTAACATTCTAATCATTAGTACGCATAACTTTCAGTCTCTAGATCTCTTTACTTTCTTTCTTTCTTTCTTTCTTATAATCTGGATACCTTTATCTATCAATATGATAAAATTAGGCTTAGCTTGGGGTCACTTAAAGCACTTGGGTTAAACCACCATTCTCTCTGTAATTTTCTATGAGGAATTCTAACACATCAACCATTGGAGGTTTCAATTTCAGAGTTGCAAATAGGTGAAGCCATTGTTGATTCATGTGTATAAAGCAACAAATATAAATAAGGTTGAAAATGAGAGCTGATCAGCTAAATGTGGTGATACACAGCAAACTTACTCCATAGTAGAAGCTGAAAAAGAAAGGTGGCAATGGAGTGGAAAAAAGGCGTTGAATGGTGAAATATGCTTGTAAAATTAAAAGCCTCCAATAGACAACAAGGTGAAGCTAATATGATAAAGTTTGAACATGATCAACATCTTATGAAAGACATATGAGAGTTAAGTATTTCTGTTAATGGAATTCGGGATTGGAATGAGGTTATCCAACTACACTATGGACATGGACCAAATCGCATTAAAAGATTGAATTCAACTAAGAGCCCTTTTGATGACCCCTGTTTTCGACTTATGAGCCTTATCAACCAACTTTTTCATCAAATACTTAATTTTTGATTTCGCACGTTGAGTTATGTAATAATCAAAATAAGTAAGGTTATAGTTACTTTTGGAAATAAGGCTTGGATGTTGTTGTTGTAGAGTTTCTTTTCTGACTGGATTGGGTGATGTTAGTGTAAAGGACAATTTTAGTTATTTTTCAGATATTTTTTTCTTTATTTCATTAATTAAAATCCTCCGTATTTTAAATATAACTTTTCTATATTCAAAAGATTCAGACCATTCAGCCGTTTCAGCCAAAACTTCATCAATTTGAGCAGATTCAACCGATTCAGTCAATTTCAATGTTACCAAACGAGCTCTAAATAACTAGTTATATCCATGATCTTACTAACTGATCTACCTCTCATTAAAGATGTCCTAAGGAACTTTATTCAAAACTACTACGGAAAAAAGAGGCGCAAGCTAGGCCACGAGGCGTAAGTAGGGGGGCAGCTCAATTAGGCCCCGGCTAACACGAAATATGAAAGAATTTGATTATACACTAAGATTTTGTGTAAAGGTCCAGCTGAATTTATACTTCAGGCAAGGTCACCATTTGGCAATTATGCACCATTATGTACACCTTTAAACAAACTCTCTCCGAATACAATTTGTATTAAAAGCTCTGCCTGGGAGGAGATTCACATGGCTTTATTTCACACGAATATTTGGAAGTGGAAACAGTAGAATAAATACCCAATAAATAATCAAACATCTACGAAGGATGGATCCTTCATATGACCATATCTGTCCAGG
This sequence comes from Cuscuta epithymum, assembly GCA_945859915.1. Classification (NCBI taxonomy): domain Eukaryota; kingdom Viridiplantae; phylum Streptophyta; class Magnoliopsida; order Solanales; family Convolvulaceae; genus Cuscuta; species Cuscuta epithymum. The sequence continues at coordinate 1,874,350 of CAMAPF010000108.1, read as the reverse complement.
CACAGCATTTAATTTTGCTAATTGAAGTTGGCCACCCAATTTTAAAGATGATAACTTTCCCTGTTCCCCACATCATCATTAATTAATTCCCTGACACCAAATCAAAATTCCCAGAGTCGGCAAACAACAAAAAAGGAGGTTGAATTAGGCATCCAGCTTTTCTGAAATCAAACTATTCAAATAAAACTAGCCTCTTTCTAAATTGTTTTTCAAATAGGAAGAATAAGCATATGAAAGATTAAGATCAACTACTATGATGCATACATACGCATATAATCATATATACATAATAATTAAAAAACAGAGGTTAACAGAAAATCATTCTTCAACATCTGCGGATAAAAACGAAAATCCCAGAGAAGAAGGAAAACAGAGATAAGAGAAGAACATACCAGGAATCACTAGAATTCACACCACAGAGAAGTACAGATTCTAATTGTTTGGAAGGAAAAGGAATCCGTCTTTGATTTTTTTTTGAAGCTTCTTTGATTCTCTTTTTGATTATGCAAAATTAATATTTTCTGTATTAAGAAAGAAGGTGAGAGAATGAAGTCACTGGCTGAAAGTTGGAAGGTGTTGGGGCCTAAAGTATGAAAAGAAATCTGGGACAGAGAAAACCAATATACTTCCGTAATATTAAAAGAGGAAACACGGGAGTGCACGTGGGTGGGAAGCACATGAGCCTACCCCTGCGGAGTCACCACCGGCTGTTTTCCATTTCTGTTATTGTCTTGTTGCCTAATTTTGTTTTTATTATATCTCTGGGGCATCGATCCGAATATTGTTCAGAAAATGTTTTTCACCCTTGTTGAATTTGAAAATCACAGCATGTGATTTTAAAACAGCACAGGAATAACAGGATCATTGGTAGTGCGTCAACTGTTTGATGAATTATGAGGATTTTCCCAAAATAAGATTATAGATTGGAAAAATTATCCCAATGGGATTAAATGTATATTCCAAAATATTCTCTTAATAAAAGTAACTAATGTCAGTACTACATTTTAGACATGACATTGTTTTGCAAGTTTGACACTAATTATTCATATTTATAAAATAAAAATATGATAGTTTTAATTTAGAATTCTCAAACATTTTTATTACTGGAGTACTATTTTTTGAATTTTCCCATCTTTACTCGTTCTCAGGGATGGATTTAGGGGGGGGCGCGGGGGGGGCGACCGCCCCCCTTGGACATTCAATTTTTTTTACCATATATGTAATATTTTCATAAAAATTTCATAATTTAATTAGATTCGCCCCCCTTAGCTTTTAATTTTCAAAATTAGTATATAGTCTTACATAATGTAATACTTAATTAGAGATTTAAAAGATGAAACATCTAAAATAATTTACATAACTTAAACAAATAAACAATAGAGTAACTCGTAATTTAAGATTTAGGATACTTATTATATAAGAATTCCTAGTTTTGTAATGTTTAATTATCTTTATTAGATAACAAGCACTGGATTTTGTAAAACATATATCAAACTATATTAAATACCAGACACACTAATTACACAATTTTTAGATCACGTGAAATGAATCTAAAATATAAATATTTATAGACATTAGATTACATAATTCATTTACTTCTTGCTTTCTAAAAATTATTTATTGCATGGATAATAAACTTTAAATTATTATAGAATTAATAAAAATATTAAAATATAATATGCACCATATATGTGTGTGTATGTGGTGCATATTATTCTAAAAATAACAATCTCATACATACTAGTATACTACTATTGTAATTTTAAGAAAACTTCTCATGAGTCATAACTCACGAACACCCTCCTTCCTCCTTGATGGACAAAAATTACAATTCAATAACCGATTCATGAGGTTAAACAATGTAGAAGTTATTAAAAATGTACTGGTTGATGTCTTTGTCATCGTCTAAATTTAGAATGTAATAGATTTAAAAGACCTTCGGAATGTGCATGTATTAATGTCATTTTTTTGAATAAAAATAGCCGTATAGCCCTACAGTAGCGAAAAAATTTCTCCCCGCTACACTAGGGGGAAAAATTTCACCCCGCTACACTAACAAAAAAAATTCACCCCTACACTAACGAAAAATTTCGCCCCCCTTGACTCAGAATCCTGGATCCGTCCCCTGCTCGTTCTTGGGAATAATGTCAAATTCTATATTTTCCTTTATCTCTTATTATTCTAAATATGGATAAGTTATTATCATGTAATTATGAATTTTTTTTTGAATTTTCCCATCTTTACTCGTTCTTGGGAATAATGTCAAATTCTATATTTTCCTTTATCTCTTATTATTCTAAATATGGATAAGTTATTGTAATTTAATTATGAAATTAAATTACGGAGTATATACTTTGCATATTCAATGGAAAAAGATAATACTCGCCTTTTAAAATACCATATTTATATATATTCAAATTTATATATATATTAACCGTGTGTGTACTGCATATTTGCATAGTTTCTATATCTCCATATTTATTTGCTCAATGTGATTTGATGCATTCTGCAATACAAATACGTGCCATCCTTAATATACTTATATTTGAATTGAAATAATAAGAGTAAAATGCAAATAGGCTCTCTAACTATCCCGAAACAATCACCTCAACCATCATACTTTAAAGAGCAATCACCTGAACCATCATACTTTAAAGAGCGTCACATTAACACGTTTAGTAAAAAAAGGATGACACCCCATCCCCCAGGGCCCCCCAACACCGACCGGACGGCACGATGGGAGGATGTAAATTGGACTATAATCACAATCTGACAGATAGAGAGTGGGGCTCTGTCCCCGGTACTTGCAGAAGCCCTATGCATTTTTCAGCATAGTAACCCCTCATCGCAGTTGCCGGGATTCGAACCCGAGACCTAACCCTTGTGGCACTCCCTCGCTACCAGTTGAGCTACGCCCACCGGTATTAGGGGTGGACATAACGGTTTGGTTTAACCGAACCGAACCGTATCAAGCCGAACTAAACCGAATCGAAACCGAACCGAATGCAATTTGGTTTGAGTTTGGTACCATTTCTTTCAAACCGTATTAAACCGAACCGAACCGAACCGAAACCGATAAAACCCAAAACCGAACTAAAACCGAACCGAACTAAAGAAACTCAAAAAACTTTCATATTTTATTAAAATTGGTGGTTTGATTTGGTTTGGTTGGGGTTTACTTAAGTAAACTGTTTGGTAAACATTTGCTCAAACCGAATGTTTGCCTCTTATATGTGTGCAGTATGAAGATTGTAAGTTTGGTTGTACCAGTGAAATACGACAATGTGTTAGTCCATTATATGTATACATTAGAGAGGTTGTAGGTTTAATGACTTGGTGATTTGGAGTGAAACATAACTGCCCAAACTCCTAAGCCCTCACCCACTTCTATTAACTATTTAAATCATTGCTATTTTGCTCATTGCACACATGTAAATCACTACTTATACATTATTTATGTTGACACATTGCTTGTATACCATTGCTATTTTACACACAACACCAAACAACTCTATTTTGATTTTATTGCTTTGTTTTAGTTTATTTGGTTTGGACTTAAACTAAAATAAACCATTTCAAATTAGTAAATGTTGACTTTAAAATATGGAATTATACATTATTTTTTTAACTTTGTAAACCGAACATCAAACCGAACCGAACCGAAAATTTCTCGAACCGAAACCAAACCGAAATACATTTTTTGCCAAACCGAACAACTTGAAACCGAACCGAACAACTTGAAACCGAACCGAACCCGATAAAAACCGAACCGTAAACTGATTTGCTCGGCCCTAGTTTGTATAGCATCTAATGAGTTCAAATGACCAAAACACAACCCATGACTCCCGGTTAGGCCTGGACTCGGGCCGGGCTGGGTCCGGGTCGGGCCTAGGCCCGGGCGGGCCGACGGTTCAAAATTGGTAGACACGGGACCGGCCCGGGTAGCCAATGGGTCCGGTCCGGGTCCGAGCCTGGCCGGGCCTCTAGTTTGGTTATTGTTTTTTGTTTTTTTGCTTTCCTACCCCCACCCCCAAACCACTCCTAACCATCAAGCCCAACCGGGGTGGAACCCCAAAAAATGAAGAAAAAAAAATCAATTTGGCCAGGACCCGGGCCCGACCCGGCCGGTTCGCCAAATGTAAGACCCGAGCCCGGACCCGCCCCGGGCCTAGGCCTAACCCGGACCCGAGAACTGGTCCGGTCCCGCACAGTAGCGGGCCGGGCAGGTCCACGGGCTGGGTGGCCCGACCCGAATCCACCCCTACTCCCGGTTGAATCTTAACGCGGATTGTTGCATCTTAAGAGAAGGTAGGAAAAACCATTTCCATTCATCACCGAACAATCCAAATTAGGGTTCTTCATCGTACTTCTCAACCAATCTCCCCTGGCAGGTCATCGGTGAGGAAGTCCAAAGAATCCATCTATGATTGTGGAGGAGACCTTAGGAATCTACAAGGTGAGAGTTTAGGAATTTTGATCAACCTAAAGTAAAGAGCAGCCATCTTCACAAAGCTCAGGTAAGTGATTGTAATGTGCAAGTACTTTGATAATGGCAGTCATCATCCTCATGAAGTGTTAATTACAACTGGTTCATAATGATAACAGCTGAATTCATAATTCTGGTCCCAAGTATATTGAATTCATCTCATTGAAAAACTAATTATTTCTATACAGAATTTTGAACTTTTGAGATTATTCGAAATTTACCACAACAATGATGTGGTAGTTTATTAAAATTGCCTGGATGAAGATGTTATGTAAAAAAATCAAATGCTAAAAACTTGACTCCAAGCTACTCATCACTGCAATGTATTGTGTGAACCAGGTTGATGAAAATATAAACCATAACCAAAGTAGAACTCCATAAGAACAAAAAAGAGTTAGAGCAAAATGCACAAACATCAGTTAAACCTTCTAGGATCTGTGACATTGATGTTCAAATGCTCATCTTGTAACCCCAATTTCCTAGCCACATTCCTATCCCACTCCAATTCAATCTTCCTCTGCTCTGACAATCCACAAGGTTTCTGCAAGCTCTCATCCATGGAGTCATGAAGCCTCCACCATGTCCGGTGCGCCACGTCACTAGCGTACACGCGCTGATCCTCGATATCCCAATTGCAATCATAGTCCCTGTAACAAAGCCACGGCTTCAGCCCTAAGTAGTGTATGGCGTAAAGCTCGGGAGGATCCGACCCGAATAGCTGGTTCTTCAATCCGGACTCGGTGGAGGAATTCGACCAGAAGTTCTTCAGGAAATTCACCCTCCTCGGCAGCCTATGCCACCAGACGAACACCTCGTTAAGGAAACCCTGGTCGCCGCCGTTGTAGGAGACGATCTCCTCCCGGCGCTGCATCAGCATTTGGAACGTACACTCGGATGGCTCAATCACCATCACGCCGGAGTTGAATATAGAGCCGTCGTTGCCGGAGGCGGACATCTGAGGGAATCCGAAGAGGAAATCGATGTTGCGGAGAACGATGATGTCGGAATCGATGAATATGATCTTCTCGTAGCCGGTGAGCTGCCATAGCCGGAACTTGCTGTAGTTGTATTCGTTGTAGGTGCCCTTCTCGGATCTGGGATTTCGGATCCTCTCGATGAATCGGAGCTTCCACCCGGATTTGATGAGAGCGCCGCGTTTGGGTGGGGAGATGCTATTGTCCAGGAGGAGGATAAGGTCGCGTTTGGTTCCGGTTCGGAGGAGGCTTTGGGCGAGGGTTATTGCCCCACAAACGTAGGCTTCGGTGGAATGGAGGACAGTGGCGTATGCTTCTCGTGTGGATATTTGCTTCGTGGGTTGGCCGAGCCTGGAAATATCGTAAACTTCGTCTATACCTGTAGCAAATCAAACACTCATCTTCATTAATCGCACTCCACCTTGAATTGTTTAGCCATGATAATGATCATCATTCTTTGCTTCAATTCCTTCATTACTTGGTAGTTGTATAGTTGACATTTTCTCTACTGTTTTCATTTTTTGAAGTTGATGATGTTTTTAAGTCAATGATATGATTAATCATAAATTGCCATATTACTATTGAAATTAAACAAATCAAGCTTACAAATACTACATTTGGACTAGTAGGAATATGAATATGGTACATATAGTCTGTTATTCTAACAATTCAGCCCACTTTAATCGCTATTTCGTTAATATCAATAGTTTCAATGGATTCAGACGATTTTTGTTTTATCTTATGGTATACTATAATTTTTGTAATATGATATCTAATGTGATCTTTAGTGACTATGGTCATGTAATACTTGCGTAAATTTAGAGAAAATCTATAACGTACAGACGAAATATACAAATGTTGTGAATCTCAAAATAGTACTAAAATGTTTTAATATTATAAACAAGGGTAATTATTACTATATTTTGACATTATCAAACTTTAAACATCACAATATTTATCAAACATAATCGTAATTACTTCTATGTAGAGAATATAAACATGATCACCCTAATTTGAAATTTTGAAATATGTTATTCATATTTTGAGAATTTTTCCAATAATGTTTAATTCCTTTAATTTGTGTGTTTGAATTATTCTACTACTCCCTCCGTCCCAAAATTATCTTCATAGTTACTATTCACATGGTCAACTCAAATTACTCTTAATCTTTTACTTTATATATCAAATTTTTATCAAACTTAAATTTTCTTGATCAGGCTTTGTAGCGGTTTTAATGTAGTTTCTGAATATGTAAATTTTATTTACTAAAAATATTCCGAGTGTGAACAGGGATCGAGTTGCTTTATCGTCAGTCAAGCATCGTAAACCGAACTATGAAGATAAATATGGGACGGAGGTAGTACAAATTATAGCAAACTTTAAGTATTTGCGAAAATTGACCAAAACCCCGTACCAAGAGTATAAACATTTTGGAATTCAATAATAAAATTGTCATGTTTTTATTTCTTAAATAGAATTAATCATTGTCAAGTTTAGAAAACAACGTCATAGTTAAAGTTTGATAACATTTAAATGAAACACTAATAATTACTCATATTTAGGAATTCATAAACGCTTTCACTCTTGTGTAATAAAATTGATTACTAGTATATCTTTAGTTTGTATCCTTAATTTGTATTATTGTACATTTTGTAGTTTCACTTTATCAGTTTATTGTATGTTAATGTGTTTCTTCTGCGTACCAATGCGTAGTCCCGCCCTTAACTAGTATCGGAAAATCATGTTTTACATGTAGCTTCTCAATAATCCTATATTTCGAAACTTATTGGTTGTTAGTTGTGACTAAGTATACTTGTTATTTTTTTTTTTGGATGAAATATAAATATATTAACATCCAGAAAACTATACATCACATGTTCTAGATCTCCTAAAACCTCCCCCACCCCCACATAGTATAATTGTTACTTGTATTTGTTAATAGGGAACACTGCTTATAAATTTTGGAGAAATTGTTCCAGTATTTAATCCCGTTTATAGAACTTTGCACTTTTGAAGTTTGAAACTTTGAATGGCCCTTCAATTGTTTCCTCTTCAGTCTTCAACGTGTCATTAGAAAGTTACATTTCAACTGTACATTAGTTGAATTAGTCAAAGTTAACGTCAGGCGGCATCTAACCATTAGGTAGAGGTGAAACCTCAGTCACCTAATCTTTTGGAATCAAGTTACATCTTAAACTATTTCATCAATTTATATACTAAAGCAATATATACTCAGCAAACCTTATATACAGCGCCCAGTGATGGCATATTATACTTCCTCCGTTCTCTTTTAATTGCAACAGTCAACATTTCACGTATGCCAACACACAAATTTGACCATCAATATCTTTCATTCTTTATTAGTAAAAAAAATTTAAAAAATCAGATTTTGAAAATTTACAATGAGAAGAATTAAATAATATTTTTTTAAAAATTTAATTTATAATACATTAATAAATAAAATATAGTCAAAGTAGAATATGTGAATAGTGCAAAAAGTCTAATGTTGAAACTAAAAGAGAACGGAGGTAGTATTACTTAGTACGTACTCGTAGATAATTTAAGTTCCAACTACCAATTAACTAGAATTTCGTCCGTTCTTATTTTGATGCTATAATTAGAGGTTTAAACTTCTACTTCTATTTTCAATTAACGATTCGTGTTAATTGTCTTTACGTCTAATCCCAATGTTACGTAATTAATATTAATTTTTCGAGTATATGACCCTGAATCTAATAATGTCAATATAATGAAGAGAACAGATTGAAACCAAAAATATAGCGGACTATCATCGTTTTTTATAATACTACCTCCGTCCCAAATTGAGTTGCAAATTTGACTTTTCTCAGTCAAACAGTCTCGTTTTGTTCACTTCATTAGGATGCTGATTTTTAATTATATTGTAATTTGGAGTTTACAACTTTGAAGAGATTTTAATGTAGTTTTTGAATATGTAAATTTTTAATATTAGAAATTGAATTAGTTATTCATAGGGAGGGTTGACTTTTATTATTGATTGACCAAAAAATATTGACTTTTCAAAACAAATTGGGACGGAGGGAGTAATACACATTTGCTCATCAACAAAATTAGTATCAACTCTCTCCCCCATCAACTAAAGTAGTATCAATCTACTCTCCATATCCAAAAAAGAAGCACTCAACCGATTTATTAATTAGTTAAATATTTGACTATTGATATTTGATTCATGACAAAATTGAGTATGCTCTAATGATAATTTTAAGTTCGTACTTTATTAATTACTGATTAAATTTATAAAATTAGGAACAGCATTAAATATGTTATTGAGACGAAAATACGAAATTAATTACATTCTCTTAGAAGTGAATGAATCACACGAAGTAACAAAAAACAAGGATACTTTGATTTATGGGATGACTTTATTTACAACAAATCATGTGCAACACATGCATGCAAGATAGAACCATAATGTAAGTACCTTTTCCCCAAAGAGGCAAAGCCAAGTTGCAAGAACCAATAGGCAAAGAAACCTTTTGTTCCAATTTGAGAACATCCACCTCAAAATACCACCAATCTCCTTCTCTTTTCTTCAAGTCATCACACCGGAAAAGCTCCACCATCGGCCTACACTCGCTCAACACCGCCATCTTCACCCGTCCCCGCCGATCCCTCCTCCCTCGCTTCACCGCCAAGTTGGCCGTGATCAAGTGAAGCTGCAGCCTAAGCACATCCCTAGATGAATTCTTACTAGTGCTGCACGGCAGCTTCGCCACCACTAGGTCAATGTAGGGATAGTTTGAGAACTCCGGCATTGGCATCTCCGGGCAAAACGAGCCACCGTCCATCTCCTCCTCCTCGTCGATCCACTCCGGATACAAATCTTTCCATTCCAAGAGCTCCGAAACTTTCTCCGACTTAACGTGGATTGTCGTTTCCTCGCCATTAACTTTCCAATCATGGTCATCTATGTTTACCATCCCTATCGTTTTCATCTTCTTCTTCATCGTTCTCCCCGCCATTATTTCTTTCAGGAAACTCGGCTTTTCTAGCTTCGCTGTTTTCTTCTCAGGTGTTATCATTGTTTTTGTTTCATTCCTTCCCGGCTCTCCGAACAACGCCTTCATCTGTATCCCATCACCTTCCCGCCTGTCAAACATATCTTCAATCAAATTAATTAAATAGAAGTGGCACACGGAGAAGTATTATTCTGTAGGAAATAATTCCCAAAGTATAGTAGTAAAACAAAGGGAAAATGGAATGTTTAAAAAATGGCATTTCAGAAAAAACAAATGACGATTTGACCTTTTGTAGTGTTTTTAATAGTTGAAAATTTTGTTTAGTGAATAATTGTTCAATCCTAGCCTTTTTTGTTGGAATTACAATATTGGAAAAGCTGTTATGGAGACGCTGCAACCTAACTAACAGCGTTTTGAATTACCATGTTGAAATATGACATTTTCTGTTAAATTTCATGATCAAACAAATAAATTACCAATCATTTTTTATACAAGTATTTTTTTGCAACCCACTAATTATTTAGTCGAACTAGTTGACTGAATCAACCCTTAACAATCCACAAACAAAAACCATTATATATTCTTTAAGAAGTAGAGAGAACGTACACTTATAAAAAAAAAAAAAGATCCCGGCCCCAATTCATATTTAATGAAATGTTATGTCTTAATTAATGCCATTTATTAAGAAATTCTCTACTTAAAAATTGGAGGTTTTTTACTGTTTGACGAAAATAAAGCAATCTCATCCAATTTAAAAGGTCGCCGTCACATATTGAAACCGTTTGGTTCTCAAGTTCGACAACATGTCACTTTTGACCTACCTTTAAAGTGAAGCGTAGTTTTTATTCAACAAAAAAAATAAAAAAAATAATAATACGAAAATAAATTAGTTTTTTTAAAAGAAAAAAAGGAAATTAATTTAAACAGGAGTGAAAACATTTGTGAATTTCAAAACATATTTCTTATATATTTTGTCATTATTAAGTTTTAACATGACAATATTTTTCAAAGTGGATAGAAACTATTTAGGGAATAAAAATATTCTAATCATACTCCGTATTTTGGAATGCTAAACCGTCATTATTACTCTGACCCAATATCTGAATATTTTCACATGATTGAAAAAATCAAATTATTAATCTAAGAAAAACTGTTCTCCTTATATCATAAAATTTAGTTCAATAAAAATATGATCCGATTAGCTAGGACTTGAACAATTTTGAGGTTGAATTATTGTGATTAATATATGTAGAAAAGTTAAAGTATAATTTTATGTGTACTTCAACATTTCGATTAATCAAATATATATTGAAGTATGTATAAATTAATGTGTACTTCAACATTTCGATTAATCAAAACATTTCGATAGTATTGATTAATATATATATACTCCGTATTGAAGTATACAAACATGAACGTTTACTAACTACGTATCGTTAATTAATTAAATAATCAATCAATAATTTGGCTCACCTAATTACCTTACGATGGCATTCACGGAGCGAGCATATAAGAGACGACGGCGCTGCTTCCTGAATTAGGTAAATGGAAGAAGATGGCCGGAGAAGAAGCACGCCGGAGACGATCAAGAAACCCGCCAAGAAAACCAAACTGATGATTCTGATTATTGAAGGTTTTGAAGAAGCCGCCGCACTCTTCATCAGAATCAACAACTTCATCATCTGATGATCGATCGATCGATATTCTCAATGCATAAATTATGATAACCGCTAATATATTTATCTAATCAAGCTAAGCTAGCTGCTCATTTGCTTGCTTAATTTCTGGTACTAATTACGCTAACTATATATATAATGTGCAAATAATCTAATCAAGATGATTAATATATATACGGTATGGTGAAGATCGAGGACGAAAGGAATGGCCGGGTTGAGTAATTAATTAGTATAGTGATGAATAATATAATAATTTAGAGAGAAGTTGATGTTAAAGAGTGTATGGGATTCTAGATGGATATATTGTACGAAGTATGTAGCTAGACGATCTGAATCTGCGGCCGGCCATGTGTCCTTTGCTTATGTATGAGTTTTCTTACCTTAGCTTGCAAACAAAATGGTCGGACCAAATGGGGAAAATCCCCGAATATACCGCAAATTAAATTAATTAAAGCGAGTTCCTAATTTTAAGATTAGTCCTTAACAACGTTGCTAAGAAGGAAACTTCACAGCGGATCGGAGAACGTCGTTTAAATTACCCAACTAGTGTCAATTGCAAGTAGTTGCTTGTTTGTAGATGGGATCTTTTGAATTCGACTAGATAAAAAATATTCAATCATTCTTGATTCAATATTAATTACATGTGTACACAAAATTTATATATACACATTTGGCACTCTTCTGTGTACTGTGTACATATATTATTGCTGTTTTTTCTAAATAAGTTGCGTGCGTACATTTTTTACTCGACTATGTATATAAAAACAATTGATGTTTTCTAAATGACATGTATGCATACATAGTAGAATTTGCCAAGTTTTTACATTTTTTTGTGTGCAAATAAAAATGTGTGGATTATAAATTTTATACTACCTTTGCCCCCCTAATATTGGGAAGGAAAGGAGGGATGTTATTTTTAAGAAAAATAGAATTATGTGATGGATAATAAATTGATAAAATCGGAATAAAGTAAGAATGAATTAGAAAATAATAGAGGAACATTCAAAAAATATAAAAATGAGACAATTATAAGTGGATGGAAATAGTATTTTTTTAAACATTAATGGTGTGGATTAAATACGAAAATTAAAATCAATTTTCAAATGACTTTAGCCACAGTAGTTCTAACCTAAATTCTCTCACGTTGTTTGTTTGTCACTTTAGCCTACAGTAGTTCTGATCACCTTCTACTCTTCTAGTAGTCATCAATTCATCATCTTTCTTATCTATCTTGTTACATCATCGTTAGTTGCGCCCCTTCCCATTTTTGTAAAAAAAAAAATTAATTTGCGTATAATAGTTTATGTGAAAATTTATCTAAAAAAGTTATTTGTATTAACCCTTCGATTATGCTAGTAGCCCGTCCTAACTCCTAATCCTCCTCACTTCTTCGTCCTACTGAAATATATACCGTACAGCCGGCTGTATCTAGAGCATGGTACAATCAGTTTTTATTTTTGTAATTAAATCCAACTTATGGGGTAAAGATTAAGCTAATGGCCGTTGGTGCTTTTCTTTTTCCGCCGCCACTCTTCGTTAATTTCCATCCGTTTTCCGTTTTCTGGCTGATGCGGCCTTACGCCCTTACTCCACTTTCATGTTTTTTTTTCCTTTTTTTTCGTCGCTTTTCAGTCCTCTCAGTTTCTTGCTTTTCACTCTTCGTTGATTTTCAGTTTCATTTCTTTTATTGTCTACTCTTTTTAGTTCTTTCTTTTCCTTATTTGTTTTCTTTAACGTGCTTTAATTTTTTTATTCGATTATTATGCAAATTTATAATCTAAAATATGGTTAATGTTTGAGTTTGTTTTTTCTTCTTTTTCCAATCAACCTTCTAATTTAGGTTTTTTTTTAATTTATGCATTATATGTATGCTCATTTGGTACTGATGTGATGCTCATATTAAAATGTTATATCAATGCATATTTCAAAAGTAACATATTACATTAGATTCAAGTAGGATTTAATTACAGATATAAGAGCACTGACAATGATATTCAATTGCAAGTTTTTCATACCCAATAGATGAGATCTGATACTCAATGAAAACGTCTTGATACTCGCTCAACTAAAAGAACTTATGATTTTCCTACCAATGCTCATTTTATAATTTACAAATGCACAATAGGTACTCAATTGCACGCTTTTAATACACAGTAGAGGAGGTTTAATGCTCAATGAAATATGTCTTGATACTCAACTAAGTGACTAACACAGCTTATTATTTTCATATTAATGCTTATTTTGTAAGCTACATATGCTCAATTAGTACTGATGTTATGCTCGTTTTTAAAACTTCATATCAATGGATATTTCAAAAGTATCATATTACATTAGATTCACATATTGAACTTCATAAGAATTGGTTGTAGGTATAATTTAATAGGTTTCTATAAAAGAAATTAAATAAAAAAGAAAGTGAATTAGAAGATATGAAGCAGAGATTATGATGCTCAATATTAGACTCCTAATAATCAACAGAATAGGTCCAGTGCTAATCAAAAGTTCATTAATGCTCATTTAACATAAACCATTATTTTCATCTCAATATAGAAGATTTGATGCTCAATGAAAATGTTATGATGTCCAACTAACAAACTTTACGATTTTCATATTATGTGCATTTATTATGTAAGTGTATAATATAAAATATTACTCCCTCCATCCCGTTGGGATGTTCCCAGTTTGACCTACACACATATTAAAAAAATAAACTTACCAGGGGGTAAATTTTACTGTTTCGACACTGTTTGGCACTGTTTGACATTGTTTTCCACTGTTTGGCACTGTTTTGATGTAGGAGAACTTTCCATTTAGGGAAATAGGAACTTCTTTTCAGGACATCTAAAAAAGGAAAGTAGGAACATCCCAACGGGACGGAGGGAGTATCACATTATTCGATTTTTTTTCTTTTTTTCAATCAACAGTTAAACTTAAGATTTTTTAATTTTTGCGTTATAAAACATTTTTGGTATTACTATTTTATTTTTCTATTTATGATTTTAAGATAAATATTTATTAGTTACTAAATATTGTGTATTAATTACTAACATGAGTTTTGTGTTATACTAAAATGAGTATAGATAAATATGCACAAATGAACATTTGAACATATTAGAGAATTCAAACGAGCTTTTAAATTTTTCGATGCTCATTTTGTAAGTTACGTGTGTTCATCTCGTACTGGTTTATGCTCATCTCAAAACTATAATATTAGATTCGCATAAGAGTTAAATTATATACACGAGAGCAAAGGTCATGATACTCTATTGCATGTTTCTGGTAATCAATTGATGAGATTTGATGTTCATTGAAAATGTCTTGATGCTCAACTAACCAAGCTTATAATTTTGATATCGTTTCTCATATGATAAAATATGTATGCTAATTTGGTACTGGTGTTATGCTCATTTTAAAATGTTATGTCAATGCATATTCCAAAAGCACTATATTACATTAAGTTTACGTAGGAGTTGATTATAGATACGGGAGCACAAACCACGATACTCAATTATATAGAGAATGTTTGATGCTCAATAAAAATGTCTTAATGCTCAACTAAAAAACGTATGACTTTCATATTAATGCTCATTTTGTAAGTTACGTGTGCTCAATTGTAAGTTCTATTATGCTCATTTTTAAAATGTCATACCAATGCATATTCCAAAAGTATCATATTATATAAGATTCACATATTGAAATTCATAGGAATTGGTAATAGATATAATTTAATGAGTTTTTATAAAAGAAAAAATAAGAAAAAGAAAGTGAATTATAATATATGAAATTGATATCACAATACTCATTATTCGACTTGTAATGCTCAGTAGAATACGTTTGATGCTCATTAAAAATGTGTTAATGTTCATCTAATGAAAACCAAAATTTTCAATGAAATTACGAAAATGTCACCGTTTTTTGGGTGTGCTATCAGATTTCTTGTAATAACACGGTGCTCATTATTAGATGCTTAATACTCATTAAAATTGGGCTATTGCTCATTAAAAGTACACTAATGCTCATTTAGCAGAAATCACAATTTTCACATTAATAAAAAATATCACCGAATTATTTTACTATTTTTACATTGGGCCTGTTTCTGGACCGACTGTACGGTGCTCACCGTACAGCCGGATGTACCATATGCGTATCCTTCGTCCTACCGTAGTACGTGTAGCAATTGCTCATGTGCAAATTAAAAAGGAAATTTCACGCTTAAGCAT
The DNA here is from genome assembly GCA_945859915.1 of Cuscuta epithymum. Taxonomy (NCBI): domain Eukaryota; kingdom Viridiplantae; phylum Streptophyta; class Magnoliopsida; order Solanales; family Convolvulaceae; genus Cuscuta; species Cuscuta epithymum. The sequence continues at coordinate 1,858,996 of CAMAPF010000108.1, read as the reverse complement.
ATAATTTTTGAGGATATGTACAGTAAAATAAAAATTATAAATTATAAAAATTCTAAAATTAGGAAAAATTATAAAAAAGATTTTATAATTAAAAAAAAAAGTAAAAAAAGATCATCACCGCCTCCAGCACCACCAGCTCCGATCATCAGGAAAAAATTCTAACATGCATTAGTTATGCCGTACTGCCGTATTGATGACAGTTTCAAAAAAAATTTTGACATCATAAAAAAGAAATTCACCATTTTCTTGGCATTTTTTCACCGATCAGGGGTGATGATGTTGGGAGGCGGTAGAGGCGGTGGGATAGACATCCATATTTTTTATATTATTTTATGGAACAAATGAAAGTTATGGAACTAATATTGCAAATCTTCTAAAAAAACATAGCGCTCACATTTTAGAGTTTTCAACGCTTTTCACTCCTATTTTGAAAATCTTCACGTAACTATATTGTAGAAACTTGGCATTTTATCAAAGAAATGTGATAAACATGACGAACGTGTGATAAAGATTGAATTGATTCCACATATATGGCTTTCATAAAAAGTGTTGAAACTTGGCATTTTATCAAACTTGGCATTTTATCAAACTTGGCATTGCCCAAATCCTGATCCCGTCCCGATCCCGATTCAAACTACAAGAGGATCCCATATCCGTCCCGGTTAAGTCGGGATCCCGACATTAAAATCCCGATTGAGTCGGGATCCCGATCGGGAATCCCGCTTAATCCCAACAATGAAGTATCAAACATAAAATTATGTAATTTCTTTGGTTAAACACTAACTTTGATATTTAGCGGTTTCAAAATTATTCTTTGTTCATTGTTATATCATATTTATCATCATCTACTTATGAAGTTTATTGTAATAATTATCGTCTCAAATTCACACTAGTACATACTTTTAGAATAATTTTTATTTGTAACTTCAATTAATTAATGGTATAATTTTTGAATAAGCTATCAAGGCTTAGTGAAACTTACTTCAAACATTTTATAAAAATCACTAAAAGAAGGATGTGTAACGTATACGGAGTATTATTTTAAATTCAAAACTAAGTAGCTAGACTCACTGAGAAACATTGTGACCAATGAATATAATGTATAAATACATATTATGATTATTTACTAAAGAAAGAAATCTTAGTCTCGATCATTTTAAAGAGTTCATCAGAACCGCAAAATTTTTAATATTGTTGTGATTTAGATTGTCGGGATCAAGAATAATCTCTATTTAGTAATTAGGATCCCGAATATTCATTTTCAGACAAATGCCGAATAGTTTTAGAAGTTTGATATTGTAAGATAATCGTAGTAAAAAATTAATCTATGTAAGGAATAAGTAATTAAAAAAGATATGCAAATATTTAGATACATATTCATTTTTTATAAATTTATATTCATTTTTATATATTCATATATAATTATATACATGTGTATATAGATATATATATATATATATATATATATATATATATATATATATTTCTATATATAATATATATATAGTGTCGGGATATGATGTCTGGATTTTCCCGATCCCGACTTTTTAAAAAAAAAAATCTCGGTCCCGTCCCGACTTAGTCGGGATCGGGATTGTCGGGATCGGGATTGTCGGGATCGGGATTGTCGGGATCGGGATTGTTGGGATCGGGATTATCGGGATCGGGATTCTCGGGATCGGGATCGGGAGTCGGGAGTTGGGAGTTTTTTCCCAGCCCTAATAAAAATGATGAATGTGTGATAAAGATTGAATTGATTCCACATATGGCTTTCATTAAAAAAAAAGTGCAGATTATGTTAGATAGGCCAAGGAAACAACCATAAGTAATATTAGTTCAAGGACATGTATATTATACCCCTTCCTATTTAAAAGTTTCTTACACTTTTTGTTTTGGTCTGTATTATCTAAATGTTTCCTACATTTTTTTGGTAAGTTTTTCCTTTAAAAACTCAATTATATATACGTTTATCTTCTTTTTCCTACTTTTTCACATTATTTTCTACTTTTTCTATACTATTCGATCATTACTCATACTATATATTCTCCTTTAAAACATGTGTCATAACCTAACGTATGAATTTTTTAAATATGGAGGGAGTATACGAATATACTACGTATCATTCTAATTAGTTGAACTTGTTGCTCTAGCTATTTGTGCTTTACATAATTACATGATTCTTTTATGACGGGGAGCTAGCCTACGTCGTTTATATATCTAGTGAACCCTCCATTTGATCCACATGTGAAATTCATAAGAAATTTTATTTTATTTTAATTAAATAATGTCACAAGTAATCTAATCCTGATCTCATTCCCGATCGAATGCAGATCATATTGATCGAGTGAGTCGTCATTTCTGACTTATATGATGAGTGAAAGAGGAAAATTTCGTATCCTTGTTTTTGGAAATCAGTTATTTGAAATATTGGCAACATTATGTTTGTATAGTATCTATCATCGTACATCTTCATTTCAGGCTGATGTGAGATATTAAAAAAAATCATAAAATAATAAGAAAAATGTTATTTGTACAAGTTGATTTACACGCTTAAGTGTAATTGTCTGTACATAAACAATTAATTTTAACTTTAGTAGAAGAAAGCGCCTGAAACTCCGAATTGTTTGTGTACATATAATTCATTTTTTGGGAGTCAGAGTCACAAACATTTTTGTAATCCTGTTACTAAATTAAAATCAATTGTCTGTTTACAGACAATTACACTTGGGCACAAGTAGCACGGTTGAAATAACAAATCAACATATAAGATCATTAGCAACATCGATCTCTTTGATAAAAGTGATCATAGTATATATGGAGCATTCATATTCCAATGTAGGTTTCCTGTAATAGCACTCGTATTTGAGAATGAAACAATTTTGGTTTTCAAAAAGATATAGACTGTGACGTGCCAAATCATATACGGGGTAACATATAATACAAGGATTATGAGCCCGTTTGGAGAACTCTGTTTTCGGCTTATCAGGCTTATCAGCCAGCTTTTTCACCAAACACGTAACTTTTACTTTCGCGCGCTGAACTGTGTAATAAGCCGAAAAAGTAAGGTTGGAGTTACTTTTCTGGCTGTATTGGCTGAAGTTACTGTAGAGGACCATTTTAGCTATTTTTACATATAATTTTTTCTTTAATTTATTAATAAAATATATTTTTAAAATATTTTTTTCTTAAATCAGCAGAATCAGCCAAAACAGCCACTCCAGCCAAATATCATAAATTTCAGCAGAATCAGCCAAAACAGCCGATTTTGGTGCTACCAAACGGGCTCTATTTCTTTTTATAATTTTCTTGAAAGATCAAGGGAAATCTAACCAGGTAGAGCTAGGTGTACACAAAATTTGTACGCAAATTGTGTACACTTGTCTAAGCCTCACAGACAAGTGTACAAATTTTGTGTTCATCAATCTTTTTCAATCTAACCTGTCCCTGATGATGTAAACTAGAACATTTGACCATGAGAACTGAAGTACTCCGTAGTTGGGAAGGCAATGCTAACTACTTTGATGTTGCCGTGTCAACATCTTGCCCCAGCTACGTCCCTACTTGCCCTATTTCGTCCCTATTATTCAAAGGTTCATGTTTACAACATACTACTATTCAAATACTCTGCTTAAATCATTTTTAATCTTTTGTTTTATATACGGAGTATAAATTTTTTTATTTATCAAATTTACATTTTTTATCAGGTTCTGTAGTTGTTTTCATGTAGTTTTTGAATTTGTAAATTTTATTTACTAAAAATAATTAGAGTGTAAACACGGATTACGTTGATTTATCGTCACTCAAGCATCACAAAACGTAACGAGAACCTCTCTATGGGACAGAGGGAGTATTATGTTCCAAAAAATTGAATCTCTAACATCAAGGGGCTCTCACGCTCTAACTCGACAAGACATCACACGATGAACTGTAACCTCCCAAACACTCAACCAACCAAACTAATTATACTTATCATGAGGCTGAACCAATAGATGTATCTAATTTCATCTAAAGAGTTTAGGCTTGTTTGGCAATCTATATTTTGAACATTAGTTAGTCAATTTTGAAAATTAAATATTGAACTCTTGATTTCGAATTTTATAAGATTGAAATGTAAGAAAACTATTAAAAACCATTTGAATGGAACTGGTTGGTTTTGAGAACGTTTTAACTTCATTCATACTACCCTGTCCCCAAAACAAGTTTTCCATTGCTTTTCACACATATCAAGGAAATAAATTTACAGGGGGGTAAATTTTAATGTTGACACTGTTTGGACACCGTTTAGACACTGTTTGACATTGTTTTGCACTATTTGGCACTGTTTGACACTGTTTTGATGTAGATAGTTTGCCAAATAAGGAAAGAGGAACTTAATTCAAAGACTGCCCAAAAAAGGAAAGGGAGAACTTGTTTCAGGGACGAAGGGAGTATAATTTTTTCCTTTATTTAATTTTGGGAAGAAAAACACATCAGAATTTCAAAACATATCGTTTACTCTTATCTACGAAAATTCCCCTTTAATTAATTTTTTCAGATATAATTTATCATAATTCATCAGATTCAACCAATTCCTTCATTTGATAACGAAACAGGATCTTAGTTTACACATTAAAATTTGATTGTATCCAAATTTAAAGAGGTGATCCTCTTACATGTAATCTAAAAGCTCATTATTTGATTAGCTGTAGTTTATTTCCAAATTATACGCAAAACCGGTGTTTTTATGGTTAATCATAGCGTGTTTTTAAAAACTCGCGGTACAATTAACCAGCCGAAAGAAATAACGGTACACGGTACGGTTACGGTTTTCAAATAAAACTATGCCGGTTAATTGATATCCAAATTTAAATCTTACTTTCAAATGTAAGAATTCTTGATTGTGAAAAGAAGAAGCTCGAATGACTGAATGAAAAGGAATAGATAAATACTTACTGTATCAAACTAGCTAAGACATTCATTCTTGGTTGTAGGGGTGGAAACAGGCCAGGCCAGGCCAGGCTTTCGCCTAAACAGGCCAGGCCTGTTTTAGAAAATATAGGCCTGAGCCTGGCCTGTTACCTGTTAAAGGCCTGTTTTTTCGGCCTGGGCCTGGCCTGTTTAAAAGTCTGGCCTGGCCTGAAGCCTGTTTACCGGGCCTGTTAAGGAAAAAAATAAAATTTCAAAAAAAATACAAAATGAAAAGTGAAAAATCCTTTTAATCCGGTATAAAATTTATTACCCCAAATATTCACTAAAAAGTCTAATAATACGTTAGTTTTGCTTTGGATGTCTAATAATACATTATTATGGAGTATTATTATGTAGTTTATAAATTTCTATGTACTTTGATTCTTAAAAAACTTTGAATTTCAATTACCTTAATAAACTATTAACACACTTTATATATGTTTAAAAAAGCAGTCTATTCTAATTTATAATACACACTCCCTAAAAATACTATTATACTGATTTGGATATAGTTGAGTATACCAATATAAATATAAATATAAATAATACAAATAAATATAAATATAACTAAATACACACACACACACACATAAATAGGCCGGCCTGTTAAGGTAAAAAGGCTTTAGAGTTGGGCTAGGCCTGGCCTATTTAAATAAACGGGCTTTTAGAAAAGCCCAAGCCTAGCTTGATTACTAAAGAGGCCAGGCCAGGCCAGGCCTTTAACAGGCCAGGCCACAGGCCCCTGACAGGCCGGCTGGCCTATTTCCACCCCTACTTGGTTGTGAAGAGAAGCTAGAATCTCAAATGAAAAATGAAACTGATGGATATCTACTAAAAATGTTAAGTGGGAGAGGGGGTTAGCATGGCTCTTTTACCGTGTGAACAGTCCGATTTCGTTAACGCCGTTTTCCGCTCTCCCCCAATATAGTGAGTGACGATGCTTGCCAGATTCATTTTCCAGATTGCTGCTTCTCATTTTGCTCGACGAGATCAGGGCTAGGGCTCATCTCCAGCTAACCCGTGCTTCTCATTTTTGCTCGCTAGGGTTCCGATGTCTTCTGCCAAAGCCACTAGCTTTTGGTCGTCCGCCAATTCGCCATGTTTTTCTCGCTCTAGGAGTTCACAAGTCGGGCTTCACTCTGAAGTTTATCCCGAACTCACCAGACCAATCCCTTAAACTTTCCGCCATCTTCTTCCATTGTCCCACAAGGTGAAAGTCATCAATAGCTCTAATAGCAGATGAGGAGTCATATTCCACCTCAAAGTCTCGGTATCCATGGTAAACCGCCCACAGAACCTCAAAGTCTCAGTACCCGATTTTGCCGAAATAGGAAAACAAAGTGCCATAATAGGTCACCTGTCATCGAGGCATCGAGTCGAGAATAACACCTCCAATCGATCCATCTGAGTAAAATGATGCGTCCACATTCATCTTGAGATTAACAGGTAAAGGCCATTTCATAAGTTGAATTCGAGGTCTGGAACTCTAATTTTTTTAGGTATAAGCTGTTCTTCTATCAATAAGTGACATGACTCAGTAAATATGGAATTTCGCAGCTTTGCCAATGTCCAATGTTGAGTAAAAAGTTTGATTTGGTGGATAGAAGACTAGACAAAAGACAACAATTGATTATCACTACACTAAGTGACATGTCACTAAGTGTATTGAAACATAACAGTGCATAAAAGAGCTATTTGGTTAACAATTGAAAAACAGAGCATACCATTTTTTGTTTATTCATTGAGTAAGGAATATATTAAATTGATTAGATAACATGTTGATTAGTTTTGTCGTTGTATAATGCAGGGGCTTAGTAGCATAAAATTGAAGTTCGTCTTTAAAGTAGAAGAAGCCGATTTGATAAGAAGCTGGAACTACTCCATTATGAAAACTGGAAGAACAAGGTGAAGAATTAAAGACGGATTTGATACTCAATTGGGTGTTTTGCATAAAATTTTGTTGAAAGGTAATTGGTTCGGTTTTTATTTGAAGCCTTTTTTCAAGTACCTCTCTTCACTTCATAGTTCAATCACTCAAAATTAAAAGTGTAGTAATTACACCTTAGGTCACTTTAGCCAATCTGGTCCATTGCTACTCATTTGTATAGGTATACATTTAATTGATTTCAACTTGAGCTGTTTGGTTAACTATTGAAAATTAAAACATTGCATACCATTTTTTTTATTCATTGAGTTAGGAACATATTAAATTGATCAGATAACTTTTTGATTCGTTTTGTCGTTTTGTAATGCAGGAGCTTAGCAGCGTAAAATTGAAGTTCGTCGTTCAAGTAAAATTGAAGCTAGAACTACTCTATTATGAAAATTGGAAGAATAGGGGGTTAAAAATTAGACTCAGAGATTCTTCTTCAAGGTATTGAGGAAATTGATTCAAGTTCAGTAGTCTGTACATATTTTTACTGTCATATTACATGAGCTATTCTCACATGCCATATTATTCAAAGTTAGAGTTGTGCATTTGACTATATTAAAGAATGGAGTGCTAACTATTATTGTATTTTTTAGCCCCAAGGAGATTGTGAAAGTTCTGTATAACCTTTTGGGCTATTATGTGCTGTTCTTACCAATGTGAGTTCTCTCATATCCATAACGTTTATTCAACAAACATGTTTTGAGATTGAAAACTTCAAAACTGATGTACCTGGCCTCTTCCATTCTGTTTGTTTATTTGTCCTATTTTAGCTTCCAGTGTTTTGGATCACATGGATTCCAGTAAAAGAAATATTAAGAAGGAACTAAAAAAGAGCTTGTGTAGCTGTGGTGATGGGAATAGGTTGAGGATTATGCGGCCCTAAAGAGCTTTGGGTTAACTAGGCATAAACTCAAAAAACTTGTTCAAAAATTTTCTGTGCGCAGGTGTCCTATGGTGCTTTTATTATCTATCATTGGCCTTCATAGGTGTCCGTGTCTATGACATGGTGATCCCTGGTTCCACTAGCAAATCAAGAGATCAATTATTCCAAACTTAATACTACCTTTAAACTAATAAGCCTTATATAGGCAAAAAATAAGATTCCTAAAAAAATATTAGGAAACATATATAAACTTGTTATTGACTCATCAATAAGAGACTGTCTAAAATAAGGAAGACTAAATACATGGAAACAACTGGAATAAGGAGAGCAGAATAAAAGGAAACAACTAGAATAAATTTATTTGAATTGAAATGGGTATTTAGAATAAATAATATATGGGTATTAGAATACATAATATGTGGGTATTTAGTTTGCTAATCATTGATGAAGAAGCACTGCTGATATTGCTTTGATCTCTGCAATGCAGTTGGGGAGGCAAAACTGAAGAATGTCTTCTTCCAAATATGTTTAAAGCTGCCTTTTCTTCTTCAGCCGCACTCTCACATTGGTTTGCTTGCACCTGCCATTCTGATTAATTTTGTTTTCTCTTTTAAAGCTTATTTTACACTTGCAAGTTCCATGCACTTTCTGATGTTTATTTGAAACTATAGTATGCGTAGAAGTTCACCTTTTCAGAATGCCCGCAGACTGTTATTGTAGAACCCTTTCAGTGCATAATGTTAACGAAGGAAAAGAAAAGATAACTCATAAAAAATATAACTCATTCAGGTGTACTTAAGACAAACAGAGTTGGAGAACATTTATAAAGATCTATGTGTGCAAAGTCTATATGAACAGAATGATTTCCCAAATTTCACTAAATTGTTATTTTCCACAGCTGTAATCGATCATCCCTTCCCGTCAACATTTATGTTTTTCTCTTTTCTGCCTCAGGTACAAGGCTAAGCTATAATTTATATCACTGTTGTATAATACCTGAGCTCTTAGTAAGTTAGTATGAAAGATCACTTTCAGATACAATTTTTAGCATACAATGCATGTCTGCATTTTTGGATCTCTCTCATTCTCTCAGATGTCTCATTCATCTCTCTTCATAATATTTATCATTAATACAGAGTACTTGATATGGCTGAAGCTTTCACATTCTCCACCAATACAAGTCAATGAGAGAAAATTGAATTATAAGATATTAGAATTTCCTTCTTCTAGGCATCAATTGGTGCAGTGGTCTCGTAAGGACATTCATTTGGGCTAAATTATCATCTTAACAAGTGGAGATTCTGTTTTCATGTTTTTCTTTCTAACTTTTATTTAGTTTTGACATTTGTGAAAATTCTATTCTGATACCTGAAAGTTCTTATCTTCTCCCTCTCTTGCTTCATCAGAATTTGCTTTCCATTCTTGCAGTTCCATTAGAGAAAAACAGTGGCTTCATTTATGCCAAGATTTTTTGTTCTTTCGAGAAGATTGGGAACTCGGTATGCTCATATTTACTTGTAGAAGGTATTTTAACGCTTTCATTCCCTACAACTTTTAGGCTGTGACATGTTGATGATTTGCTCAGATCTGTGATCTGGTCACCATAGCTAGGCTTTTGAATGCGACCCTCGTTATCCCAGAGATCCAAGTTAGTACTCAGTCAAAAGGCATCAGGTTTGTTTTGACTTGATACTTTGATAATTGATACAGATATAAGAACATTAACTTGTTTTTATTTGTTCTCTTAGTCTTACGTTATAATTGAAAATTTTTCAGTTCAAAATTTAGTAGTTTTTCATATCTGTATGATGAGGAAAGGTCCATAGCAAGCTTGAGAAATGACGTGATCATCGTGAAGGATCTGCCACCAACCTTAAAGAAGGCAAAGAAAAGGAAAGGATTCCCAACTTTTGAGCCTAGGCTTACTACTCCTCCTACCTTTTATATCTCTGAAGTTCTTCCGAAGTTGAGGAAAGCGAAGGCTGCTGGTTTAATTTTGTCAGATGGAGGAAGCTTGCAGGTAGTTCCACCCATTTTCCATTGTCTTTCCGTTTTAGACCCTCTATACATGTAACAAATGTTTAGAATTCAAGCACCTACTGTGCTGATGTATATTTCTTTCCATTCTTACGGTCCTGAATTTAGATTACCGCTGTTATTCCTTTTCTCCCTGGATCTTGTGGGGTTAGGGTTTAAACCTTTCCAGGCATTTTCCATGGATTTGAAAAATGACTTTTTAGTCCACTCTGGTGTACCATTGATACTCGTATTTGTTTTTACCCTATCCAAACGTATATTATTTCTTACATTTGCAGTCCACTCTTATTTCTTACATTTACAGTCCACTCTTCCACTTAGATTTGCCGAGTACCAGAGGCTTCAATGTTGTGTGGCATTTCGCTGATGGAGAGGTGAGATGTGATATATAAGCCTAGGTTTATGTATCTGAATTGGTTGCTGATAAGGATTGTTGGTATTCTACTTGGATTAATTAGTTTGTTGATTCAACATATGTTGCTCAGAGATCTACATGGCTTACAGGCATATCTTTTCCCCGTGTTATTTATTTGAGTGAATGCTTTAGTATTAGTATGTTGAGCATTGTATGATTATTAGTCAATATTGAATTTTATTCACCAAAGTAGTCTAGCACGTGCGCGGTCTAATATCTCCCATGTGACATTCTTTGTGGTCCTTGAATTTTAACCATAGTCTAGCACGTGTGCGGTCTAATTTCTCCCATGTGACATTCTTTGTTGTCCTTGAATTTTAACCAAACTTCACACCTATAAGGAATTTTAACCAAATATTGATGCGTTAATTATCTCATTTCTACAAATATTGTTTGTTTTGAATATTTAAGGTTGCTGGAGGATATGTTTTATCTGTTGAAGCTCGTTGGTCCCAAAAAGTCTCGTATCAAGATGGTCAGTTTTGTCTGGCTATACCTTTCAGCCTTCCTATAAATGTCAACCCTGTTGGAAAAAAGGAAAAAAAAGAAGAGATAAGTTTGAATGTGAAATCTGGTGTTGGAAATGTGGTTTGTTACCAAAGTGCTAGCCACTCTTTAGTGGTATGTTTATTTTCTGGTTTCAGATCAGCATCCTGCGTAAAAATAATACTTTATTTCCCCTGTTTATCACCCTGAATATGGGTCTCGTGTATGAGAGTGAAGCCCGAGTTAGACTACTCTTACTCTTCTATTTTAGTGTATGTTTACCTAACTGGTTCTCGTTTTCTAATATACTTCGTTAGGTAGAATACTAATTTTCATTTTGTTGGAAAACCCCGAGGTTGAACCTATGGATCTAATATGGACAACCAGATTATAGGAGCTAAAGAAGAGGCCCTGAGCAGAAAAGAAATATTGGATAAGGTTGATAATTGGATGTTTGCTTGCGAAGTAGAGGACTGACTTGAGGACTATAATCGGGTAATGTTGTTTATGCATAATCAACACCCAATTGAACTATTTAGACTGTAACCAGCTGATTTTCTGTTTTGTTTTTCTGATTTTTGAAATATATGCATACTTTCTCGGTCAAAACATATTTAGTCTGTATGTAGAACAACTTCTTTTCTTGGAAAACCTTTTCAAGCAACTGTATAATTTCTAGGTTAAAGCAGATTTAGTCTGTCTTTAAAACGGCTTAGTTTCTCAGAAAACTTTCTGATACAGGTGTATACATTCTAGGTCAAAACATTAGATTAGTTCAAACTAGCTAACTGGAGTATAAAACAGCCTCTTGTATGGTGGAATGGTTGTTTCCTCTTTCTACTTTAAATTGGCATCCCCCATTTCAAGCTTTTCACTTTTAGGTGGTTGATTGCTCATTTTGTTTTAACATGTTTTCCCCACTTTACGGCTTGTTTTCATGCATTGGGCACGGATATCGCGCAACGCGCGTTACTGCGCTAGTATACATCATATATAGGATGTTTTTACTTGGACTGTAATCTGCCCCAGACCAGACCAGATCAGACCAGACCAGACTTGAGAAGTGTTTGCAGTTGCTTAAAAAAGCGCTTTTTAGCTTTTGGCTTAAAAAAAGCTAAAAGGAGTGTTTTCAAACGACAACTTATGCTTAAATTAATCACTTAAAAGCTAAAAGCTGGAAGCATGTGGAAGGGTGCTTTAGGCTCTGTTTGCAACCACTTGTGCTTAAATAAAAGCACTTTTTGAGAAAAAGTGATTAGTAGTAAAAGTTGATAGTGTTTGGTAAAATAAATGCTTTTTGTGTAATAGAAAAAGTAAACTATCAAATAAGTCCATCTACTATTACCAAAAAGTCAATTGAGTTCACATACTTTCTATTGGATCAATTAAGTCCATCAAGTATTAAAAAATCATCAAATCGTCCCGGTAATGGACCGGTTTTCCGGTTACTAGCCAACATTGATCGTGCAGGTGGCATTTTTTTTACTGTTTTCCTATTTTTTATATTTCCTTTTCGTTTTTCTCTTTTTTTTCTTTTCTTCCTTTTTTCTCTTTCTTGTTTCTCCCTTCTCTTCCACTCCTTTACCGGCCTTTCTCTGCTTTCATTCCTCCGTCTCCACGCTCCACTCCCTGCATTCTTGTACGTTTCAGCCCCCACCGCCACATGTGGTCCCATTCTTCCATTTCCTCCATTTCTGCCGCCCCACCCTCCAAACCGGTCACCACCACGATCTCCATCTCCGCCGTGCGCCTTTGTAGCCACCTTCTCCGCACGTGACCTCCATCTCCGCCGCTTCTAACTCCGTACCGGCCCCTCCAACAACCACTCAGCTTCCACCTCCGTCTCGTCCACTGCAGCGACCTCCAACCGCCCCGACCTCCGTATATGCCGCACCCGACCGTCCCGACAACCACCTCCACAGCTTCCGCCTTCGTCTCCTCCATTGGAGCGACCTGCAACTGCCCCAACCTCCATCACCACCACCTCCGCATCCTCTCCTCCGGCGCCCCTACCTCCGTGGCTTCTCCCTCCGCCACCCCTACCCCCACAGCCACCACCGCCCCAGCCCCATAGACTGGTGGATCCGCCAGGGAGGGGATTGAAGGACTAAGGAAAGCCAAACTCCTGGACTGCTAGAATTGCAGTAGACGAGGGAACCAAGGAAAGAGAAAAAAATAGGGGGAAGTGAAAAATGAATTAAAAGAAAAGGTAAAAAAGTAAAAAACAATGAGAAAAAAAGCCACGTGGATGATCTAACCGGAAAACCTATTGATTACCGGTTGAAAGGTTGATTTGGTTAAAATTTGACACTTTATGGACTTAATTGATTCAATAGAAAGTATGTGGACTTAATTGACTTTTTAGTAAAAGTATGTGGACTTATTTGACAATTTTCCCAAAAAGTAAAAAGTAGATTCTACACGAAAACCGAGGAAGTAAAAGTTGACAGTGTTTGGGAAAATAAGTGCTTTTTTCTTTAAAAAAAACCAAAATCACTTTTTTTAATTGATTGCAAACAAACCCTTAAACTGCTTTTCACTTTTTTCTATTACACAAAAAGTACTTATTTTACCAAACACTACCAACTTTTACTTTTTCAGAATCACTTTTTTCTCAAACATTACCAATTTTTACTATTAATCACTTTTCCCAAAATCACTTTAAAAATCACTTTTTTAAAGTTGAAGCAATTGCAAACACTCCCTTGGATAGTTATAAAAACACAAAGAAACCACACCAGACCAGACCAGCAAATTACAGTCCAAGTAAAAACATCCATACTTGATCATCTTACTCATTATTCATTAATACATACTCTGTATATTCTAAATTGAAAACAACAACAATTGGAAAATAACCTACTACGAGTACTACGTATTAAATTTTATATATTTGCAAAACACTCCATTATTTTATGTACAAAAGTTACAAATAAGTGCGGCTTATTTATGTATTGTTGAGAAGAGAATTGAACAGTAGCAGTTTAACCCTTTCCTGGATCGTGAAAGCTATTTTAACATTGAACAAATACAACAGTTTATTCTGGAATCTGGAGTACGTATAAGCCAAGCGGTTTAGCTGTTTCCTGGATCTTGAAATTTTTGGTACTTGTTCGCTATTTTAACATTGGCTTAGGTTTCGGGAGGAACGCATTCAAAGTTAACTTTTTAAAATGGTTTTTTGGTTAACCAAATAATGGTTAACCTATATTATGATTAAATGTTACCCGGTTAAGCGATATTATAGTACATTTAAGGTTATTATACATAATAACCGAGATGAATAGATGAAGTGTGATTAACCAATCATGCCCTCGATCCCCTAATAGCAAACATGTTGAATGTTTATATATGAACAAGAAGAAATGAATAGTAGATGAATATACTAATTACAATTTCAATATTTCTGGTTTGAATTATTACTCCACCAAGGAACCAACCCGTTAATAAGTGAAGTATTATTATATTGATAACGGTAATGCAAGCTATTTTCAATGTTACCATGGGTTATTGCTAAGTGCTAACTCGGATGGAGAGAAATAGTACGTAGTTATACATTGGACTCGGGCCGGTTTGGGCCCGGGCCAAGCCCAGGCCCGGCCGGGCCTTGGAGTTCTGGAAGTGGGCCCGAGACCGGCCCGTGTTGTGACCGGTGCCGGTTCGGACCGGGCCACCCGCCCGGGTCACGGTTCGGGCCACCCGCTGGGCCAAGCCGTGCTTATTAAAAACAATGTTAAAGTGCATTTATTTGAAATAGGAACTACATTAGATAATTAAGAAAAAAATTACTGATGGAGTATATGGCCCAGGAACCCCCGGTCCATAGACTCCTACTTCTCCTACACAAGTCCATTGAGCCCAGAGAACAACTCAGGCCCAAATGCAACGGCCCAAGCCTCAAAGTAGCCCGGAATACACACTGGGGTGCCTTCGGCCTCCTTGGCCGAAGGCTCCAAAACTCACAGGGTAGCCTTCTCTGGCATAAGAAGCTACTGGGAGAGAACGGCGAAAAACCTGAGCCTTCGGCATTATCAAGCCCTCGGCATCAGAGAAGCCTTCGGCTGAACCAAGCCTTCGGTCACACAAGGCCTTCGGCTACACAGGGATCCTTGGTCACATGGAGCCCTCGGCTACACCAGGAGCCTTCGGCCAAACATGCTCAATCATCGAAGATTCCTTTTGGAGACAGCCAACCACCGCATTTAATGCCACGTCACATCCGCCAACCGCATTCAATGCGGTGAACGTACCACTGCCGGTGCCACCCGGCTGATGTGACCCCTCGGCCGTTGGATTACTGACACGTGTACTCTTATCGCATTTATTGCTGCTATAAATAGCAGCCAATCTCTCCTTGTAAAGGATCCACATCTTTCTCTTACACGCTGAGTTCATTTAATAAAATCGACTCTCTCTCCTCCTATTTACTTTGACTTCTCTCTAAGTTATTCCCGCAATAACCCTTCGGATAAGATACCCCCGGGTAGACTGTCCATCAATTACAATATGAAATACAATTTCTAATCAACAATAATATAATATATAATAATCAGCCTTTAGAAAATTAATCGTAAGTTCTAACCAATTAATTAATTTGAGAAGTGTTACATATAAAAAAATGAACGTATATTTATTTGAAATATGAACTACAAGTTTACAATTGAGAATTGAGAAAATAATTCAAACCTGAAATACATTTTATAATAAATTGTAAAATACTAATCAATCGAAATCTCCGACATAGGTAGAGTCACCCTTGGTTGTTGATTCATCCATAAAGTGTTGGGAGGAGGTGATGCTAAGTTCTTTAGTTCTACCTGTAGCCTTCAACCAATCGTGGGAGCATACAACTATACAAGCGTCTCGAGGGAGTTTGCGTTAAATCTCGTTCTAGAATTCGTTAGGACGTTGCCGGTCGAACTAAATTCTTCTTCTACGACGACTGTTGAAACCGCATTGATAGCACTTGCTTAGCCATCCGTGCTAAAATCGGGAACATTCTCTCTTTTGACTTCCACCACTTTAGAATGTCAAAGTCATCATTTTCTTCAAAATCAACATCATATGTTAAATACAAAGCAATCTTATTAACTGTGCTTTGTTCAGTAGTGAGAGTTGTTTTTGTTTTTTTCAAAAGATTGTCAAATGCATATTTAAAAATAGATTTTCCTTTACATGAAGATGCTCGTGTCGGGGGAGGAGGCGCGTTGCCGTATTGTTCATGCTCATTAATCATTATAGGTTTTTTTTTACCCCCCACCCTAAAGGCCCAGACCCCCCCCCCCCCAAGACCCACCCAACGGCTATATAGCCATTTGGGACCGTTTGCCAACGGCTAAAGAACTGTTTGGCTAAAAAAAATTAAAAAAAAAGTGGCCGTTTGGAGCGGTTTTGGCCCGAACCAAGCCCGGCCGGACAGATTCGCCATTTGCCAGAACCGTACCCGCCCCGCTTTTCCCTTCTAACCGGGTCAGAGACCGGTTTCGGGCCCGAAGCACCGGGCCGGGCCGGTTCCCAGGCCGGGCGGCCCGAACCGAGTCCATGTCTATACATTGTTAGTCGGATGGAGAGAATAGTATGTAGTAATAATTTCATTTTATTTTGTAAAAAGAATTGCTTTTCACACTAATAGTTTTAGTTTGTGCCGCTTTTCCATTCATGTAAATGTAACGTGTCTAATATGGAAGTATATACAATATCACCATACTACACAAGTTACATTTGACATGATTCAAGTTACATTTCCATTAACACTATTTACATTTTGATTTGACGCACGTTACATTTTAACACGATTTACATTTTCAACTTTCCTCAAGTTACATTTCAATTAATGCAATTTACATTTTCGACTTTCCTCAAACTACATTTTACATACACTCAAGTCACATTTTGACTTGTCTAAAGATACATTTTGTCATACAAATTTTACATTGCATATATGAAAGGTGAGTAACCACTGAAGATAGCAACACATGTTACATTCCTGTACATGAATCACATTTGCCGCCAATTGAGATTTCATTTCGCTACGGCGTGAGTTACAATTCAATGCACAAAATTTATATCAAAAAAAATATTGAGGCAAAAATCATAGTTGCTATTCATTCACGTTTTTTAAGTAGAAACTTAACATTAAATGATATCTATTGCCAATGGAAATATGATGCTCACCATGTCAGACTTTATATAAAAAAAGATACTCGTAATCGTTTTTGGTTTAGTTAGGCTTTTTGGGCATAAATTGTCTAGTTACGCTTCCTTTTTGCTTTAACAAATTGTTAGAGAATTCCTAGATATTTCTATCTTTAGTCTTGGAAAACATGAACATGGAAAGATTTTTCTCTCGCACCATACATTACTTTTCTTGAGCTCTAAGTGTTTTAATAACTTCAGTTAAGCTAATGGTACAGCCATACCGTCTTTTGAGAGTGTTGGGAAGCACTGTATTGGCTGTGCTTCCTAAATTTACTTCCCAAATGCTCACCGTGACAAGTGTTTTAACAAAAAAGAAGTATGTATTATAGATAATACGGAGTACTGAATTACTCATCATATACTCCATAGTAACTTTGATAATTTACATCTCTCTGTTTCGTAAAAAGTAAACCATACTGTACCATTAGTGGCTTGTCTGGAATTGCCCAAGAGATGAAGGATTAATTATAGGCACATAGTAGTATCAATCATCTTAAATTAGTGAGAGCAAGGAGAAGGATTGAAGCAACCTTCACAAGTACACTCTCCTTACAGTTGGAAACTGTCCACATTTGTTCTTCATACTATATAGGCCTGTAAGAATCCAACATGAAATTGAGCAGACAAATTAAATTAAAACGTGGACAACACAGAACTCAGTTGAAAGAATGGAAGGTGTGGAGATAACTGGGGTCGACTAACTCAACTGTTACTTCTCTTACTACATTATTGACCTGTTTGATAGCTATACTTAGTTTAGTTTGCTGATTCTACTATCTGCAAAAGAAGTAGCTTTTGACTCGAGAGCATTAGGAACAAGTATTTTGTAGACGATGAAAAGTACTTTTACTTGAAAAAGAAGTGTTTGGATGAAATATGGAAAACGTAATTTCATCATAGGGAATAAACAAAGGGAAAAGCATAATTTTAAGTTTTAACAGTAAAAAAAACAGTCTTAATGGTTATAGGGAATGAACACTTTAAGTTCTTATACAAACATGCATATGTGGCACACATTCATTGGATGATATCAAGTTTGGCAAGTGATTATAACCCTAATAACATGTCCAATTTTAATGTCTGAATAGCATTGCTCCATGACTCCATGAGAAAACACTTGCATGTTACAACGAAAACACGTACACCATTGGCTTTTCACGTTTTCAGAATACAATTTCTTTCAGAAAGATTAGCCAAATAATCCTAACCAAATGGAACTTTCAACTCAGACATGCATTTACGTTTGAGCTACACCACAGCATATAATGCTTTATGCTACCCAGCTAGCCCATACACAAGCACGCACACCTCAGCAAGAAAACTTAAATATGGACTACGAAGATAGTGGCTCAGTTTTACACTGACCTTGATCATACAATATAACTGCTTCTTCCACTACCTCATAGGCCAAAGGCACTATGACTTTGCTATGTCTTGTATATGCTGTAAATGGCTTTTACCAGGTGGAACAAAAATTAGATCTTCCCAACCTGAATTCTTTTCGCTTTTCTGTAATCAATGAATGGACAGGGGGGAGTAAGCAAAACTACATGTGCAACTAAAATCAGAAACTTCTAGTTTAACTTGGACAGGTGTCATGATAAACTATTTAAGTGCATATGCAACAAATAAGCAGGGCATCCTCCTAATTACCTGCATTTTTATCAATACATCTTCCAGACTCCCAACCTAAAGTTTAAAGGGGATAAGGAAAGGGTCAATGCATACACAATACGTTTTTAAAGAGTATATATGTATCTTCACCCTCTACTTCGCATACAAATTTGTAATTGTAATCAAT
This sequence comes from Cuscuta epithymum, assembly GCA_945859915.1. Lineage (NCBI taxonomy): Eukaryota > Viridiplantae > Streptophyta > Magnoliopsida > Solanales > Convolvulaceae > Cuscuta > Cuscuta epithymum. The sequence continues at coordinate 1,840,296 of CAMAPF010000108.1, read as the reverse complement.
ACTGAAGGGATTTTTGTTACCAGTATGTGTTGGGAAGCACTATATCCTCCTTTTGATGCGCGGGCGACAGTTGACAATTCTTTCTCTATATCTTCCTGTGCCAACAATTAACAATTCAAAATGGTCAAGTTCTACATTACTATAATATGCATACAAATCCTCTGAACATGGGACTATGGGAAAAGAATTTACACAGTACTAAGCAGGCATACCTTCCTGAAGAATATGGGCAAGTAGCGCCTTCTTTTCTTTTTCACAACAAGGAGATCTGACTGAAGGAAAAAGCTTCTAAGATTAATTATTTGTTTGTAAAAAGGTGGGGAGAAAAAAATTAAAATACATTAAATACAGTGTCAGTCAAAATGTTTTTTTTTGGCATATCTCCCTAGTAGTCTAACACGTTTGAGAAAACACCAAGTGCATTTACAATACTATTGTGATGAGATAATCTATAAATCCACTTTGCAGAGAAAAGAGAACATCAAGTTAATAGGTTAAACAACAAACCTGAAAAACAGGGACTCCATCAAATCCGCTTGTAGAACTTTTAGGTTTTAGCTAGTTCACATTCAAAAGAAAAATCAGAGATGTTACAATGGATAAAAAAGATCAAGACAAATTCATGCATGCCTAGTGCCTACACAGCTTTTAAAGGACCCGATAGAAGATTAATTTCTTTGTAAGGGAGCAAGGGTGGGGAAAACACTAACCACGGTGAACAATGGCATTACTGCTAAATTCATAAGTGTGGACTTAAACGTATAGCTAAAGAATGCATGAAAAAAACTTCACTTTGATGACATCAGATACTTAGCTACTCCCTCCGTCCCCCTATTATTGTCCCAATTCATATTCACTGGATCAACACAAATCACTCTTAATCTCTTACAATATGTATCAAATTTTTTATCAAATTTGATTCTGATTTTTGCGACTTAGTAAAGCTTTTAATGTAGTTTCTGAATATGTAATTTTTTTTCAAAAAATAATTTGAGAGTGGACATGGATCCATTTGCTTTATGCCTTTATCATCATAGGGGGACAATAATAGGGGGACAGAGGTAGTAGTTTTTATGAGGATGACTATCTGAATGTTTGGGTAATTGAATGAGATTAAACCCTAAAGTTACAGACTTAACAGTCACATTTCAGTATCATAACTGGCACTTTCATGAGCCAACCTAAATCAACTGATCCACGAGGATGTACTTAAAAGAAGGAAAAGAACAAGCCAACCTCTAAAGCATTCTTTATTTGAACAGGATCAGGGAGAAACCGAAATGCAATTCCTTCAACATTCAACATATAAACCTGCAAAAGCAATAATCTTTTGATACCACAACAAAACTGCACTCCAAAGCGGTAATACCATGATACTAGTCGTCAAGTCTGAATAAATTATAATTGTGTACCTGTTTTACTCCGTATATGGTTTGAAACTAAGTAATAACCAAATTCAAACCCATTTCCAAAGGAAAGAACTAAACCTGATCAAGAGTAATAGGAACGACCTTGACCGAGCCTTTAACTTCCCCCCTCCGGGACCGCACCTGAATAAATTGACACAATGGCTCATAAGAAGGTACTATTGGGAACTAGAGTGCTTATCTTCAATGAAATCAACCTGAGATAGAAATGCATCTGCATCCTCTTCGCGAAAGCAAAGCAATCCAATGGATTTAGTACTATTGGGGTCGGAAATGAGCACGAACTCATTGTTGGCGTTGCTGACGGTGTACACTGAAGTTCCGAGCAGCGCTTTGGAAACGCGTTCGGAGCTCAGTTCATTACCTTCTCTGGGTTTCTGAGACACTGAAGCGAATGGTAAAGACGAATGCGCCGACTGCGAATGACTTCTTACTACCGTCGGCGGTGGTGGTAGAACTGGGAAGTTGGAAGCTATTTTAGAGCAAAAACGCTGGGCTTCATCCAATCGGCTAGAGAGCTCGGCTCCGAAACGCGCGGAGTGCCGATTGACGAAGGCGGAGAGCGAGAGGAGAGGGCCGGGAGAGGGGGCCACGGAGGATTTCGGAGAATCCATTACACTGAAGAATGGAGAAGATGGTGGCTAAATTCATAGTCCACACTATATATATTTGGGCTTCAAATGGGTTATTCACAGATTGGGTTACAAGTGCTTCCAATAGTTAAAGGAGTAAAAAGTCTTCCAAATTGATGAAATTTTTTGAGCATCTTATTCATTAAATCTAGTTTACACATCCCAAATTTCAGCTCAAACGTTAATTGGGAAGGCATTCAAATGAATTCTTGAAGATAACTGCGCAGTTAAACTGCTACTCTCTATTTCATTCATTATACTTTATTACTACCTTTGTTCCATTTTTATGTGTTTTCTTTGGTTTTGACACAAATTTTAATAAAGTAGTTGAAAAGGTAAAAGTTGTAGTTGGGATTTGAGTATGATAAAGTGAAATGTTGTGAACCACATATTTCTTTCCAAAAAAAAGGAAAAGTGACACTTATTTTGGGACAACTCAAAAGGAAAAGTAAGACAGGTAAACTGGAACGGAAGAAGTATTATTATAAATTAGTTCATTATTTATTGGAATAGAAATATTGATATCGGATTTTTCTCAAATATTCGTAATAAGTATATACTCCCATAGTCCCATATATACCTTTGCTTGTTGTGTTAAAATAGATTGATAAGCCTAAAAGACATTTTTAGAACACAAATATAATTTTGTTGTTACTACTGCTTTTATGATTGTATTATTATTATATGATTATTATTATTATATGATTATTATTATTATTATTATTATAGAAATGACATTTTATTAGGATAAGAAAAGTTGAAAATTACAAAGAACAAATAGGGAGCATAGCAACAAGTTGAGCTCCAACACCTTTTTGAATAGCAATGGACTCTCTTTCCAATTTTCTAGACCTTTACAAAAATAATCAATTAATAACTATGCTATTGTCCAATACACCAACAAGGTTAGAAAAAATTTCAACTTACTCTCATGAGTCGTGGCTAAGAGAACAAATGGATTGAGAATTCCCAAATTTCCCATTAAGTAAGTCTTGCTCCAAATATATTTCACGATCTCAATTTCTCATCCCAGCCTCACAATCTGTAAAGTCATTAAGACGTATATATGAACAATTTGAAGCATCACAATTGCAAAGAACTTATAAAAATTTAAAGAATAAATTTTTAGCACAATTATTAAATTTAAATAAGTCAAGGATATTATCGGTGGGTGAAGCTTGAGGTGGAGTCAGACTCTTTACAGGCCATTACTGAGATTCACAAGGGATCCAGAGTCTCATATACGGGTCTTTTAGCTGATGATATTAAGGCTTTAGGAATGCATTTCGGGAGCATTTCCTTCTCTTATACTAGGCGTTCTGCGAACAGAGCCGCTCATACTTTAGCTAGAGTGGTGTGTTCTTTGTCTGAACGCCGATTTTGGCTTGGCGTTCCCCCTGATTGTATTGTTCATGTACTTCATCACGATTTGATAAATAATAGTTAATTGTATTTTATTCAAAAAAAAAAAAGTCAAGGATATATCTGCTCTTATTTTTCCCGCTCATGTATCTAGCGGCATTTGCGTAACTTCTGACTTTATACTATTCCGAATACACTGTCGGGTATTCTCACGTTTCTACACACCTCTTCGTTTCTACCTCTTCCCTATAGAACCTGGACTCTCTTCTCTTAATTTCCAATGGACTCTCTTCTCTTAATTTCCAACGATCTTCTCTTAATCAGCTGGACCATTTCAAATTTATTTCAAATCAACTCAGCGAGCTCATCTTCTTTAAGCACACTCGCATCACCGCCAAACTTCTCAGGTTAGTATGCCAAACTTCTCAATATTGGTTAGTACATAGTATTATCTCTTAAATCTAAACTATTTACTCCGTATCTATCTATCACACGCATGAAACATTATCTCCACTTTCTGTTCCCGTCTAAACTCTGTATATCAAATCTTTGAGGGGTGCAAATAATAGCCTTATATGCGAATAGAGGGGTGCAAATTTTCTGATATGGGGAGGAGACCCACTCTTCAAATTTGAAATCTTGCCCGCCCGTGTAACGTTTCTCCAAAAAATGAATATGTTTATTCATAATAAGTCCGGTAAACATATAGTGAAATTAGTACGAGCATATCTTTTGAAAAATAATTAATCTGCTAATGTGTGCTAACATAAGTTATTGAGTTATTCGAATTGTCATTTATAGAATGAGATGTGTTGATTGTGTTTGTCTCTACTGAGCATGTGTTCTATAAATTTTCTTTCTTTTCGTAATTTCTTCAAATGGCTATTTCAGCTTATGGATGTTTCATTTAAAAAAAAAAAACTTGTTGATGTTTATTGCACTTGCTCATATGTACAATACAATACCTATATTTGGGTAAACTTTTTTGGTCTACTTTGTGTTTCTTCTTTTTGTAAATGGTGCAGGGATTTCATTTTACACCACAGAAAAGGTGTTGTCAGATGCATTTTCAGTTTGGTCAATTCATTTTCAGTCAGGCAAAAAAAATACACTCTTTATTCTTTAAAACTAAACATACAAGTGCGTAACCTCCTTATGTGTCTATTTTTTTTGTTTTCAACTAAAATAGTCACTAATAGAACTTCAGAAAAAATCAAAGGGTTTTGGGTTTGTCACCTATGCAGAGACAGCCCTGAGAGAAATGAATGGAAATGTGTGTATACCTAAAATGTACTTTAACAAATATACCCCTATCTTATAACAAAAGACAAATTATATGGACAGATTTTTGAGAGAAAGTCAAGCATTTGAATTCATTCTACTAATCAAGTTTTATTGTTAATTGTTATTGCATTGCCCTTAAATAAGCAGTAACTTATAAAAAGCCTGAGATAACATTAAAAAGGGAAAAGACTGTCAGAGAAGGTTAGTAATAAATTTATGATACTCCTATCTACTATGTTACTCTTAAGCTCCCTCAAAAAATAGGTGCAAGTGTGGAGCTGATATAAGAGGAGTGAGTTTGAGAATCGATCCATTCATGGACAAACGAAGGATTTCTTTTGTTTCAAGAGGAGTGAATTTGAGAAGTAATAGGGCCTGTTGCTTTCTAGTTTTGACAAACTTTGGTAAATAATAGGGCCTGCTGGTTTCTTATTTTTGACAAACTTTGGACCAAAAACAAGCTTAACCAATTTTAAGTTCTAAAACATACAATGAATGATTTAATGAATATGTGAAAACTTTGGTTAATATTTTCTTCAAGTAATAAAGTTCCCTAACTAATATACCAATCTGTTGCGTTCTTCTTTTGACACACTTTAATTTGGGAAATAACAGGGTCTGCTGCTTGGACATTTCATGTTCATTGCAATTTTTTGTTATGTTTAATTTAAATAAGTTGGGTAAGGGGTCAATACCAAATGAGGACCAAATTATGTTTGGCTTGGATTTGTCACATTAACTTTATTGAGATCCCTTTTTTCAGATTTGTTTTATTCGGTTGTAATTTTTTTAATCTTAATTTCAGCCACACAAAAGACAATTGACGGACCTTCAATGAAAGATTGGAGGGTGAGGCGTGGTGCTGGGCAAATCACTATGCCCAACAGTGCCAACTTGAATGCCGCTGCAAAGGTATAAATTATTGTCCAATCTAATGAACTGTGTGTTCCTTATACAGTCACATTTTCTTCCTCCACGTCTGTTTTAGATCATGTAACTATTCCTCTTTGCCTTTTTTACTCTCAATTATTTCATCATTTTTTTCTAATTTTACATGCTTAGTCTAAGAGTGCTCTTCATGTCAGGCCGGCCTGACGGGCTGCCCCGTCCGGCCGAGCCCGTTTGGGCACCTTCCCGGTGGATTTTTTTGATGAAATTTTTTGAGCATGTTCCTCGTCAAGTCTAGTTTGTCCATACCAAATTTCAGCTCAAAATTCAATCGAGAAGGTCATCAAATGATTTTTCCGGACCAGTTAACTTGCAAAAATCATTTGACGACCTTCCCGATCGAATTTTGAGCTGAAATTTGGTATGGATAAACTAGACTTGATGAGGAACATGCTCAAAAAATTTCATCAAAAAATTCCACCGGGAAGGTGCCCAAACGGGCTCGGCCGGACGGGGCAGCCCGTCAGGCCGGCCTGACATGAACATTCCTCCTTAGTCTAAACTCCTGCATTGTTTCTAATGTTTGCAAGTTGTAACATTTTTCTCATTTTGTCGTTGAATTTGCCATATTTTTTGTACATAAATCACTTTTGAAACCACATTGATATTTTTCTAAAAGTGTTTTCTGAGAGAATATTTATGTTGTCTTCTGAGGGAAAAGAAAAAAAGATTAATTAGCATATGATATTTTGTCATGGCCTTTTTTTACTTGCATTCTTCTCATGTAGTATGTTAAGTATGCCTCATTCTCACTACTCAGTATTAAATTATTTATAACAAAGGACTAATTACAATCTGGAATTTGCTATTTGCTTAATTTACTTGCGTAGTTCAATTTGTTGTTCCGTATCTAATGTGTGCATTTTTGGAACACATTGCCTCAATTTACTTGCGTAGTTCAATCTGGAATTTATTTTTGCCTCAATCACTTTTGAAGCAACATCACTACTTTCCCCCCAAAACATAACCTAGAAAACTGGTTTTGAGGAAACCATTATGGCTGCGGTGAGAAAGTAAAAAAAAAAAAGGAAAGACTTATCAGAATCTGGTATTTCACTTTGCCTAATTTACTTGCTTTCTTATCATATATGTATGTTAAATCTAACTTATTCACGTTTAAAATAAATGACTAACTTGAATTATAATTTAAAAAAAAATCTCTTTGCCAGTTTTAATTGCCCAGTTCATGTTTCTTGAAAATTTAAAATAGCCATTTTCATTTGATAGATTGGTTTAATTTCCAATGATGTGCTCAACCTGGTGGGTCCCCATGTCAAGCTTCTCTATGTTAACAAAACTGTCGGTTACCAGAGCAGAACACAGATTAGCTCTATGAACGGGGTTTGTTGTTCTTCTTGATTGAATATAATGAATTTCAGAATCAGGTGGAACTGATATATGTGCAAACAAGAGCTGGTCACAGTAAGCAATAAGCTACGAGCCAACATTTGAGGTTTTGCAGGTAGAAATTCATGAGTTGTTTCTTAGTTTTGATGGAGTTGGGGCCACCGCTATGAGTTTAAAAGGAGGGGATCCCTTGGTGAGCACTTTTTTTCTTTTTGGCATTTACAGTAGTTTACATTTATACCAATTGGAGTCAGTTTTGATACTGGTTACATACATTTTGGTTAATAGCTATTTGGGTGGGGTGGGGAAGAGCTGGACTTTCTACTACAACGAGGAATTGAAGTGAAAGTCATACCTGGTATGAAACTTTTAGCATTGTGAAGACAAGCCCACTTTCTTTTTTTAATTTCATGGATCTTTTTTTTCCAAAATTACTTGAGGTTCAGTTCATGTTTCATTGTTATATATATTTTTTGTTTCATTTGCAGGGGAGATGATATGAGGGAGATGAGGAGATCTACCAGAAATGTGATTAAGTTTTACTTTTTTTTAAATTCTTGGTTACCATAATATGCGGGGGATACACTTTATTTTGTCTACTACTTTGAATAGTAATGGGTACCACATATGTTTGTTTTTTGAGATCTGTACTGGAATTACTGCTACCCCATCCTTTTTAGTTTTTTATTATCAGCCTCATGGCCATCCCTGGATTTGCACCAAAGCTAGAGCTTTGGCGTCGATGTTTTTTGTGAATGGGAAAAGACCTTTAACTTGAGCGTAAAACACTAGAAATGGTTCTTCTTCCTTTACTCACCCTTCTTTCCCCGTCCTATTTTTTCTTGCTCCTCTTTCACTCCACACCACAATTTCTTTTTACACATTACTCTGCACACATAAAGTTTCATATCCATACAAGATTCAGAAAATCCAATTGTTAGTTTTTAATGCTATTAAAGACAGAGAAATATCACCTAAACATTTAATGTTGTTTCACTGTTTCCCCCTTTCTATAACGTGTTAGTTGCTTTCACGTATTTACTTGGTTTGTACAGTCAATTCATTGTGATGAGATTGTGTCTTTTAATTTGTTAGAGTTTCTTTAATTAAACTCTTCGGAGTTCAATTCCTAAATAGGTAAAATTTGTGAACGGGTAGTTACAAATTATAGGAAAGGTGTTGTGTTTGTGTCCAAGATAGAATGCTTAAACAAAGCCATAAGAGAATCCAATGATGTTTAACCTTTATTAAGTTTTCTATATATTTTCTACAAAAGTGAAAGATCCTCTTCATATTGTTTGCTTAGTCGATAAGGAGATTTGTTACTTAGAGTTATTTTACCCCATATCGGTTCAAATCAAAACATACCAGATTAGAATTCGACAGTTCTAAAATACACATAGACGAAAATATATATGCAATAAGTCTTGGAAATACTTATCAAGGTTATTGAATGCAAAAACCTCAAAACCGGATTCAAGTTTCACCCAAAATGCAATCAAATGAAAATTTCTCATCTAATATTTGCGGATGACCCGATGCTTTATTCCAGGGGTGATAAGGATTCTATCCTAATTCTAATGAACTGTATGCAAGAGTTTTATGACGTTTCAGGATTAGGAGTTAGCATTGCCAAGTCTAAAATTTTCTTAGCGCGAGTTAATGGACAAGAAAGAGAAGACATTCTTAATTTAGTAGGATTTCAAGTCGGCGAGTTCCCTATGAGATACTTGGGTGTGCCTCTTGCTCCTCTCAGGGTTACTGTGGCCGAATACGCCCCCCTTGATTGAAAAAATTGAGAAATTCACACTCAAATGGAAAACAAAGAATATAAGTTATGTAGTCAGACTTGAACTGGTTAGGGTTGTGATTCAGGGTATCCAATCATACTGGATTCAAGTCTTCCCTATCCCAGCTACTATCACTGAAAAGATTACCTCCCATTGCAGACAATTCTTATGGGGCGGACCAAACTCAAAAGTTGCTTGGGTGGATGTTTGCGGACCAAAGGAAGAATGAAGACTTGGCTTATATGATTGTAGGTCATGGAACTCTGTCATGCTCTAAAAAATTCTTTGGAATATTCACACTAAATTAAAAAGGATACACTTTGGGTCAAATGGATCCATAATGTATACCTTAAAGAAAGCTCCATATGGGATTGGACACCACCCTCTGGTGTATCCCCATTATTCAACAAATTGATGAAAATCAGAGAGTCCTTATTCACTATATTGGGAAGTTCGAATGCTACCATAACTAAACTTGCATCTTTCAGTCATTTTGGAAAACTGCAGGCTGCAAGAGTTTATGATCTTTTGAGGACTAGAGGGCACAACAAACCTTAGATGAAACAAATTTGGAAGGACTATATCCCACTAAAATTTTCTTTTATCATTTGGTTGGGAGTTGGGACTTAGAAACAGACTAGCTGCATCTGATAACCTTTTGTATATTGACATAGATAGAACATGTTGCTTTTGTAAGAGTCACATGGACTCTATTAATTATTTGTTCTTCAACTGTTCTTTCACTGGAGCAGCATGGTTGGAGATAAAAAAAAGTGGCTGAAATTCAAGAAAGATCCTTCAACTCTCTTTAGTACCATTAAGAATTTAAGATGTGCATCAAATACTATAGATGTACAAGGGTGAGAAGGTGATCGGGCTATCTCTTTGTTGTGTTGTTTACTCCATTTGGAAAGCTAGGAACGATCATATATTTTCCCAAAAAACAGTTACTATTGAAGGTCTTTTGGTTCAAAACTTCAAATTAGATTATTTATATATTGAGTTTTGTTTAGACTATCCCACGAACATGATTGATTTCTAACACATGAACTTTGGACATTTTTGCTTTGTGATCTACCGGTGGTTTTGCTGAACATAGGCCTGTCTATGCTTCAGTTGAGAAGGGGTATGCCCCTTATATATTGTACTTATCTTCTTCAATTTATATACTTTACCTTCCTATAAAAATAAAAATAAAAAGCAATCGCATACAAATGCTCTTACATATCCATTATTAAAATTTCACCACCTCTTTAGAATTTATTTACAAATGTACGACAACATTATAACAAGATGATGATGGCTTTTCCTAGGAGAAAAATGGCAGCTGTCTAAATACAAAAAATGATACAGAAGAAAGATTGGGTAGCTGGCTTGAATCAGTCATAAACCCAAACCCCAGGCTCTTGATCTTCAATCCATTCTCCCTTTGGGTGAATTGGAGGGAGGGCCAGTTCCATATAATTATTAATTATACAACATAACTGCTCTTTCAGTAAACCACAATATACAAAAGCTCATGGCAACTTGAAAAGGGAAACGAAAATTTCTAAAACACGATTTCCGTTCCCTCAACCAAACGACCTTTGTAATGCCGGGCAATCCCCGCTTTTCATCACTAATAAATTTCTACCAGCTGTATCCCTGCCTGCGTGAATACATTGATAGTGAATTTGTGATTAGCGAAAACTCTTCTTCATTTCTCTCTGTCTTTTGATGAAAATGCCACAGCCGCTCCCACCAAGTAGGGTGCCATCCTCAATCCCAAAGAATGTGTTGCAGATATATAGTTCACTTGCTTTAGCAGTTTAGCTTCAATGGATATTAGGAAGAGGAAGCTTCCAGAAATTCCATGAATTGTAATCCTCCTGAAAATTAGCGAGGCATGTTCAAATAGTGTGAAAACCAGTATGGCAGCATCTACACCAAGACTGAAAGAGTGGGGATGAGAGGAAATGCTAGGTATAACGCGAAAAAAGATAATTTTGTATGTTTGAATTTACTTTGGGAAATGCACAGAAAATGAAAGTTATGATAAATGGGTAATCCTTTTTCAAATATCAATGTATTTGTTCTGTATAATACGCCGTAGATAAAAAATTTTTATGGTCTCCGTAGAAATGGATATGAACAAATATCCTAAAATAAAGAATAAAAAATCATATCCATTTCTCTCTCTTTTTCTTTCTTGTTTAGTTCCCACTGTATTTCTTAGGTTCCAAATGGAATCATATCCATTTCTCTCTTTCTTTCTTGTTTAGTTCCCACTGTATTTCTTAGGTTCCAAATGGACCATAAGAGATGCAAACCTGCTCTGAAGAGGAAACAACAGGAAACATGCCATTCACAAGTGTACGAAGAGTAGTATATGACTTTGTGTTGGTAATATGTCTATTCACAACAATCTCACCCTGCAATATTGTGTAAACCAACATTATCACCTCTACTATCCAATGGCTTCAAGAAAAACGATAGCAGTGTTTTACTAATTACCTTTGGGTTTATAATGAAAATCTTTCCCTTTGGGATTCCAACCTTTAGGTAGCTAAACTCATCAGTGTGTCTGTTCCCAAAGCCAGCATAAAATGGGTTCCTGTCAGAAGGAAACAATGCTTTGATATCCTGCAAAATTGGATAAACTATTACATTTATTTTTAAAACCCGAGAACCACCTATTCAGGAGTGGCAAGTGTCGGGGAACGCTTACCTGATTTTTTAAGTAAAGCATAAGTGTACATATGTATTGGGTTTAAACCTAGCCTAGAAAAAAAGAAACAACAGAAATAGAGAAAGCCCGATGTTTGAGGCCCAAAAAGGGATCCTAACAGCATAGTCTAAAAGGTGCAGTTCTGGGGCCACATAGGAACATAATAATGCCAAGGATAAACTATTACGTATTATTATTATTATTATTTATATTATCACTATGCTCTTTAAGAACTAGAAACATTTAAATAAATCATCCTACTCGTTGCCAAAAAAAGTTGTTACAAAGTTAAGCACTGATCATGAAATAAACCAAACGAAAGAAACAAATTCATCAACTAACCTCCAAACATGCAATTTTAAATTCATGTGGGGCTCTTCGTACCACTGGAGAAGGAAAGACAGTGAAGCATGTTAGTAATTACGCAATTTCTAACAATATGAAATAATGCTTACTTAGAATTATGAAAAAGAAGAAATGGAATTTCTGAATCATAATGATTATAATAATAATAAAGCAAGAATAGTGATGATGATGATAGCAGAATAGTAATATTGCAAAAAAATAACCATTAACCAGTGACCTTCTCGATATAATGAAGGGAAAAGTCCATCAGGGGATATCATAACAGGGCCATCCGGTAATCCCTTCCCTTCCTGCAACGGAGGATGACAAGTTAGATTTCAATAAATTATTATGCTTGTTAAATAATTAATAAGTCTGCTACAAAATTAACTTCATTAAATTGACCTGCATCAGATTGATGAGGAATTGTCTAGTTCCATAGGCTTGAGAAATAGAACGGGCACTGAGGAAAAGCAATTGGAATCCATTATCCTGCACCCAAAAAGTGGCACCAAGGCACCAAGTATATTATCAGATATGAACTACACAGCTATGCAGCGATTTCAATTGGTTGTCCATGTGAGACATGCAAAATACTAAAACGGGTCATTCAGAGCCCGGAAAATGAGAGAGAGAAAAATAAAAATTGGATGAAATTAAGGTTGGGAGTGGCATAACATATATGGATTATGTTCAGACTCAACAAATCATACTTATTTATTTATTTATTTATTTATTTATTAAAATAAAGACTAAGTGAGATAGACATATGTACAAACTAAAAGTTTGAATTATATGTGGCCTTTCTAATTTACAATGTATTACTATGTATCAAACATAAGAAATTTATAGCAAAGGGGTGTGGCAGTGTGCTACATGCCAATCTGAAAGAACTAAAAAATAATAAACAGACCTTAATAGCTGAAAAGAGATGTGCAACACCAGTCTGCGACCAATCTACCCCAACCAGTGGCATAAACTGTCCTAGAACATCAGATCTGTACTTATGGGCAGTGGGCACATGTCCCAATGCAATGAGTATCAGACAATTTGAATGAGAAAATTATTAATGATAAAAGTATAAAACACCATTAGAAGATAAAAATAGTCATACATTATTTACCCTATTATGACTTAAATGGGCTCATGAGGACCAATAAAGCAAACTTAACTACCACCAACTTGAAATCCAAAAGGAAGAATTCATGCACACAATAAAAAGAGGATAAGAAGATTAACAGACTAAAATGAATTAATCCAGTGGCATTGTACAATCCAAACCATTCAACATTTCAAAAGCTGGCTGGTAACCGTACACTTCCATGAATTGCTACATAGCTAATCAGTGGGTTAGGCAACATGTCTAGTTCTAGTAAAACTTGAATAAATATTCATGGAAATGGGGAGAAAGTGATAGTAGAGATGAGAAGGATAGAAAGTACCTGGTAATTGTGCCATCAACATCAGATATCACAATACGTGTGTCCCATTTCCACAAATAGATTTGCGCTTCAACCTGCAAAGTATGCTTTCAAAAGTCAGAAGTTTCACGAAGCATAAACATTACATACAGAGACATGGTTGTGTTGTAAAAATGCAGAAAGCCATTAATCATTGTCATGAAAAGTAAATAATGGCTGAAAATGGACCTGTTGTTTCCCAAGCATAGGAGTTGAGAATGTGAATATCACAACATTCCTCCCCTCTTTTAGATTCAAAGATGATAGCTGTTCAGATGTTGGTGTGAGTGCCCTTATTTTTTTCTTAGTAATCTTCACTTTGGGTAAATCTTCTTCCATGCAGTCATGACTGGCATCTCTTGGAAGGTTTTCAGATTTGGTAAATATATCGTCATCCAATGAATGTTTTATCACAAGTGTGCTACTTGATCTCTTGAAAGGGAAAGACCATGTTCTACGTCGTCCACCATTGGCAGGAGTTGTTGGGGACTTCTCTGCAAAAGTTTAAGGGTCCCGTGGAAACATAAAATGATAGGGAAGATAAATATAGGGGAAATTTGGAAGGAAGGAAAATTGTGGGGTAAATAAATATAGGGAAAATTTGGAAGGAAAGAAAATTGTGGAGTAAAAATAATTATAGGTTCCAAATCATGAGAGAAAATTGTGTGGTAAATACATATAGGGGAAATTTGGAAGGATAGAAAACTGTGGGGTAAATAAAATTATAGGTTCTAAATCATGAAAAATATTTTTAGTATATGTAAAAAACTTGAAATTCATTTTCTTTATTTATATCATATAGAGTCTTAAGAAATCTAAAAACACAGATCATGTTTCAATGTCCTCATTTCTGAGGTAACACCAAACACCCACAAAATAACTTTTATTAGCATTTTTTGCTCCAATAGAATTTCCCAGGATCCAAACATACCCTAAGAGTGTCAAGATGTTAATAACTGCAAGTTTTGATATTTAATATCTTTAAGAAGAAACCACTATTTTATTGTTCACTATGAAATGAAGGCATAGTCATAAGCTTTACAATAACAATGACAATTTACTGAATTAAAAAATTAAAAATATGAACAGTACCACTTTTACCAGTTTCTGGCTGAACAGGCCTAATATCCACTTCCTCGATGACCATCCCATTTTCACTCTCCTGTGATACCTCAGATGACCTCTGATGATTTGGTCTACTACAAAAATTACTGTCATGAGCCCACTTAGCAGGCAACGACTTGGTCATCCTTAAAACATCATCAACTTGAGCTTCAGATGAGGAAGGAACACTAATGTCGCTTTTAACAGATAACAGCTTGACTCTGTTTTCAACAGAAGAGTCATCAAGTATATTGGTTTTTATGTTTTTAGGACTTAAATCATCAAGGTCACCAAATATGAGATGCTCCACCTCCAAGCTTTCTGATGACAGTGTACTACTCTGCTGTTCTACTCGCTCAGAAGAGCTATCTAATGGAAGAAGATAGACACGTTGAGAATATTTTTCATTCAATGTAGCCGCTTGTCCGTCCACAATTCTGTTTGAAATAGTCACAGCGGTTTTGGAAATCTCTTCGTCTATGGTGATTCCAGAATAGTTTGAATTAATCACAGAATTCATTTTGGTCATGTTATCTTCTTGAAATAAGTAAAAATTTGTATGATCAATTGAGACACCTTCCTCATCAGGGACAGCAGAGGGATCCGGATAATTTGTCTTATTGTTCACTTTATCGACAAATGATGAGTTATGATTGGCATTACTCTCATTTGGTAGATCATGAGAAGGAATTTTTAGATTCGTAGACCAGTTCACCTCCAAAAGATTAGCTGCAATTTGGGCACGCTCCAATGAGTTCAACCTGACGAGCTGAACATCCCTTTCTTTGAATGATTTCTTGCCAAACATGTACCCTAAAATCCCTGAACTCCTTGTATTTACACCTTTGAAATCGTAACTTTTCGACTTCATCGGCTTCCTACACTTGGGATGGCTACCAGTATCCTCACCGGAAGATGGTGGAGGAGAGGACAGATTATCCCCTTCTTCTACATCCACCTCACTTAGAAAGCAGGCTTGGCCATCACTCCCTAAATACATATGGAAATCAATTTCCACACCATTGACAACTAAATTTACCACTTTCTCCTTCCTCTGCATAACCCCCTGAAACTTTCCAAATCGAACATACCACGGAGAAGACTTGAAGGTACCATCTGGCTGCTCCACCACAATAATATCTACAGCGCCCCCAAATGGGTGGAACGGCGTGGAAACACTATAAACGCCTTTGGAGATATAGCTTCCTAACCTTCCTACAGCATACATCTTCACCGCCCATAAACAATCTTAATATATTCAGTCTTATGGATTTTAACTACTTTACACCTGTGGAATTTAAAAACCCAGCTTCTACTATATCCCCAAATACAGCTATTATGTTGGAAGAAGAAGAAGAAAGAAAGAAGATATCAAGTTTAACAGTAATGAAGAAATTTGAGAAATACCCAAATGATCGGACCCGGAGAGGAGTACGGAAATGGTTTCTGAAGCTCCTTCCGGCAGGAGAAGGCAAAAGGGAGCGACTTCCGTACAGAATCGGAAAAAACGATAATTTCAGGGAATTATTAACCGCCAAGACTTGGGAAATTGCAGAAGCAGTAAGCGACGAGGCAGGCATATTCCCTTTTACAGTATATGAATGTGCTTATCCCATCAGCTCATTGATTCTGAGACGCTTAACTCATTTCTTACAGTATTTAATACTCCGTATTCAACTAGTATGGAGCATAGATACTCCGTAGTATTCAATAATATCCTACTCCGTATTTTATAATACTCCGTAAAGATAAAATATTCAAATCTCAAACACTGATTACGATCAAAATATACATGCAAAACGATTTCCCAACAAAGTTGCAATCTTTAAAAAATAAACAGGAAGAACCAAGCATAATAAAATCACCAAGAACGAAAATGGAGCCGGGAGAGTGACAAAGCAGTGTTAGGATTAGGGCCGAGCATATCGGTTTTGGGTTCGGTTTCAGCAATTTGGAGGCCCTAGACGGACAAGCTTCACAAAAGCTTAAATAAACATGTTCCCTTCGTTCTCTATTACGACTAGTCCTCTTAACTTTGACTAATATAAAAGGTGCGGTTAGTTGTGTTTAAATGAAAAAGTAGGGAAAAAAATGAAAAAGTAAGAAAGAGAATGAGAGCATATAAGTGATGTTCGGGTTCGAGCTCGAAGCTCGGCGAGCTTTACAAATGAGGCCCGTGTTCGGCTTGATAGGCATTCGATGTTCAAACCGAGCGCTCGATAAATATGCTCGAATTCAAAATTTTAGCTAATGCTCGTTAATAGGCTCGTGCTCGAATGATTCGACAATTGTTCGATTCGTTAATAATCATATTTAAATTCATCAAATCACACTAAGTATATTTAAAATTTGACATATATATAAATTATATTTATAATTTCAGGGTGATCGATAGGCCCGAGTTTGAACCGTGCCGAATACTACTATGTTCGAGCTCGGCTCGATTAATTTTTCGAACTTAAAACTCAGCTCGGGTTCGAGTTTGAAAGTTCGTTAAGCTCGGCTCGTTAAGTTCAAAATTGAGCTCGAACTCGAATAGTTCGATAAAAGCTCGGTTCGTTAACATTCCTATATAAGTATATTTATCCAAAAATGAAAAGAAGAACAACTAATAAAAATGTCCCCAAATTAGAATAAGAGAAACACCTACACAACAATACTCAATAAAGTTAGGCAACACCACACTCTAATGCAGTAATGCACTACCCCAAGTCCTTAAACCCTTACTCCCATATCCATTACTTACTAGCAGACTGCAAACTAGCAGAGTAGCAGCAATTGATTAAATATGGAGTAAATAAGACACAAATACTAATGTAAGGAATAAAGACTAACTACTAAAGAAAAGATCTCAACTTATACAATTGAGTAATTGACGGAAGATCGGAAGAATTTGCAAAGTTTTTCATACGGTCAATTTATACATTTCTTCTACCGACTGCCGTTCCATGAGTAACATGAGTTGTCCGTTCAATTTTAATTATTGTATACAAAAATTATATTTTAATTATAACAGTAATGGGCCTTCCTTTTTTGGAGGCCCTCCACATTTTGGAGGCCCTAGGCACTCGCCTGGCCAAACTGACCTTAAGGCCGGCATTGTATATCAGGTTCGGTTCAATTTGGAACAGGTTGGAAGAATTATTACCAAACAAAAATCATACTATTTTTCGGTTTGGTTAGGTTCGGTTTAGTTCGGTTTGGTTCGATTTGGATTTGTTAATACATAGTATTTAATAGGAAAAATTTGAATTTGCGCCCCACCTTTTGGGTGATATTGGACTTTGCACCCCATTTTAAAAAACATTTGACTTTGCACCCTATCATTTAACATTTGTGAAGGAAAAATTCAAAATGGGGTGCAAAGTCAAAGAATTTTGAAGTGAAATGAGATGCAAAATCAAAGTTTTTTTAAAATTGGGTGCAAAGTCCAATTTCATCCCAAATGTGGGGTGCACGGTCAAATTCCCCCTATTTAATAATATATGAAGGTTTTTTTGAATTTCTTTAGTTCGGTTCGGTTTTGTTCGGATTTTATCGGTTGCGATTCGATTCGGTTTAATACGATTTAGAAGAAATAGTACCAAATTTAAACCAAATTCCATACGGTCCGATTTCGATTCGATTTAGTTCGGTTAGGTATTGATTCGGTTAAACCAAATCGTTATGCCCACCCCTAATTAGGATGGTCCTATAGAGCCCGATTCAGAAGGTTTGTCTTTTCTTATTCCTGTGGTGTTGGGATATCCGGACCAACGGAAACTCATTTTGCGGAGTTGTTATATCGTGGGAGCAGCCCACGAGGAGGATTATACTCCCATATGTGTTATTTGACTTAATTATTAAATAAAAAACGCTGATGAACAGTAACTGTGAATTTTTTCAAGTTTTTTTCGCGATGTAAATCCTTTGTAATAAAATGTAACTCGCATTATTAAACATGTAACTTCAGTGAACGGCAAATGTAACTTGTGCCCTGAAAAATTCATGTTACTCTCTCTAGTAGTTTGATCATTTTTCATATGTGAAAAGTAAACCGCATGTTATAATATGTACTTTAGGAAAATCAAAATGTAATTTGAGGTGTAAAAGATGTAACTTGAGGAAAATAAAAATGTAAATCACGTTAATTGAAATGTAATTTATGATAATCCAAAATGTAATTCGTGTTAATTGAAATATAACTTTAGCCCAAATCAAAATATATATGTCTATTACTATATTATCCACAATTCCACACTGCTCGTATATTGCTTTAATTAATAGAAGTAAGGTCCCTAGAAGTAAATACAGAGTACTATCGCAGATTAGCAAGTAGCAACAGAGTAAGGTCCCAGACTTCTAATTGGGGCTTTCGATCGGTGAAGCACGTCATCTTATTAGTGACGGACTCCGGGAGATATAATTGATTATTTCGATCTGGGATGGAACAATCATGGTCGCAATAAAGACAGGGAGGACGGACCGGCCTAGTGTTTCCACGCAGATGAGATGTGTAGCAGGCATAGGAATTGCAGATGACCATATGCAGAACAAGAAGCGGCTAAATCTAAATTGAAGATGGAAGATGGGAACCAAGTCTCTGCAGATGAAGTGACGGGCTTTTTGTTTGAGTGAAGCAAGGTGATTTGCGATTCTAATTGGAAAAACGGTGCCGTTTTGGGATCGGTATACCTTGCTCGCGGTATACCGATCCCACGGTATAATTTGCCCATTTTGCACTTCTTTACCTCTTTCTTTATTGGGAAATTCTATTTACAGCCACCCTTTGCTAAATACAGCTACATATTTCCATTTTTCCTACTATGTCCTTAATACGAAACGTAATACAGCCTCCCCGCACAATCGCAAACATGATCTGCGTATTGCAAAGAGGGAAACAACAGAAATAATTCCCTATTTTCCGCCCATAACCAGCAAAGAAATAACGTACCGGTCTATTGTCGATCATAACTAGCAAAGAATTTGCACTGCCGACAGGAAGCTTTTCTGATGGTGAAATTAATCATTCCAACTCTTCATTATTTTCATCTTCTTTATCAAAGGACTGTCGACGCACATTCACAGTCTGTTTTTTATGGTCGGAGCGAGTATAAACTTATCGTATTTACCCGGCACCAATGACCAAACTCTGCAATTTTTAAGCACACATCGAGAGAGCTTCAATCCTCTTTTACCTATATACTTTCTTCTAGTGCTCTGCTTTGTTAATTTATTATTGTTTGACCCTATGCACAACACATGGTCATGCAGAATAGTCAAATGTTCTAAGGTTTGATCCAGTACCCTATTTGTTAGTACACGCATCTTTATGCTCTCATTTATTGCTTTTGGAGGATAATAAGCACCACTGACTAGAAGACAAAAATAACTTTGAAGATTACAAATTTCATCTGGGCGAGAACTTCCGGTGGGTAGAGAACTAGAGATGATAAAAATTCTTCTCCTTCCGTCAATGAGCTCATTGCAACAAGAATTTAGCTTACCAATTTTATCCGGGCGAGAAGGGTTAGGAAGCTGGGATTGATATACATCGTGTTGTTGTTTCCTTTTTCTTCGTGATACATTTGTCTGGGGCTGTGTCATGTTACATATTGTTAAGGGTATAAAAGGTACTATAGAAAAATTGGGGCTTTATTTAGTAGAAAGAGGACTGTGGATAGATTCACCCTTCTTTATTTTCTTATTTGGGCCTTAAATATATTTAGGGCCAGGGCAGAAGCAGTGCTTGTACTGCCCAATATTTGGGACTTTTTTTTTGTTTTCGTAAAAGCTCTGCCCTGACTTGATCGTAAATCGATTGAAAAGGTTGAAGACTAGAAGGTAAGAGAATTTCCAAAGGGAGGGAAGAAAAATAAGGAAGGAATGGGTAGTAACCAAACGGCAGCACAAATCCCGACGAGCTTTGGTCACGAACTGAGGGCTTGCCTCCGCTGCCGTCTCGTCAAAACCTACGACCAGGTTCCCTTCTTGCTATGATGGTTTATATGTAGTGGCATTGATGTTCGTTTATACTCGAATATAATATTAAAAATAAAAATGCGATTACTGGAAACGTTGCAGTTCAGAGAATCTGGATGCGAGAATTGTCCCTTCTTTAAGATGGAAGAAGATAGCGAGCTTGTTGTGGATTGCACTACGCCTAATTTCAATGGGTATCAAACCGTGCATATGCTGTGAGTATGTTTTTAAAATATCACCATTGGCTTAATCTCTCAGAGTTATACTCTTTTTGCAGTATAATCTCAGTCATGGATCCTAATAGGAGCTGGGCTGCTCGCTGGCTTCGTATAGGTATGCGCCAGTATATTCTATTTCTGTTTCAGAACAACACTTTGGAATTTTAAGTATATCAAGGTTAGGGTATACTAAGATTAAATGATTTAGACGTAGCAGTAAGTTGTAATTTTTTTTACATCCCCAAAGTTAGAATTTGGTTTTCTTTCAAATCTATTCAGTTTTTTCCATTTTTTAATAAAAAAATTCAAAGAGATGTTTTTTGATCAGCTGACCAGAGTAGGCATTGGGACATCTCCAAAAGATGCACCAAGATAGAGGGAAAAACAGGACTTTGGTGTATTGTTGCTCCAAAGTTAAGGTGTTGTTTGACCATGAGCCCATGGGTTCAAAAATAATATTCTGGTGCATCACTGGGATCGGTGTGTTTAGTCGTAGGATCGTAGAATTGCAGTTGAATTGCGATTCAATCCTATTAGTTGTAGTAATTTTGAATGACTTCTGAAGTTTAGGAAACATGGAAAAAGAATCCTGAGGCGTCAAAACTTGTGGGTAACATGCGGAAAATTGAACGGAGTCGCTTTGAAATTTAGCGAAATATTCCTGCGTGGATCCCCTGCCCCTGCGATCTTTTCTTTATTGAATGTCTTTTCATGTCTCCATATCTTTTCCAATTCTTCATATGTTGTTAGCTACTGCGTCGACCTCCAAGTAAACTTTGGTTGATCTTTTTCATTCTATGATTAGACGGCGCAGATGAAGAGTGTTTGGTTTGTTCCTTTAAGGTTTATGTTGTTATATTCTACATTACAGATCTGTAGGAATTTTCAATTTATAATATACGAAGTATTAATTTATTACATTGGTTTAATACATCTTTATTTTTATTAGTTTAATACATTGTTTTACATCTGTATTTTTTCCTTTATTACTATGTTGTCAATTTCTATGTTACTGTGATTACTATTATTTATGAACTCTATTCAATATCTAATTATACATACATATACTATAATATTTATAATTAAAAGTAGGATCTTGCGAACTGAGTTACGATGCTGCAATTTAAGATCTTTAGGACTCCTTCCGATCCTACCTAGGATCTCGAGTTAGACTACCATGGTTTTTATGGTATCTTTGGTGGGGAAGAAGGAAAGTGAGATGGAGGCAGTTGGTGAAATGGTGGTGTCAGGGAATGAGGACGGATGGGTTGGGACAGGGTGAGGCTTAAGGGTAGAGAATGGAAGTGTTGCTGGCTTGGGGGCAGGACATAGAGTTGGAACAGTATAGGACAAAGAATGGGTCAGAAGCGTGTGTCATGGCTTTTGTGGCAGGCGGCAGCCCCATGTACAATTTTTATTCTCTGTGGTGAAGCTGCCGTGTCTTGGGCACTGGGAAAAAGTTCCTTTCTTTAGTGACTGATGTGATGTTTCTGTGTAGGGGTGGTGGTTTTGGGGCGGTTTTGGGTGAAGTTGCTATTGGTTTCTGCATGCAAGGGATTGGGATCATACCGAGTGTGGTACTGTTGTGCTTTTGGTTGGTGTTGAATTTATGCTTAGGATGCCTTGGTGCATGCTCTTAAGCTTTATAAGTTGTTTAGCGCTTTTGCTCTGTTCTCTGTTTGTTTGTTTTGTTTTGATGTTCGAATCATGTTGGTTAGCTTGGCTAAAGAGTATTTCATTTCTGATGCACATTTTGCAATTTGTGCTACCTGTTTTTGGGGAGTTGTTTTCCATCACAAGGTGTTCTTCATTAAAAAAGGATATTACTTTGTCCAATCCTTTAACTGTGTTTATAGGTGCCAAACAACTAATATTTTACTTGAGAAATTAATTCGTGCAATTATAAGATGGTACTTATGTTTTGTTTCTCACTTTGCTTGCACTCTATATCTTTAATATTATTTACGTATTTATTTATTGTTTATAGTGTCAAGCTAATACGGAGTAGTAAAGTATAATGAACTATCATCTGATAAGAAAATCTTACTATATAAGGGATGATGAAATTGAAGATAAACATCTATTATTGTTCTTCATGTCTAAATGTGAATGGGTTCAAACTTGATTTGGCTTTACCCTGAGGTTTACAAAGGATGTCAAATTTGACTAAAGTCTACAACTGCTTACAATTTTACATGAGATTTAGATTTCTCCGCCTGTATATAATATAGAGTGTGGTGAATAAGTCTTTTTACGATTAAAAATGATCATTTGACCAATAGGCCCATTTTAAAATGAAATCAGGCCAAAGAAGCCGTTCTACTATTTCAAAACCTTTCGCACAAGTGTATGTAATTCATTACTTTATTGAATGACATAAGTCTTCACTATTAAAAACGATCATTTCGCCCATATGCCTTGACAGGTAAAATTATGTGATATTTTTAATGATCCGAGCCATTTTCTTTTGCCCAAGTGTTGTTTTTCTTTTTCATTTTTTCTTTCCCTTTGTTCTTTTCTCCCCCTTCTATTTCTTCCCCCCCTGAATTTCTTTCATTAGCATTTTCATGTTCCAAGCGGATCCTAATTTTTTGAAATCTACAGCACGTTTTGTCCCAGGTTGTTACACACTTGCAGTTTCAGAGGCACTTTCTGAAGATTTGCAGGTATATATTTTGTACTCGTGCTGGAATTCTGGAAAGAATGTGATCTATTCAGTTAATTCTTGTTTTATATCTCGGGATCTTAGACGTTTTTTCTCATTTGCTGGTGCAGAATCTGTGTCAAGATTCGAATGTGCCCTACGTTCCTCCAAAACGCATTTAACATGAATGTTGTCCGGCTACTCGGCTAGTACTTACGATCATCTCTTGTAGGAGAGCACAAAAGATCAACTAATATATGTATCAAAAGTAGCTACACAAACGTTGAACATGTGCTCTGTCATGCAGTGTTGATTTCCCTCTCCACTTCTCCAGTTAATGTCAATGTTATTACTTTTGTGTGCTGTCGACAAGAAATCAGATATACTTTGCATATGTTATTGTTTGTTGGTTGGTTGCCCTGCGCTAAACAGAAGGAAAAAGTGGGAAAGAAATCCACAAATAGAGTACTAACATAAAAACATTTCTTCAAATATAAAGAAGAAAACATGAGAAACTAATAATGAAAATGTTGTGGAAAACATGATGTTGCTTCAGGCAATTAGTTATATAAATTGTTGGGCTTCAGTTTTATTTATTCACATGACTAAGCAATTTATACCCATCTATAAATTTAAAAAATATGAATCTGTTATGAAATGGACGGAAATAAGAAAAGATGGGAGGAGAGAATATATTAAGCATACTTTTAATAGAGTTGATATTAATGGTGTGTTTATAATGAATGAGAAAGCTCTAAAAAATAATTGTGATTTCTGAATTATCTTGATATGGATAATAATGTTTTACTAATCATGAATAGTTAATACGGAGTAGATGACTAATTCATTATATATCAATAGAATCAAATTTTATTTTGGGATAAGTGATTTAAATAACAACTTGTTGGGAGAGACTCACATTTGAGAATGGACTCAGTTTTAAAATCAAGTCAGACCGGAACTACAAGTGTAGACCACCACTCAAATAGTCAAATTGTGTCCATTGGGCCGCTTTGGATTGAAAACTTCTCTAAAAAAATGGAAGAACTCTAATGAGTAACTGAGTAAGTAATATCTTGAGTGACATAAATATAAAATTTTTATTTTCTCTATTCTGCTAAAATTGTCTCATCTTTCTTTTTCAGTACTTCCCACTAAGATTGTCTAACACTACCTCCGTCCTGAAAAGGTTCGTCATATTGACTTTTCTTGGTCAAAATGACAAACTATGGAAACGATTTCATGTATTATATTTGTATATAATTTATAAATTATACATTTATGAAAATATTTAGAATAAGGAACATTTTAATATAATTTTCATATTCAAAATAATTTCGTACTAAAAAATATCACCAGTCAAAGTTGATCGCCATTGACCAAGAAAAGTCAATTTGGTGCAACTTTTCGGAGACGGAGGGAGTACTAATTTTATCATAATTTGTGTGGTTCTAAATCATTCTTACTTTATTCTTAGTTTACCAACTTAATATTAATCACATAAACCCATTTTTTAAATAATCGCACTTCCGCCTTATGTCCCATTGGTAGTAAGACGGAAGTAGTATTTAATAGCTATTTGTGCATACTACGGATTATATTTGAGCATAAAAACATGTGAAAGTTCTCGAAATAGGACTTCTAAAGTTTGAAATTTTTAAAATAGGACTATCATGTTTTTATTCCCAAAACAGGAGTAATTACTGTCAAGTTTCAAAAATATTGCCATGATCGAATTCTGGTACTGCCAAAACATGGTAGTAATTAGTCCTATTTTGAGAATAAAAACATGGCAGTCTTATTTTGGAACTTTCAAACTTTTTTACTCCTATTTCGCGTAATATCTCTCCTAGGCATTTAGGGTGTAACGACAGAGCTTGATCCTGGGGTGTTGAAACTCAAATTGGTGATTAGTCGAACTTGTATGAGCGTAATAATTTTGACT
The DNA here is from genome assembly GCA_945859915.1 of Cuscuta epithymum. Lineage (NCBI taxonomy): Eukaryota > Viridiplantae > Streptophyta > Magnoliopsida > Solanales > Convolvulaceae > Cuscuta > Cuscuta epithymum. The sequence continues at coordinate 1,815,122 of CAMAPF010000108.1, read as the reverse complement.
TAGTGTTTGACGTAAGGTTTTATTTAAAGGTAGTATCGTACTATGTATAAATACATAATACTACCTCCTACTACTACCTCCTACTACCTCTGTTCTTAAATAAATGCGACAGACAACTTTTTACGTTTGCAAATGTACTACTTTGACTATTAGTATAGTTAATTCTGTATTAGTAAAAAATCAGATTTTGAAAACTTACCATAAGACAAATTTAACAATATTTTTTAAAAAATAATTTGTTAATACACGAATGAATAAATCGTAGTAAAAGTAAAATATGTAAATAGTGTGAAAATCAATATGTTGTATTTATTTAAGAACGAAGGTAGTATAATTTATTTATGATCGATTATATAGCTTATTAATAGTATATATATCACGAGTCAAGCCAATTATAATAACCTTTAACTGGATTAATATGGTCAATTGCTTAACAAGCTCACTTGAGTAGTGAAGTTCGAGTTGAAAACTGATCCCCGACTTGTTTGCACCTTGTCATTTGCTTTTGGCTAGGACCTGGATACATAGATAAACTAGTACTACCTCCGTCCGTCCCGCTAGAAGGTTTCCCATAGCAAAACGACACGGTTATTTAGGCTATAATTAAATAAAGTACTTCGGGTATATTTTGAGAAATAATTTTAATAGGTATATATTATAATGTGTTAGTATTGATAATTGTGATGTTATAAATGTATTATTTGTAATATTTAATGACTAATTTGTCACTTAAGATTGTTAATTGTTTCCTAAAATAGAAATGAGAACCTTCTAACGGGACGGAGGGAGTATAAGAGAATGAAATTATAGATGATTGAAGATGATAAAAGTTTGTGATAGAACTATAGAATTTAGATAAAGTGGAATAAGTATGATGTTTCCCTATTTGTATATCTCTTTTTCAAGAGTGCACTACCAAAAAATTAGATATAGATAATTTGATGAGCTTTCATTTTATTATGAGGTTTTTCTAAAAAATATTACTAATAAAAAAACTATGGACAGAAATGTGACTATACGTTATTATCGGTAAGTTAAATAGTTACTATGATGTAAAATTTGAATATAATTATAGTCATTAAAGTTAGTAGAGTTACATTTTTGTCTTCTATTTTTATTTTGGTTATATATTTGAAATTTATTCTTTTATTATTAATTTTTTGAAGTAATAATTCTTTTCACTCATTTACGGTCACATTGCATTTTATAATTGATAAGCATTTTTGTGTTTTTCTTGTAAGCCCATCTAGGTCCAGCCCTATGAGTGACATGTGGGCCAACCCGGCCCGACCCCTTGAGCCAAACTATGTGAAAGGGATAAAGCTGCAATTTTATTACAAAAAAAAACCAGAACGACTGAGCCAGGCCCTTTAATTAATTTTAATATATTGAGCCCAACAATGCCCAGCCCGAACCCATTAGTTTTGGACTTGTGTGGCCCAGCCCAGCCCGTTGATAATCTCTAGGCTAGGTTTGGAAGAATGAATTCAAACCGAAGGTTATTGTCTACTTTAGAGATTGATTATTGTTTTGAATTGGATAAATGTCAGTTGGTATACCATGAGATCATCTTACGGTGAGCATCATGCTCCACGCCCAAAACGATGTAATTTTAATCATTTTTTAAAATTTGCGTGAACAGTACACGCGAGAATAGTACACGTGTGTACAGTAATTGTTTTTTTATTTTCATCCTAGTAGCATGAATGATGTAACTTGTGCATAATTAGATGTAACTCAGGTTGCTACAAATGTAACTTCAGTTAACAACAAATGTAACTTGTGCCCTGAAATGTAACTCATGTTTAATGAAAAAAGAGGCCACGAATGCCGTCCGAAAATCTATCTTCTTAAGATAACGTTAATTTTTGTTCTTCCGTAACGTTCCTATTTTTTGCTCTATTAACTGGCCAACATCTTTGTGCCTTAATGCGGCTCGGTTTTGGACTGTTTTTGTTAGAATCAATGCCCAACGTTTAGGACATTGATGTCCAACGTTCATATGCCATAAACAGGCCATTAACACACCCAAATCCTCCCATATAAATTGACTAGCTGGTGGCTTTACAACATACACGAATTCATACACTCCATGCACGTTTTTGCACCTCTGATAAACACCTCTAGCTTCTGAAAACATTCCTCCGTGTTCACACTTGTTCTCGTTCGTTGGAACTTTGGTTTAAGTGCTAAACTAGTGTTTGTAGTCATCGTATCCTGGGAAATGATCGTTGCAACGCTCCTAGCACCCCAGGAGACAACAAATATGTTTTAAGGATATCGTGCGTAGCACGAACTTTGACTATTTCTTCTTCATCTATTTTCTATTTTCGTTTAGTCATTTTATTTAATTAATTTTTGTTAATTATTTTCATTGTTTTTCAAAACACACCCAACAGTAATATGTGACCCAGGAGTGAAAGTTGTTGATGACTATATAAATAATATACTTGTATAGAGGGATCTGACCTATCTGTAACTAAAAAGGAGTAAATAATTAGTAATGGATTCCGATAAGCCAATAATAGAGGACATTAGAGAACACTTATCCAAAAATTCCAACAAATGAAAAAGAACAAGGAAACAAAAAGGTGATCAAAACTGTGAAATAAAAACATACCAAATAAGAGATGTATAATGTATTATCATAGAAATTTGTTAACGACCAGTGATTCCTCTTTTCACATGACTCCCACCGGAAGTCATTATCTATTTGCAACAATCAATGATTTGCTCTCAAACCGATGATATTACTTTCTCCTCTTTGGGGAACACATTTTAAGCACTTAATCAGATATTGTTCCTCTCCTCTCACAGACTTCCTGCCATACACCCAAAAAGATCAATCATATATAAGTGATCGATTATTTAATCAATTCAATTAGTTTAATTTTCAATCTAGAAATCAATAGATAAATGAAAGAGAACATCGTTGGACAAGTTTGTGGTGTCTACGCCGCCACGGCCATAGTATACTCAGAAGAAGGTGGATTGTGATCCGACGTCCAGTTGATTGCCTGATTGCAAGGCAGAGTATGAAGGAAAAAATATCTTTGTATGAAGAGGAGAGGATGTTGTCGTTAATTGTGTCTATATTAGAAGACGGAGAAAGAATGGTTAATAAAGACATGTACCATCAGCTAATCATAATGTACAACCCATTATAAAGAACATCACACCAACACATTCTTTAGTCCTTAAATGCCCTTGCTCTTGATCACTCTTATAATATTTTAGAGATAATAAGATATGCAATCATTGTACATTGCTGTCCTGCAGCTTAAACATGATATAATTTCACCATTACATGGCTAACCCATTTTTCTTTCTTTTGTAGAGCCTATGGTGCTGCCACGCTCTCTAAATCACCAGGATGATGCTTTCATCCCAATTAAGAACTGGAATGTGCATATGGTGTCTTGTATGGGACTTGGTGATGTGGGTCCCCTATTAAGGCTCGTGGTGACTTCCATATTGGTCAAGAGCTTTGGACAATTATTTGACTAATTAGGGCCATATTACATTGATGTGCTTCCACACTACAGAATTGTATTTATTGCTTAGACTTTGCAGATACGATATGGCTTGCTCAAAATGGTTAGTTTACTTGTAATTAATTTACTTCCATATTTGTTGATTCTAATTATTGTGGTGGGATCAGATACAAACTAGTCCTCTCATGCTAACATACAAACTGTCACAAACTGTGCATCTTTACATTATTTGTATTGCATATTGAAGGTCAAAGTGTTGCATATTGTTTTTATTACATATTGTAGTTCAAAGTGTTACATATTATTTGGATTGCATATTGAAGTTCACAGTGTGCATCTTTACATTAATTGTATTTCATATTGAAGTTCAAAGTTTTGCATATTATTGAGTTTGTAGGTTAGTATTTTAAGCATGGTTTGTGTATCTTATCTCTAATTATTTATGTTATACAAGTGGCACCGTAAATTGACTATGCAAGTGAAAATTTGAGCATACTGTATATATAATGAAACATCAAAAAAAAAATAACTTATGTTCTATGGAAGGAACAAATGATAATGATATACTCTATATGCATTGAAAGCATACGAGCACTCCAAAACACGCTTTTAATCCTTTTAGGACCAAAATTATTATATGGTGATTCCACGTTGGCCTGGATTTTCCGGGTTTCAATAATTCCAGTTTTTTATTTGCAGCGGGACCATTTTGGTGATGGGTCACTAGGTTTTCGAATGATCTAATCTGGTTGGCCCGGTTTTTGTAATAGCTAATTGTTAGAATTCATAAAATATTTTTGATGAAATTTTATTATTTAGGGTGCTGTCGGTGGTCGCTTTAACATTGTCCGATTTGTCCCCGAGGAGTTATAGCTCTAATATTGCAAACGGTGATATGGCGCAATTATATATGACAGAAGAAAAGCTTTATATATGTTTGAACGTGATTAAGACTCACATTGCATGTATGGTTGTAGGTATCAGGTATGTATATAGTTAATTAGGATATTGGCCTAGTCCCCCTCCTTGTTGGTTTGTAATCCTTTTCTTCTTAATAAAATATGGTAAATGTTCCCCGACATTTACCCCACTGATTTGGTGGTTTTTCTACCGGGTTAAAAAAATCAGGACATTTTTGTGCAATTTTTTGTATTTTTTGGCATAATAATTTTATTCATTTTGCAGCTTTTCCGCTATTGTAGACGTCAGAGTAAGCTGGGGTGGACTCTTTAGTCATCAAGGCTTTATGTGTGCTTCTTCATATCTATCATATCAATATGATAACTAAACTTCTAAAACTTCTTTAGTCATGGACATTATGCATGCTTCTATTCTATCATATCGTATCAACTAGTATAGTAAACATGCGATGAACAAGATATTATTCCAATATGTGAACGTGTGATGCCGTTCTATAAGACTATCAAACTTTCTTATTAAACCATTTGAAAAATTATCATTTCTTTATTAAATACGAAGTATATATATGTTATTGAATATATTTCTTCACTCTTTTCTGTACAAATCTTAATGATATAGTTTTCATTTTATTAATTTATGTGTAAATCAAACCTTACCAAGTTTAAATTATGAATACCAAGGGACAAAAAAGCTAATTGTAAGTACAAATAAAAATGATAAAATGTGTGTGTGCAGTGTGTTGGTTAGTAAAAATGGTAAAGCACAATCACACAAAAATGGTTCATTTATTTTATTTGAAATAGTAGAAAGATCTATTTGAATATTTTCCTACAACTAATATTTGAGTATGATTTAAAAATGACATAACGCAGTTTAATTTCACATATTCGCACCCTTCTATTTTGGCTGTTTACCCGACCAACTCGTTTAAAAATACAATGTGTAAAAGTGTATGATCATCCTAATACTTAGTCATTAAAAATGAAAAAATTCCTTACCAAAGTCGCAAGTCATTTATGTATCGCGCATGTTAATAACTACCAAACCATGATATTAGAAAGAAGAATTTTTATTGTCATTCATTACAGGTGCAACAATACTCAAACATGGCTATGAATAAAAAATCAAAGATATTTAGGATCGCCTGTTGGCTTGTTGTTTAAAACACATGTTTGCAGCTGTGGTCAATGTTGATCCAAAAATGGACGTTGTAGGCTTTTCAGGAAAGCTACGATAGAACACTCAGTAGGAAAATAGAAAGTACAAATATCGAAAGTTGCTCAGAAATTTTGGTTGTCAGAAATAGCATGTCATAATTTGCATTACAACTTGCCTTTTGTAGACGTTTACAAATAGTAACTGCTATCAATAATAATGGCTAATTAATTACAACATGAACACAAAATTAAATGCATAACTACATATCGCATTAATTGCTAGACCGTTACACTTCCTGGCTGGCAGGTCGACCTGACTTGCAGGTCTGACGCTTAAGCTCCCACTCTGTCGAGCTGGTAGGCAGGCTCTAGGTTTGGGCTTGGACCTACGTCTTCAAATTCGGGGCTTGTGCCGATTAAGCTCTGGGCCGGGTCTCATAACCCCATCATGAGTGTCTCACTCCCTTAGTCGAGTAGTAGATCCAGCTCAGAGGGAGTAGTCTAAAACAGCTGCCCTTCTTTGCTACCGAAAGATCTTCCCCCTTGTCGATGTTGGGGAGGTGTCTCATTAAAACCTATTTTTTCCAAAAATTTGATTGCTTTAAATATACATATTAGGAAAAAATCGATACAAAAATGGATACAAATAATGGGGTTTGCGCACTAGTGGTATCTCGGTATTAGCTATTGATCACACTAGTCTTAATGGTTGAGTAAATCCCAACTGAGCTAGACAAAGATAGAGTTAATTTGTTTGCCTCCCTATACTATTTTTAGCAGGATTTTTTGTGTGTGTATAATCGATAAATGCCAAGTGAATAGTGTTGAACTTGAGCATAGAGTACTTTAAGCATAGAGATCTTAGTCATTTACATATTTTAATATCAGATCAGATCAGACTAGACTAAATAAGGCCATAACTAAACAGATCGTACCAGACTAGATTAAACCTCGACAGTTGTAAAAATACAAAGATCCATCTACCAAACCAATTCAAACTAAAACATACTCCCTCCGTCCCCTTTTAAATGTCTCGTTTTACCATATCGGGATGTCCCTATTTAATTGCTTCATACCTTATTTGGTAAAGTTTATGTGACTCGAAATCATTCTTACTTTATTCTTACTTTATCAAGTAATATCAACCACTCAAACTCATTTTTCTTAAAACTCGAGACCCTCTCTTCCGAGACATTTAAAAGAGAACGGGGGAGTATTACACTATACTAAATCACAAAATTTTAGTACCACTAAAAACATCTCAAGCTCTACTTTTCTTATATTCACCTTGTACTATCAAGGCCTGCCTAGAGTCCCTAGAGGGGGTGTGGCAAGTGTGGTGGCACGAGGCCTCTCAGATAATGAGGCCCCACATTTAAAAAGTCAAACAACTTTACATTACAATTCTTATATATACTAGTCTGTTCGTTACCCTATAAGAGCCCGTTTGGTAGCATGGAAATCAGCTGATTTGACTGATTATGTTAAAATTTATGAAGTTCTGGCTAGAGTGACTGCATTGGCTGATTCTGCTGATTTAAGAAAAAATTATTTTTAAAATATATTTTATAAATAAAATACTAGAAAAATTATATGTAAAATAGCTAAAATGGTCATGTGCAGTAACTTCTGCCAGTACAACCAGAAAATACACTTCAACCTTACTTTTTATGCTTATTACACAATTCAGCACGCGAAAACAAAAATTACGTGTTCGGTGAAAAAGTTGGCTGATAAGCCTGATAAGCCGAAAAATAGTGTTACCAAACGGCCTCTAATTGTCTTATTTTTCATTTTCATTCGTAAAACTAAATTCGTTTCATACTATGTACTATATTGGATTATATTTGTGTGACTATAATTCATTCTTATTTTATTCTCAATTTATCAATTCATTATCAACCACATTCTATTTTTCTTAAAAACCGTAATGATCTTCTTTGTCCCAATCTCAGGGGAATGGAGGTAGTAATATGTATACACATTTAGTAATAGCCATTCTTGCCATTCACAGTAATACTAAGTCGTAATCAAACTTCATTCCATAGTTTATATCATACGCCATATATATATATACACACACACGAAAGTTATATTGCGTTCGTTCTAAAAAACTTTGTCATTTTAAAACTTTGATCAACTATATATTTTTATTGAAAATTATTTATAATATAAAAATGATCCTTATTAAAAGTACTTTCATAAATGTATACTCCCTATAAATGTAATTGAAGGAATTGATAGGTGCATGACTTTGCATCTACACAATTTAGGCCTCCCACATGAATTTGCCTGGGCCTTATATATGATACGTAGCAGGGCCGTAGATGAGGGTGTGCAAAAAGTGCAACTGCATAGGGCCTCTCAATTTTAGAAAGCCCAAAATTTTAAATATAGTCGATATAATATTATAAATATTTATTTATTTGATTAAAAATTCCTATCTTAGTACTTTTTAAATACAAACATTAAATAGTAATATTTATATGTAATTAAAATGTAATTGTAAATTACAATTGTGTAATTTCTTGATTTCACAAGGCCTATTGGAACGAGCTTGTACCTACTTTTTTTCATACTTTGTCATTACTTTACTTTTGTTAATTTATTCTCTTTTTTCTACTTTTTCAATTATCTTACACCTTTTTTCTACACCTACTATTTTCTTCTTAAAACCCACAAAAAACTTATGGAAACTGTTATTTAAAAACGGTAAAAGTATTAATATATTGTTTTATACTTCAGGGCCTCATATTAATTTTGCACAGAATCTTCCATATGTCAGAGCCAGCCCTGATACGTAGTATATTATACTTTTTTTTACAGAACGTAGTACTCTGTACATTATACTTAAACGCTACTTTTATTCATTTTAGTACTTCGTAACTTTTATGGAAAATGCTTTTGGTACACAAAATGTGTACACATGTCTGTTCTTCGGAGAAAATTTGTCTGTCATAGACAATTCATTATGAGTTGTCTGTGACAGACAAATTTTCTTTGAAGGGCAAACATGTGTACACATTTTGAATACACCCAAGTAAAATCCAACTTTTATAAGGGTGCATGTGGAATTATAGGTACCTACCTGTCCTTTGTAGGGAGAGATGGTTTCAACCCCAGGCCTTAAGTTACGTCAAGTCCTCAACCGTACCATATCTAAATGTGATAATCCGTATTTGTTTCAATTTCGCGCAAAAATTGAGGTGGGTTAATTTGTTAGGCTGTCCGCAATGGGAGCTGTCAATACACCAAATTTAATGTTTTGACTCCTTAATATGCTGCAATCCTTGGGAAAAAAAAGTATACCAAGGTCTCAACGGGAGTTGCTGGAGCGGAGGGGAGCCATCTATAGGAGGGCTATTGTCTCTGCTGCGGAAGTGGCATGTGCGGCAGTGGGCCTGGAGCTGACATGTGCAAAGAGGAAATGAAAGGTGGAGGATTGTGCGTGAGTTTCTGCTACTCCTCTTGCGTGTGGAAATGAAGTGTTGTGTTGGGATTTTATTTTATTGATTATTGATTGTTGATATTTTAATTTTAAAACATGTGTTCCAATTGATTTAAATTTAATATTAAACAAGTTTATAGTAAATAAAATGAAAAATTAATAATAATGAAATATAGAAAACAATTAATATTTTCAAATTGAACTCAAGTACACATTTTAATACTTACAAAAAAATCACATTTTTTATTTTTTACATCGGAATGTTTGAGTTTTTAAACAATAATTATTGGTCAAAATAAAATTAACACATACAATATGTGTAGTAAAATAACTAAGGATTTATGCATTTAATTATTAAAAAAAATGTGCTGAGTGGATATATTGACGGTGCTGGGTTGCAGAGAAAAACTGAATTGACTGAGTGAATACGTATAAACTGGAGGAGAATTTAGTTTATTGACGGGCTGGGTTGCGGTTAGCCTTAGGGAGTATATTTTTCAAGAGCATATAAATATAACCAATACAGTATCAGATCATTCAGGTGTCACTGGCTAATCAACAATAACAGATACGTTAGAAATAACTACTACCTCCGTCCCACTAAGATTGGGACGAGAAAAGGTGACACGATTATTAAGAAAAGTAAGTTTGTGTAGTTGATATTAAATTGATAAAGTAAGAATAGAGTAAGAATGGTTTAGAGCCACACAATCTTTACCAAATTTGGTATGAGACAATCTTAGTGGGACTTCCTAAAAAGGTAAAATGTGATAATATTAGCGGGACGAAGGGAGTTTTTCATATGACAACGATCCAAATATATAAAAAATGATACACTTAAATGACATAATTAATTAACCTTTTAAAATAAAATTTAGGTATTTGATCTATCAAAAAATATACTAACCCATAAAAAGCTTGCTTTGAAGGTTTACTATACAAGTTCTGGATGATTTGAATGATCATCCAAAACTCTTATTGGCAGGAATTGGAAAGGATTTTTGACAGGGATATCCCTAAATTGACAAGCATATATCAAAAATTGTTTGCCACTAGCTATTTGACACGATATCATCAATAAATCCGTATCAGTTCCGTAATTTTTTGTAGTGTAAGCGAATAAAGGTCACTTAGGGACTGCATATTATTTATGTTACTCCGTATATACTTAAATATTTGGGGTATGAAATAATTATTCCCCTATTAATGTTGATTGATCGATGATATAGTTAGATATGGAGTATTATTTTAAGTTAAACAAGGGGACATTGTTCTTCAAATGACTAAAAGTTAAGGGCCTGTTTACTAACAGATATATTTTCCGGTTTTTTACTTCTGTTTTTTGTTCTCCAATTTTCTGTTTTATTTTTCAGTTTTTCTATCTCCAATTTTCTATTTCTATTTTTTAGTTTTCCATTTTCAAATCTAAAAACATGTTCATTAACTTTTTCACTCAGTTCTTCAATTCTACACCCTTGACTCATACCCCTGCCCTTACCACGATCTTACTCTACCCATACTCCCCCACAACCATTCATACCCACCCATACCTACTCGTAGGTGTCGGGGTAGTGGGCAGGGGTGGGGTAAGGGGTATGGTCGGGGTGGGGTGGTAAGGTCTAGGGGTAGGGGGTTGGGTGGGGGTAATGTGTGGGTTAGGGTCGTGGTTAGGGGTAATGGTGGGGTAGGGTTGGGGTAAGGTAGGGGTAGGAGTTGGGATAGGATGGCGGTAGGGTGGGGCCGGGACCAGGGTGGGACCGAGGTAGGGAAGGGGTAGGGTGGAGGTAGGATGGCGGTGGGGGTAGAATGGCGGTAAGGGTGGGGGGTAGTGGGTAGGGTTGGGGTTGGGATAAGGTAGGGGTAGCGTAGGGAGCTGGGATAGGATGGCGGTAGGGTGGGCCCAGGATCCAGGTGGGGCCGAGGTAGAGGAAGGGTGAGTGGGGGATGGCGGTGGGGGGTAGGATGGCAGTGGGGTGGGGCCGAGATTGTAACACCCCGGCCCCGTGGGACCCGATGTAGTTACTTCAGACCTCTAGTACTGTCCTCACAAACCACCACGAGCCTTTACCGCGCACTTTGTCTATACTCATGGGCGCCCTGAGAAACTTCTCAGGGGGTCACCCATCCCAAGACTTCTCCCGTGCAAGCACGCTTAACTTTGGAGTTCTTGGGTGATGAGCTCCCTTAAAAGGAAATGCACTTCTGTTGGTATGAGTAGTACTATTAATCCATTTATATTAAATCTTAAGTGTACAATCACCCCCACTTAGGATCGCAGGGGGTCACCCATCCCAAGACTACTCTCGTGCGAGCACGCTTAACTTTGGAATTCTTGGGTAATGAGCTCCCTTAAAAGGAGATGCATCTTGTTGGTATGAGTAGTACTATTAATCCATTTATATTAAATCTTAAGTGTTACAAAGGTAGGGGCATGTGGTAAGGGGTAAGGTAGGGTGGGGGTAGGGTAGGGTGGGTCAGGGTAGGGTCGAGGTGGTAGGGGGGTGGCGGTAGGGTAGGGTGGATCGGGGTGGGGCTGAGGTAGGGGCATGTGGTAGGGGGTGAGGTAGGGTCATTATAGGGAAAATGGGTACGCGGGGTGGGGGTTGGGTGGGTAGGGTAAGGGGTAAGATACGAGGAGGTACCGGAATGGAATCGACATCGGAGCGGGACCGGACCCACCACTAGGTGTAAGTATGCAAATTCATTGCAGCGACACTGTAGCATCTGCGTTTTCCAAATTTGGAAAACTAGTAAAAGTCACTTCTCCAAATCATTAAGGAAAAAAGGGACATGTCTCATTTTTTTCGTTTTGGAAAATGATTTGGTTAACGCGTTTTTCTTTTTTCCTTTCTCCAGTTTTCCAGCAATTTCTTTGGTAAACATGTTTCTTGTTTTCTGTTTTCCAATTTTCCAGTTTTCTGGAAAACTGGAAAATATCTCTGTTAGTAAACAGGCCCTAATCATTTTAAAAAAAACCAGAACACATAGGTGTTATTTCGGAAGCATGATTTATATGATCTTTAATCTCGAAATTATAAGGTAATAATGTTAGCTAAAGATACCCTTGTGGCTTACAATTAACTAGTGATTAGAGTTTAGCAACTCTTCTAGTCTTCTTAAGCAGTGTTTGGGATTGCTTAAAAAAAGTGCTTTTCAGCTTTTGGCTTTAAAAAAGCTAAAAAGAGTGTTTTCAAATGACAGCTTTTGCTTAAATTAATCACTTAAAAGCTAAAAGCTGGAAGCAGGTGGAAGGGTGCTTTAAACTGCTTTTCACTTTTTCTATTATACAAAAAGTACTTATTTTACCAAACACTACCAACTTTTACTTTTTCAGAATCACTTTTTTCTCAAACACTACCAACTTTTACTATTAATCACTTTTCCCAAAATCACTTTAAAAAAGTGATTTTTTAAAGTTGAAGCAATTGCAAACACTCCCTTAGACTTTTGGGGTTTAGTGGTCTCTCCCCAGCCAGCTGTGTTTGGAGGCGGCTGACCAGTGATTGTCTTGTGGCGTCCAACCGCGGTGCTGCTTGAGTGCTTGACAATGGCAATAGCGGTCCAATGGTTGGTCTCTTTCAATGAAAGTTGTACAACAAAAAAAGTTTTTGTGTAATTTAGTGCAATTCAATCCTATTTTAGGGTCCGTTTCATTAAATCAATTGAATGGATGAAATTTATGATTTTTTATTGAAGAAACTGAATTGTTTGAATTTGCTTAAAATATACGGATATACGGAGTATTTATTTGTTTTTTTGGTCATAAAACACTCCCCATATATTAAATCAGTAAATCGTTCGCCAGAATGAGAATACTATCAAACAAAACTATCCAGGGGCGGACCCAGGAAGTTTATCTTGGGAGGGCGGTAACTTAAAAAAAAATTGTTTGGGAGGGCAAAAACTATTTTTGGTATATCTATACACTAAAAAATATTGTTGGAGGGGCGACTGCCCCCCTGGGTCTCTACTACGGTCCGCCCCTAAAACAATCTGTTTTGGTAAATACACATGCGCTCTAACAATAACATGAGCCACACGATTTGCAGACCTTATACAATAAGAAATAGAAATATTTCTCTTTTGGGAAATAATAAATCTGATATCGTCAAGAATTAGCTGATTATAGGAGAGGCACGCCTCTTGTTTCAGTCCCTGAACCATTGTTAGCGCATCAGACTCTATCTCCACATCCTATCACCCTTCCTCTACCGCCCAACGAACTACATCCCTCAGCCCCAGAGCCCCGATTTCCTCCACCGTCCAATCAGCCCGATGTGAAACTCCACAAGCTTTGATAAATTCGCCATCTGCATCTCTAGTGACCAAGCCCCAAGCTCTAATACCACCCATTGAGTCCACGGCCCTATCCACATTAATTTTAACACCTCCCTTCGGCCGACTCCATCTGGCCGTTGCTGCAGCACTCGGCCGACCACCTGCAGTCCGCCTCTTGTCACTGTGTGCATCCTTCCATGCTGTCTGCATGGCAGCCGCTGCATTTAGCACCTCGGCCGCATCCTGTTTCATATCTTTCCAAACTCCATTATTCCTCCGCTTCCATAAACTCCAAAGGAGAGCGATAAACCTACTCCTTGCTTCCATGTCCACATTTGAGGCATATTTTTTCACCCAATCCGCGGCTGTTAATTGGTCCTCCTCCGTTTTCACCCCTGCTTGCCACCATACCTCCCTTGCACCCGGGCAATCCCGAAAAGCATGAGCCATGGATTCCCCTTCACTGCTACACACCACACAACCTCTCTGAATAACCACCCCTTTCCTCCTCAGGTTGTCCACCATTGGTATAGAGTCGTCAATGACCTGCCAGATAAAATATTTGAACTTCGGAGGTAGCTGTGACTCCCACACCCGACGCCACCCCTCTCAAGCATCTGCCTGAAGGTCACCCACACATGCTTTATAACAACCTTTGCTTAAAATATATTTAAAAATCCGTAGTATATGTAAAATATATTTTATTAATAAAATTAAATAAATATGAAAAAATAGCTAAACATTGGTTTTCATAGTAACTTCGATCGATTCAGCCACAAAATTACTTCAACCTTAATGTTAATTAATATACAATTCAACGCGCAAAGTAAAAAAAACTATGTGTTTGAATGTTTGGTGAAAAATTGGGTGATAAAGTTATAAATATTTGATATTTGATAGCACACACATTACCAAATGAGTCTTAATCTGTACTCATATTCGAGAGAAAATGACATCTTGCTCCAAGGACATCCCCTGAAAAGAATTCTATCCGTCTCTTTTATTTATCTATTTAACTCGATCAATATAATATTTGAATAACTATGGCCATAATTTATTTATATCTCATATTCTCATATATATATAACTTAAGTTTGCCTATGCGTATAGCCTAACTTGTGGAATCTTTTCCATAATGTTAGGGAGGTCCAAGGTGCGATCCGTCTAATTATGAAAAGGCAAAGTTGGTTCTCAGATATCATATATTGTGCTTGAGCTTTGACACGACCCACTATATATACCCTTTATTTAATTTAATTAATTTAATATTTTTGCCAAATGACAACTACACTCCTTCGGACTATTATTGAACATTATTAATGGCTATTTATGTATATTAAATTTGCACGTTGAAATATGAACCTGGGCGTACGTGGATGATGTACTAAACTTGATTAGAAAATAATTACTGGTTTAATGTCTGATTGAAATGTCCTTATTAATGATTGACAATTATTCTAAGAGCCATGACTCTATGGTTAATGGGAACCCAACAAAACGTACTTATTTACAATGGTACTAAAACCGTTGATAACTATCTTATGTACTGATGCATGTACATAACTTTCTGATAAACTTTATGGACGAGTTTTATATAAATTTCTCTTACATTGACGCACACTTATAGAGGTAAATTAGAAAGATATATTAAAGATATAGCAAAATAATGTATGTGTCAATATCAATTTCCATGACAATGGCATGTGACTCTTGAATATGAAATTTGATCATTTATTCATTTAATTTGATGGATACCTATCTTAATTCGTACAAATTACTTTTCCAAATATCTTTATTAAATTTAGTGTAAAGCATAGCGTGAATTATGGAGATTAAGAAGAAACTTACGGTTCAACCTTTTTTACTACTTGGGTTTGACAATGTGTCTCTTAATTGGATCATTTTATTGGGTGTCATAATGTTTTGACTTTTTATCCACAATTATTGAAAACTAGACACAAAGACCATTATTTATTTGGTCGATATTTTCTTTCACCTAGTGTTGTACAGATTACATGATACACCATTGTAAAAGAACCAGTACACATATTTTTAATTTGACAGTGTTAGCTAGTATATATGATGATTTTCTCGTTATCCTTTTAAACGGGATAATCTGAAGTGAGCCCCTTAATATTACTCCAAACTTTATCATATTATAACTTTTTTAGTCAATAATGATAAAATTGAATAATTATTTTAGTTAATATATTTGTGTAAATGTAATATTTTATAATTTTTTGATGTTTTTATCAAAAGCATTTTCATATAATGAACAATTTTGTATTAAAAATGTCACTAATCAAATATTAAACCCTTATAAGTGGACCCAAAAAAACCCTTATAAGTTGTCGGTGGCTACTTGTAATGCAAATGTGTGCATACAAATAAACGCTACAATCTATTGAATCGATCTCTTAAGTGCATGCAAAAACGTTAAGATCAGATAGTAGCATATATCATCGATATATTCTACAATATTAGTTTAAAAAAAGGAATAATTGAGTGTATATACAACATTAAAGAAATGTAGTTAAATTTATGTCATATATTTGAATAAATAAAACAAATAGCATAACTTACATAATTAAGGGATAAAAACAAACGGTTGTCTCTGTTAACCATAATCATGTGGTTTCCTTTTAACTACAAAAGTGCTATGCACTTAAAAAAGAATAATATAGGCTATTAATTTGTCTTCTTATACTTGTTTAAGCTATTTAGCCATTTAATCCTTAAAAAAATTACCAATATTACTTTTGAAAAAGTGATGGATAAAAATATAGCTTGGTAACTTTTACGATTGTAATTGTCTTCGAAGTGGTTATGGTGTAGGGGGCTAGTGACTATGATATAAATTTTGAACACAACTATAATCACTAAAATTACTAAGTTACATTTTTTTCCATTACTTTTTATTAATAATATCTTAGAAAACACTTTTTGATTTGATTATTTTTCACTAACAGATCTAATTAAGGATCGGGAGGCTACAAATTTCGATGATAACCTTTGTTTTCAGTGAGCTTAATTTTCTTTTATTTTAATAAAAATTAATTAATTTTGCCAAAAAAACATTAATCACACAATTACTTCAAGGTAAGGGCGTAAGGCACGTGCCCAACATTTCTTACGTTTGCCATACGCTGAACCTTGTGTATCTTCTTTTCTTTTTTCAATTGCCATTTGTTTATGTAACATGGACAAATATTCTTCAAAACGTCTGGTGTATAACTTTTTATGTTCACTATTCGCACATTTTATATGTCTATACATACCGAAGTATAATTGTATAAACTAATAAACTTATATGTATATATATAGGTAACTTGTTTGTAAAAACAAAAGTCGATCATATGCATACAAACAATTTTGTATGTATGAAAGGACAAAGTGTGCTAATGGTGTATGGATCAATTGTAATTAATCATGACTTGTGGCCGTATTAGGAAACCGTACCGATAAATTAATTAGACCATCGAATGGCAAAACTTATCAATGACAATCTTGCACATTTATTAATGGCAAAACTCCATTTGCTCACATATTTCCAACGATAATTTACTCCATTTGGTTCGTATCTTGCACGTACTCTACCAAGTGGACTTATCGTACGTGTGAAATTAAGTTCCCAAAAATCTTTACCACTACATAGTCGGCCTTTAATTTTTAAACACGTGTTTTACCCCAATTTCAAGTTTGAAGTACTTTACCTGGGATGATTTTCTGTCACAGACCAGAACAGATTTAAACAACGCATATCAGATCGTCCTTAAACAAATCGGATCAGACCATACTTCCATAGTTCTTTTACTCTAGAGGGTCTGGGGAGGGGGGCTGGGGGGAGCATGAAGTAATCAGGAAACTCACTCCATTAAGTTCCAGATCCTTATGTACCTAGCGGGTTTCGAACTCGAGACCTCCCACTAGACACGGTAACCTCACAATCAGTTGGGCTGAAATGCTTGGTTACCCTACTTCCATAGTTATTTCCAGGAAACGTCCACCGCGTATTAATTCCAGGAAATTTGAAACATACAATCGTATAAACAAAATGGGTCTTCAAAAAAATACTACGTATTGGCTAATACTACTTTGTCCCACTATGTTTGGGACAAGAGAATGTGGCGCAACATGTAATAACAAATGAAATTGTATGATTGGTGTTGAATTAATAAAATATGAAAAAAAAAATAAGAATTAATTGTAATCATTAAAATATTATGAAATATGAGATAGAAACAAACTGAGATGAACGAAGGATGTTTTCTTTTGGACTGAAATTTGCTGGTCTGGTCTGTTTAAGTCTGGTCTGGTCTGGTCTGGTCTGGTCTGGTAAACGTCTGGTCTCTGTGTATTTTATAACTACGGAAGTCTGGTCTGGTTTGGTCTGTTTAAGTCTGGTCTGGTCTGGTCTGGTCTATTTAAGTCTGGTCTAGTCTAAGACTGAAAACAGTCCAAAAGAAAACATCCCAAAAGGACCAGAGAAAACAAATTTAGGGGACGGGGAGCACATCTCATACGAAACTAAATTAGACAATTAGTTAATGATCAATATCCATTGAATCTGCACCATGCACACGGCTTTGGGGATTGGGATCCAGCGAGATGCCAAGTAAATTAATCTATCGATAATAATTATTGAATGATGAGTGATGATCAATCTTGGATCACCCGCCTAATCTAGGAGAGTATTTGTCTCTGGTCCCATACTCTAATTGAGGTTCTGGATACACATTTTGTGGGGTGGCTACTTGATCCATCTAAATTGGGTAGTGAATTTATTGAAAGTGTTAAAACTACTCAAATTCTGATCGAATCTCATGAATTGCAAAAATATATATTAAAATTAATCTGAGTACTCCGTACCTTATTGGTTATAAAAAATATTATGCAAAAAGTAAAACGGCCATTTTCTATAAAATTATCCAATTCACATGGAAAAGGATCTTTAACTTCAGATATTTTAATTATTACTCCGTATTAAATTAGAGTAGAAAAAGTCTTTAAAAGCTTCTAAAATTGATAGGTAGTAAAAAATTAATAAGAGAATGAGCATGTTAGGTAAGTATAAGTTCATACCTTCTATCTTTTGTACTATCTAAAAGGTCTTTAAAAGCTTTTAACTCAATGTTTGGCATGACAAACTTTAAGAACTTTTTTTTTTAAAAAGATCCTGTTAGAGATGCTACAGTGGATGACATCTAAGAAAAGGGTATAGATTTTAGCATTAAGTAGTCCCAACAACAACTTGTATGTCAAACAAAACTAAATAAAAAAAACTGTTTTTATCAAACAGCTATCGTCTTTTTATTTAAAATCTTTTTAGTTACTAAGAGCTAACCGTTATTTGTTTTTTACTGGAAAAGAGCTAACCGTTATTAAAAATCTTATAAAAGTATCTTTTCATCTAGTTGTGGCAAATATACTCTATTATATTACACACAAAAATAAAAGTCGTCCAACTTTCCTTGTATATGCATGCTATTTGAGATCGTTTACTTTATTATTTAAAAAAGTCTCTAAAAACTTTAATTGTTGTTTGGCAGGACAATTTATAAGAGTTTTTCACAAATTAAAAGATCTTTTTGAGATGCTACAATGGGTACGTATGTGAGAAAGTTAGTAGCTTTTAGAGCATCTCCAATGCTATAATGTGCACGGTGCACATGTGGCATGAGTGATAGCCACATAAATGTTAACAAATAAATTATTTCTCTCCTTATTTGAATGATTTTATATAATTTTGGTAAGTTTTTCCCTGCAATGTCAACAACAATGTCAACATTTAGACGGTCTCCTTGACATTGTGGAGAAAAACTTACCAAAACTGTATAAAATCATTCAAATAAGGAGAGAAAGAATTTATTTACTAATATTTATGTGGCTATTTCTCGTGCCACGTGTGCACTGTGCACATTTTACCATTGGGGATGCTCTTAACATTAAATAATCACACAACTTGTTATACCAAACAGAATTAGATAAAATAGTAAGCTTGTTATCAAACAAATACAGCCTTTTGTTTTTAAAATCTTTTCAGTCACTAAAGCTAATAGTTATTAGAAAGATCATAAAGTATCTTTTCAGCTAGTTGTGTCAAACATTGTCATACGCTCTTGCTTTATCACTTTTGAACTAAAAAGGCTTTAAAAGTCTCTAAATATATGTTTGACATCACATTTTTTAAGAACTTATTTCTTAATTAAAAGATCTTTTTTAGAAGCTACACTGAGTAGCATTTGATATAAAATGGTATTTTTTATCATTAAGTCATTAATTAGTCAAGAATAACTTGCATATCAAACAGAACTAAATCAAACAATGCTTTTTATCAAATAATTATACATATTTCATTTAAGATTCTTTAAGTAATTAGTGCTCGTTCAGTAAGATTGAAATGGACTGAATACTGCTGATTCTACCGAACATACCGTATAACACATCTTGCGAACTCACTCTTTTTTAGACGGCTGTGCGATGATGCAATGAACCATAACACATACGAATTGAAGTACAATTATTGTACAAACATACTTGCACTGCTTGTCACATGTTTAGATTTCCAATAATAACAATTCTATTAGCGAGTAATGCCAAAACTTTTTGACATATTTTATGTACAACGACAATGAAATTCCAGCCATACGAGATAGATAAAAAGGCGCTCATCATATCTCCGAAACAATCATGATATGAACAAAATGCATATTATACGACGTATATATATTTTGTACTTTAATATTGGATTATAAGATTGTTGCTCACCATTTCTATTTTTATCTGTCATACTTTCTTTTTCGAATTGTCTAAAGAACGTGTCACATTTTTCAAAAAAAAAAAAGAAATACTACATATATGATACATCAATTCAATTTATTGTACTCTCTACTCAAATTTCAATAGTGAAAAGTTCTAGTGAGAAACTCTCTTAGAATGAGATTTTTTTTTTAATAAGTTCGTTTAATATTCATCATTCATTTTTACAATAAATGACTAATAATGACAAGTTGACATTTTTATAACTATTTTGGATTAATTGAAAAAAACTTCATTTAAATTTAAGGTAATTACGAATGTGACTCCTTGTGAATTTTAATCAATGATTATGATAAATGAAAGTAGGAGATTAAAAAAATTCATTTTAAAGAGTTCTCATTTTATGATGGATTCTCATTAGAGCTTTCCTCATTTCAATAATAATTTTTAATTTTTTTTATCTAATTATTAATAATTTTATCAAATTAAGAGCAAAAAATATAAAATGAAAAGGAGATATAATTTTCATTGAGTCTCAAATCTCGACCATGGATAGATCATTAATTAATTGTTAATGTACACGTATGTTTCCATGGCCAAACAAAACTAGCTAATTATTGCCGATTAATTGCAAGGAACAAAGTTTTAAAAAGGTAATGGGAAAAAATGAAATGAAATGAAATTAGATTAAAACTTTGAGTTAATCTGACGTGGCACTCGAATTCTTGCAATGAGCAATGGCAGCTTGAATTGCCGACTGCAAGTCTTCCATGGTGCTCACACTCGAAGAAGACGAAATGCCGGAAGTTGCCGGCGGCAAAAGAACGCCGCTGTTCGCCGGAGACGCTCTCAACGACGCCGGCGCCGAACTCCTCCCTCTAATACTAGTCTCCTTTTTCCATTTTCCCCTGACGCTTATATGCCCGGAATACGAATAGTTAGATTGCCTCTCTTCCTCCGCCGCTGTTCTGCTTCTTCTTCTTCCTCCTCTCATCCCCAACAATGGCGTCACCAATTTCATGTACCTCTTCACAACCTGCGTCACATCGAATTTCACCTTCTTCCCCTGTTTTTCCTTCTCCCTGACCTCGTACCCTTTCTTCCATTTCGGCGGCCAGAACATGGAAGAGAAGGATCTGGGTTTGGATTTCTCCTCTCTCCTCAGATCCTCGCTGTTTTGCCGGCGGTGGCGATCGGTTTGACTTTGGCTGCGGGAGGCGTTTTGGTCCGGTGGTGGGTATTGATATTCTCTGATAACCGGCGGCGAGATGGGGATTCCCGACGAGATGCTGGAAGTGCGGGGGGAGACGGCGGAGAGGTGGTGGTTGTGGCGGTGGTGGTGTTGGAGGGGGAGCAATTGGCCGTGGAAGAATATATCATCGGCCGGAGTTAAGTCAACGGCGAACGGATGCCTTGTTTTCTCCGGCGCATTTGCTGCCTCAGATTGGTGGAGAGAATGGGTGAAGGAGAATTCGTGAACCGGAGAGGATGCCGATGAGGTCGGCGACGCGGCGGGATGGACGGCTGAGCCGCCGGGAGTCTTCCCCGGCGGCGCTTCTTCCTTGATTAAGCCGTCCACTTTGGGATCACCATCTTCATCCATGTCTATCTTCTTCACATGTTCCTCCTTGTTCATCGAACTTGCCTGGTCTTTCCTGCTGCTGATTTCTAGAGAAGTGGAGGATTTATGGTTTAATTTGCAGAGGAACCTAAAATGTGTTTGCCAGTTATACCTGTGGATTGATGGAGTCAAGTGGTGGCATAGTACCCTCCCTCTTGTTGATGGTACGTCGGGCACATGCTATTAATACTTTTTCTATAAATACTAATGTCTAGGACATTACCTCAATAAATAATCTTGTTCAAGTGACATGAGTTGGAAATACGGAGTATCTATTTTATGGGGCTCTATGTTAAAAGTTTTATACTCTCTCGTCTCTCCCTCCTAGATGTTCTTTCAATTGAGAATTACGAAATTTGATCGATGATAAAGTTATACTTCTTCCGTCCATTAAAACTTATTAACTTTTCTTTTTTGGATGTCTCACTAATTTTGACATTTTCTCATTTAAGTAAAGAATTTGTGATACCAGTTAATTCTCTCTCCTCTACACAAATCTCCACCACATAATTTTCTTTATTAATCTCAGTGTCGGTCAAACATGACAAATTTTTAAGGGACGGGGGTAGTATGATCTTTGTGGAAAACTCGAATTATTTTTAGTAAATAAAATTTATATATTCAGAAACTACATTAAAACCGCTACAAAACTTGCAAATAATAATTCAATTTTCATAAAATTCTGATATATAAAGTAAGAATTTAAAAGTGATTTAAGTTGACTATCGAAAAACGAAATGGAAGTTCTTTTAGGGACGAAGGGAGTACTAGACTTTACAAGTTTTAGTATGTATGTCAAATAATAAAGTAAAAATTATATTATTAAAGATTTTGACGAATGAGAGGAAATAAGCAAAATCATACATTAATTATGACAATTGAAAAGAAAAAGCAGACTAAGTCAATAAAATGAAAAGAGTGTTTTTATACTCTTTGTCCCGTTAAGATTGTCTCATCATTATTTCTTTTCGGTTCGTCCCATTAGTCTCATACCAAATTTGATAAAGTTTTTGTAATTATATATTACTCTTACTTTAATCTCACTTTAACGATTCAAATCAACCACATGCACTCACTTTTCTTAATAACGATGTTACTTCATGTACTTCATGTCTCAATATTAGTGGAAAAAAAATAGTAATATATGTATATTTTATGGGGTGTGCGTGTGTGCGCATGTTTAACATATACATGCATATATTGTGAAAGACAACAAGAGGACTACTAACCACGGCCCCCAACAGCTCTTTCTCATATATTGTGAATATGAGCTCTCAAGTTCATGAATGGTTTAATTATCTTTCCGTGGCATCCTTTGAAGTTTGAACGAAAACAAACCCGAGCGGCGAGCGGCACAAATGAGAACTTTTTGTTCATGACTTTAAATGAGTCGATCAATCACGAATTGAACCATTGCTAAACATATTATATGCTCCGCATGTTATTTATTCTTAAATGGTATGTTGATTTGGTGCTATTAGCTACCATGTCATATATTTCAAGTGTCTCAGAGCTGACACTGATAGACGTGATAGTGTCATATAAATGACTTTAGACATTGTGAAAAGGCATTCAATTTTTTTTCAAATACCAGCTTAAGTATAAACGTGACGAAGTCTGTCTTTTTATCTGTATGATGATTCTATATATGTGCAAAAGAATATGTGTCGAGATAATGAGATATTGGCCCAAGAGCTCCAAGAAACGGTAAAATCATACAAATATAGAGGGTAGAGGGGCTAACTTTTGTACGTTTTAATCCCTTGTTGTCTGTGACTTTTGAATTGGGATAATTAACCTTAAGACAATGTATGCACTATAAAAAACACGGATTTAGTCACGGATTTAGTCAGATCGTAGTGTTAAAAATCCGTGACTAACTCTTGGCATAATCTACTCTAATACACAATCTAAGAACTTTCAACAAATTGGCATAATGGCGTGTTGACCAAATTAAATCTTATAGGGAGTATGATGTGTATATCATAAAACATGCATTTACTTTAATTTGCTTTAGTAGGCATTTCGTTTAGAATTTAGAATTGTAAGAGTACGTTTTAGTAGGTACTTTAAAAGTTAAAAATTACGGAGTATGTTTTTGATCCATTTTAGATATTCATTTTTATTTTTCTAATCACGCTAATGATTGATTAGTACGGAGTAGTATATATACAAAAGTATTTATAATATGAAAATTAAAAGAAAATATTTTTTGTTCAAAATATTATTATAAGAGTACAAAATTTATGAGTATTCACATAACAATATTAGTTAAAATGATTGATCAAAATTTATCATCATTTGGTGAGAAGACAAAGACACTAATTTAAAAGAACAGAGGTAATAATATAAAACATTGGATAGAGAAGACCAAAAGAGTCTTTTGATACAATCGTAATTGGTAAAACTAGAAAGTAAAACAAGTAATAATTGAAAATTGTAAAAAAGAAACGTGAAGGAGTAAAAAGGAATAGATGGATTAAATAATTGATTCACATTGCTTTCTTTGCCGTATTAAAGAATGTTTACATCAACTAAATCGAACACCATTTAAGCTAAAAAAGAGCTTTTATTGGAATGAATGATTTGGTAAGTAATTGTGGATACTTTTGAAATAACAGCAAAATGATGTGATTGGGCTGTGCAGAATCTGAAGAGACTCACTCAATAGGAAATAATACCCCTCCGATAAATTAAATTTATTTCTTTTTAAATAACAAAGCGGTAATTCTATTTACAGCCATTTTTTACTAATACAGTCACATTTTTTCATTGTTCCTATCCTGTCTTTTATACCCAACTTAATACAGCCCACAAATGTTCACAGTTTACCAAAACAATACAGTCGGCAAATCACATCTATTGTTGGCTAAGAGTATCTCCAATGGTCCCTTTTGGGGACTTGGTTGTAATTTTAAAGCTAATAGCTTACCATTGAAGCATTGCTTTTCATTTTGCTTAAAAAAGTTAATTAGTCAATATGAGCTACTAGCTTGAGCAAATAATTACTAAATATAATACTTATTAATAAATGAAGAGGAAGATGTTATAACTAACCACTGAAGTTCATTTTAATTTTGATGCAAATGTTTATGTGGCTAGTAAAACTGTGAGGGTAATTTGCTAACTGCCGAAGACGCTCTAACGAAAATATACTATAACAAAAGTAATCAATTGGAGGAAGAAGGAAGATTCTCGCATCCCAATTGCTTGACTAAAATACAGGTATCAGTAGGTGAAGAAAGAAGAAATCGGAATTTGCAAGACTGAAATTAAGCAATTTGGGAAGTGCATGTATTGTTACTTGCTAGCGCAATTCGGAAGACGGTAATTCTGAGCTATTTGCTTTCCAAGGAAAATAAGCCATGGAATTCCTGGTTGATGTCTAGGGGAAGCCATGAGAATACAGCAACTACAATTCTAAAACGGGAAACAAAACTCAATTTTTGAGAAG
Organism: Cuscuta epithymum; assembly: GCA_945859915.1. Classification (NCBI taxonomy): domain Eukaryota; kingdom Viridiplantae; phylum Streptophyta; class Magnoliopsida; order Solanales; family Convolvulaceae; genus Cuscuta; species Cuscuta epithymum. Next base: position 1,789,990 of record CAMAPF010000108.1, on the reverse strand, counting down.
TAGTAGAATTCATGGCTAGTTGCAAGAGTGAAAATGTTTTGGTTAGAGACTGTGATTTGAACAGCGGAGGCTGTATTAAATTATTATTATTAAGGACATAATAGGAAATATGTAAAATATGTGGTTGTATTTAGGAGCTGTGAATAGAATTTCTCATAACAAAAGTTTTGAAGGGCTTCTAAAGTCAAGAATCTAGTTTCTATACATATTTTTCGATTTTTTGCCACTTTTAGTCCGCTGACTATTATGTTAATGACATTTTTGATACTCGACTTTGAGTTTTTCCACTTTTAATCCTTCAACTATTGTGCGACACATACTTTTGGTACCTATCTTTGAAATTTTTGACATTTAGTCCTCCAACTTTCATAAAAATGATACTATTGGTCCTTCAAATGCAAAGTGGAAGGGCTAAAAGTGTCAATTTTATAATATTCACGGGATTAAATGTGAAAAACATTGAAGTCAAGAACTAAAAGTGTCTCTCGTACAATAGTCGGGGACTAAAAATGGAAAAATTAAAAGTCGAGTACCAAAATTGTCAGACTCAGTAGTCGAGGGACTGAAAATGGAAAAACTCCATATTTTTCATTAAGCTATTGTAATCAAGTTTATTGCTCTCTTTGTCCCTTGAAAAATTCATGTACTTTTGAGATCTTCCCAAGTAATATATTCTTTTCTCATTTGATAAAAATGTTCTTACCAATTTACTTTTCTACATTTAAATAGTATTGATATAGTGTCAAACACTATCAAAATATTGTAACCAAAGGTAATATTTACCTTGAATGGAAAGAGCATTTTAGGAGCCACAGAAAAAAAATCATATATCCTTAAAGTGTATGCTACGCAAAGACTCAAACTATGAAGTCTTTAAAGGACAGATGTGTAATATTTCATTGTCTTTTACATTTTCAAGGTAAATTCAAGTATATGGTTTTTTTAATTTTCTTTTTCGGAGGGTCCAAACATTACATAACCATTTCAAGAAATGTGGTTTAAATTAAAAGTGCATAAATTGTTGACATTTGAGTTAAATTTGAATGAAATGATTTTAAAGTCACATTTCCTTCATTAACAAAAGGAATATTTCAAAAGCGAGGAAGTACTAGTGAGCACTTGTATCAATAACGTACGATGTACTTGTTTTGTCTTTTGCACACTGCTATATTGGTAATGTGTGACTATATGTGTGCCTTTCTTTTTTTGTCTCAATAATTCATTGTAAAATACTCCGTATTTTTTTTTTTTTGAAGATTGCCTTATAAGTTTCAAGATTTATTATAAGATAAGACAAGTAGTAGATGATGGCATCCAAGAATTAACCATGGTATGGAAGCAGTTTTTTACAGTTTGGCAAGTTGGGTAGAACCAATTATGACACATCCGTATAAAAAGTGGTCCAACATAACAGGGAAATTTTGTTTCACTTGCTAAGGTCAACATCTAAATGATCTAAATGTCTCAATTCTCAATACTCAATTGGAGAGGCTTTCAATGATTTTTTTTTTTTTTTACTTCGGGTAATTTTCTTTCACCAAGATCCCTCTAAGGGAGATTAAACACTAGGTTGCTAAACTTTTTTCGGTCTGTCTTTTACCTTGTTTCTAGAGATGGACGCGGTTCGGGCCGCCCGGCCCGGAAAACCGGTTCCGGTTCGGGCCTAGGCCCAAGGGGTTAAGCGGTTCCGGGCCCGGGTCAAGCAAAAGGCGAACCGGCCTGGCCGGGCGGGCCCGACTTGGGCCTTTTTTTATTTTATTTTTTTTAGGATTTTTTGGGTTTGGGCTGGGTTTAGTTGGGCTGGGCTGGGTGTTTCTGAGGGGTTTGGGGGATGGGGGATGGGGGGTGGGGGTGAAATAAATAAGAGAAAAAAAAATTGAACCGCAACCGGACCGGCCTGGAACCGCTGCCTACCCGGGCCGGTTCCGGTTCCCCTTTCCCAAAAAAAGGCCCGTCTGGACCCAGGCCCGAACCAGAACCGGCCCGGGTCCACCCCTACTTGTTTCCGGCTTTCCGGTTGTCACCATCTGTCCAATGAATGGCTCTTTATATATAGGAAAAAGGATACACCTGAGCCAAGCGCGAGGGCCTCTTAGAACCGACCCGATAATTCCTATCGAGAGACAAAAGTCAAAACATTTTCTTAGAGGACTCAAATGGCTTGGAATCTAAGCAACGGTACTCGATAGAATTGGGTCGTGCTTTTTGTCGAAGTCGGGATGGAAAAAATTCTATAAATTTCATATCATACTCTCTCAGTCCTTTAAAACTTTGTCAAGTTTGACCGACATAAGAATTAATAAAGTAAAAACTGAGTGGTTAAAATTTGTGCAAAGAAGAGACTTGAACAACGAATTCTTTACTCAAGGATTTCCCAACAAGTTTGGGGTGGTTGCACTTTGGATTTATAGGGTCTGCCGAGCGACTTGTGCCCAAGGAAAAAACTTGTCTTGTTAGTAGTGTTTCAACTCCTACGTCCTACCTATTTTCGAACAGACTATTGAAAAATACAAATGACAAAGTTTGATATAATACTTAACAATCATTAATGTTGTTAACTACCATAATTGTTTACTATCCTGCACTCATGCTTAAGGAGTGCAGGACTAAGGCGATTTTCAGATTTCCGACCTAAAGTGCCAAAACAAGTTTTAATTAGATGGGATCAATTGGTCATACAATCGCAACACTGGACGGAAGGATGCGATTGGGACAAACTCGTAAAGATGCTTTGTACTAATTAAAGATAAAGACAAGCAACAAATTTGCATCCACAGGGAAGTACAAAAAGAAGAAATGAGATGGGGCTTTTCCTCCAATAATTTTTTACTGTTATCTGTCGAGCATCTTTTGTGTATCCGCATAATAGAATAAAGGCTGTGATTGACCTGTCATACTCATATCATGAAGGGTACACTTTGAAAAATGTTATGTGAGCTCACTTGTGTGCAAGTTTGCAAGAGTCCAAAATCAATATTAGAAGTGTTAAATCATGATACACTGAACTGAAATCTCTCAGATTATTTCCAAATTTCCGTGTAATCAATCATTCCACAACAAATGCAATTTTTAATTGTAATTCGGTCACTGGCGAAAAGCTAGACCCTCTAAAATCCTATGAAAGACGCTATAGGAGACCGCACGGCCCACATGTACTTGACACCACGAACAGAAATCACATTTGGATTTCACAGAAAGTATTGGACATGGTCCAAGTTCAGGACCGGAGCAGTTCATTACCCACCAATTGTTAAAATAAAAAACCGAACAGGTTGTTTGGTTTAAGACAAGAATCAGTAACAGTACTCGAATGGTTCGAATTGCAGTTCCTACCTTATGGTGGACTGCTGGACTGGATTCAATAGATATAGAACATGAACCAAACCAAAATTCGCATGTCTTAGACGCTACTTGGAAAGAGCGCCATGAGAAAACAGACTTGAAAAACAACACATTTTGTGAGGTTATGTTTGGATCCCAAAATATGCTACAGAAGTACATATTGGAATGATCAGGAAAATCTAAAAGAAACTGAAATACGATTAATGTGTTAAAATTTGTATGTTCAGATTGCTTAACATACACACAAAATTTCACATTCAACATTTTCTTACCTTTCAAGACTTGCCAAAACTTTACTCCATATAATCATTACCTATCATTTACTGTTTTCCAGACACAACGTAGGCCAATCTGCAGCAAGATGAAGATGTAAAACATATACAAGCAGTGTATATTTACATATGACACCTGTGCTTGAGCAAATAATTCAGAGTAGCCGGTATGAAACACAAATATAATAAGGATAGCCTATCATTACCCGACTGGCAAATACAATCTCAGTTAAGGATTCTATACTTCTTCATTCTCTCTCTGTTTAATAAATACTTGGTACAAAATCAATATTACACCACCAACAAATACAAGAAGCAGAACGATGGTCATCTATGTGTTGGACGTCATAAAAAATAATAATCAATGAAATCAAATACATCTCCTAAAGCCTCTCCCTACATCATATAGTAACATTAATAGTAATAATGATGATGATGACGACAACATTTCAAGTCAATATTGGTGCTACCTGTTGTGATCAGATTGCCACTAATATGAGAACCGCTTTTTATGTAGTAGAATCTTGCTATCCTCCGGCCACGTCAGCGATGAAAGAAACAATTGTTAGAACGCAGCCAAGCTATGTATATACTATTGTATGTAAATAGTGTGAACCCACTCTACATGCCAGATATTAGTAAATTCCACCATCTGCAAACAAACATTAGCAAGAGGGGAGACTATGAGCATTGTGAAATCAAAGGATTTTACTCTAACCTAAAAAAGGCTTAAATGTGTTTTTCATCCTTGCAATTATAACGTGTTTCGTTTTAGATCCCTCTAAGTTTATGTTTTTTCTTGGAAGGCTTCAAGTATAATATTACAGAGACCTAACACAATAATAAAATACAATATTTGCAGCGCATAAGACATATTTAAGCTAAAGTATAAAAAGATAAACAGCATCTCACCTCCAGAAGCTCGTTTCCCTTCCATGGCTTCTCTCTTCTCTTGGCAGCTCGAACAAAGAAAAGGACCATCCCAGGGCCTCTGTTTTCTAGAATCTCCAGATCCTGCATGTACCGAAATACCCTCTCCTGGTTTTATCTCCACTTGACACACAGCACACATGAACAGCTTAAACATATTACAAACTGGATATCTCATATCCAACCTGCAATCCATTTTTCATCCACAAGTGATGCAAAAACTCATTAGCTATCCAAACACCAGTCTGTTACTACAACCTAGAAGTATATTCAACTTGACTTTGTTTACATATTAATTAATTCTGCAGTGGGCGGTCAAATATGGTTTATACAGAAGAAAAAAGTGACTAGCAAACGGCCAATGAATCTTATTCACACCTTTCTGCAAGAGACGCTGATCCTTCCTCGAACAGTTCCTGAACCACGTCCAGTTCAAAACATTCTTTCTCTGGTTCTGAAGAGTGTTCACAATTTTTTTTGCGAAACATGGCCTTAAATACTCCTTTCCCAGTCTTTTTAGGTTGTGGCCTTGGTGGGGTTGGCTTCTCTATGGGTTGTATATCAATCACAATGCATGTTGTGTCATCCCGTAGACCTTTAGGTTGCACAGCTTCCTTCATCATATGAGATAGTGGTGGATCATATTAAACACACAAGACAAATTGTCATTTAAAATTTAAAATTTTAGAAAGTAAAAGAAAAAACTTTACTGTGACAATTTGTGAGGCTGCAGCATCCGGTTGCATCCCACGGCAACACTCAAAAGCGGCTTCAGCAGTTAAGGCATCCCAGACACCGTCACTTGCTATAATAAGCCTTCCACCAGCTGAAGAGAGCTGTCAACATAATAAAAAATAATATAATAAACAAAACAAGAATATATTCAGTATAAAGTTTTAAACTACATTCTTGAATGTGAAAGGGTGTTTTCATATATAAATCGCATGCAAGTCTTTTGACAAAATCATAAATTAGTAAAACAGTTTAGGAGCCTGTTTGGTAACGTCTGTAATGATTGAAATGGATGAATCTTCTAACAATGGTGGCTGGAGTAACATTTTCATTTCAGCAAAAAAACTTACCCGATTCAAACAGTGCAGTAAATAGGTTGGCATTTGGTGAAAATTTTGGCTGATATGCAAAACAAGCATTATGTCTCAAATTAAATCAAGGAAACTTGCAAGTCTATTCTTTTACACATTTTAATATTTTATGCAAGGGTATAATGTGAATCTTGCAGTTCCCTTTGCAAGATTCGCTTCTATCCTTCCATATTCAGCTGGGGCAAACCACTCTCATTTCACTAGAGATAAAAAGGCTGATAAAAACTCAACCTTTACTTGCTTTACGTATGGGATAGGAACTATGAACTCGCCAATATCCATATCTCCAATTGATCTTGAAAGGCATAACCCACCGGGCCAACATCTCAATGGTCCAATCTGAATTTAAAGCAAATGTGGATTATAAGTCATCTCATCTTAAAGGGGTGGTGGGGGTGTAATTGCTATAATACCCTCAAGCTTCAGGCTTATGAGGGATATGTATAGAAAAATATACCTCAGTGCCACCACCAGTATTAAGCCGGCCAACCTCTCCACCACTGGCTGTTATGCGTTCCCTCCTAATTAATTAAGATATCAAAACAACATACAGAGGAAGATAAACGGTTCAATGTGACAAGAGAGAAAGAGTGAAAGACATTTCTTACTCTTCTACGTTGCACTCAAGTCTGTGCTCTGCTGATAGATAATATATTTCTCCTTCAGCAGATTCAAGAACACAAAGAGAATCGCCCACTGAGGCAACTGTTACAACCCATCCTTCAATTATAACAAAGGTCGCTGTTGTCCCTGAACTTCGCTCTGGAACATTGCAAGACAACATTTAAGAATTACGATTACTTCATCTACATAAATCATTAATAGAAAAGAGTTTACATAAATTATTTTAAATAGGAGTGGAACATGGATCATGTGTACAAATATGATTATCCTTGTTTTATGCAAGAATATGATGCATTTCGTCCTAAACATAATAAAAGTAGTTGATGATTCTTTTTTAGAAGTGAATGAGTCCTATTTTAACTTTTAAGAAAGAATCAATGATAGTTCTACTAAGAAATGTGTGATCTTTTAGTCATATTTATGGAATTCCTCCTGCAAATTAAACCTGTTACCTCTTTCCTGGAAATCTTTATCTGTTTTCACAAACCCGGAAACCAAAGCCCTTGGCAAGGCAGAAACCCATTCATCTCTGTTGAGGTCTGATGGAATTCCACTCAAAATGTTGGTCAAGAGATTCTCTTTGGAGTATATAGCAGCTGCAGACCCATTGTGCCCATCAAATAACTGCACCAGTTTCATACATCACAGAAAGAAATCAAAGAAAACTAGAAAAAGTCAACGGAAGAATAGAATACCCCAAACACCGAATAGGTGGTAACCCCATCTCCAAGAACCCTTTGACATTCTGTCTTGAGAAGGGTAAAGTCTTCTCCTTTCTTGCTCTGGCTTGCTTGACCGTGGGAAATTTCAGGCCTTTCAATCTTCTCTGAGGCTAATTCACGCTTCAACAACACAGACAATGGGATCGACTGATGCTGACCCTTTGGTAGCATGATTAGGCAAAATTCTAAACTTTTCTCGAGTGAAAAAAAGAGAGCAAAATTTTCACTCCACAATTCAATCTTCCGAACCCAATGCGAACCTGCAAGTCATAAACATATAAAAAATGTTGGGGGAAAGCAAATCTTGCATGATATTCGCTCAACTGTAAAAAGGCGCATAACATTCAGATGAAAAAATGACGATTTTATCAGAAGTCAACTGTAATATTCCACCGAAAAACTAGATAACAGCATTCGATACTTCAAGAATCGGCGGAAGAAGGATCGAAGAAAGTGTGAGAAAATAAAAAACGTACGGATTTTTTCGCAGTAAACAGGAAATTGTGGAAGGGATCAGGCAGGAGATGCGTGGAAGTTTAAGCAATCAAGAGGACGCGGATCCCGCCGACAAAACGATTCCATTGTTCTTCTTCTTCTATGTTGTTTCTTCGTTGGGCTGGAATTAGGGAGGGAGGTGTGAGAGTCAGTACGTGCTAGCGTGGAGTGTAAATGCAGATGTCATCGCGACCTCGCCTCTCCCGCCTGGAAGTAGACTTGGGCAGAGCCGTCCGGGCGTCCAGTCTATGCATTAATTAATTAAAATAACGCGTATGTATTTTTTTTACATCGAAAAAAACGCGTATGTATGTACGGATCAACATGTGTATTTCCGACCGTCTGTACATCAGTTTTTTTCGAAAGAAACCGTCTATACATTAGTTTTTAGAGTTTTTTCCATTTTGAATGTCTCGATAATTGGGTCAATCACATTTTCGATACTTGACTTTTAATTTTTCATTTTTAGTTCTTGACCATTGTATGGGAGGCACTTTTAGAGTCCGTTTGGTAGCACCAAAATCGGCTGTTTTGGCTGATTCTGCTGAAATTTATGATATTCTGGCTGGAGTGGCTGTTTTGGCTGATTCTGCTGATTTAAAAAAAAATATTTTAAAAATGTATTTTATTAATAAATTAAAGAAAAAATTATATGTAAAAATAGCTAAAATGGTCCTCTACAGTAACTTCAGCCAATACAGCCAGAAAAGTAACTCCAACCTTACTTTTTCGGCTTATTACACAATTCAGCGCGCGAAAGTAAAAGTTACGTGTTTGGTGAAAAAGCTGGCTGATAAGCCTGATAAGCCGAAAACAGAGTTCTCCAAACGGGCTCTTAAATTTTAATCCTTGACTTCAATATTTCCACATTTATTCCCCTCAATCTTATAAAATTGACACTTATAATCCTTCCATTATGAATTTGACACAATAAATGAAAGATATAAAATGTCACTTTTATGAAAGTCAGAGGATTAAATGTGAAAATTTTCAAAGTGTCCAGTCTATCCATTAAAAAAGCCTATGTATATTTTTGATACATCTGAAAAAACACTTATGTAAGAGTATATCATATCTTTTTAATTGGATATAAATTTTCTGGTCTAGTCTGAACTAGTCTGATCTGGTTTGGTAAATGATTAGTCTTTGTACATTTTATAATTATTTGTGTCTAGTCTAATCTGATTCAATCTGATCTGGTCTAATCTAATCTTGTAGGATCTGATCTAATATGTTCCGTGACTAAAAACGGTGTCTTGTCTAGTCTAATTTTCCAGTAGTCCCGTCCCCTAACAATAGATCTTGATTACCGTGAAAAAATAATAGATCTTGATTAACACACTAAAATAAAATTACACTAAAATATAATTACATGGCTAATAGCTCTAAATATGAGTAAGTAAGAATGTTTTCTTGTAGATTGAAATTTGTTGGTCTGGTCTGGTAAATGTTTGGTCTCTATGTATTTTATAACTACAAAAGTCTGGTCTGGTCTAATCTGGTTTGGTCTGGAATTGAAAACAGTTCATATGAAACATCCTAAACCCCCAAAACAAGAAACTCTAACCTTTTTTATTTCCAAAATCTAGTTTTTGCGACTTTTCATTCCCTAACTGTTGTGGCTAGTGTGTATGTGACATTTTGATATTTGACTATGAATTTTTTCATCTTAATTCTTTGATTATTACTCGTGTGATTGAAACTCTTTTAATCCTGGATATTGAAATTGTGAAACTATTAGTCTTTACACTATCATTTTGTGACAATATGTGGATGACTAAAGTGTCATAATGAACGTACTTTTTTTACTGTTCATAATGAGCGTACTTGAAGGATCAAAAGCGTCACTGTTATACAAACTAAAAGACTAATTATCAAAAAAAATTAAAGATGAATACTAAAAGTGCTTTTCGCATAATAGTTGAAAGATTAAAGTGAAAAAAAAATTAAGTATCAAAAGTAAGTATTAAAATGATAAGAACTCTTCTTAAATATGAGCAATTTGTGTTCTTTCTTTCTATTCTACCAACTTCCTATAATTCTCAACTTAACTTTTTTATTAATAATAAATTATCATTTTATTTATAATAAAAAATAATAAAATATTTATAAATATATAATAATAACACAAATTTATATGGAAAAAATGTCGTCTTATGCAAAAATATGTCACATTTCTTTGAAAATGTCATGAATATAGCATTATTACTCTTTGAAAATGTCAAATATTACTTTTAAAGTGTCACTAATATGACATTTTTTGCAGGTTCGCATTTTTTCAACGATCACGGGTGATGGTGTTGGAAGGTGGCTGAGGTGGCGCCTAAAGCCTACATATTTTTTTAAACATGCTTTATTTATTAAAAAAAATTACTCCCTCCAGTTCTTAATTAAATTCCTAGTTTGACTTCACACATATTAAGAAATAAATTTGAGTTTAAGAAAAAAATTTGACTTTACTGTGGAGTGCACTGTTTGAACAATGTTTGACACTGTTTGAACACTATTTGGCACTGTTTTGGTGTAAATCATTTGCCAAATAAGGAAAGGTTTGAAGTAGGAACTTCAATATGGATCATCCCAAAAAGGAAAGTAGGAACTTAATTACAGGATGAAGAGAGAATATTTTATTATAATAAATATAAAAAATTCTATTAAAGCATGTCAAGGGGCATGTCAAGGGCAGGATGAAAAAGTTATTCCTATTTTTTGAATTTAAAATGTACTCACACTATTGCATTTAGTTTTTATTAAGGATGTTTTCTTTTTGAGGTATTTACCCAAATAGGAGTAAATCAATCTTTAATTGCCAAACTAGGACCAAAGTTTAAAAATTCTCTAAATAAGAGTTATTATTTGTAATCACACAAAAACACCCCCTGAAACTCCCGCAGACCACAACACTGGACCGCAACATTCGCCGGTCGCCGCCATTCGCTGCCGGTCACCGCCAGTCACCGCCATTCTCCGCCAGTGGCTGCCGGTCGCCAGACATCGCCGACAACCTAAAAAATGGGCCGCCGTTACAGATCTACCGACCGTCGTTGCAGATTTGCCCACCGCTATTGCAGATCTGGCGGGCATCGCTAGAGATCTGGCCAGATTGAGTCTCCGTCGACCGTCAGCCGCTGTCCCTTCAGATCTAGCCACTTTCTCAACTAGTCCGGCATCCGCTTCTGCAAATCTGACCTCCTCAGTTACAGATCTGCCCTTTCCGACGAAAATGCCAAGTTTTTTATCAGAATGCCATTTTAATGGCAGTTCCAAAAGAAAATACAAAATTTTTAAGACTAAAAATGCCATTCATACGGCATTTTCAGATTTCATTTGGCATTTGTAACAATCAAAGAAGAAACAGAATAGAACAATCCGAGAATAGAAGAAGATCTACTGAGAAGAGAAGTTTATCTCCGTCAACGGCGGCGACGGCATTCGCGACGGCGGCAGAGAAGAAGACCTGCGGCGGAGACGGCGGCGGACTTCATATCAGCGTCGGCGATGGCTATGGCTATGGCTGGGCTTCTAGTTAGGTCCGGTTGTTGTTGTGTGAATGGGTGAGAAGAAGAGCTGCAGGGAAGGAGAAGTGTAGGGAAGGTTGTTGTTGTGCGTATGGGGGGAGAAGAAGAATCGTTGCGCTGGGGATAAGATTTTTTTTTTAATCGTTACGCTGGGGATAAGATGAAACGCGTACCCGGCGTCGTAGAGAAAGGAAAAAAAGGGTAAATGGGTAATTGAGTCATATTTAGGGAAGAAAATTAAATATGGTCCTATTTAGGAATTTCAGGACTAATTTAGTCCCATTTAGGGTAATAATTCCTTTCTTTTTGACATGAATTTGCTGGTCTGGTCTGGTCTAATTTATTCTGGTCTGTTTAACTTTGGTCTGTTTAAGTCTGGTCTGGTTTGAACTGGTCTAGTCTGGTAAAAATTTGATCTCTGTGTATTTTATAACTGTCGAAGTATAGTCTCATCTAGTTAAATCTGGTTTGGTCTAAGACTGAAAACAATGCAAAAGAGAACATCCTAACTCCCATTTAGGGAATGAGGTATGTATAGAAGATAGAGAAAAACGTCAATTATAAAGTTGTCAATAAACATGAGTATTTTTAGAATGACTAAAAATACTTGGCACATTTTATTACTCCGTACAAAATAACAACATTTAAGTCTTAAATTCAAGAGTTAAAGATGACTAACATGAATCAACATCACAGGTGGATGTAGGTATAGATATGAAACAATAAGAAAGGCCGGGTCAGAACTACTTGATATAGAAGCCTCCATTTGAGGTTCTTCCAAGTAGATTCTTTTAATAAAATTTTGTAAGCATGTTTTTCATAAAATATCAGTTTAAAATGCAATCTAAAAGTGAATTAAATAAATTATGAAAAAGCACCGCACTGTTAATATATATTTTAGCGTAGTATTTTTTTAATAATTTATTTAATTGATTTCTTGATTAAATTTTAAACTGAAATATATTGTAAATATTAAAAGCATCATGAAGACCATTCTTACAAAATTTCTTCACAAAAATCTACCCAAAAACACCTCAACATTAACGGCTAGACGGCGAATCCTCTCATGTAATTTTGATAGAATCATTTCTCATGAAATAATTACATATAGTACATGATTAAGAATAGGACAAAATGTGTTTTATTCCTCAAATATAACTTATTTAGTCCTATTAAATATAATTTGATTAAAGTTTGCAAAAATAAGAGTGACCAAATCCTATTTTGAGAATAAAACAATGATAATGCTATTTATAAACATTATTTTTGTTTTAGTCATATTTAAGGAATTTTTTCTTTATTGTCTGTGTGATTGTGTTTCTTCTTGACCCCCTATGGGCTATGACTAAATCCTTGCTCCACCCTTAATCAACATACTATACAGTATACAGACAAACTATATACATTTATGAAATTCTCCCTATATGAAAAAACATTATTTTTCCTAAAATAAGTAAATTATTTTCATTCTAAAATTAATTAAATTGTCATATTTTGATATTATCAAGCGTCACTATTTCATTCTTAATGTTTTCCTACGTATCACCAAATAGTTTAGAATGATTTGATGGTCATTTAAGATGTTTTTACTTATATTGTTTTTTAGTCCCAGACCAGACTAGACTTGAATATTTATGAAATACATAGAGATCAGACATTTAACAGACCAGACCAGACCTGTTCAGACCAGATCAACAAATTTCAATCCAAGTAAAAACATCCTTAACAACTACAAAATTCTCGAAGTTAAGTGAGTTAAGGTAGGTGACCACCCGAAAGTTTCTCCAAATTTGAAAGGGGTTAATCTATTCAAACAAAGTGATAATCCAATTGCTCGAAAATCTGTCTTCTAATTTTAAGTAATTGTTACAAAAAAAAGCAGCCTCATCCATTGAAATTACATGTCTCTTAACCAGGCATACGGGGAGTAATAGCCCTCCAAAGCAAAACATCTTGATTTCATGGATTAAAAAACATTATATTTATATATATCTTCCAGTAATGGACTTCACTCCCGGGTTAGACGGCACAGCATTGAGAGTTAGATTGCACTGAACAGCTACATTATAAAATTTCCTGTAACACCCCAAAAATATATTCACTTAAATAACTGCTGAAAAAATATACTGCAAGTGCTATCATAAAAACATCCAAAAATACAAGACAACTAGCAGCAAACGTAGTCAATTTAATACACTGCAGCTTATTAATTATTACAGTAATACAAATAAGACATTTATTGAGCACCTAAGCCAATAAAGGTTATATATAGTTGTTTGCTACAAGTTTCCACCTTAAATCAAGAATTAACTTTGCTATAAAGTATAAACTATTAGTATTGACAGGCTTGGATTTACGCTATTAGGTCCATTTTTTACTTCATAGCCGTGTACCAAATGCAAGAGTCCACATAATAGTTTAGATAAAAACTGGAGCATTTTCTAATAGTACATCAACTTAGCACCATCGACTACATTGGTGATGTAACTGATGTTGAAAATTCATACCTGGATATTATACACTGGAGTCCTTGGAGGACTCCGTGACATCACCGTCTGCCGAATTATTGACTCTTATTATGTACACCTGCATGTAAGGAGTGTTACATACTCTTTTCTTTGACAAAATTTACACCCACATGAAATGTAGAAACCACCTAGTGTTGATTTAAGCTGTGTTGTGTATACTTAAAGGAGTGTTTGCATTTTCATAAATAAGGTTTTCAGCTTTTAGCTTTTAAAAAGTTAAAGGTGATGTTTTCAAACAGGCTTTTCTTCTTAAATTAAACACTACACAGTCACTTCATTTTTCTCTAGGAATATTACATAAAAATTTTACCGAACACCAAACTTTTGCGGAGTACTTTTTGAAATCATTTATCTTTTTAAACACTAACAACTTTTACAATCCATCACTTTTTGTATAATCTCTAAAATAAAGCACTTTTCAAAAGCAAAGTCATCGCAAACGATCCCTAACTGATCTCATATCTCAAGTGTGTCAGTGTGCATGTGTGTGATAGATATATGTTTGCCTTAAAAAAACAAGGACTTTCAAATTTGGTTGCTCTCTAGTACTAGAGTGTCGTTTGGAGAGAAGTAAAGAGGGGGGAAGTGAGGGTGGCGTATGTTTCTGCGCAAGATAGAGGAAAAGATAGCAAGAAACAAGAAGGAAAAGAAGAAATAGACAGAAAATGAAGGGTATGAAATGGAGAGGAGCAAGATTGGGAGTTTTCACATACAAGTATAAAATTGTAATAAAATAATAATAATAATAATAATAACATTAATGATGATGCTTAATGAAAATGGTGGTAATCTAATAATGATAATGATGACTTAAGAACCATCACCTTAAATATAGCATGCTGTATCAATTGAAAAATAAGCGCATCCCCATCAGCTAAGTCATGGTCAACTGCAAACTTCTTCCATCCACCACTAAGTCCTGTTTTCCTGGACAAGTATACAGTTGGCCACACTTCCCCCGACTCATCTACCAATGTCATTGTTCCATCTTTTGCCGGAAGGTTTCTCCTGCAGAAGTTAGCCGGTAGACCCTGCACCATTCCAGTAAACTTTATCATACTTGAAGTGTGTGCATATATATGGTCTGAATTACAATAACATTTCAATTGAGAAATTACTATTATCCAAAGTACCCTTATATATATATACAAGAAAAAATATTATTACCTCTTTAGTTCATAATTACTCGTTCAGCTTTGTATTTTTAAAAGTCAATTAGATAGCCTTAGAGCTTTGATTACTCTAACAAGTCCCCCTATTTCAATACTTATCTATTTTGATTTTCTATAAGCAAAACTTTCTTAACTACGTAGTACAATTTTTTAGCAAAAGTTGACTTTGCACCTCAATAAGAAAGTTAATGTGTTCACCTCATTAATTTTTTTAAAAAAGTGTGCACTTCATTCCTCCACAAGTTTTTGAAATAGTGGGAAGCATACATTTTTCTGAAAATGTAATGTGAAGTCTATTTTCCCGTGAAATATGAGGTGCAATGTCAAATTCCCAATTTCTATATCTATTAAACCTAACAATTATTTAAAATATCCTCTTTTATAAAGTTAAAAACTTTTCTTTCATCATTATATTATAAGCTAAAAAGGATTTTAAGAGTACCAAAGATAGAGGAACTGCAGCCACAATTATTAGATTCGAGAATCAAATTGAATCAGCCTACCCGAAGGAAAAGTTGTGAAATTAATCAGAACTCAAGGGCAAAGGGGGATTAACTACGTAGTACTCCGTATTATTTAAATAAATAAGTGAACTGGTCATTATGGGCCGGATAAAAATAAGGGAAATTTTGACTTTGCACCCCACCATTTGAGTGGTATTGAACTTTGCACCTTATTTTCAAAACTTTTAGACTTTGCACCCTATTTTACTTAAAAAGTCTTTGTCTTTGCACCCCATTCAGGAATTTTCCTTCACAAAATATTGTAC
The DNA here is from genome assembly GCA_945859915.1 of Cuscuta epithymum. Classification (NCBI taxonomy): domain Eukaryota; kingdom Viridiplantae; phylum Streptophyta; class Magnoliopsida; order Solanales; family Convolvulaceae; genus Cuscuta; species Cuscuta epithymum. The sequence continues at coordinate 1,774,515 of CAMAPF010000108.1, read as the reverse complement.
AATAGGGTGCAAAGTCTAAATATTTTAAAAATGGGGTGCAAAGTCCGATATCACCCAAAAAGTGGAGTGCAAACTCAAAATTCCACTAAAAATAATTTCCTATATATAACCACGAGTAAGTACATCTAGTTTCAAAGACCAATATTCTCACCAGCCAAAAGCCACCACTAACATGAGATGGAAGCATTGGTCTAACAAATCTCGGATATTTAGCTTCAAGGCTCGCCTCCAACTTCTCTGCTTTCTCAATAGCAGCTGCCCTTCTTTCATCGGATGCATATACCCTGTTTGTGATATCCCTCCTTGGGCACGCAGCTCTACACGAAAAAGTGAGGGAAAAGGCATTCTAAACAACAGGAAAACCGAGAGAAAGATCGCAACTTTAGTTTGGGACTTTATTCGAACACCTTACCTTCGTGGTTGAACTTGCTCATGGTAAGTAACCTGAAATGAAACCCGGATGAAATCAAGCAAATCAGTTAAATTGCTGATTAGCCCATACTTTTAAAAAGAGATTGTATCAAGAAAGAGAGCCATTAGAAATACTTCTTTGTACACAGGCGCTTCAGTTTTGGCTACGCGGAGAGACCGTCGAACCCTGACAAGCTCTGTCCTGGTGACGCGTGGTTTTGCTTTCTTTATCTATGGAGTCGCCAAAAAAGTAAGCTTTCATAAAGATGAAGTAAGAGAGCAGAAAAAATGGAAGGGGCCGAGGGGGTCGCTTTTAATACATACATTAGATGGCTTAGGAGAGTAGACGGTTTTGAGGGCCTGAGAGAGGAGAGGAAGACAGAGTTCTTCTAGCCTTCTCTGGTTTTCCTCCATCCTTTGCCGCCGTAGCTCCTCATACTTGATCTTTGAGACCACCATTTTTTCACTGCTTTTCCCTTTTGGCACTCTCGAGACTGAAGAGGAGTTGGGTGGTAAATATTTGAATGAGCCGACCGTTTGAACTCTGAAGTCTGAAACAAAATGATCTTGGATTGTACATATAAGTATATTTTTGAAAATTTGATGACAAGGCTAATTTTTTTTAAATGAAACGATAGTTTGAGATAAAATTCTCCAAATAGGATTAAAAGAAAACTTAAGTTCTAGGATTATATTTGTTTTATTCTCATAATAGAACTTATCCACTCATATTTTGGGAAATTTTTATTAACTTATTTTTGAAACAAGACTAAATAAGTCTTATTTAAAGAGTAAAATATATGTAAATTTTTTTGAATTTTGTGTATGTTTTAGTCATATATTGAGTAATTTTTGTATTACTCTTTATCATACTTTACCCACAACAACACAAGTGAAGAAGCGGTCCAGCCCAGCTGGTCGCCGACTCACTCTCCCTTACGGGAAGTATCGGGTTCGAAACTCAATGGAGTGAGTTTCAGCCTAGATTACTCCAGGCTCCCCCAGTCCCCCCTCCCCCAGACGCCCCCTGGAGTAAAAAAACAAAAAAAAAAACATAACAACACAAGCATTAAACATGAATGGGATGTTCATACTACCTAATAGACATTAAATACTCAATTTAAGTTGTATGCCGAGAATAAAACAAGAACGTCATATCATATCATATTATCATGTATGCAATTAAATTAAATTGTATAGGTTGTCTAGTTTTTTTTTTTTTTTGAAGAAATAGGCTTAAATTGATAATTCAACATTTAGATAATGGGTAATCCGACAAAAAGATTCCAGACAACCATCGTCCCTCGAACCAGACTTAGAATTAATCACCTCCAAGGAAGCAATATAATTCGCTGATCCATTAATGGGCACTAGAAAAGCCAAAGACGATTACCATAGTCCTCTCTCATCACCCACATCCAAATTCAACGTCTTACAAGCAGAGAAAATAAACATGAAAAACAACACACCAAAGGAAAAGTTATAACTAACGAAAAAATAACGTAAATAAAAAAGAGCTCTGTCCGCGTCTGACGATTCACATGAACACCCGAGCATTCTTCATCCAACCTGGCTACAGCATCTTTGGCGAGCTTACTGAGTGAAGCCCGCCCCTTCCCCGTTTTTTGTCCCATCGAGAGCCATATCATCTTCCCCAATTCTATTATCGCCCTGATTTTTCTAGATCCTTCTTCTCTTCTGCTCCTTCGAAGTTTCTTCCTTAGTTTCCACTCCCCCTCCTTTAGTTATACTTTGTTCTGATTCAGGAACAGATGCTTTCCCCCCTTCAGACTTTCTGCCAGAGCTCGATGAACCCTCCAGTCATGTCCACCTGTCACCTCTTGTAGGGTTAGTCTTCACCCCGCTACCTGCCCTAAGATGGACTCCAAGGGGTTTCTTTAATACTAGACCTTCTTCATAGTTCACTGGACAAAATTTAACTGAATGCCCAATTAAACCACAAATGAAACAGAAATTGGGCAACCTCTCATACTTAAAATCCACCCAAAAACTGTTTCCTTCTTTTTTCAAATCCGTACCCTTCTTCAAAGATTTCTCAATATTCATACACAACATGATCCTCATATATGGCTTCCACTGCTCGCTATTCTTGTTATCGCCATACTTTATAAACTGTCCAATATAATTATCAACCCCTCTTTGCAGTACCTAAGTTAACTAGGCTATAATTATCAGCCTCATTTAAAACAATCTTATGTGGGATATCATCAGGTTTAACCTCTTTTAACAGTAACAAATTACGCTCATACTGCCAATGACCTCCTTCAAGTACATGATTCATATCAAAACGATGATAGAAAGTAAACATATACCTTTTTTCACCAAGTTCTTTAACCGTCATCCCTCTCCCCGGTCTCCATAATGAAGCCAAAAGCTCTTTAAGGGCTGGAAATTTAACCTTCCTGTCTGTCAGAATTACGCCGATAACCGGAAAACCTGGATTGTTTCCCTCCACCAGCACTTCTTCCTCATCCAAGCTGTCCAAATCCAGATCCTCCTCCTCCGTCCCAATCACCATGTTCTTGTATTTATCAACGATGCTCTCCATTCACTGCACAGGAACACCAGTTCGGATGCCTCACCTATCAGCAAAATCCTCTGCACCAAAAAGCACCCTTCGTGAAAGCCAAACGGACGAAATCGTCTAACCCGTCGAACCACCTCCTGCCGCCGAAGAAATCCTCGATCGAGACAGATCTCCAGCCAAAACGAGACCCCTAAGAGTTCGAGCGTAACCCCGCACTCCACCCAACAACCAACGGTGGTCGAGACCACCTAGGCGATACCGGCGGCGGACACAAGCTAGGCGTTATCCGAAGATAACCCTAGAGAGAGAGAAAACTTCCCGTAGAAGTTGATGACTCTGCGAAATCCGTGAAATAATATTGTTGTTCACCAATTTTGAGGTTGTCGATCTAGTTATCTAATTGTAAAAGTTTTACCATTGGTTGTTAAATTTAAAAACTCAAGTCAATTTAATTTATGTTCCAACTTTCCCACCACTTAACCAAATCAACCGGTTTAAACTAATTTATACTCTTACATACTTTATATCGAACAAGGTGAAAACTGAATAAAACTCATCTTCAAAAAAATAAACATTTAGGACATATTTGCTTCACCGCTTATTACACTGTTAGGTGTTTCACTACACCATAAATGGCCTATAGCAACATAAATATAAAGTGTTGCTATAAAATGTTGAATAAAGGCTAAAGAAAATTTGGTGAAAGGCATCACTCAATAAGAAATGTTGCCATAGAGATGTTAATAGGTTGTAAGTGTTAAAAATACTCTAAAGCAACATTTATTTTTGAAATAGATGTTGCACTATGTGTGTTGTCCAAGTTTGGGGGACTTTCAGACTTGAAGTACGACTAAAACTCTTTGACCCTTTAATAATATTTTCTTCTTCTCCCACTATCCTCTGATCTTTTTCTTCTACGGACAACTCGTCTCTTGAAGACACGATTTTCTATCATTTGAGTGCAACGTTGTATCGTTTCGCTCCTATGAGCTCAAATCGATCTGCAGATTCGCATTCCACCTCCGGCCTGGGAACATCAAGTTCTTCTTTTCCATGACTTTGACTCAGATCCACCCGCAAGGTTAGGGTTATCAAATTTCTTTCTGGTGCATGTAATTTGTATATTCTCTATGCTTGTCACACATCGGGGGTTTCTTTTTTCTTCTTTTTTTATCTCAATTTTAGTTATTATTCTATTTCTAAATATCTTCAAATTCAATTACGTGACCTTGAATGGTTATGTGATTAATATTTTGTGTATGGTGGCCGCCCTTGCAGGGGTATACTTTACTTGGAATAACGGATAAGTATATTGATTTTCTAAGTTGTAAAGTTGACTGAGTGTTGATTTTGCAAGGACGAACTCCAAAAGCCTCACCAGTAAGTTGTGAGGTTTGTCTTTTCTTCAATAAGTAATTTCTACTATGTTTTTATTTGGATTTAGTTTATCTTTGCAAAATACCCAAATTTAGGATTCCCAAATCCATCTTTCTTTCTACTATAGCAATATGGGTCTTCAACAAGATAAATGAAATCAAATGGGTCCATCATAGTAGGAAGGAAGCTGTTTTTGAAGAATCTTGGGGTGTTCCCATTCCTAATTGAATCAACCGTGTGTGATTGTAAGACCAGTAAAGTGCTTCTTCCTCTATTTTGGTTGTATACTTGTCATTATTAACACAAATTTATGTTTGATCAGTCATAGTTGAATTGTGATACGGTATTATATATTTCTAGGATCCAAGAATCCTGCAAAGAGAAAATTTGTCACTCTGAAGTCTGTTAAACTACAACATCATGAAAAACTAAAGGAAAACAAAGATCAATGCATTACAGAGAGGAGCATGGGAGATGACTGAAATGGAAGGAAGCGTCTCCTAACATTTCAGAACTAAATGAAGAAATGGTTGATGAAATGAACAAGGAAATTTAGCAGTGCTTAGCTTTCACTATAACTAATTAAATTGGCAGCAGAAAATCCAAATTTGATGGTCAATGTTGAGGAGCTTTTGTAGCAATGCCGTTTAGTGTCTCCACGGATCAAGTTTGAGATGATTCTAATTCCTTTGATTCGAATGAGGCTGAAACATCCCAGGGAGATTAAAATATTTGTTGGTATTAATCAGGTGCTATATTCATTGCCTTTTCCTCACTTGATTCTTGTATTCTCTCTAATCATGCTTTAAGAATTGTAGTTAAGATTTTCTTATTCATTTTTTTGATATTGAAAGTAGAATGGATGAAATTAGTTGGATCTTCCTCATTCAATTTGTATATTACTAATAATTGTTAATTGATTTGGTCTTTGATATGCCTATTTTATTTATTTCAGGGGTTGATGGTGTATGCTCTGGTCTTTGTTCCTGTTTAAATATGGAGGCTGGCTTTTATTTTGACGCCAAGAACAACATTGAAGTTTTTTACTCATATCTTTGAATTTTTTTGGGTTGTAATTGCTATGATACGTATGAATGTATGAAGGATACTCTGTTTCAATAATATGTGTTTGATTTCTTGTTTGGTAAGCTGAAAATATTCTAATGTTCCACCATATGATCAATGGGTAACCTTAATTAAGCTATAATTAAGCTATGAATGAAAGATGCAATAGAAGTCAATTAATAAATGTTGCGATTTAAAACAAGTTAATGACAGGTGCAATAGCAGACAATTTTAAAATAATACTCCATCCGGTTTTTAATAAACTTCACACTTTCCTTTTTGGGACGGTCTAAAATAAACTTCACACTTCCTTATTTCCTTTTTTGGCAAAGAAATCTACATCAAAACAGTGTCAAACAGTGCCAAACAGTGTCTCAACAGTGCCAAACAGTGTCTCTACAGTGCCAAACAGTGTCAAATAGTGCCTCAACAGTGGACTCTACAGTAAAGTCAATTTTCTTTCCTTATTTTGTGTGAAGTCAAAGTGTGAAGATTAAATAAAACCGGAGGGAGTAATAAAAACATGACAATGGTAGTGCAAAATGTGCTCCAGGTGTTGCAATGTAAGAGTACAGCATTTGCATTTAAATGTGTTGCCTTATTCATTGTGGGAAATAATGTTGCCTTAACTAAAGTTGTTGCAACACTTCTTTATTTGTTGCCATAGAGACCTACGGCAACGGCCAAAATTTCAACACTTTTAAAAATTGAAATGTGTTGCCATAGATCCTAGAGGCAACATATTAGGGGTGTAATACAACACTTTTGAAGTGTTGCCTTAAGCCATTTATAGTGTAGTGTTTGCTTCGCCGCTTATTACACTGTTAGGTTAATAATGCGGATGAAGTAAACAAGTTGAACAGGTAATACTGATGCTTGTTAAGGAGATCAACGGTTTATACGGTTGCTTAATAAACTTCCGCACATCCATGTTTTGTATAGCCGGTGTTTTAAGCACTTTCATAATGGCCATCTTGCCCTTACTTTACATCACACATAAAAAGTTATTTACATTCCTATCCAATTACGTATAACCTAACTAGGTCTTTAGCTCCTCCATAATTGCCGCGCCTCATCGTTCTTCTTCCTCTAGCGAACGCTACACCATCACAGGTATGACTATCTTTTGTATTTGTTATGCACTTTTAGTACAATTTTTAAATCTTCTTCTTCGGTTAGTTATTATTATTTTTTATTTTTCAATTTATACAGTATTTCTTCACATCTCTGGATTAGGTTTCCTTCCCTGAAAAATACTTCATTTGTAAAACTTGGAATTGCACAGAATTTGAGCCTTGAATTCTCTTTCTTTCCTCACACTTCTGCTTGCTTTCTTTCATAACAGGCCGTGATACCAGACTAGCATATAACTCGGGTTTGAAATCCTGGGTTCCACTTTGAGTTTGTCGTCTATAGTTGGTCTTTTCTATAAATATCGATTAGGTCTTTAAGTAGCTTTTGGGGACCAAAGATCAAGGGTTAAAGACTACCCAATATTTGTAATTGAAAACTCAGGGTTGTTTATACTTTGCTTGTACACAAGAAGTAAGTCAGTGTCTGCTATCACTTTACTAGGATAAACCACTTTATATATCTTTTTTATGCTTCTTAGACTTGAATATATAATTATTTTATCCGAAGTGTCCTTTTCAATGTAGTAGCGGTTTAAACCTTCAACCCCACTTAGATGTCTTTTTATCCCCAATAAAAAGAAAGTTAACTTGAGAAGATGGTTGGTTGTGTGGTTGAGAACAATGCCTCTTGTTATTCGACTCTTTTTGAAAAATATTAGGGACAAAAATGAAAACTTCATAAAATAGATTGGCTGGGTGTCAGGCAGAACATGCCATGATTTTTCATGTATTATTTCAGTTTGTCTAATTTTTATTTTTTTCTTGTTCTTTTGTTTTAGATGGCAACTAAAAAACTACTAGAAGGAAATGGGCGATGCAGGAAGACCAGACTCTTGTGGCATGTATGATTGAATTGCATAGTCGTGGTACCCATAACGGGAAAAGGGGGGCTTTGAAGCCGGAGATTTAAGTGAGCTAGCAAAGATGATGTCAGATAAGTTGCCTCATTCTCATATAGAAGCTAAACCACACATTGATTCTCACATAAGAACGCTAAAACAAGTTTGGCAAGAGTATTATGATTTGTTGAACGGTCGTAGTGCATCTTTAAGTGGATTTGGATGGGATTCTGTCACAAAAATGGTAACGGCCCCTAGTGATGTATGGGACTCGATCTCTTGTGAAGGTAAGATTTTCATTTAAGATTTATTGTTTTTTCTCATAACTTTCATATGATGGGATCATAAACTTTTAAGATGTAAAATGCTTCTGATCATATGAGCTAGTCCCTATTTCAATCTATTGAGATCTCCAAATTGAATAGGGTACGTGAGGGTGAAAAGGGTGAAGCTAGTATGATTTTTATTCTTAATTGGATTGGGGAAAGGTGATGGGAGGTCCCAGCATCATCTCGGCCTGGCCTGGTGGCGCCCCTTCTGACCGTCCCCGGGAGTAATGGGAGTAGTCAACTGAGGAATAGTTAAGCAAAACTATTTGATTGATGAAAAAATTCCATGTATATTACTTGTTAAAAACTACGGAGTAGTTGACAAAAATATTACTAAACATATTTAATTATTTAAATTAATCATTTAGTAGTTATTTAAATTTAACTAAGTTACTGTATAGTTATCCTCTAGAATTCAGATATTCGTATACGTACTTCTCCAGTCCCCAAATATTCAGTTTTACATATGATCTCTATGATTCTCTCCAATGCATGAATCTCTCTTCGAGGATTTTAGGGTTCAGTTTCTGTAGTTTTGTAATTGCCTGGGGCAGAATTGACTTTTGATATGTTGTGTTATCTCCAGTTATGGTTTAGGATGATCAGTCACTTTTTTTCAACATGTCTACTACTAGTAATATTCATGTAAAAAAACTCTTGATTGATTGATATGCGTATATTGAAATGTTTTACTTTGTTTTCCTCCACTCCCCCCTCTATCGTTTTTTTTAATCTTAGTTGTCTATAAATAGAAAAGTAATGATATATGAAGTACTGAGCTATATAAAGTTTTCATATCTTTCAGGCCAAACCTAAAGCTGCCAATATAAGAAGAAAAAATTTATGGTATTATGAGAACTTCTGCACCATATACTGTATAGATCGAGCTACTGAGCTTAATGGGATGGAGTGCGAAGATATGCTTGGAGATACGGGATTTGATTCGAGTGTTCAAACAGCCACAGAAGAGATAGATGATTTCACAATTTCTGGTGTCGACAAACGAAACTCATCAAAGAGAAAAGGAATGTCTGATAATAACACACCACAAGCAACTCATTGTAAGAAGAAGCTTAAGCCTGGACCAAACATTTATATATTTCCAGCTTGTATGGAGGCGGCATCTATCTGACTAGAAAAAGCAGGTCTGAAGATGTCAAGAGTAGAGACAGACATAGCAGATAAAACATCGCATCTCCCAACTGCACTAGATCAGCTCGAAGGTATGACTAGAAGGATGAAATATAAGTTGATGGAAAAAATGGGGAAAAATCAGAGCGAGTTGTTGTTCTATTATGGGCTACCTGATGCAGAGAAGATGGATTGGTGCCAGTGGTATTTGACGACAAATGAAATGTGATTTGTCATGTGTTTTTGTTTGTGGCAGATTGTACTAAGCACTTCAGTACTTTTGGACTTGGGTCTTACCAATATGTTTTGCTGAACAAGTTTTTGTTTATAAGCTTAAGAATCATTTGTCATGTATATTTTTTGTGGGAAGCACTTGATATTGTACTAATCACACTTCGGTACTTTTGGACCTTGGTTCTTACCAATATGTTTTGCTGAACAAGTTTTTGTTTATAAGTTTAAGAATCATTTCTTCATGTTGATGTGTCTCCCTCAGTACATTATTATTACTATTATTGTTGTTGTTGTTGTGAGAGATGCGCTTATTCAGATTGTGCTAAAGCACAATCTCAAAGAGCAAGAAAGAGAGCAGAATTTTTGCCAAGTATTCCTTAAGTTGCAACTTTGAGATATGAGCAGAGTACTGAAAGTGGGGCTGGAATTTATTCTTCAAACATTGTTTATGGACCTGAGTTTCTATCAGTTGGCGAGTATGGAGACAATAGCCATGATTTGTTATCAGCATGACAACATATTCTCCAAAATGTTATAACAGATCTGTTAATCTCCATATATATATATGTGTGTGTGTGTGTGTGTATATCAGTTCTTAGATATATTTACATTGCTCTTTTATGCAAACTGGATTCTTAAAAATGAGTATAAAATTGGAATACCATTTATTTTTTTAATTGGTCATGTTTTTTTGTTTTTTGTTTCCTTTAAAGAATGATTATAACAAATAAAAATCTAGGCACCCCTGCAGGCTCCAAGTCTGTTCTATGTGCAACCAATATAATTTTAGTATGTTTCTTTTTAGTGAAAGTTGAAAGCCGATTCTGAAATTGCATCAAGAAAATGTAGACAGTAGAATAAAATAGGCTATTTTTTTCTTCTCAGGTCTGTTATTGATAAAAATAATGACTGTTAGATCGTAACCTGCAATCGCATATGCAATTCTATAAATAAAGTGTATCTATCAACTAGAAGATAGTAACAACATATTGGAGTTTGATTCCCAAAAAATAGTAACAAGATATTACAAAATATACACGTTTGCACTTCTAAATGAACTTCAAATTGTACTTCGAATGAACTTCAAGTTTTATGCTTGACTTCAATTTATCCAAGAAGTATACATTTCAGTTGCTAAATCTTCTCTAAATGTAGTCCATGCTTCACTAGGTTGTAAGTCAGCTCCAACAAATGAATCATCCTCATCATCTGGATCCTCTGAATCCTCGTCTGATAGATCCTCATCACATGCCACTATTATTCGACATGTCATAGGCATAAAATAACACGACCCGCTTCGTAAGATTGCCCATCGATTCTTAAGTAATCCATATGCACGCTCAATCACATTCCTAGCTTGTGAATGCTTCATGTTAAAAAACGCTTTCGCATTATGAGGAAGATGATTGTTTTGCCATTCAGATAAGTGATATCTTTGTCCTCGATAGGGTGCAAGAAACCCTTCACAGTTTACATAACCTCCATCAACCAAATGATAGCATCCTATAAATTTATATAGATATACAAACCACACAAAAACATATAAATATATATGAATCAGATAAATACTCTTACATACATGCAAAGCACACCTTCGGGAACTCGAAATCTTCTAGTGAGGGCATCTCTTAAGACTCTACCATCTGCAGCTGACCCCTCCCATCCAGGAAAAACGTAGATAAATTGCATTTGTGGGTTACAAACACTAAGGACACTTGTGGCAGTGTCTCCTTTTATGGAACGGAAACGATTGTGATCCTTTTGGGCCACATGAACTTTAACATAAGTCCCGTCTAGTGCACCAACACAGTTCTGCAACGCTATAGCTAAATATTAAAAATTCAATAAAAAACTACGTTTTAATAAGAAAATTAAATGATATACACACCTCAAATATGTTCCATCTATAATCAGTGCATTCATCTATGATTGGATCAGGTTTTGCATACAAAATAGAATGAAGTTTTAGCACTGCATGTATGACATTTGCAAAACAGTTGCTAATTGTTCTCCCTGATCTTTGAAACTCAGTTATTAAGGTTCTGTTTTTCTGGTGATGAGATAGTACGAGTAGGCAAATAGCTACTTGTTCTTCAACGATCATGTGTCTAGTTGGCTTCAATCCACCTTTCATAACTAACATATCACATAATTTAAAGAATATTGCACGATACATTCTTAACTCAGAAATGCAACTTGCTTCATTCCCATACACCAACCTCTTAAAGTACCTTTCCCTTTTGGAGTGATTATCTATCACATAAGTAATAGAATGTGTTCTTCTACGTCTATATGATACCAACACAACACACATCCAAAGTACAGAGTTGAAAAACTAGGATTGCACATTACACCACCAATGTAATGACTTCTTCCATATGACCCTCATTATGTAAATATAAAAAAATACAGTTCATACCAATCTGTTAAAGGTTGTAGCAAATAAATGAATAAATATTATATAAGTATGTAAAATAAGTGGTTAATTTGACTAGTGTTCCAATGATTCATACTACGTATATCTTATTCATGTATACATAGTCTTTCTACTAAATATTGTTGGAGTTTGAATCTAGATATTGATGTTTGGTGGCTCGAAAAGTTCTTGCTTGGTTGCTACTTTTTAATTTGATGATTACGTAAGACAATCATATACATATATGAAAATAATAAACATAAAGTATCAACCATAATAGACTAATAGTAAAAGTCTAAAACTAAAAAAATGCACCTTTGCAAGGGTTGATCAGGCAAAAAGTTCCTATTCAAGCTACTTTCAGTTTGCACGTTTAATTGCAGCAAGTGAATTTAGAACATCTGTTGGTATTGGCCCCCAATTCCCTTTAGCCCAATTCATTTCATTTGGAGTACTCGGCCCATTCCTTTGATTTCTCCATCGGCTTCCCTTTGCGATGAATACTTCCGGCTTCTGTGTTCGGTACATCGGCTCTTCCCCTTTCCTTATGCAAGCATCTGCGTATCTCTCTAATATGGTAAGCTTTACCATCTTTGTTATTGTGCTTGACCTATTTAATCTCTCCTCTCTGCCGATTGAGTTTTTTTTTTGTGGGAAACCCCCTTCTTCTCCCAATTTTCGCCCATTGACTGGGTTGGCCGGAAACAGACTGATTTGGCCGGAATTGGTTGATGGTTGTTGCCCATCTTTTCCCCTTGAGATCCTAGTGGTATTTAGCATCCTTTGTGGGTGATAAATTGAGACCTGAGCTGGAAGTGAACCCATCTAACAGTGGTATCAGAGCCGGGAGAGGTCTGCCGCCGCCACGCCGCCGCCACGCCGCCGCCTGCCGCCGCCGTACGCCGTCGCCGGAGGTCCAGGGAGGTCTGCCAGAAGCCTCCAGCCGTCCAGAAGCTTCAGGGAGAGTGCTGCCCAGTCTGCCGGCGTCCAGGGAAGCCTGCTGCCACCGGTCCAGCTTCTGCCGCCGCCCAGGGAGCGCCGCTGCCGCCTTCCAGCTTCTGCCACCGAGCCCTACAGCAGCCCACGCTGCCTACGGTAAGTCGGGTAACCCAACCTCGGGCCCCGCTCAGGTAAATTGGCGATAAACATCCTTGGTGTACCGGAGTGCCACCGGATTTATTTTTTCCCCGCTCCCCGCTGCCCGCTGCTGACCTACGTGGTCTTGGATGCCGGCTGTGTCCGGCCCCTGGTACGTTTACTAATCCTTTTGTGTGATTTTTATTCGTAGTTCATTCATTTTTAATTCCAAGTTGAATTGCTCTTTGCTTGTTAGTTGAATTGTGATTGCTTGTTTGTTGGTCCGTGGATTAATTTTCCGGTGAAGAATATTTTGTTTGGATACTCGTTGTCCAAAGTTGTGAATATTTCTTCCGGTTTAAATTTAATCACGTGTTGGATTTTTTATTTTGATTTTTTCTGTTAATTGATTCGTGGATAAACTCTCCGGTTAAGAATATTTGTTTGGATACTTGTTGTCCGAAGTTGGGAATATTTCTGTCCGGATTAGTTTTAAATCCCGTTTCTTTGCTTGTTGATTTAATTCTAGCCTATTTGTGCTTGTACGAAAGAACAAGGAGATTGTACCCCGAGCTTTGTGTTCATTGGTCTTCTCGGCTTGTTCGTGCTAGTTGCTTCGTACAATTGATAGCCCTATAGGTTAAAATTAATCATTTATCTGTCTGTTGAGTAAATAAAAATTTTATCTTGCTTGTACGAAAGAACAAGGAGATTGTACTCGAGCCTTGCGTTCATTGGTTTTCTCGGCTTGTTCGTGCTAGTTGCTTCGTACGGTACGAAAGAACAAGGAGATTGTACCCGAGCTTTGTGTTCATTGGTCGTCTCGGCTTGTTCGTGCTAGTTGCTTCGTACTGTTCTTTGCTTGATAATTTTTTATTTACTCTCTTGCGTGTTGTGCTTGCTTTCCGGTTAATATGGCTGTCAATCAATATGGCATGCTTCCATTTAACGGAAAGACAGATTTTGATATCTGGAAACAGAAAATCAAATGCGTGTTGATCCAACAGAAAGTCTATAGAGCAGTGACTGGTCTCTATTTAGACTCTGAGGATGCTGCTAAGCGCGATGAAATGAATGAAACTGCTTGTTCCTCTATATACCTGAACCTTTCTGATTCAGTACTCAGGAAGGTGGGTATTATAGATTCTGCAAAGGCTTTGTGGGACAAGTTAGATAAGACGTATACTGATACTTCTTTGCCTGGTAAATTGTTTTTGCTTGAGAAGTTCTTTAGATTTAGGCTTGACCTGTCTAAGGACATAGATGAGAACCTAGATGTGTTTAACAAGCTTATTCAGAATATTAAGCAAGCCGGTGATAAACACATAGATGACTACACACCCATAGTGTTACTTAATGCCATCCCTGACTCATACAATGACGTCAAATCTGCCATAAAGTATGGTAGAGATGATATCTCGTTGGATGTAGTCATTAATGGATTAAGGAGTAAGGAGTTAGACCTTAGACACTCGAGGGGTAGTAACAGTCAGTCTAGGGACTCAGGTGAAGCGTTGTTTGTGAGGGGTAGGTCTAAGAGTAGATCTAGAAACCATAAGAAGGGCAACAACGATAAGAACAAAAACAATGACCCGGGGAAGAAGAGAGGTAAGTCTAAGAAGAGAGTGTGCTATAATTGTGGTAATTCTAGTCACTTCATTAAGGATTGTCCCCATCCGAAGAAGTCTGAACATGCTAATGTGGTAGATGATAATAACTTGCATGAAGAAGTTTTTATGATTTGTGATTCTGCCAATTCTGTGTTGAGTAGCATGACTGAAAATGAGTGGTTGATTGACTCTGGTTGTACTTATCATATGACACCTTTTAGATCCCTGTTTTCTTCTTATTATTCTTGCAATGATGGTTTTGTGTCTCTTGCTGATAATAAGAAATGCAAAATTCATGGGGTGGGTGATGTATGCTTGAAGTTTGACAATGGGACTGTGTTTACTATGAAAAATGTGAGGCATGTTCCTGATTTACGTCATAACTTGTTTTCTGTTGCTGCTTTTGAGGGTAGTGGGTTAGAGGGTAAATGGGGTAATGGGTGCATGAAAGTTTTGAAAAATTCCCTTGTTTTGTTTAAGGCAAAAAAGGTGAATAACTTGTATGTGTGCCATGCTCAGCCTTTCTGTGATTCTGCTCATGTTGTTAGTCCTGATAAATCTGCATTGTGGCATAATAGATTAGGGCACATGAGTAATAGGGGTTTAGAGATTTTGCATAAATCTGGTTGTTTTGGTAAGGATTCTGTGTCCCCCATCCCCTTCTGTGAATCTTGTGTGTTAGGCAAGCAGCATAAGGTTACATTCCCCTCCTCCCCATATCCTAATCCTACTAAGTGTACCTCTGTGTTAGAGTATGTTCATGCTGATGTGTGGGGTCCTGCTAGTGTCTCTACCCACGGGGGTAAGAGATATTTTCTGTCCATCATTGATGATTTTTCTAGGAAGGTGTGGGTCCGTCTCCTTGAGCATAAGTCCGATGTCTTTGTGAAGTTTAGGGAGTGGAAAAACCTTGTAGAAAATCAAACTGGTAAGAAGGTCAAAACCCTTAGGACAGATAATGGTCTAGAGTTTTGCAATAAGGATATGGACCAACTGTGTGTTGATTGTGGGATTAGAAGGCATAAAACTGTGCCCTATACTCCCCAACAAAATGGGATAGCCGAGAGGATGAATAGGACTGTTCTAGATAAGGTTAGGAGTATGCTTGCCACCGCCGGTTTGTCTAAAAAGTTTTGGGGTGAAGCAGTTAACACTGCTGTCTACTTGATTAACCGGTCTCCTTCTGTTCCCTTGGGTGGGAAGTGCCCTGAATCTGTTTTTTCAAACAAACCCCTTGATTTATCTAATCTTAGAGTGTTTGGGTGTGCAGCGTATGTGCACCAACAAGGTGACAAGTTGGATCCTAGGTCTAAGAAAGGAGTCTTCCTAGGTTATCCCGAGGGTGTGAAGGGGTATAGGGTTTGGGATAGGAACCAGGTAGGTTTCAATGTTGTGGTGAGTAGAAACGTTGTTTTCAATGAATCCGAGTTCCCTTGTCTGGTTAAGTCAGTTCCTGATTCTGAGTCTGATCCTAGTAGTACACCCGTTGAGGTGGAGTCCATACCACGTGCTGCTAGCCCTTTGTTTGCTAATCATGATAATGTTGTTTTGCATGATTCTAATTCTTCTGAATTGCATGATTCTGATTCTTCTGAGCATGATACTACCACTACTTCGAGTGAGGTGGAGCAATCTCATGTGCATTCAAATGACAATGAATCGCATGATGAGAGTGCGGATGCTAGTGAGAATGATTTGCATGATTATCAACTTGCTAGAGATAGAAGTAGGAGAGTAATTAGGAGAACTGCTGATAGTATGCCTGATTATGCTTTCCATATGTGTGATACTTCTATGTTTGCTTTCTCTGTGTTTGAGACCCTTGAGCTTAACGAACCTAGAACCTATAGAGAGGCCCTTAAGTCTAATGAGTCCGCTAAATGGCTTTGTGCCATGGAAAGTGAGATGGAGTCACTTAGAGCGAATAAGACTTGGACGTTAGTTCCTAGACCGCCCAATAGTTCCGTTGTTGCCTGTAAGTGGTTGTTTAAGGTTAAGGAAGAGCCTAACGACATTAGATATAAGGCTAGGTTAGTAGCTAAGGGATTTACTCAAAAGGAAGGTGTTGATTATGCTGAAATCTTTGCTCCTGTAGTTAAATTTACTACGATTAGAATGATGCTCGCTCTTGTTGCTCATAATGATTGGGAAATGAAGCAAATGGACGTCACCACTGCATTCTTGCATGGTGATTTAGATAAGAAAATCTATATGTCGCAGCCTGAGGGCTTTGTGGATCCCATGAAGAGTGATCATGTGTGTTTGCTTAGGAAGGCCTTGTACGGCCTGAAGCAGTCCCCGAGGCAGTGGAATATCAAATTTGACCAATGCATGTCATCTTTGAAATTTCACAAGTCCGAATGCGACCATTGCCTATACTTTAAAAATACTTCTTCTGTGCCTGTATTTTTATTGCTATATGTGGATGATATGCTTATTGTGAGTCCTTCGTGTGACGCCATTAAATGTGTGCAAAAGCGTCTCAGTGAGAACTTTGCTATGAAAGACCTAGGTGATGCTAAAAGGATCCTAGGCATTAACATTGTTAGGGATAGGAGTAAGCGTGTGTTAGTTCTCAATCAGATTTCATACATTGAAAAGATTTTGAGTAAATATAACATGCATTCTGCTACTCCCGTTTCTATCCCGATGGCGTCTCACTTTGTGTTAAGTAAGGATCAGTCTCCTAAGACTGCTCCTGAAATTGCTAAAATGAAATCTGTGCCTTATTCCAATGCTATTGGGTCCGTGATGTATCTCATGGTGAGTACTAGACCCGACATTGCCTATGCTGTTAGTTGCTTGAGTAGGTATATGTCTAATCCTGGTTTAGATCATTGGAATGCTCTTAAGTGGTTGCTTAGGTATTTGAAATCTTCTGTTAATCATGGGTTGGTTTTCACTAGGTGTTCTGAGGGGGTTAAGTTGAGTGGGTATGTGGATTCGAATTTTGCTAACGATAGAGACAATAGGAAATCCACTACCTCTTATGTGTTTACTCTTTGTGGGTCGTGCATTAGTTGGAAGTCTCAACTTCAACCCATTGTTGCCCTATCCACCACTGAGTCGGAGTATGTGGCCGCTACCGAAGCGTTTAAGGAAGCCATTTGGCTTAAACGTCTCCTAACGGAGATTGGTAGCCTTAAGCAGGATATTTGTGTGTTTTCTGATAGTCAATCTGCTATTCAATTGTGTAAAAACCCTGTTTTTCATGATAGAACTAAGCACATTGATGTTAGATTTCATTTTATACGTGATATTGTTAGTGCAGGTCATATCAAGTTGATTAAAATTCCTTCGGAATTTAATCCTGCTGACATGGGGACTAAATGTCTCTCGGTCGAAAAGTTGCTGTCGTGCAAACGCACGTTAAACATTGATTGCGGATAAGTTGCCTGGTGATCTTACCCCTTTTGCCTGAATATGTCTTTGTGATTATTCGGGCAATCCAGCGATGATGAGTCTCATGTATGTTTTAGAGTCTTTTGACTCTACGCCACTAGGGTCCAATAAGGTGGAGAATGTGTTGGTATTGGCCCCCAATTCCCTTTAGCCCAATTCATTTCATTTGGAGTACTCGGCCCATTCCTTTGATTTCTCCATCGGCTTCCCTTTGCGATGAATACTTCCGGCTTCTGTGTTCGGTACATCGGCTCTTCCCCTTTCCTTATGCAAGCATCTGCGTATCTCTCTAATATGGTAAGCTTTACCATCTTTGTTATTGTGCTTGACCTATTTAATCTCTCCTCTCTGCCGATTGAGTTTTTTTTTGTGGGAAACCCCCTTCTTCTCCCAATTTTCGCCCATTGACTGGGTTGGCCGGAAACAGACTGATTTGGCCGGAATTGGTTGATGGTTGTTGCCCATCTTTTCCCCTTGAGATCCTAGTGGTATTTAGCATCCTTTGTGGGTGATAAATTGAGACCTGAGCTGGAAGTGAACCCATCTAACAACATCAAATAAAAAGTAATTATGAATCCATCCAAAAAATCTGCTCTCCATTATTGAACTAAAGAGATCGAACTGTGTGTTCAAAATCCACTAAAACACGAAATAATGAATTACAAAATAGAGCTATGATTTTGTGAGTTCACCTATTATTTGCTCATGGCTCCATGTTCGTACCTTTGCAATTGAAAACCACGGAGTTTTTATTATGTACAACGACGAAGGGATGATGTACAATGACGAAGGCTTCTAGGGTTTTTATTATTTAAGGTCAAGGTTATTTTTGACCATTCACAATTAATAGATATCTTAACCCTGTTGAAGTAAACATATATTTTCCTTAACAAGCAAGACATCATATTGAAATAAAACTATGTTTATTGTACGCTGCTTATTAAAAATGGCTTGCTAACACAATTTTTAATAAGCATTGTTTATTAGCTACCGAAGTAAACATGTCCTTAGAGTTAAGACAAAACAAGTTTATAAATACAAGGGAAGATTGAAAAGTTTGAAACCATAAAGATAGGACCCCGCCTTGTGCCCTTGTTATAGAGACAATAATTTGGATCATGTATGACAAGACCTTTTCATTTCTATTTTGGCGTGTTATTTATGTCTACAATGTTTTAATAGTTTGCGGGCATATATTAATGAACTAAATTTTCTCTTTCCATGGAAAAAGGTTATACTCCGTAACATTTATATTTGAGCCTCGCTTATAACCCTTATTCGTGTGCTACATGTGTTTAAAATCAACCGTGAATTCTTTGTTGGAATATGTTTTAGGACATGCTCATTTAAACTTATGAAACCATACCAAACAAAGCATGTCAAATTTGCACCAACAAGATTTAAACTTACAAATTAGTTTGGACGAAACTAGCCCGAGTATTAGTCACCTCATGCTAAATCAAACCACGTTTATTAAACAAGATCGTGCACAAACAAAAGGAAAAATCGATAACACTAACAACATTTCATTTTCACCGGTTTTTTCTCTGTAATCCCACCTAAACATAATACTCGGGTATGAGATAATATTACCTTTGTGTCTCATCTGCTTGCATTGTTCTCTAATCAGTTGATGATTAAATGTTACACATTTTTGTCTTTTCTTTGCAACTATTAAACACATAATCTCACATTTCAAGCTTCCTCTCATTTCTAAAAAAGTCTCATATATCATTATCTTCTTTTTTCATACTCCTATAATTTAAGTTTTCTCTCTTTGTTTTATCACCTCAACACTTTTTTCCATTCTCATCTTATTCTTATTTTATTTATTTTCCTTATTTAGGCATTCATGTTCCACCCTATCACAAAAGTTTTCGTGTAGCTTCCTTTCAACAGTTTTTCCTTTATCTTCTTCCCCCCTTTTATTCTATCTCCCTTTTCGAATTATTGTTCACTTTAATTCTGTATTTTAAAAAAAATGTGTTCCCCCCTAGCAACTCGTTATTATTTTTTCAAATTTTCTCCTCCTCCCCTCATCTTCCCTACTTTTTTGTCACAATGAGTATTCCCCATAGTTGATGAAATTAATTGACGAATTCTTGATTTGCCGTTCATATGGCACACGTGGATGTACACATGCCAATTTTTACTACTTTTCTTGTTCTTTTTATATCTCTTTCATTCTCTCCCCACCCTCCCCTTCCTTCTTCTTCACCTCACACCACCTCCTTGTATCTTCTTCAGCCTACCCTCAGAGAGGAACTAGGGGTCTACGAAGGCAAGAAGCAATCCATTAAAATCGATGTGGCGACCTTGTCAAGGCGCTTAAGGGACTCGACAACGCAAAATCGGCGGTGATATCTTCTTATGGCATTTGTAATTCAGTTATTTTATTTTTTGTGGTCTTATTTTTACGTTATATTTGTTAGAAGGATCTATATGTCCAGTGATTGTTATCTCACACCCGCTTGGTGGTTAGCGATTCATATTGTTATTTCAAAAGTAACCGTTTATAAGTAGTCGTATGGTTGACAATGCTAGTTGATTACGGATAGTTGTTGTCAATGTTGGTTATCTTGAATTTGTTGTTATGATCTGAATGTTAATGATATTAATCCACGTGCTTTTTTGCTTTCATAAGAAGAAGAAAATAATATCTTATGAATATTGTTGGTTAATCTAGTCAAGCTTACGGCTATGTTTGGCACACAAAAGACTCTAGCTTCCAGCTTCTCTATTCTTTAAAAAGACCTTAAAAGACTCTAGTTGTATGTTTGGCATGACATTTTTTAAGAGCTTTTCAAAAATTAAAAGATCTTTTTTGAGATGCTACCAGGTGTAGCATCTGAGAAAAGCTCGTGACTTTTAGTTTAAATTAGTCCTAACAGCTTGTATAACAAACCGAACTAAATCAAACAGTCAGCTTTTTACCAAACAGCTATCACCTTTTCTTTTTAAGATCTTTTCAGTCACTAAAAGCTAACAGTTACTAAAAAACTCGTAAAAGTATCTTTTTAGCTAGTTGTGCCAAACATACCCTACGAATTGTGCAAACCAAATTGGATCTTTATTGGAACTCAAATCAATCTCATATGGATTAAAAACTTAAAATAAATGGTTCTTGGATCAAGCGTCCTAAGTCGCAACTATTCAAAAGAAATCGTACTTTCTTAACTATGTAGAGTTATCCCAGCCTTGTTCGACCCACCCAAGAACCATTTTTAACTTTAATACGAGTATCGTCTAATTTTTATATCCAAAAAGAAGAAAAGCGACTACCTTTAATTGCTTGATACTGATATACCTGTCCTACCGATCGATCCGTGCATCGCAAATCCATCGTCAACATTGAGTGTTCAATTTGTTGCAGAGTATTTGTTTATCCAATCTCGTTTCTTACTCTATTCAACTGTGTTTGAAGATAGAATGATGGGATGGAGGCGATTCAGCATGAGGAGCTGAGGGCGGCGGCGGGAGATGGCAAGAGGAGAATGGGCTTTTGGTGGGAATAGAGGGAGATGGTGTTCTTACAAGCGAACCACAATCATCGTCTGCTCGATCAATGTCGCTGTTGCACTCTATGTCCTTCACTCTCTCTTCAATTCTCTCTACTTCTATTCCTACAATGATTCCCAAACTGGTTTCTTTCTACTCCCTTCTGGTGCTTTTTTATCCTTTAAGTTCAGTGAATCTTTCTTTTCTTCCGGGCGGCTTGATATTGGACATTATTGTATGAATCACCATTTGCAGCTTTTAGGTATACCCCAGATCAGATTAGGAAAATGGAAGAATCTACTCGAATAAGAAAGGAATCAGAACCTAAAGAGCTTATTAAACTGGTAAATTTTGGGATTTTTGTTATATGTGTGCCATAACATTAATACATGGTTAATGATGATGTATATTTTAGGATATTTTTTTGAGCAATTTATTGAAAGAGGCTGCTATATCTGTGTTCCTCTGAAGGTAAGCCAGTTAAAGAAGGGATTTTTAACGGAAGAAAAGGCTGTGGAAATACCCCAATCCCTGAAACTTAAGATAACAGATGAGATACTGGCAATTTTAAGAAGCTTGAATGGCAACACAAATGCCTCTGTGCAGAGAGGTAAGTGTGCACTTTCATTTCCAAGTGACTGATAATCTTCTTGAAGCGTGAACATGACTGCCTGCTTTCGATTCTAAATATATTTAATTTTTATGCTTGATTCTTAAAATAATTATTGAATATATATATATATATATATATATATATATATATATGTTTCTTACTTTATGTATGATGACTGCAGTTAAAATGGATGCTTTATGCTATGAATTTGAGCGAATGCAATCGACACACTAGTGTAGTTTTCAAATGAGTAGAAAAATTGGTTTTTGGATAAGAAGAAGAAACAAGCTGACACCTTTCTCTTTCCCTTCATATTTCCTCCTATCCAAAAACGCTACCAATTTTCTAAAATACATTTTAAATGATCTTGTAAAATCTTTCACATGTAATTTGTATATTCAATTGTTCTTTGGAGAGGAGGATTGACATAATTTCTGCACTTAGCTGGTCAAAAGTAAAGTGGAAAGATAAAACTATATAGAGATACATGATTTGACTAATCACAGAGTTCTTTTCAGTTTAAAACTAACAAGTAGATATAAATCAATAAAATAAAAATCAATCCTCCCATTCTCTTCCTTCCTGAATCCCCAAATTAAAGATGTCATAAAATCATTTTATAGGTCCTATTATTAAATTGCAAATTTCTTCTCACCCCCCTCCCCCCTAAAGTGTTTGTTTCCGTGCAAGGCCTTTGTTCACCTCATGCATTAATTACTCATGCCTTCTAATTTCTCTTTGCCACATTCCGTCCATCCCTTGGGGAAGTTGATACATACCATCTAGTAACTCTCAGATCATGATCATCATGTTTTTTTTAATATTTGAATTGTATTATGGAATACAGAGTATTATTTATACGCTTGGCATGTTTTTTGGGTGCACAGAGGCGGTTGAAAGCTGGCGCATGGCCAAGCTAAAAGAAGTCAATCAAGTCATTCTTGGGAGAGCATCAACAGCAAATATTGCATCAAAAGAAGCCAGTAATTCTCTTCTATCTTCCAATTCCAACCATAATTTTGCACATTTATTTGAATGAGATTTCGGCTTCGTTTGGAAGCCTTATCCAGCTTGTTCAGCAGAATAAGCAGCTTTTGACTTATTTGGTTGAAATGGATTTCACTAAATCCTTTCTCTTTCCAAAAATTCACCCGATATAGTCACACACAAAAAAGAACTCTTACCAAATGGGCCATTTTTTCACCTTTTAAAATATTTTCCATGAGGATGCAATGTGGTACTCCAATTTCATATGTCGATTCATGTTAGCTGACCCCAAACTCTTTTGGGATTAAGGCTTGGATGTTGTCGTTTGTTTTTGAGGATGCAGTGTGGTGTTTTTTGTCCTTACTTTGTTGGAATAATGTTACCTAATAATACTTCCAGTTAAGCCACACAAAAGGAACTCTTCTCAAATGGACTGTTATTGTCACCTTTTAAATTATTTGTGATGAGGACCCAATTTGGAGTTTTTTGTCCGTGTCTTTTTGGCATACATACATATCTAAGAGTATTCCCTCTTTTCAGGTGTGCTAGCATGGGCTTTAGATGCCGGTTGGCTTGATTTATTAGAGGAAATTGGTCTCTGGATCCCTGTTGAGGTCATTCATATGGAGCATAATGACAAGCCCGAAGGGGAGGAATTCGGTATTGATATTCCTTCCATCTCCTTATCCACTCCAAATGTTCTTTTTTGTTTCTTTTTATTTTTGGATCACACAGGCGTCTAATATAACCCCATGAGAATATCATGGACTAAACATAGCAATATTTCAACAAAAAAAAGCTATATTAGTTTTTTTTATTCAGGTTTACCTCAGGGTTCAAGGAAAAAACAAATTTGATTATGAGCTTTTAACGGTTTCACATTTATTTGTATTTCTTAGTCTTTTACTAGAAATGTATAAATAAAAAGAGTTTGAACACAATTGATTTATTAAGTTTCTCCAAATTTCATTTTCTCCTAAAGTTACCTCTATTCTCCTTCCTATGTGCTTTCCTTGCCATTTTCGTCCACGATTGGATATCATAAAATGCTAGACAATGGAAAAATGGAAGCAAATGTTATGCGAAGGAAAGTGAGATATAATTAAACTTTTAAGTTTTTTTGTTCATATCCTTATATTTCTTTTTTTTGAAAGAAGAAAATTTAATTATCATTAATAGCATCATTGTTCAATACATGTAAAGTAAAGCTAGGAGGAGACTCGCACCAAGAAATACAACCAGACATACAACACACGTCTTGATCGTTTAACATGAGAAAACGAAATTTCGGTAAAACAAGCTCGTAACTCTCTATTATCACCCGCAATTACCCCTGCTAGAGACTCACTTGTCCTATTTAAGATTTTCGAGATCGCCCTAGAAGCATCTCATTCCACTTCTACAAAATCCCACCCTTTTCCTTTTACCAAACTAAGAATATCCTTATATTTCTTAGTATTTGTATTTCACATATAAATAAATAAAATTAATTCAAACAAATATGAAACCTAAGTTTATTGATCTTAAACCAATATTTGTTCTCCTCGACATTTTCTTCCCTTCCAAATATCTCCTATATTTTCCTGCCTACCCCCCCAAGCATTTCGGTGTTCCAAACGTTCCCTTAAGACTTGTTTGGTTTGGGATTCTGGAGGGAAGCAGAGAGGTGGATTGATATTTGTTTTACTAATTTATCTTTATGTATCAGCTCTAGACTACAAATAAATATTTGAGTAGTTAGATCATGTGTTTCTATACAGTCTTTTATCCGCACTTTATTTTTAATCATCTAAATGTACAAACTAATTTAAAAATAAAAATGACCCCCTTCCTCCCCTCCCCTCTGAAATTACCCGAATCAAACAAGCTGTAAAGGAACATAGAAAAATGCTTTGAATCTATGTTTTCTTGGATTATGAGGTATTTCGTCATTCATTAACCGGATGGGCATTTGTTAATCAGAAACTGAAATTATTGCTGGCAAGCGACTTCCTCCCGAATGCCATCATGAGCTTCATACAGACTATGGTGGAGTTGCTGTCAGATGGGGTCTTACGCACCATAAAGAATCTGCTTATGACTGTTGTATGGCTTGTTTGGATCAGTCCAGACGTGCTAAACCGGGTGATAAGAAATGCAATATATGGGTTTACTGCCCATCAGAAACGGGATGCTACTCCCCTGATATTTATGAACACAAACACCAGGAGTGCTGGTTGAAATATGTAAGTCTTTCTCATGGTTTTAGTATCTTGTAATTAAGAGTCTGTTTGGCAAAACATTAAATGTGTGGAGTGGCTGAACTTTAGAGCCTGTCTGGTAGAATCTCAGCCCCGCTTGGTAGCATCACTCAGTTTGTTCTCTTCTGATCAGCAAAATTAGTAAATGAGTAGCATTTGGCCTATTTATTGAAGTCATTTTTTCCAAACGCTATTCAGCTATTCCTTTCAGCCGATTCAGCCAAATAACCCTCATTCAAATGGCCTCATAAAATGACTGATCTCTGTGGTGGCTGATTATGCTGAAATTGCTGAAGTGACTCAAAGGGTTGAATTGTCATTTTTTAAGTATCCGGTTGAATTGTCAAAACAAAATATATAAAAATATTTAAAAAAGTGTAAGATATAAAATGCTGGTAAAAGTATCAATTCCAGGCATTCCAGCCAAAATAATCCCTCCATATACCTTCCCCCCCGGTAAAAGACAATGGCTGATAAACAAAAACTTGTACCAAACAAACTCTAATCAGAATTTATTTCAACTATTTCTGATTTTTTTCTTAATTACAATGCAGTCAGAGAAACCAAGTTTGACCTTCAAGGACCGTTATTCCGAGTCTTACAGAAACGCTCATCCAAAAGCCCCATTAATAGTTCCATGGATGGCGGGAGTGGTAAGCGTGTGATTTGAGGAAGATGCTATGGAAGGGATGCATCTCCATTGGCGAAGCTGCACATATTATTATCATCACAATATGAAGATTTTGTAAAATGCCCCACACGATGAAGACAACTAACTTAAGAGGATTTTGCATCTGCAGCTGACATGGTCCATCACTTTTTTTGCTTTAGATTTGGGGATAGATTATTAATTGATGCAGGTTAGAAGTCTTCTTTCTCTTCCTATATTCTTGTTCCCGCATACTCTATCTGGGGATTGCTCTGGTTCTGAACAAATGTATTTGCGGGAAAAAAGGAAAAAGATGAACAGATGTCTGGACATGTTATTTATTTTGAGTTAACTCATGTACTCTGTAATTGTGCCTATTGGTTAAACAACATAGGAAATTCACTTATCTTTAATAAAATTATTCTACAAGGTGAAAGTATTTTTCTTACATGCTAGCCTGCCCAATTAGTGTGTTGGGTTGACATTTTGGTAGCCCGTTAATCCCACGATTCCAATCATTTGATGAGCTATGAGTTGGCCTGCCCCATTAGCTCACATTGTAGTTGGCTTGGACATGATTGGACATTTGGACTCGTTCCTAATATGATTTTCAGTATTGGTCTTGGGATGGCTTTTGCTCCGGTCAGGTGAGTTTCGAATATTTTCATAATCTGGATCTAAAATAGAATGAGTTTGTCCCAAGTTGGTCAAGTGTCCACCACATGAAAGGGCCCAGATCAAAATTTAATGGCCATTTTGGATGGAGTGAATATTAGGTATACCGGGTAAACTTAAGTAAACCTAAGTTTAATACAATAGGGTGAATGGGGGTGGACTGGTGAAGATGTTAAAATTATTAGGTATAGTCCATTTTGCCTCTAAAATGTTACTAGTATTTGATTAGATGTTAGGCTAGGTGAAGATGTTAAAATTATTTCTAAAAGGAATAATCTTCAAAAATTTCATACTCGGATGTTCCCTAAAGTAGTGTCTTACTCAAAATTAAATCCAGAAAATTCATGTTCACTCAAACAAGAGTGACAGTAAATAATAGTCTTGAACCAAATTTGGTTCAAATACTCAATTCCCATTCAATAAAATACTCTATTTATATGTGACCAAAGATCCATGAAATCAGCAATGAGTTTAGGTCACATGGCCAGCTGAACTTTTTTTTAAAAGTTGAGCACTTGACTAGCCTTTGATCTCACACTTCTTCAGACCAATTTTCTCTTTCTACTACAATTTTGTCATTTTGTGTACCTGTTGCAAAGTGACGAGTGACAACTGTAATTGTATAACTAATATTTTTTCCATAAATTTTACTATCAAATGCATATCTTTATTTTGTTTTCTACGGCGTCATATATTCAGCATGAACAAGGAAAGTCACACGCAGAATATCTGAGACAAAAGCAACAAATGTTTCCCAAGACAGATTCTCGACGAGGGGACTGTGACTAGGGGTGGACTCGGGCCGGGCCAACCGGCCCAGAACCGGACCGGCCCGCTACTGTGCGGGCCCGGACCGGCCCGCTACTGTGCGGGCCCGGACCGGCCCGCTACTGTGCGGGCCCGGACCGGCCCGGTCACCCGGTTCTTAACCGGTTCGGGCCACCCGGCCCGGTGGTATAGCGGTCCGGGCCGGGCCTCCATTTTAGGGAACCGGCCCGGCCGGGCCGGGCCCGGTTCGGGCCTCCAACGGCCAAATTTTTAAAGAGGCTCCTAGCCGTTGGGAAGGCTCCCAAACGGCTCTATAGCCGTTGGGAGCATAGGAGGGGGGGTCTGGGGGGTTAGGGGGGTGGGGGTGGGGTATAAAAAAAATCTATTTAAACTCTTATTTTCTCTACATTTTTTACACTTCTTCTTCTACAACTCTTCCTACTCTCTAATTCTCTACTCTAAATCTCTCATATTCAATCATCTTCATTCTTCATCTTCTCCAAATTCTTTCTACATATATATAATTTATATAATTATTATATCTACTTATATATTAATTATCTATTTATAAATATATACTTATACACATTCATATTATAATTCTTTACACATTATATATACTATATAAGTATATATATACTATACACATTCATATTCACTTGATATTTAGTTATTATCCATACTATTGTTATTTACTTATATTTACATATTACATTTAGTTAATATATACTTATATATATATATATATATATATTAAAGTATTAAGTATAAGTGTATTACTCATCTTATAGTAATATACTTATATATTATATACTATAAACATTATATTATATATTACTTATAATAGTAGTTAATTGTTAGACTTCTAATTTATCTATTAAATTGGTTAATTGTTACATTTCTCTACATTTCTCTACATTTCTCTTTAAAGAAAAAAATAGTTAAAGTAGTATATTTTTACATTTGTCATATTTCAATTAGTTAAAGTACTTAATTGTTTCATTTGTCATATTAAAATTAGTTATTTCATACATTGCTCATTAAAGTAAAAAAAAACTAGTTAAGTTTTACATTTGTCATAATAATATTAGTTAAACTACTTAATTGGTACATTTTTCATATTAATATTAGTTACTTGCTACATTTCTCATTAAAGTAAAAAAAGTAGTACATTTTTACATTTGTCATATTAATATTAGTTAAAGTATACATTTCTCATTAAGGTAAAAATAACTAGTAAATTTTTACATTTGTCATTTTCAAAACTACCTAAAGTAGTTAATTGTTAAATTTGTCATATTAATATTAGTTAAACTACCTAATTGTTACATTTCTCATATTAATATTAGTTAATTTGTACATTGCTCATTAAAGTAAAAAAAAAAACTAGTTAATTTTTACATTTCTCATATTTATATAAGTCAAACTAGTTAATATTTAGTTAATTGATACATTTCTCATTAAAGTATTAATTTGAAGTAGTTCGATTTTTATACTCATATTTTAGTTCGAATTTGCAATAGTTTTCTTAGTCACATTTTATTATTACTATTGTACTCATATAAAATATTTGATATCATTTAATATTTGTTCAAGTTTAAAGATGGAACGTGGTAGACATTCTGTAGATGTGGGTAATCTCCAACGCAACCGCAAGAGGGAGATTGCGTCGACTCGTCCTACTTCACGCAAAGGCAAAGGTAAAGCGCGGGCCGAGTCTTCTTTTCAAAGTCGAGATGATTTTGAAACGGATTACCAACGGAGAGATGATATGATGATGTCCGACGAGCATCTACAAAACCTATTGTCCCAAAACGATCCACGCTTTGCACAAGAACAACCCATCCCGACAACCATTGATGAAGAGGAGCTCGAGGATGACGATGCGGATGAGGACGCGGGGGGCGACGGGACTCACGGCACCCCGGATGATGAGCAAGACTTGGAGGACGAGGGCGGTTCAACCCAAACTGGTAAGAAATCTAAATCTCCTATTATTGAAAACAATTTTACAAAAAGGAAAGACAAAAATACCGAAAAATGGTACGCAAGTTGCAATCATTGCGGCAAAGAGTATAGCTTGGGAACTTCTGGCGGATACGGGAGTCTCACAAGGCATCTTAAGTCCGCCCATCTTGTGGAGTATGCGAAAATAGACAAGGGCAAGGGGAAGCAAACACAAATATCGAGGTTTGCAAATTCTCAACCCTTTGGTAATTTCTCCTATGATGATCAAAAACATTTGACTGGTATGTCTCATTTAATTGTTGAAGAAAATTTACCCTATATTTTTTCTGAAAGTCTTGCTTTAAGAGATTATGCTCAAGGCACTTTAAATCCTCAATTTAGAAATTATAGTCGCAAAACGATTAAAAAAGAAGTTATAAGGCAATATAACTTCGAAAAAGAAAATTTACAAACATTTTTCGCAAACTTTAATGGACGTGTTAGTATTTGTAGCGATATATGGGAGGATACTTATCATCATTTATATTATTTGGGTCTTACTGCACATTATATTGATGATGATTGGAATATGCATAAACGTGTTCTTGCTTTTCGTGAATTCAATGATCGTCATACTGCTGATAATATTTATATTCTCATTGAGCGTATTTTAATTGAGTATAATTTGCTTGATAAGGTGTTTGCTGTAGGTTTTGATAATGCTAGTAATAATACTGCTGCTATACCTAGATTGCGTGAATTGTGTGGTGCTTCTACATTGATGGGTAGGTTTTTTCATCAACGTTGTGCATGTCATATTCTAAAGTTGTGTGTACAAGATGGGTTAGCGGCATTAGGAAATGCTTTGGAAGTAGTGAAGGGGGGAATTAAATTGATTTGGGCTAACACTCCACTAAAAATGCAATGGCGGCAATATTTGAAGGAAAGACGTGTCAATTATTGTGCTTTTCCTAAAGATTTGTCTATTCGTTGGAATAGTACTTATAACTTAATTCAAGTACTTATTAGATATAAAGATCATTTTCCTGCTTTTTTAAGGCAAACTTGTAACTATATTATAAACCCGGCTGACATCGACACTTGTGAAAAAATTGTTAATGTTTTGGTATATTTTAATAACGCAACTCAAACTTTTAGTCATGTTTATAAACCTACCGCAAACGAATTTTTTGTTGAAGCTATTAATCTCGCCGGCACATTTTTAGAATTTTCCGATGCCGCTTACGTTAGTTATTTTTGTGATTTCATGAAACAAAAATTTTTAAAATATTATTCACATGTTCCGCATATATATGGTATTGCATTTGTTCTTGATCCTCGTTATAGAGTTGCCGCGTTGCCAACTTGTATAGATTACTATTATAATTGTTTTTTTCCAACTCAAGAGTTCGATGATAATCCCATCGACCCTAAACAAGAATACAACGAGGTTAGTAATTTATTTCATCAATTGTATAATGAATTTTATGCACAATATGGTAATGCACCCCCTCCCATGCCGCGAACATCTTCTTCATCTAAAGGAAAATCACTTTTAAAATCTGCATTTGGTTCTCTTATGAAAAAAAGTAGAGCAACTCCCGCTACTGAACAAAGCTCAGTTAACGAGCTTTCTTTGTATCTAACATTGAATGTTGATTATGAAGTTGGGGATGATTTTGACGTTCTTAAGTGGTGGAAGGACAATGAAAGAACGTTCCCGGTTTTATCAAAACTGGCTAAGCAAGTGCTAGCAATGCCGATATCAACAGTTGCCGTGGAACAAGAATTTAGTGCGGCCGGCAATGTCCTAATTGATTATAGAACGAGGTTGAGCCCGAGCTCTCTTGAGACGCTAGTTTGCTTCCATGATTGGTTGAAGGCCAAACAAAGAACTCAAGAAATGACCATCGCTCCCACCCGCCACTTTATGGAGGAAACAACTACCGAAGGCGGAGATTCCGATTGATTTTTTATTTCAAAATTATTACATATTTTAAATGCATCCTAATTCTCAATTGTACTTCTTATTTGAAATAAATATACTTGAATTATTTTATATTATTGTGTACATCAATTCAATAATTCAATTCAATAAAATTCATTTGTAAACTTGTACTTCATATGTAGCACTTCTCAAATTAATTAATTGGTTACAATTTTACAAACTTATAACTTACAACTTGAAATTATTTTTGTAAAATCTAAAGGCTGTTTTTAAATTAAAATATGTAATATTAATATGTAAATTAATTAATTTGTTACAAACTTACAAGTTACAACTTATACACCTATTTTGTAACATTTGTAAATTATAAATCAAATCACTTTTCTAAGTAAAAATAGTTTTACTTAATTAAAAAATTAAAAACATTTTCCTTACACAATATGTATAATTTTCTAAATCATATCACTTTCCTTACACTTTTCTAAATCAAATCACTTTTCTAAGTAAATTATACACAATATGTATAATTTTCAAAAAAAAAAAATTAAAACATTAAAAGGACCGGCCCGAACCGGGCCCGGCCCGTGAACCGGGCGGGCGGCCCGGCCCGAACCGGACTCGGGGTTACCCGGGCCGGTTCCGGGCCTCCCAAACCGTGAACCAAGGCCCGGCCGGTTCAAGGCCCGAACCGGGCCCGGCCCGAACCGAGTCCATGCCTAACTGTGACGGGCTCAAAGATGAAAGGACTGTTATTGGGCTGCCAATTTTTCGATGCTTCTTGTGCAGAATTCGTGGGTATTTATAGAGTTTCTGTTCATGAAACTCTCACCCAAAAGACACCTATTAAATCAAAGGTGGTAACCTTTCTTCAAACTGAAAAGTCATGCCTTTTCTGCAAAGAAAATAATCAAAAAACGGAACACAAAATATAGTCTTTAAGCGTGTTGTACAACACCCAATTGACCTGTCAAAGACTTGAACCCGACCCGACAAGCCGGCCAATAGTGGCGGCGCGTGTCTGAAGAGTTAATTCAATGCTTACCGTATACGAGTCTCACCGTTCAAACAATTTCGGTGCCTCAAACACCCAACCTAATAGCCAAGGAAAATTTATAAAAAGACACTTCATTAACTATCTATTTTATGTGTGGGACAAATTTCCTTCCCAGACTATTTTTAACGAAGTTCAGAGATCAATTTCATTACTTCTTTGGAGTACTATACGTTACGGCTTAGTCCTAACCACAAACTAATTGTGGATTCCTTACTTAGTAAAATCATTTTTTCAACTATCCTCCCACATGAATGAAAAATTGGCTTAAAGATAGGATACAAATTGAAATTTGAAAGAGGAAGATGAGTACTAGCATAGGGTTAGACAGTCATGAAATTTTGAACCTACCTTAGTGTACACCTATCGGATTTAGTGGACAATCGGTGAGCAATTTCCTTTGAATTGTCAGTCATTGCGTAAACCTAGACAATGAATAACATACAGAGCCTCGAGTGCATTTTTTATTCTCACGTTTGTGTTCGTTTTGCCTTGAACACCTCCCAGTTCAACTAGTTTTAGAGAGTTTTTCGTGTACCGGAGAATTTACCTCGTACCAAAGACTCACATAGAAGCGACATTCTTACTCTAAATATATAGAGATCATACCTTACTTGAACGTTTCAATATATAGAGATCATCAACAACGTAACTTACTCTAAATGCTCTTGGTATGAGTGTAATATATTTTAACTAGTACTGTCCGAGCCTGTCCACAATTGTGTTTTCCATTTGAACCTAATTATGAGGCACTCTGAGGCACTCTCAATAACACGCAAAGTTTCCCCTTGGACTTTAATTAGATAATTGGTTGTAGGCCCATTACTCTCCTTGAAGTCTCAACCAACTCTCTCACGCAATAGAGGTTTGATTAGCGGATTCACAATATTTTCTTTTGACTTAACATAGTCAAGAAAGATGACCTCATTTTCATTAGTTTTAATGGTATTGTGTCTACGACTGACGTGTTTAGACTTACCGTCATAAACTGCATTCCTCTTATATCCCTTATTTATCTTAGTTCAAATTAAGTTCAAATGAAAAAATGATCCTATGAGAGAAATGAGAATAAATCTGGATCTTTAGATTTTATTCAGTGAAATTGAATGTGCAATAGGTGAAACAAAAATGTGCAGAATAAAAACAATAATGTGGCAGCTTTTTGTGCTTTTTATTCTGCACATCTCAATTTCACGTAAAACACATTTAAGTTTTCCTTTTTGTTCTGTATATTTCAATTTCACATAATGCACATTTCAGTTTCACCAAATGTACAATTTAATTTCACATAATATAATATAATAATCTAACAGTCTATATCCATTTTCATTTCTCTATTTGGAAGTCCTTCTCATCGGAACCCCACCCAATTAGCCATTATATTAAAGTAAAACTATTTTTCGAACATATTTATGGCCAGATCATTAGATGAAGAAAAGAAAATCTTATCAAATGATCAAAATAGAACTCAAGCTTGGAAAATGGTTCCGTTTTTTTTGAAAGAAATAGGCGTAAATTGATAGCACATAATTCGAATTATGGGTAATCCGACAAAAAGATTCCTGACAACCGACGTCCCGAGAACCAGACTCGGAATTAATCACCTCCAACGAAGCAATATAATTCGTTGATCCATTAATGAGCACAAATGAGCCAAAGACGGTTATCGCAATCCTCTCATCAACCACAATCAAACTCAACGTCTTACAAGTAGGAGCAACAAAAATGAAAGCAAGTACACAACAGAATAAAAAGTCACAAAAATAAAAAAAAAAACAAAACAGATAAAGTAGATCCTATGTCCGAGCTTGCTAAATCGCACGATCACCCGAACTTTTGCCTCCAATCTGACTATAATAACTTCGGCGGGCTCATAGGGCAAAGCCCGCCCCTCCCCGTTTTTTGTTCCATCCAGAGACATGTTATCTTCCCCCTTCTTGTTTCCCTCATGTGTCTCCCAGATCCTCCTTCTCTTCTGCTCCCCTGAAGTCTCTTCCTTTGTTTCCACGCTCACGCCTTTAGTAATGCTTTGAGCTGATTGTGATATTGTCTCTTTCTCTCCTTCACTCGTCTTTTCCTCGGACCTGTAATCCCCTGTGTACCCACGCTCTCTGCCATAGCTCGATGAACCCTCTAGGAGCCGCTTGCCATCTCCTGTGGGGCTAGTTATCACCCCACTTCCTGCCCTTAAGATGGACCCCAAATCTTTTTTGTAACACTAAATCTTCTTCACAATTCAAAGGACAAAATTTATCTAAATGTCCAATGAATCCGCATATGAAACAAAAATTGGACAATCTCTCATATTTGAAATCTATCCAAAAACTTTTTCATTTTTTTTTTCCAGATTTTTTCCCCTTTTCAATGATTTATCAACCTTCATGGACACCCTAACCCTCATATAAGACTCCCACTTCTCACTCTTCTGAATGTCATCATATTATATATATTTCCCAATAAAATTTCCAACTCGCCTTGCAGTACCTAGATTAACTAGGCTATAAGGAACATTATGAATCTAAACCTAAAATTCAATCTCATTTAAAACAATTTTGTGTGGGATATCATCAGGTTTAACTTCTTTTAACATCAACAGATTAGGCTCAAATTGTTGTGGGATATAACAACTTCGGCGGGCTCATAGGGCAAAGCCCGCCCCTCCCCGTTTTTTGTCCCATCCAGAGACATGTTATCTTCCCCCTTCTTGTTTCCCTCCTGTGTCTCCCAGATCCTCCTTCTCTTCTGCTCCCCTGAAGTCTCTTCCTTTGTTTCCACACTCACGCCTTTAGTAATGCTTTGAGCTGATTGTGATATTGTCTCTTTCTCTCCTTCACTCGTCTTTTCCTCGGACCTGTAATCCCCTGTGTACCCACGCTCTCTGCCATAGCTCGATGAACCCTCTAGGAGCCGCTTGCCATCTCCTGTGGGGCTAGTTATCACCCCACTTCCTGCCCTTAAGATGGACCCCAAATCTTTTTTGTAACACTAAATCTTCTTCACAATTCAAAGGACAAAATTTATCTAAATGTCCAATGAATCCGCATATGAAACAAAAATTGGACAATCTCTCATATTTGAAATCTATCCAAAAACTTTTTCATTTTTTTTTCCAGATTTTTTCCCCTTTTCAATGATTTATCAACCTTCATGGACACCCTAACCCTCATATAAGACTCCCACTTCTCACTCTTCTGAATGTCATCATATTATATATATTTCCCAATAAAATTTCCAACTCGCCTTGCAGTACCTAGATTAACTAGGCTATAAGGAACATTATGAATCTAAACCTAAAATTCAATCTCATTTAAAACAATTTTGTGTGGGATATCATCAGGTTTAACTTCTTTTAACATCAACAGATTAGGCTCAAATTGTTGTGGGATATAACAACTTCGGCGGGCTCATAGGGCAAAGCCCGCCCCTCCCCGTTTTTTGTCCCATCCAGAGACATGTTATCTTCCCCCTTCTTGTTTCCCTCCTGTGTCTCCCAGATCCTCCTTCTCTTCTGCTCCCCTGAAGTCTCTTCCTTTGTTTCCACACTCACGCCTTTAGTAATGCTTTGAGCTGATTGTGATATTGTCTCTTTCTCTCCTTCACTCGTCTTTTCCTCGGACCTGTAATCCCCTGTGTACCCACGCTCTCTGCCATAGCTCGATGAACCCTCTAGGAGCCGCTTGCCATCTCCTGTGGGGCTAGTTATCACCCCACTTCCTTCCCTTAAGATGGACCCCAAATCTTTTTTGTAACACTAAATCTTCTTCACAATTCAAAGGACAAAATTTATCTAAATGTCCAATGAATCCGCATATGAAACAAAAATTGGACAATCTCTCATATTTGAAATCTATCCAAAAACTTTTTCATTTTTTTTTTCCAGATTTTTTCCCCTTTTCAATGATTTATCAACCTTCATGGACACCCTAACCCTCATATAAGACTCCCACTTCTCACTCTTCTGAATGTCATCATATTATATATATTTCCCAATAAAATTTCCAACTCGCCTTGCAGTACCTAGATTAACTAGGCTATAAGGAACATTATGAATCTAAACCTAAAATTCAATCTCATTTAAAACAATTTTGTGTGGGATATCATCAGGTTTAACTTCTTTTAACATCAACAGATTAGGCTCAAATTGTTGTGGGATATAACAACTTCGGCGGGCTCATAGGGCAAAGCCCGCCCCTCCCCGTTTTTTGTCCCATCCAGAGACATGTTATCTTCCCCCTTCTTGTTTCCCTCCTGTGTCTCCCAGATCCTCCTTCTCTTCTGCTCCCCTGAAGTCTCTTCCTTTGTTTCCACACTCACGCCTTTAGTAATGCTTTGAGCTGATTGTGATATTGTCTCTTTCTCTCCTTCACTCGTCTTTTCCTCGGACCTGTAATCCCCTGTGTACCCACGCTCTCTGCCATAGCTCGATGAACCCTCTAGGAGCCGCTTGCCATCTCCTGTGGGGCTAGTTATCACCCCACTTCCTTCCCTTAAGATGGACCCCAAATCTTTTTTGTAACACTAAATCTTCTTCACAATTCAAAGGACAAAATTTATCTAAATGTCCAATGAATCCGCATATGAAACAAAAATTGGACAATCTCTCATATTTGAAATCTATCCAAAAACTTTTTCATTTTTTTTTTCCAGATTTTTTCCCCTTTTCAATGATTTATCAACCTTCATGGACACCCTAACCCTCATATAAGACTCCCACTTCTCACTCTTCTGAATGTCATCATATTATATATATTTCCCAATAAAATTTCCAACTCGCCTTGCAGTACCTAGATTAACTAGGCTATAAGGAACATTATGAATCTAAACCTAAAATTCAATCTCATTTAAAACAATTTTGTGTGGGATATCATCAGGTTTAACTTCTTTTAACATCAACAGATTAGGCTCAAATTGTTGTGGGATATAACAACTTCGGCGGGCTCATAGGGCAAAGCCCGCCCCTCCCCGTTTTTTGTCCCATCCAGAGACATGTTATCTTCCCCCTTCTTGTTTCCCTCCTGTGTCTCCCAGATCCTCCTTCTCTTCTGCTTCCCTGAAGTCTCTTCCTTTGTTTCCACGCTCACGCCTTTAGTAATGCTTTGAGCTGATTGTGATATTGTCTCTTTCTCTCCTTCACTCGTCTTTTCCTCGGACCTGTAATCCCCTGTGTACCCTCGCTCTCTGCCATAGCTCGATGAACCCTCTAGGAGCCGCTTGCCATCTCCTGTGGGGCTAGTTATCACCCCACTTCCTGCCCTTAAGATGGACCCCAAATCTTTTTTGTAACACTAAATCTTCTTCATAATTCAAAGGACAAAATTTATCTAAATGTCCAATGAATCCGCATATGAAACAAAAATTGGACAATCTCTCATATTTGAAATTTACCCAAAAACTTTTTCATTCTTTTTTTTAGATTTTTTCCCCTTTTCAACGATTTATCAACCTTCATGGACACCCTAACCCTCATATAGGACTCCCACTTCTCACTCTTCTGAATGTCATCATATTTTATATATTTCCCAATAAAATTTCCAACTCGCTTTGCAGTATCTAGATTAACTAGGCTATAAGGAACATTATGAATCTAAACCTAAAATTCAGTCTCATTTAAAACAATTTTGTGTGGGATATCATCAGGTTTAACTTCTTTTAACATCAACAGATTAGGCTCAAATTGGCATGACCTCCTTCAAACACATGCATCATATCAAAAGGATGGTAGAAAGTAAATGGGTACCTTCCTTCACCAACTTCTTTAATTGAAGTACCTTTCCCCGGCCTAACATCAGTTCTTTATATTTCATCATCACATTAGCTGGGCCTCTAAGCAGTACTCATACGGAGTATCATGGATCTAGTCTTCGAGCACCTTCCACTAATTCGGGTCTACAAAAACGGCGAAGTCGAAAGGCTCCTGGGAACCGAAACCGCTCCCGCCGGCATCGATCCCCACTCCGGCGTTTCCTCCAAAGACATCCCGAACATCCTCCCCTCTTCTCCCGAAGTATATGTCAGACTCTATCTCCCAAAACTCGCCGCCGGCAGCGCCGACAAACTCCCCCTCCTCGTCTATTTCCACGGCGGCGGTTTCTTCGTGTCCTCTCCCGCCTCTGTCTACTATCACAACTACATCAACGCCTTGGTTTCCAGATCAAAGGTTATGGCGGTTTCCGTGCACTACAGAAGGCCGCCGGAGCACCCTTTACCCGTCGCGTATCACGATTCCTGGGCGGCGCTCCGCTGGGTTGCTTCTCATCGAGCCTGTGAAGGTCCGGAGATCTGGTTGAACAGACACGCGGACTTCCGGCGCGTTTTCATCGCCGGCGATAGCGCCGGCGCCAACATAGCTCACAATCTTGCCATGATGGCCGGAAGTGATGAGGAATCCGGGTTGGGCGTTGATATCGTCGGAGTCGCGTTGGTTCACCCGTTCTTCTGGGGGTCGGACCCTACCGGGTCGGAAAAGGACGACCCGGAGAAGAAGGCTAAGTTGGATAAGTTTTGGCCGTTCGTTTGTCCGTCGAACCCGAGCAATGATCACAAGTGGGTCAACCCGGTTGGTGAAGGTGCTCCAAGCTTGGCAGGTTTGGGCTGCAAGAGGGTGTTGGTCGGTGTGGCTGAGAAGGATATATTGAAGGATAGAGGGCTACTTTATTACGAGGCTTTGGGTCGGAGCGGGTGGGCCGGAACGGCAGAGACCCACGAGAGTGAAGGAAAGGACCATGGGTTTCATTTGCATGACATGCAGTCCGATGAGGCCCAATATTTGAGCAGCAAATTGGCCCATTTCTTTAACCAGGATTGAATACCTGTATGGCTGTATTCCGGGTTTTAATGTTTTACGGGTTTTGTATATCAGCAATTTGGCATGTCTATAATTATCATATGTAATTGCACTCTCTATTAAATACCCAAATTATTTTGCAAAGTCAACATTTTTTGTCATCCAATAATAAAAGTCAACCCACCATATTGATAATTAACTCAATTTTTAGTAATTAAAATTTACTTATTCAGAAACTACATTAAAATATATTCAAAGTTGCAAACTCCAAATTAGAATATAGTTAAAAATTAATATCCTAATTAAACAAATAAAATGAAACTGTTTGACCAAGAAAAGTCAAATTTGCAAATCAATTTGGGACGGAGGTAGTAGATTATTATAATTATTTAAATTTAATAGCATCAAATTATTTACATAGATTAATCTGGTTTTGATAGGCAAATACTTCATTTTTCGTTTCAAAAAACAGGTTGATAAATTAAGCAGCTAGTTCGATCTTGCATTGTTGATAAATTGGCAAGCTAGTTTGATCTTGCATTTTTTAGTCTAGGAAAGACGTCCAGTGTAATGCTGTTGAGTACTTAATCTCTTTCTTCTCTACATACTTCAAGCATTATTTGTCATTGCATAATAGAAGCATTAAGAGAAGCATTTTGTCATTGCTAACTGCAAGTTTTACTAGTATCAAGTTTGCAAATGTGGAGATGATCTTGTCATTGCTAACGGCTAGTTTTACTAGGATCCGGATTCTCTGCCGTGCCTTGCAGCATCCGATGGCAGGGCAGCTATGAGTAGGGTCTCGGGATGGGAGAAAGAATGGGCCCCAAGATCTTGCACCGTTGATTTTTTGATCGGATTGTCCGAACAGATCAAGGCACCCTACTTTGCTTAAAGCAAGTCAGAGGCTCCAGATCCGTTTTACTAGTATCAAGTTTGCAAATGTGAGGCGATCAACGAACGGTACGGATTTAACAAAGTTTGTTGATTCTATGTCTAGTTTGTTTAGCCTTGAAAATGAGCAAAAACATACGATGAGAGTGGATCACCCGGGCACCTAGAGTCAGTTCAGACCCGGATATAAACGGATCAGATTTAGGCTTCTCTAACCAATGAGGCAATGATCGGGAACGACCAATCGGGGACTGGACTGTCCGGGACTGAGTTCCATCTCGGTTTGGTTTAATTGAGTCGTACCAAACTAAACAAAATCAAACTGAAATTGGATCGTATGCAATTTGATTTGTGTTTAGTGATATTTCTTCCAAATCGTATTAAATCGAACCGAATTGAACTAAAAGAATGTAATAAAACCTTCATGTGTTATTAAAAAATTCAAATCGAACCCAACTGAACTAAGTCGATCCAAATCAAACCCAAAAATTATACGGTTTTTATATGGGGTATTTTGTGTTTGCACCCTGTTTTATATGACAAATTAGACTATGTACCCTAAATTCAATATCCTTAGTATTTGCACCCTAAATTAAATTGGGCTATTAGTTAGACTTCTAAAAATACATGAATGAAATAATACCCTCCTGTCAGCTAAATAGAACACAAAACCCAGACTTCCAAGTTCGGTGGGAAGCTGGGAGGGAATTCAACCGAAAGGAAATTTGTTCAAATATACCTTCTCGCTGCTGCTGGTGGATAGATTGGCAATTCTCATGCCTCTTGCTATAATAAATACTCTGTAATACGACAAGAGCCTTCAGTCAAAGATAATATAAAGATTTGTTTTGCTGCTTGCACTGCTATGATATACACACATTACCTAGTACACACAAAACACATGCTTCCCACACAACTCTAAAGCAGGGCTACAGAACACAAAACTCAAGCTGCAAAAAATCCCATAAGTATATAACACAACATAAGAAATTTATATTGAATCAAGTGCACTTCTTTAACTTATACCTTCAGACGTTCGTCTAGGTGCTACTGAATCCACCAATATGTTATTGCAAACTTCATTCATCCCAACCCTAACTCAGTCTATGCACCTTAGGAACGGTGAGATGATTCAAAATGACGAAATATGAGAAAGAAGAATGCCTCAGGACGGTTTGTTACTTGACTAAGGACATTACAGTCATTTCGTAACAAAGTTAACTTCTTAACAGCTAGAAAACGGAAACAGGGTGCAAATACTAGGATTTTAAATTTAGGGTGCATAGTCTAATTTGTTCTATAAAACAGGGTGCAAATACAAAATATCCCTTTCTATATTTGGTAATACTTTCAATCAATTTCAAACCGAATCCATATTCATAGAAACCGAACCGACCACGGCCTACAGCTGCGTGACTACAACCCGGCTCATTTTCTTAACAAGTTCCGTGTTCTCGATTCGCCTATTTCTCTCGGTATGCTCTCTGCCCGACCATATGCACCGTCATTAACGAAACCACTTCTCTGTCGCCGACTCGCCGGACTCCGGTCTACCTCCGTATTGGTGGCTGCTCCTCTTTGACGCCTATCTATTCCGGTCGTTTCATCTCGTTAAATCGCAACTTCCAGAGATAACAACGGAATAAACAATTTAACAAACTTCTAGTAAAATATGCTTCGCCTTCACCCCCGGAATGCGCGAAAGTATCTGCGATTCAATCTCCGTCGCTTTCTTTCGTCTTCAATGCGTAAAGGCCCCGCGAATTCCGTCGAAGGTACTCCGATCAACTTGAAGAATTCGCAACTTGTGCCTCCTCTGCCCACTCCCAGTCCCCGCCACCCTCCTGCCGCTCTATCGTCCCCTAAACGCTCGCGTGCTTTACTCCTTACCCTATCCGCAACCATAGTGTCCGCCATCGTCGCTCCCTACGCTATAACTTTGATGCACGACGAAGAAGACGGTAAGTTCAAACGGAAAGCCGGTGGTGTATACAGAGAAATAGAAAATGCGGTTGAGAGATCGAAGGATTCATTTACAGCGACAATTAATAGAATGAAGCAGACTGGTACGGCCGCTTCGGTTTTGTGGAAGTCGCTGAGGTCGTTAA
Source organism: Cuscuta epithymum (assembly GCA_945859915.1). Taxonomy (NCBI): domain Eukaryota; kingdom Viridiplantae; phylum Streptophyta; class Magnoliopsida; order Solanales; family Convolvulaceae; genus Cuscuta; species Cuscuta epithymum. The sequence continues at coordinate 1,732,781 of CAMAPF010000108.1, read as the reverse complement.
TGTCATCAGCTAACCATGAGGTCCGAGCTGGTTTTGAGATCAGGGTTGCGGCATTGTTGGCTGACATAGCCGCCGCGAGTGAGAGCCGTCGAGCGGCCCTGGTTGGTGCTGGTGGTGGCGCTGTAGTGGATTGGCTTCTGGAGACCGTGTCGTCCCACAGGGAGAACTCAGGCACTCTGGCCGAGTCAGCTAGGGCTTTGGCATACTTAATTGCTGATCCAAACGTATGTGAGACGGTTCTAGGCAGGCCTCACGCTGTGCCTAATTTACTTAGGTTTATTTTCTCTGCTCAGCCGAGAAGATCAAAGAAAGTGAGTTCATTTTACCTTTTCTTTAAATGCATACAAGAAATATGCACTTGAGTGATGGCTTATAACAACGTTATTAACCTGTAGAGTTGTAGACATTATAGATGTTTTTGGTCCATTTCATTCATTTACTTTTCTTTTTATTTCATTCAAACTATTTCCTTTTACATTGACATCAATGCATTGGACTTTCTGGTAACAGCAAAATAGAAGTACTTCTTTTGGTCTTTCCGATTCTTTAAAAGGCAGGAGCATGCTTGTTGCAGCCATAATGGACGTGGTTACTTCCCACTGTCAAAGTGCAGACAAAGTATTATTTAAACCTCTTCTACCAGAAAACGCTGAGATGAGAGATATTGCAGCTGCCATTGAAGTTGTAGAGGAAGGTGGCATGCACTGGGATGATCCACACCAGGATGAAGATAATGATAATGGAGGAACAGGTGTAAAGGGCATTGGAATAAAGATTCTTGAAGGCACAACAGTTCTTGGGCTTTCAAGGACTAAAGGGATTGTAGAGACGGGGCTTTCTGATGGTAACCATACTGCCAAGCATGCGCACAAGAATCTCTCATTTAACAAAATAAGTGACAGCTCTGCAAAATCAAATTTGTCCTCAGCTGTTGTTCCTGGACTCTGGGATGATTTGCATTCTGAGCAAGTTGCCGTTCCTTTTGCTGCATGGGCATTGGCGAATTGGGCAATGGCATCGGAAGCTAATAGGACACACATTCAGGAACTGGATCAAGACGGGCAAGCAATTATGGCTGCTTTGATGGCACCAGAAAGATCTGTAAAATGGCATGGAAGTCTGATTGCTAGATTGTTGTTAGAGGACCAAAAGCTACCATTAAATGAAAATGTTTCTGATTGGAGTTCATGTCTTCTTTCTATTATTTCTCAAGCAAGCAAAGCTCAGGATTTGCCTCTGACTCACATTGCTTTATCTGCATTTCTTGTTGGTCTTGAGAGAAGTGCTAAAGTGCAAGAGGTTGCAGTTGAAAAGGGCCTTCATTTAATGAGAGGGACGGCTAAACAGACAAAGAAGCATGTGTCTTTGCAAGAAGCATTGGCAAAGGCCTTGGAGCTGCTCTACACTAGGGATATGCATATGTCATTTGAAGAAAGCCAAAAATGGTCTGGCATTCTACTTCCTTGGGTTTTTGCGGAATCTTCTTCTGACACAATGCGGTCATCAGCCATAAGTATCCTTTCATGCATTCTTGAAGATTACGGACCATCATCGTTATCAATTTCTCAAGGATGGTTAACTCTTTTGCTGAGTGATGCTTTGAATTACAGGAAGGCAGCTTTATTGAAAGGGAATAGTGAGCTAAGGACCGACAAAGTGAAGGTTTGTAGCAGTGATGTAGTTCTTAATTTAAATGTTTAGCTGATAAAGTAATATGAATAATTTACCCAAAAAAAAAGTAATATGAATAATAAAAAGTAATGATGATTTAACAGTATCCTATTTTTAAAATGTCCACAATTTTATTTAATTTCTGCAGACACAAATTGACCAAGCAAATATAGTTTCAGCAACCCAAATCGCAAATCAATTGGCTATAGCGGTTGTTAACCTAGCAGGAATGCAGCTTGGAGTGGACACTGAAACAGATGATTCATTTCCATTGGCTGATCTTCTCTCACTAGAACCTTTTGTTGGAATGTTTAAGAATCTTAAGAAAGAAAAGGTTCCTAAGATTAATGCTGCAGATTCAGCATTGGCCACTCTGAAAGGAATCAAAGCTTTGACCGAAATATCGGCTGAAGACTCTCTTTGTCTACGCAAAATAACTGATTTTGGAGTCCTCTGCTTGATAAGGCGTTTGTTATTAGAAGATGATTATGAACAACTATCAGCAATTGAAGCATATGATGCATCACGTGCCTCTGAGTCACCAGAAAACCAGTCATCTGTTTCAGGTGAAGCTTCTGCAAATGTTAATCCTAGTGACACATCAAGTGTTCGGGTACCTCCCACGGCTCATATTAGAAGGCATGCCGCTAGGCTATTAACCGTGCTTTCTGTCCTTCCAAAAGTAAAGAAATCAGTAGTTGCTGATAAAGCTCTGTGTAGATGGCTTGAAGAATGCGCTGAAGGAAAGATTCCAGGTTGCAATGACCTCAAAATTCAAAGTTATGCCAGGGCAACACTACTGAACATATCTTGTGATGACCAAACTATTGAAGAATCTACAGATTGTGATGCCTCTCATGGAAGCACAAATAAAACAATAACTTGCCCTCAATATGCTGATATGATATTTTTAATTAATCCTGGAAAGCCACACTGGAAGTGTATGGAGAATGCAATTCCAACTCCAATAGATATATCCTCTGCGTCTATTGATGATTCTGTAAGACCTGAGAAGGAATCTATGACCACAGATTCCAATGGTGATAGCTCCTCAACCCGTGCATCTGAAGCATTGAGTTGCTCACGACCAGAGAGTCCTTTATTTGATGTGGTGTTTATTCATGGGCTCCGCGGAGGTCCCTTTAAAACATGGCGATTGTCTGAGGACAAGTATTCCACTAAGTCTGGCCTTGTAGAGAAAATTGATGAAGAGGCAGGGATGCAAGGAACATTCTGGCCTGGGGAATGGCTTTCGACTGATTTTCCTTGTGCTCGACTGTATAGTCTCAAATATAAGGTTCATATTTTTCCATGTCTCTGTTAAGTACTCCCTGAGTTCCAAATTAAGTTTCCCATAAGAAGTGGAGACTATTAAGTATAGTACCTAATATGGTTAGACTCATTTAGCGAAAGTGAGAATTATAATTTGGGATGGGGGAGTGCTATTTTACATCCAACAGTCCAACATTATGGAATTGCAAATTGTTTTGTCAGTGACCAAATGTTTTTGGTCATTGGACATTTATTGTTTTGTTATTTTACAATTTTTTTGCAGACTAATCTGACACAATGGTCAGGAGCAAGCCTTCCTCTTCAGGTGCGTTTGTCCATTGACAACATTTGCTCAGGATTATGTACAGCATGTGGCTATCTGCCACACACACTCTTTTTTGCTAGTCAGTGTTCAGAGATCTTGCATAATACATTAATCAATTATGCAGGAGGTAAGCTCTATGCTGTTGGAGAAGCTTGTTGCGGCTGGCATTGGAAAGCGTCCTGTTGTTTTTGTGACTCATAGGTTGGTCTGTCCTTGTCTTGTGAACTTTTATTAACTTCATGGGATATGGTTGCTGTGAGTCATGGGATATGGTCTGTTTTTGTGACTTATAGGTTGGTCTGTCCTTGTCTTGATTTTACATTGCTAGAATTTATTTTAAATACCTTTCAAGTTCTTTTTGGATCATCTGTTGAATGCAAACCGTATTGGTCCAGCACAAATTAAATGAAGATTTTTTTAGCACAATCTTTTGTATTTATTAAGGAGTCCACTCGACAAAACCTAAATTTACTATACTAGCTAGATCCCAAGTTAATGGAGAACTGGCTCACTGGTATTTAAAGTACTTCTCGAACAAAGTTTGCAATAGAGAAAAAAATTCGCCACTGTCAGAATTTTCAATTAGCACTGTCAAAATTACCCAATGCTCCTCTAGTTATACCTAATGTTTGCCCTTCGCGTAACACTTATGTTATGGATTAGTGATGGTATCTATATAGCGCTTATGCTTATGAAGCACTGAAGGTTTTGAAGACTAGTGGGATTATATTTGATTCCTAGCTTAGATTACCTAGAGCTGCAAAATTTGAATTTGAATTACCCATATAGAAAATTCTATTTATTTATATATGTGAGCTAAGTTGTAGTGTAAAGAGGCTTCTCCTACCATAATATCTTCTCCTTGTGTGTGTGTGTGGGGGGGGGGGATTGGGCTGGCAGCATGGGAGGCCTGGCTGTGAAGCAAATGTTGCATCAAGCAAAAGTAGAGAACAAGGAGGAACTGGTCAATAATGCAGTTGGTGTTGTAAGGACTATATTCTTTAATGGCCTTCCAGTCAAGACATCTGAATTTCTACCATTATCATTATTTACCTATTGAACTTTGCCTCTTTGGGTTCTCAGGTATTCTATAGCTGTCCCCATTTTGGTAGCAAACTTGCTGACATGCCCTGGCGTATGGGTTTTGTGTTTCGCCCTGCTCCTAGTGTGAGTAACTTTATGCAACCCCCTTGCCCTCACCCTTTGTCTATACTATTTAGCTGGTGTGCATATTTTTTTCTTTGGTGTATTTTTTATTTCTCACAAGTTCAGGGCATGTTTGGACCCCGGAAATTGCTAGCGGAATGGAAAAGAAATGCCAAGAGAAGTTATTTTCTCGTTTTTGGTTATACACTTATACCTTGAAAAATTGAAATGAAATGAAACATGATTAATGTATTTGGAATTTTAGATATGTTTCATATCTTATCCTCGATATAATAGAAATAAATAAGTTAAATGAGTTTGGACAAAAAATAGTTTTTGTTGAAAGGTACTATTTTTTGACATATCTTTGGACTTGCAACTCCATAATTTCTAGAGACTGTCTCAATGCTTATATATAGAGAACTAATGGACCTAAACCTAGTTATTTATTTATTTATTTATTTATTTATTTATTTATTTATTTATTTATTTATTTATTTATTTATTTATTTATTTATTTATTTATTTATTTATTTATTTATTTATTTATTTATTTATTTATTTATTTATTTATTTATTTATTTATTTATTTATTTATTTATTTATTTATTTATTTATTTATTTATTTATTTATTTATTTATTTATTTATTTATTTATTTATTTATTTATTTATTTATTTATTTATTTATTTATTTATTTATTTATTTATTTATTTATTTATTTATTTATTTATTTATTTATTTATTTATTTATTTATTTATTTATTTATTTATTTATTTATTTATTTATTTATTTATTTATTTATTTATTTATTTATTTATTTATTTATTTATTTATTTATTTATTTATTTATTTATTTATTTATTTATTTATTTATTTATTTATTTATTTATTTATTTATTTATTTATTTATATATATATAATTATTAAATTATCCATCCATCCATCCATCCATTTTTTACTTGTTTTTTTTGTTGGACCTAAACCTGGTAGTAATAAGAAACCCAAACCTGATAGCGAAATAAAATATTAATGGTCAAAGTTATGCATTGACAAACGTGGAAATGGAAGTGTTGCACCAAAACAAAAACAGAGGAAGTACATTACTATTTCTGTACGTGAACAAATTCTTTAAGTTACCCATATGGTCTTCCCTTGCAAATTTCCCATTACAGTTCATTACGGACTAAGAAGTATTAGGGTTAATTAAACATATCCTCAAACCCAATCATGTTAGTTCTGTATTAATCACTTAATTCTATTATCTAATGACTATGAAATCTAAATACATGTAAGAGTGTTTTAACACATCCATCAAATTTCATTTTCTATTGTATTTAGCATTGTAAAATTGAACACAAGAAGAATGACTTCCATTGATATCTTCCCTGTTCCTTAAATTAGTACGGAGTATTATTATATTAAAAAGCAGAAACTAAGGATCAATTTGAATCCATTATGCATGTCAAATATCCAGATAGGAGAGTTGAGAAGTGGATCCCCGAGACTGGTGGAGCTTAATGATTTCCTCCGCCGCCTTCATAAAAAAGGGATGCTTGAGGTGCTTAGTTTCTGTGAGGTAAATGTGACATAGACAGAGCTTTTCTAACCAAAAGGGAGTTAATTGTATTATTTGACTGTAGAGTGTTGGCTGATGTTAACAATAATAATAATATATGTCCAGACAAAGGTAACCCCAATTGTTGAAGGATATGGAGGTTGGGCATTTCGAATGGAAATTGTACCACTGGAGTCTGCATACCCTGGATTTGGTGAATTGATCGTGAGTGTAAAATAAATTGGACTAAAATAATTGCACATGACCACATGTTAATGATAATAGTAATAATTTAGAGTGTACACTCACTCACATGTGTGTGGATGGTGCAGGTATTAGAGTCAACTGATCATATAAATTCATGCAAGCCTCTGAATCGTAGTGATCCTTCTTATAGAGAGACTTTAGAATTCTTGCACAAACTGAAAGCACGTTACAACAGGTGAAAAAGACAGATAGAGAGGTGTACATACATAGTTTAGTGTCCATAGCATTTTTGTTTTGTTGACTGCGTACAGGGTGCTGCTGGCGTGTTGTGTTTTACCAGGTTCCAGCCACATTCTTTAGTGTACATCAATGGGTAATCCCCTCCTTCCCTCATACTCGGGGATTTGCACGTATTGAGGCAGCGGGAGGGGTGACACTGTTGCCGGTCAGAGTTTTTCATGAGGGAGGGAGGATTCAATGTTATTTAATCCCTGCTGCTGTAGTTTTAGACAGATTGGGTGGGGGTATGCAATGTACAGGTCCGGTGGAATACTAACGTTTACAATGTAGACTTTACTGTAAATGAATTTGCTATCGGTAAATGGAGACAAATATTAGTATCATTCTTATTATTAGCACTATAGTACCATCGCCATTATCATTACTAATTGTTCAGCCAATTTTCATTTTTTTTATATGTCTGCAATCTTGTTGGTATGACTAAACCACACTCCCTCCATACATTATTAAATAAGCGACTCGTATTCCTTTTTAATATCATACTCATTACTTATAGGGTAAATTAGTTATGGACGTGGGGTCTAATATTTTGATAATTACACCCCCACCAATCTCCAGTTCGTATACCGTGGTATCACTCCAGGGTGAGCACCGTGTTCCCACACCCTAAACGACGTAGTTTTGCACAATTTTTTTAAAAAAATCGTGGGAATAGTAACGCGTGAACAGTACACGCGTGTACAATAATTGTTTTTTTGCCCAATAGTATGAATGATATAACTCGCGTGTAAAGATATGTATCTCACGTTATTGATCAATGTAACTCAAGTTCATACAAAATGTAACTCTCTTTTTCAATGTAAACAGTGAAAGAAAGAGTTTAATTGCACAATTACTGTATGTAAATCGTAAATATGTTTGGTTTTTAATATCATGACCTGATAAAGGATTTAAAAAAATCATTTTTTTGTTTGAATACCAGAGGTTGTTTTTTTCATGTAACTCATGTTATTACAAATGTAACTCGCACATCAGAAGATGTAACTCTTACACATGAAGATGTAACTCACATATAAAAACATGTAATTCCAAGTATTAATTAATATACATATAAACCAATTACTCCATAAAAAAGCAGTATCTTCCCTCCCCTGATTCTTTCCCCAAAATCAAAGAGCACTATTCTTCAGCAGCTAACAGAGCTTTCTCTTCAAGGCGGTAAATGATCCTAAAACTCGGTTGAGGTTGAGTATCCTCAGGACGGTAAATGATCCTAAAACTCGGTTGAGGTTGAGTATCCTTGGGACAGTAAATGATCCTAAAACTCGGTTGAGGTTGAGTATCCTCGGGACGGTAAATGATCCTAAAACTCGGTTGGGGTTGAGTATCCCCGGGACGGTAAACACTCCTGAAACTCGGTAGGATATTATGAAGGTAGAATGTAGCTTGTGAGCTAGGCATTCGGGAATGAATGGGAAAGGTTGGGTAAGTACCTTATCTCTAAAAGACTCTTTGTGAGAAAACGACCTACGGGTCAAGTATTTTACAAATATATATGGTATGTACTATCTTGGGAATGGGGTAACAATGGTTACACCTATAAATATATGTATCATCCTATTTTTGGGTCTCGTGTCTGAAACATTAGTTATTCCTCATATAGCCTGCTTGTCACTAGTACTTTCTATGGAGTACTGACCCCTTCGGGGGACTCACATTTTTCAGGTTAAGGCTTGAGACCTATTCCTGCACCTTTGCTTAGGGTGATCATCAAATAAGGAAGACGTGGTTCGTGCTTCCATTCTTATTTGAAACAATGTAATTGCTCATGGATATTTAATCAATGTTTTCTATTAAACTATTGAAGGGCCTGCGTGCTCATGTTTCGCCACGTGTGGCTAACTATCAAACATATCTTATTTTCCGCATTTGTTTGACTAATATATATTGATGTTGATTGTATGGGTTTACTAATCGGTTTGGCAATAGAATCTAACGGACGCCTTGTATGATTAAATAAGAATGAACTACGTTGTTCTTATTGGGTTGTACAGCAGTTGTCTACGTGGCACGGATGCGGTCCGGGGCGTGACACGAATCTGCGGAGGAACGGCCTGCCTAAAAGTTGAAGATCGACTTTTTTTTTTAAATAAAACGGTGCCACTTAGGGATCGGCACACCGTGCGCACGGTGGGCCGATCTCACGGTATAATCTGCGACCAATCTCCGCTAATAAACATCATATTCAAATGTTTGTACCAGTGTGTTACTGATCGTGTATATTCCAAATTGCTTATGAAAATACGTATTTTTAGACAGTCGAATCCCCACCTAGCCCTAGGGGTGGACGGCGAGCCCACCATGAAGTGCTCGTCAACACAAATAGTGCTTCGAGATATTGAAACATTGAATTTATTATTTATTTATTTATTAAAATACATTAGATGTAATAAAAAATATATTCTCGTTTTGAATTTTATTTAACCTAAATCCCGAGTCACACTATGACTTGAACCCATGTACAAGATACATCGAAATAGATTCTCGTTTTGAATTTTATTTTGAGAAAACTATCAGATAGGCCCTCGTATTATAGTCAATATCTCAATTAGGCCCTCGTACTTCAAAAACACCCAATTAGAACCCCGAACTCCTAAAAAACGCTCAATCAGGCTTTTTAGCCGGTGCAAATCCGGTTTCACGGTTGGTGTCCCGCGTGGCATCTCGCGTGGTGTTCCACGTCACTTTTTTTTTTCTCTTTTCTCTTTTCTTTTTTCTCTTTTCTTTTTCTCTTTTCTCTTTCTTTCCCTCTTTCTTTCTTCTACGCCAACCCCAGTTCACTGTTCACCCTCTTCTTCCCTGCAGCGACCAGCATCACACTCCGCCCACCACATTTCTGACGCCGACGAACTCCACTGCATTCAACGTCGGACTTCGCTGCAGTCCACCTCCGGGCTACACTGCAATCCACCGTCGAATTTCGCTGCACCTTGCAGCCAGACTTCACTGCCATCAGCCGCCGGAATTCACTGCAATCAGCAGCCGGAATTCACTCCATTTGCGCGGTTCCGTCCTTCACTCCACTTAGCCGGCGCCTTCACTTCACTCCGGCCAAGAATCCGGCGAACTCCAATTCCATTTATGGAGGCCGCAGTCCCCGGAGTACGGAGATGGTCCTCGGACTTCCCAACGGTGGAAGCCGCAGGCCTTGGCGGTGGGGGTTCAGGGGCAAACCTTGAATTCCTCCTGTGAACCTCATCTGTTAGAACTAGAACGGGAAGGAAGGCCAGGGAAGAGAAAAAGAAAAGAGAAAAAGGAAAGAGAAAAAGAAAAGAGAAAAAAAATGGGGAAAAAAGTGGCGTGGAACGCCACGCGAGATGCCACGCGGGACATCAACCGGATAACCGGATTTGTACCGGCTAAAAAACCCGATTGAGCGTTTTTTAGGAGTTCGGGGTTCTAGTTGGGTGTTTTTGAAGTACGAGGGCCTAATTGAGATATTGACTATAGTACGAGTGTCTATTTGATAGTTTTCTCTTTTATTTTTCCTCTGCGCACAACTCCCATCTGCCGCCCCATTTTCCCATTTTAATTTCTTTTTCATTTTCTTTTTGGCTGTAAAAAACCCTCCAAATTTAACCCCATCCCTCCCTATACCCACTTTTACTATCTTTATCCCACTTTAGGAGTCCAAAAATGTCATTTTTAACATTTTGGACTCCTAATAATACCTTACCACTCCAACTAGTCTAAAGGCATTTTAACTTGGTCACTCATGAAAGGGTAGATAGTAATATAGTATCTGTATTTAAGCAGGCTCTTTTAGATTATACTACTATGAAAATATTATCAGGAAAAGGTTTTCTGATTTGGTATTTGGCTCTGGAAAGTAATTTCATTGATTCTGCAGGGTATGTTTGCATCCCCGGAAATGGCAGGGTAATTTTTTTTAAAAGAAAGCTATTGTGTTATGTTCGGATTCATCTTAAAAAATGGCAAGGAAAATGCAACAAAAATTTTTCCTTTGAGAAAATGAGTTCGAACAAATATCTAAAGCAAAATTATCGACTTTGAGTGAATACTTTTATCTTTCCCATATTTCATTTCCATCCATGATATTCTCTGTTGTGCTTCATGTTTTCTTTGCCTAGTGTTTTCCGTCCCAAACATATGTCTACATTTTTTTGTATGATGAATCCACGCTTTGAAGCCATGAAATTATTTTTGCGACTTTATTATTGTAGAATAACCTGTTTAACCAGGATTTTTTCAAAAGGAATTATTTCCCGGAAACAAACGGAGCCTCAGGAATTTGCAAAAAAGCTAGAGCTTTGCTTTTACCCTATCAACAGCAAGTGTGAAGACTTCAAGATCGCCTTTGCTGTTAATGTGAAATCTTGTGAATGATTTGTTAAAACGTTTGTGCCACGCCGGAAAGCTATAAAACAATTAAGCACTATGTAGGGTTTTGGGCTACTCCTATAAGCACTATATATGAGAAGGCCTCATCGAAATGATTTGTAGTTGGCAATACGTCATGATATTTATGCCCAAGGTCTTACTATATTAGCTACAATAATTGATAGTAGTATATTAATATGGTTCAATTATATTTTTAATTTCTGTATATCTATCCAGAGTTTTAAATAGCCGTAGTGAAAGCGGTAGCACGCGGTCATCTCGGTAGTGATCGTTGCGGCCACTGCGATGCGTATAGCGGTCGCAGCGTCGTGAAATATTTTCAAGTGCGCACAACATATAATTAATGTGTGTTATAAAAAAATAATTATGTTCAAATAAACTAAATAATTATTACACACAATAAAAAATGTCTTCAAACTAATTAAAGAAGACAATAACGTTATATTTAAAGTATGTTACGTGTGACATAATCAAAGTTTCAAAGTATAATTCAAAGAAGGCAATCACGTCATATTCAAAGTATATTCAAAGAAGGCAATAACGTTATATTCAAAGGCAATAACGTTAAATTTAAGTTAAATAGATTAAAATTGTTGTCCTTTCATAATCAAATTTTAAGAAGTGGACCATCCATTGCAACTTGAATAATCCATAATAATACCACTTCCGTCCAAAATTGTTTTGTTAAGTCAATATTTTTTCATCAACCGATCTTAAAGTTAAATCATCCTTATTAATAATTAATTCAGTCTTAATAATTAAAATTTACATATTTATTAATATTTGGTCCCATAATGTATGGGGATACATGTACATTTAATTTATAGTTTCACTCAATGCACCACCATAATGAATTTCACACCATGCACGTACACAACATTTACACATTTACACATCAACTAGTTCGTCATGAACTGTCGGAGGTGCCGGTAGCGGCCTATAGCGACCTGTAGCGGTGCGTAGCGGACTATAGCGGTTACATAGCGTTTTTTTTTTTTTTGCGATTTGAATGTCACACCTTGATAGCGGCCCGTAACTTTCGGCCATTTTCCTTATTAGTCCCGTAACTTTAGTCACTTGCAGATTTGGTCCTGTAATTAATGAATATTTGCGATTTAAGGACTTTTTCCCTGAAAAGTACACTTTCCGGCGATAGTATATATATACCGGAAAAGGTATCGCCAAAGGCAGATTTTTTTGCCAGAAAGTATACTTTCGGATGGAAAAGTCCTTAAATTGAAAAGATTTATTAGTTACAGGACCAAATTTGCAAGTGATTAAAGTTACATGACCAATAACGATAACAACTGGAAGTTACAGGACTAAAATTGCAAATCTCCCGAAGAAGTAAGGTTAGAGTTACTTTTATGGTTGTATCGGCTGAAGTTACTGTAGATGACCATTTTAACTATTTTTTCATATAATTTTTCTTTGTTTTATTAATATAATATATTTTAAATATAATTTTTCATAAACCAGCAGAATCAACCAATACAACCACTTCAGTCAGAACTTTATTAATATTGGCAAAATTAGCCGAGATTCAGCCGATTTCAGTGTTACTAAACGGGCTCTAAGCTTTTGATCATAGTTTAGGCTTAGATTTCAAAAGTATACACCGAATAGGAAAGGAGGAGGGATTTGGAGAATAAACTATTCTCCTTTCTTCTTGATATAAGCTACACGTGCCCTAAGTAATACGGTATATCTTTATGCATGTTCAAATTAGAGGCCGTTTGGAACCACTGTTTTTTGGCTTATCGGGTTTATCAGACAACTTTTTCACCAAACACGTAAATTTTACTTTCGCACACTGAATTGTGTAATAAGCAGAAAAAGTAAGGTTGAAGTTACTTTTCGGGCTGTTTTGGCTGAAGTTACTGTAGATGACCATTTTAACTATTTTTACATATAATTTTTTTTTATTAATAAAATATATTTTAAAACTACTTTTTTCTTAAATCAACAGAATCATCCAAAACAGCCACTTCAGTCAGAACTTCATAAATTTCAGCAGAATCAGCCAAATCAACCGATTTTCATGTTACCAAACCGGCTCTTAAAGACAAATGAATAATAATATTTATAATATAGGGCGACTTTCATGCAAAAACACTTGTAGTGCCGTGATAAAGTTAACACAACAAGACAAAACGCAAGATTTGAAAATGATTTAGTAATGTCAAGTAGTTTGGTAGTCCAATATGGAGCATCCATGGAAATCAGCCGCACTACAAAATATAGTGGGATAATAATTTTAATCGAAGGTTGAATTCAAGAGGTGAATTCACCCCACGTGTTTGATAATGGATGATAATATACTCTTGCAATAAAAATTTGTACATAATTATAACCATTTGTAAGAAATACAATACCGATCCTAGTAACTATTCAAGATATACTAATTAGTTTAAAGTTACTCATAAACATTCATGTCCTTGAATTTTTTGATACGTAGAGACATGGCCGGTCCTAGGGGGAGGGCAGCAGGGGCGACCGCCCTAGGCCCAAAAAAAGTAGAAAGAGAATTAGACCCAAATTTTTTTCTTTATATGTAATTTGAGTAGGCTTCTTTTTTTTTATTTATAATTTCAATTAATTAATAAGGTCTAATGTGTAATTTTTGTTGATAATTTGAGACTTTTAAAGCATAGGTAAAAGTGTTGAACAGAGCTAGACAAGTATAAAAAAGAATATAAATTTAGTTTTGATTTTTAAATATAGTTGGTCGTAAGTCAACACATTTGTTGTTGAATCAATAAAATCATGTCTCTTCACATCTTTTTAGCCTTTAAGATTTTTTATTCTTTTAATTACAAAATTACCAATTTGTATTATTGTCTTTGGGTTGCCACTGTCTCTCAATTCTCAAACATCATCCCAATTATCTATTATGATTAAAAAAACTTAATGGATTAGCAATTTTAAACATTGAACATGTGATCTTGGAAAAGATTGATTATAAAGCAATTATTGATAATTTTACTTCACAATGTTCTTTTCTGATACTTGTGTTGTTACTTTTGTCCAAATATGAAATTCAAATAATATGAGGGTGAATTTCAACTTTATTTTGTAACATTTATTAGATAGTTGTAGGGATAATTCCTGAAATATGAGTAATTACTGTCATGTTCGGAAAATATGATACTGTCAAAATATGACAATAATTACTTCTATTTAGAAAATAAAAACATGATATTCTTAGTTTGGAATATACAAACGTTTTTAGTCATATTTAGAGTAATTTCTCCTAATTTTATTATACTCCGTAATTTTTACTTTGAGTATAATTTACTGTTTGTCTTGGAAATAAGGCCAAAATAGTAATTCGCCATAGGCCCAAAACTGGATAGGACCGGCCCTGCGTAGAGATGATAACAATTAATGACTATCCTCAATCCTTAATGGTAATTGTGATTATTATTTTATACATGTATGATTTAAAATATGATAAATGTTTTCCTAGCTAGATATCAAGATCGATATGAAATTGGTTGAATATCAAGCGTGTGTTACCTACTGTCATAGTCTACCGTGTTCAATTCGTACATTTTCTTTTAATAATTGATGATAGACAAAAAAGAGCTAGTTTGGTAGCACGAAAATCGGCTGATTTGGCTGATTCTGCTGAAATTTATGAAGTTCTGGCTGAAGTGGCTGCATTGGCTGATTCTGCGGATTTAAGAAAAACTTCTTTTTAAAATACTCCGTATATTTTATTAATTTTTTTTCAAAGCTTTTTTTCTTTTTTCTTTTTTACTCCAAGGGGGGTCTGGGGGAGGGAGTCTGGAGTAATCAGGGCTGAATGAGAGTTTCGAACTCGAGACCTCCCACTAGGCACGGTAACCTCACAACTAGCTGTGCTCGAATGATTGGTTATATATTTTATTAATAAAACAAAGAAAACATTGTACGTAAAATTAGCTAAAATGGTTATCTTCAATAACTTCAGCCAATATAGTCAAAAAAGTAAATATAACCTTACTTCTTCTGCTTATTACATAATTCAACGCGTGAAAGCAAAAGTTACGTATTTAATGAAAAAGTTAGCTGATAAGCGTGACAAACCAAAAAATGAGGAATGGTGAAAAAATGTTCGATGAAATAAAGTTGCTTTCCAACGACGGTTGGCTGTAGCTGTCATCTGTGTACGTGTTTGCCATAATGGGAGGGGATCTTCTAGAAAAAGGCGATTTTGTTGTAAAATCATGGGAATTACAGGTGTGAATTATTCATCCTTGTCATCAGGACACTAATCCAATTCTAGTCCTTGTAATAGACAGATGGCTAGGTTTAATGTTGCCAACAAATTATGTAGAATCATTCTTTGATGATTCATCTCCTAGCCAACTAGTATAAATAGGGTGCTCAATCCTTTGTAAATGTAATTCAAAAACTGAGAAATTTCAGAAATCTTTATATTAAGAAGAAGTATAATTTAGAGATTATTATCAATATATCTATCTCTTAAATCTAGTCTGCATCTTCTTCATTTCACAACACGTTATCAGCACGAATCTGCTCAAAAATCTCCAAGAAATCATCCTGCAGGTACGAACATCATCATATATTATTACTGTTAATTTTATCTTCAAAAATTACGAGGAGTATATGACTAGCCGAAATTAAAATTATATTTGTTTACCCACTATAAAAAAAAGATGTTAACATACGTACCTTCAATATGTTCTTCTCTTCAATCTTGATAAACTCTTCATTTAAAGGTATGAGAAGTATTTCATAAAATAAAGAAGTAAAGAAGAACACGGATTTAGAAATTAAATACGTAGTATGAAGGAAGATATATGGTGGATATCATATATGGTGGATATCATATGTAGAAAACACTAAGTGGATATCTAATGTCTAAACCAATAACTAATACCGAGTACTACTTTACGTACTACAACGAAAGCAATAAGCCATATTATCTGATGCTCATATTTAAATGCGAAAAAGTCTTTCTCACATCCACTAAGTTAGTCACGGGTTTTGTATTTTATTACTGACATGCATGTATAGTTCTTTATTATTTTTGTCATTATACACAAAGAAAGTAAAACGGTTCTGAGCAAATAATCACATGCATAGTGCCATACACATTTGATTAACAAGTTTGTCGTTAAACACAAAGAACGGAAGGAGCTGAGGAGGTTCTACATAAATGACCAGAGGCTCCTCAACTTTCTATCTAAAAACCAAAGTAACTGTCAGTAACCCATTTCCAATAAATGTTTATGGTTAGGCAGTGACTATTTTTATTAATAATCATCAGTTTTATCTTTATAAATATAATCTATTTAATTTAATTATTATACACTCCTGCATATATATCTCTTATTAATATCAAAGTGGGCAGGTGGCAATAACATTATTTTGACACCTGTATAGGATTAGGCTTAGACACAAGCTGTGACTGCCACATGTCTCCTCTATATAATTATAATAATGCACAAAGTTAGTTACTACAATAAATAAATTACTTCGTGAGTTGTAATAGAAAAGAAAATCTTCATACATCAACGGTTGATAAACTTTATAATTAGTATACTGTTTATAAGATTTATTTCAACATATTTCAAATTACTTGTTTAATACAGAGTATAGTGGTAAGTATTTGTTTATGTGAATATACACTTTACTAAATAGACTGAAATTAATAATTTTTGTAGTATCATGGCAAACATAAGCAAAAGAGAATTTGATGTTCTTGATCTGTCTGGACAAAAATACCTGGAATGGAAAGTTGATGCTTTAGCACATTTGAAGGCTAATGGTCTTGAAGACACTATTGAGGCAAATAAGCCGTCATCTGCCCAAGACAAAGCGAAAGCTATTATTTTCCTCCGTCACCATCTCCATGAAAGTCTCAAATCTGAATATCTTTTGGTTGATGACCCAAAAGAATTATGGGACAATTTACAGGAGAGGTATGGCCACCAGAAAAAGGTCCTTTTGCCTAAAGCTCAATATGACTGGATCAATCTAAGATTCCAGGACTTTAAATCTATCAGTGACTATAATTCTGCTATGTTCCAAATAACATCCAAACTAAAGTTATGTGGGCAAAAAGTCACTGATGCTGATATGTTGGAGAAAACCTTTTCTACAATGCATATTTCTAATATGCTGCTACAGCAGCAATACAGAGAAAAGGGTTTTAAGAAATACTCTGACCTTATATCAGTTTTATTGGTCGCTGAGCAAAATAATGACCTTTTGATGAAAAATCATAATCTGAGACCCACTGGTTCTAGTCCTTCGATTTATGGTCCATCTGGACATAACATTGCCACTGAATCAAACGCAACACACAGTGGCACACGAAGGCATTTTAAACGTGGGAATTTTAGTGGTCATAATAACAAGTCTCACCGAGGATATAAACGGGTCGAAAGACCATATTACAAGGGCAAGGGCAAACAAAAAGCCCATCAAACAAATCGCCCTACAAAAACCTCGGTGAAGACGATTTGTTACAAATGTGGCATGACGGGACACTGGGCTAACAAATGCCGTACTGCAAAGCATCTTGTGGAGTTATTTCAAGCTTCCATGAATTTAAACAAAGGCAAAAATGTGGAAGCGAATTATGTCAATGATACAACTCCATCTCTGCCAAAATTCGATGTGTCCGACTTCTTCATGGATGATAGCATAATGGACGATGCTTTTGCCACTGATCAAAATAACACAAAATAAATTATAAGACTTTTGCATGTTGTAAAATAGTAGTTTATGTTTTCATGTATTATGTACTTTTTCTTTTATGTTGTTCTCACAGATAAATGTGTAATATATGTACTTTTATGTTAAATAACATGCATAATTTATCAAACTTATGTTTATTTACATATATTGAAGATATGGATCACTCAAATGATAAAGAGCTATGTCTGATAGACAGCGCCACAACGCACACCATTTTGAGAAATAAAATATATTTTTCTCAAATGACTTTAGTTGAAGCTAAAGTCAATACAATATCAGGTGTTGCGAAGCTCATTGAAGGCTCTAGGAAAGCATATGTGATGCTCCCTAATGGGACAAAATTACTTATAAATGACGCTTTATACTCCAGCAAATCGCGGAGAAATTTATTAAGCTTTAAAGATATGCGTCAAAATGGTTATCACATAGAAACCATGAATGAAACCCAAAAGGAATATCTTTGTCTAACGACAACTAAATCTGGCACTAAATGTATTTGTGAAAAAATGCCAGCATATTCCTCAGGACTATATTTCACTCATATTAGTCCATTCGAAATAAATTTGGTTTCTAACGCAAAGTTAGATGATCAGAAAACATTCATGCTGTGGCATGACCGTTTAGGTCACCCAGGCCATGTAATGATGCATAAAATCATTAAGACTTCACTTGGACACCCATTAAAGAATATAAGGGTTCCAATATCAAGGGATTTTCCTTGTAAGGCCTGTTCTCTTGGCAAAATGATCATCAGGCTTTCTATGAACAAAATTGCAACTGAATCACCTGCATTTTTAGAAAGGATTCAAGGAGATATTTGTGGGCCGATAGCCCCACCATGTGGACCATTTCGATATCTTATGGTGTTGATTGATGCTTCAACACGTTGGTCACATGTTAGTCTTTTATCGACTAGAAATTTAGCATTTGCTAAACTCCTCTGTCAAATTATACGATTAAGAGCTCATTTTCCGGATCATTCTATAAAGAGAATCCGACTTGATAATGCAGGAGAATTTACTTCCCAATCATTTAACGACTATTGTATGTCGATTGGGATTGATGTGGAGCACCCTGTTGCTCATGTCCATACACAAAATGGTCTTGCTGAATCTTTGATTAAACGATTACAATTAATCGCTAGACCATTATTAATGAAGTGTCATTTACCTTCATCAGCTTGGGGACATGCTATTTTGCATGCAGCAAATTTAATTCGGCTTAGACCGACTGCATATCATGAATATTCCCCAATGCAATTAGTTACTGGACAAGAGCCAAACTTAGCACACATAAAAATATTTGGTTGTGCTGTTTATGTTCCGATTGCTCCACCTCATCGTACAAAAATGGGTCCTCAAAGAAGGTTGGGAATTTACGTTGGATTTGAATCTCCCTCAATAATCAAATATCTTGAACCGATGACTGGTGACTTATTCACCGCACGGTTCGCTGACTGTCATTTCAATGAGACAGTATTCCCAACCTTAGGGGGAGAAACTAATAAATCGGACCCAAGTACGAAAGAAATAACATGGAATGCAACAAGATTATCACACCTTGATTCTAGATCAAATATATGTGAGCAAGAGGTGCAAAAGATAATCCATTTACAAAATGTTGCAAATCAGTTGCCTGATGCATTCACAGACACAAAGAAAGTGACAAAGTCACATATTCCTGCTATGAATGCCCCTGCCAGAATTGAAATTCCAGCGGAGAATTCTGAAAAATCTCTCGCAAATGATTCTTCTATACGCAAAAAGCGTGGTAGGCCACTTGGATCAAAAGACATAAAACCAAGAAAGACTAAAAGGCAGGAATTGATCTGTGATGCCAAAGATGTTCATCCTTCTGAACAAGAAAATGAACAATTTGAAAATACTGGCATAGAAAATGATATTGACAAAACAAACATCTCAAATAATGATTCAACTTCCTTAAATGAGGAAGATATTCCAGACACTGATAGAAACGTTGATAATTATGAAATTTCAATAAATTACGTTTCTACTGGAATGCAATGGAATCGAAAAGATATTGATATTAATGAGATATTTGTCTATGCCGTTGCCACAAATGTTATGAATGAAAACAATGACAATGAGCCAACATCAATAGAAGAATGTCGGAAACGACACGATTGACCAAAATGGAATGAAGCTATTCAGGCTGAATTAAAATCACTTGAAAAACGTGATGTTCTTGGACCGATAGTCCCTACGCCAAAAGGCGTAAAACCTGTGGGTTTTAAATGGGTATTTGTGCGTAAACGCAATGAAAAGAATGAAATTGTTAGATATAAAGCCCGACTTGTTGCCCAAGGTTTTTCTCAAATGCCGGGAATTGATTATGAAGAAACCTATTCTCCAGTAGTGGATGCAACTACATTAAGGTTTCTCATTGGCATGTCTATTTTTGAAAGGCTGCAAATGCGCCTAATGGATGTAGTGACCGCATATTTATACGGTTCACTTGATACAGACATTTATATGAAAGTTCCCGGGGGATTTAAAATGCCTGAAACTTATAGCTCGAAACCTCGAGAAATGTTTTCTATTAAATTACAAAAGTCATTGTATGGACTAAAACAATCTGGACGAATGTGGTATAATCGTCTCAGTGAATACCTTCTCAAAGAAGGATATAAGAATGATCCGATTAGTCCATGTGTTTTCATTCGGCGATCAAATTCGGGATTCGCCATAATTGCAGTATATGTTGATGACTTAAACATTATTGGAACTCCCGATGAAATTGAAAATACTGCAAAATATCTTATGAAAGAATTTGAAATGAAAGATCTCGGGAGAACCAAATTTTGTCTCGGACTTCAAATTGAGCATTTGAGGAATGGAATTTTCATCCACCAATCCAATTACACCGAGAAAGTGTTGAAGAGATTCTATATGGACAAAGCTCATCCTTTGACTTCACCAATGGTCATTCGATCTCTCAACATACACGATGATCCATTCCGTCCACGAGAAGACGACGAAGATATACTCGGTCCCGAAGTACCATATCTGAGTGCTAGACCAGATATTGCATTTTCTGTAAATTTATTAGCTAGGTACAGCTCATGTCCAACAAGACGTCATTGGAACGGGATCAAACACATATTCCGTTATCTCCGTGGTACAGTTGATCTCGGCCTATTCTACCACAAAGATGCAACAGCTTCTTTAATCGGTTATGCAGACGCCGGATACTTATCAGATCCTCAAAAGGCAAAATCACAAACCGGGTACGTATTTACCTATGGTAATACCGCAATCTCGTGGAGATCTATGAAACAGACGTTGACAGCTACATCATCAAATCATTCGGAGTTAATTGCACTATATGAAACCGGAAGAGAATGTGTATGGCTGCGATCTATGATTCAACACATCCAGAATGAATGCGGTATGAAGCCTATTACTGTTTACCCTACTGTGATCTACGAAGACAACACTGCGTGCATAGCTCAAATTAAAGAAGGCTACATCAAAGGAGATAGAACGAAGCATATATCTCCAAAATTTTTCTCTACTCACGACCTTGAGAAAGAAGGGACGATCAACATTCAGCAAATCAGATCCAGTGAAAATCCAGCTGATCTCTTCACCAAATCTTTACCCCCGAAGAAGTTCGATGAACTTGTACAGAAAATCGGCATGCGCCGCCTTCAAAATTTATGTTAATTTCAGGGGGAGTATTTGAATGCACTGCACTCTTTTTCCCTTCATCAGGTTTTTATCCCACTGGGTTTTTCCTGATAAGGTTTTTAACGAGACAGTACATCCAAATACAACGACATTATATGTCGTAATCTTTACCCCTTAACTTTCACACTAATTTTTCATAATAACAAAATAACTATTCAAGGATGAACATTCAAGGGGGAGTGTTGTAAAATCATGGGAATTACAGGTGTGAATTATTCATCCTTGTCATCAGGACACTAATCCAATTCTAGTCCTTGTAATAGACAGATGGCTAGGTTTAATGTTGCCAACAAATTATGTAGAATCATTCTTTGATGATTCATCTCCTAGCCAACTAGTATAAATAGGGTGCTCAATCCTTTGTAAATGTAATTCAAAAACTGAGAAATTTCAGAAATCTTTATATTAAGAAGAAGTATAATTTAGAGATTATTATCAATATATCTATCTCTTAAATCTAGTCTGCATCTTCTTCATTTCACAACAGATTTCCATTTTTTCTATTTTTATTTTTATTTTTTTTAACTTTTTTTTATTTCCATAAAACTAGCTACTACGTACTCCCTCCGTCCCTAATAACTTTACCAAGTTTGATCGGCATGGGGAATAATAAAGTAAAAATTGTGTAGTTGAGGTTTGTATAGATGAGAGAGAATGAACTGGAACCACAAATTCTTTACTTAAAAGGGAAAATGACAAAGTTAGTGGGACATCCAAAAAAGGAAAGTTGGTAAAGTTATAAGGGACGAAGTAAGTATCTTTTATACCGTTAGTACCAGTGGTGGAACCAGAAATAAATTCGAAGGGGTGCTCTTATATATACACAGTAAAAAAATAATTACAAAATAATTTTTTATAGGGATAAAAGAAAAACGAGTAAAAATTAATCATTAGTTATACAAAGTGCGACTCAATTAAAAAGGGTTGTTCCGGTGAAAATGTGAATGAGTACACTTTTTACTTATTCTGGTGCACTAGTAAATATTGCCTCCGTTCGTAAATAGTTAAAACATCAAAATTTTTACGCAATTCACGTGTTCTACTTTAACTATATTTTATTCACGAATACATTAAAACTTTATTTTTTATAAAATATAGGAAAAATTGATAGTAATAATCCCAACTATTGGCGGTCCGCTCATAATAATCTCAACTATTGATTATTACAGAATAATCCCAACTTTAGGGACCTTCCGCCAATAATGGTCCCTATGAATAAATTCTTGTAGTTTCTAAACTGGATGAGATGAGATGTAACAAGTAATCCCTATAAATAATCTCAACTTTTAATTTTTACGCTTAATTTCTATTTAAAATTTACTTTTTATAGAGGTAATATATGGTCATGGACCATTATTGGAGGATAGTTTATATAGTTGGGATTATACAAAAATAATCAATAGTTGGGATTATTTTCAACGGACCGGCAATAGTTGGGATTATTATTTTCAATTTTTCCTAAAATATAATTAAATTGTTCCCACTTTAAATTTTCAAAATGTTAATTTTTTATAAATAATACAATCAGGGAATTAAAATACTATTTAGGAATACACAAACATTTTTAGTCTTATTTAAAACAATTTTCCGAATAGTGTAATCTGTTTTTTTTGGCAAATGGAGTAATTTGTATTAAAAAATAAGAATGTAAAACAAATTCCATAAAAATTTAAAGAGTATGGTATAAGCAACATCATGTCAAACATTGATTCAATTGAACAGAATTAGTAGGCATGGGGTATATGTCTAAATTTGAACAGCGATGTCTAAATATGAACAGCGGAGTCAAAAATTCAAAACTAAGAAAAGTGAAGGCAAGGAAGCAAACTAAAATGCAACAGCCTTGGCGATTCGAATCCAGGACACTGTAGAGAGGACAAAAATTCTACGCAACGAAACTTCCAAGTGTGCAAGCATGCCTATTGTTAAAACTATTTAACTGGGGAGGTAATATATACTCTTTCTTAGCAGGGGCTGAGCCACACACACACACACACATATATATACACTACCGTCGCAGGCGAACGGGGGGCGGCGGCACCGGCTCGCCCACCCCTGGTTCCGCCATTGGTTAGTACCAACCAACTAGCTACTCGATTTGAAAAACATGGTCGCAATGCACTCCACACGACATACCACACACATTTCTCTTGGGTGGAGAAAACAGGCGCGTTATAAAGATCTATATATGTTGGTCTTATGGGAGATCAGCACCACCCTTTGATTCAGGGCTTAATCGCTCAACTTGTTGGCACCGCAAAGTGGTGCAGCCCCTCATGTCCATCCACCGCTCAGAAGTGGGCTCTGCACCGTCGTAGTGAACTGTTGGGGGTGCCCCACAGGAATCTACCTTGACTTGGGGACTACAGAGTAATGAGTTAAATAGAGAGTGTCTGCTTCGTTATCACCAATTGGTTTTAAGAATGGTGCTTCAACCATGTGAGCTACTCGGAGTATTATTCTAAATTAGGGACGTTAAATATTTATTATCTTAAGACGGGACTGAGCATATACATAGACTATGACCTCCGGCGAACGGGGGGCAGCACCTGCTCGCTCCCCCTAGTTCCACCCCTGATTCCTATCTCGGTTACCATTAGTTATAAAAATAGTGAAATATACTCCCTCCGGTCCTTATTAAAGTTCTCACTTTCCTTTTCGGGATGTCCCTTATTTAAGTTCACACTTCCATTTTAAGAAGCAAAACAGTGCAAAACAGTGCCAAACAATGCCAAACAATGTCCAAACAGTGCCAAACAGTGCCAAACAGTGCACTCCACAATAAAGTCAAATTTATTTTCTTAATCTGTGTGAAGTCAAACTGAGAACTTTAATAAGGACCGGAAGGAGTAATAATTTTGATAAGAAAATTGTAAATCTATTCCCAAAATTTTGTCGGTGTTCGTTTTCAGCTAGTTGTGTAACTTTGTTTAATTGTAGGTTTGCTCTTATAAATAACGGCTATTAGCTCTGAGTAGGACTAAAGATAGTTCTAAATGCAACATTATAATTTTTTTATTCTCAAAATTGTACTGCTCCATCCCATTGAAAGATTCCTATTTTTTTTTATTTGGGTGTCGCATTTAAAGGCTTAGATTTCATTTTAGGAAATAATTTACTCTCTTTAATTAATTACACATTTTCTCAAATTTTCTTTCTTACTCATTACATGTCAAGTCTCACAATTTCCCTTCCTCTAACTTATCTACCTTTAATTACTTTCACTTATATGTTCAGTTTTTCTAAATTTTCTCCTTCCCCTCTTTTTTACCCAAATTACTTTATTTAACCATTTGTCTAAAAAATCGTGCCACTTAGACACGGAAACCTTCCGACGGAACGGAGGGAGTAGATGTATTCTCGAAATTTCGCGGTGTTCCTTTTCAGCTAGTTCCATAACTTTATTTACTTGTATGTTTGGTCTTATAAATAACGGCTATTAGCTTTAGCTTTAAATAGGACTAAAAATAGTCTTAAATGCAACAATATGATTATAATCTTTGTATTCTTAACACAAGAGTAATATATATATATATATATATATATATATATATATATATATATGTATGTATGTATATATATACATATATATATATATATAGGATCACATACAAACTAATCCTAATTTACAAAGTGCAAACTAATCCTGACCATCCGTATGAATGAGATGAATGGTGTGGATGAGGAAACTCCCCACTTATTTGGTTGAATGGTACGGCTGATTTTTTGGAGATTAAACAAATCTCCTACGGCTGATTTTTAGGAGATTCGGCAAATCTTAACCTTGATTTTAAAAAAGGAAAATTTTATGGTGCCTTCGTTACTTGTGATGTTTCGGTACATACTCCACGCTGGCTTAAATAATTGGATGAAAATCGGGGATCATTATTCATTAATGAGGATAATTCCTTTGTATTTAGAATTCGATCCTTCAACAAATGAAGATTCAGTATCATTATTCTTCTCACGTTACATTCTAGTCCCCGAAGATATACGTAGTATACTTTTGCATATCCCCTAGATATATACGTAGCATTGGATAATATGGAGTATAATTAATAATAAAACTAAAACTGAAATATTCTGAACAAATTAAAATTAAAAAAATAAGAAAAAACTCCATACAAAATTACTCTTTTAAATATGATGAACAAAAATATTACTTACGAATTATGGGTGATTACAAGTGATTTCAAAATCCACGTTGTAGTAACTAAATGTAAGTTATTGTGATCTAAATTTTGAACACAATTATAGTCACTAGTAATTACTAAGTCACATTTTTGTCCATGACATTTTTATTAGCAATATTTAAGATTAACATACAAAAAAAAATAACAATAGATTTCCTTTCCTTCCTTTTCCAGTTTCCGCCCATTCAATTTCTTGCTTTCATCTCTCTAATTTGCTGCCATATGTATTTTCAATAGTGCCATTTAATTAGAAGGGATGCATGGAATTGATCTTGGTTTTTCTTTATTTTTTAACAAAGTAGAAGTAAGAATAATTTTTTTATAAGGTAGTCCTCCCATCTTCTAAACAAATGCATCTTGGAGTAATTTTGAGCACTAAGAAGCACTTCAACACTTTTATTCAAACACTTTCATATCGCCTTCTGCTTCCTAGTCGCACGTGTAGCTGTCTAGGCGTTGGGCTGATGCTCAGTTAGCGCAACCCCTTTTAACCATATTGAGAAGCCTAGTAAAAGTTTAACCCTCCGTTTATTAATAGTAATACATATATTTTACAATTTTCTTTTCTGTTTTCCATTCTCGAATTTTATGTTTTAACTTTTCATTTTTTTTCATCTCCAATTTTCTGTTTTTATTTTTCAGTTTTTCATTTTCAAATCTGAAAACATGTTCATCAAAAAAATTCACTTGATTATGTGACCGGCTGGTGGATCGAAAGTACTGTCCTCGTTCTGTAACACCCCAACCCTATAGAACCCGAGGTAGTTACTCGGGTCCAGACCTCTAGTACTGTCCTCACAAACCGTCACTAGCCTTTACCGCGCACTTTGTCCTCACTCATGCGCGCCTTGAGAAACTTCCCAGGGGGTCACCCATCCCAAGACTACTCCCGCGCAAGCACGCTTAACTTTGGAGTTTTTGGGTGATGAGCTCCCTTAAAAGGAGATACACCTCTGTTGGTATGAGTAGTACTATTAATCCTTTTAAATTAATCTCGGGTATCACACGTTCAGAACCAAATCTGGTATAGCCTAAGTAGGGTACCCAGTCCCGAGTATAGGAAAGTTGGGACCGAAACTTATCGGTCCAAACAGCTCTTTTGAAACTCTTTGAAAAACTGATTTAAAAAACGGGGACCTAACCACTAAGTCATCGAACAGACCAGAAAGGGATCGTCGAGTCGATGACCCGACCAATCAGGGACTACCCGGTCATCGATTGGACTAGAAAGGGGCTACTGGGTCATTGACTACATCAGATAGAGACAATCGAGTCATTAACTGGACCGGATATGGACCATCAGGTTAATGACCGGATAGGGCAGGGGTCGCTGTGTCGTCGAACGGATCGGACAGGGACTGCTAGGTCGTTGACCTGACCAGACAGGGATCGTCCGGTCGCTGAACAGATTGGACTGTCGGATCATCGGCTAGAACGGACATCGACTGCTGGATCATTAATCGAACCAGACAGAGATCGTCGGGTCATTGACCGGATTGGACCGTCGTGTCATCGACTGGACCATACTTGAACTGAGATCAAAGCAGGACCGGGTTCACCACTAGGCGTAAGTATGCAAATTCATTGCAGCAACACTGCATCATCGCCGTTTTTCAAATTTGAAAAAGTAGTAAAACTCGCTTCTCCAATTTATTAAGGAAAATACAGACACATTTATTTTTTTATTTTTGAAAATGATTTGATAAACGTATTTTCATGTTTACATTTCTCCAGTTTTCTAGCATTTTTTGGTAAACACGTTATCTATTTCCCTTTTTCCAATTTTCCAATTTTATCAAAACTAGAAAATGTATCCCTTAGTAAACATGCCTTAAAATTTTTTATATCCAATACTAATTTTATAAGTCTAAACCATTAAAGAAGGATAAAACGGAGGAAGAAGATGATAATTTTTTTTCAGTGCCAAGGAAAACAAATTGAAGAAAAATAAGATAATTAATAAAGAATGATAAAATCATAAAATCCAAAGAAAATATTCCATAGAAAAGAATAAGATACGTGGGATGAAAATAAAAACGAATAGATATAGTGGGATGAAAATAAAAACGAATAAATATAGTGGGATGAAAAAGAGGATTACATTGCAAATCGTTACCGTTTACTGATTAATACTTCGTATACGTATGACGTTGCACCATTGAATGGCGTGGCATGCTTTTATTAGTCCAGCTCATGTATGTACCAAAACCTCCAATAACGTGCATGTACCATTGAGCTCCCCTTTAAAAAATTGGACAGGTGAGATCATTTTGCATTTTGCATAGGAAGCACACTTTGTGTCTAATCTTAACCCTATACACACACACATATAGAGAGAGAAGATCAGGTGAGAAGTGCTCCTTAAAATGAGAAGTGAGAACTATTTTAGCCCTTGGATTTGCATCTGATCTTACAACGCAGTAAACTTATAGACTAAATATAGGAACTTATAACCAATAAATCATAACTTATAAAGCTCTCCATAATAATTACGAAAACGCCACCTCGTCAAAAAAATTTCCAGGGTTCTGTAATTTTTTTTTTTGCGGTGGCATTTTCGTAATTATTTTCGGGGGGGTCTATAAGTTATGATTTATTGGTTAAAAGTTCCTATATTTAGTCTATAAGTTTAACTTCGCATTTTTCAAACTAAGAACACTTCTCACTTGATTCGCTCTCTGAAAAAAGATCAGGTGAGAAGTGCCTCTTAAAATAAGAAGTGAGAAGTAATCTTAGCCCTTGGGTTTGCATCTGATCTTAAAACGCAGTAAATTTATAGACTAAATTTAGGAACATATAACCAATAAATCATAACTAATAAAACTCTCCATAATAATTGCGAAAATGCCACTGCGTCAATTTTTTTTCCAGGTTTCCGTAATTATTTTTGCGGTGACATTTTCGTAATTATTTTCGAGGGGTCTATAAGTTATGATTTATTGGTTAAAAGTTCCTATATTTAGTCTATACGTTTAACTTCACAGTTCTCAGCCTAAGAGCAATTCTCACATTCTACCCTCTTTCTATAATCTTTAATATATTGGAAAAATTGAAAATAATAATCCCAACTATTGCCGGTCCGCTAACAATAATCTCAACTATTGATTATTTTTGTATAATCCCAACTAATCAACTATATCCCAACTTTTGAGATTATTTATAGGGATTACTTGCTATATCTCTTCTCATCCACTTTAGAAATTATAGGAATTTATTTATAGCCGGTCACGTCGGACCATTATTGGCGGAAGGTCCCTAAAGTTGGGATTATTCTGAAATAATCGATAGTTGGGATTATTATGAGCGGACCGCCAATAGTTGAGATTATTACTATCAATTTTTCCTAATATATTTATTTTATTAATAAGAAAATCATAGTTTTATTTATAAATAATAAAAAATGTGAAAATATAAAAAAATAAGAGTAAAGGGACAAGGTAAAATAAAAAAATAAAATTAAAATAACGTTAAAAATAATTAAAATATGACATTTTACACCGGGAAAAAAATGTCATATCGTATAAAAATGCCACATTCCTCTGAAATTGTCATGAAAATGACATTTTTACTCTTTGAAAATATTGATGGAGAACTTTATCCTTAACTGATGGAGAACTTTTTATTGATGATACTGAATATCACAGTATGGTTGGTGTTTTGCAGTAGTTGATTATTACTAGACTGAATATTACATATATTGCCAATTTGGTCTCTCAGTTTATGCATGCTCCTTGCACTACTCACCTTTTAGTTGTTAAGTGTATTTACAGATATTTGCAGGGCACTATTGCATAGGGATTATGGTTGCGCAAAGGTGGTGACCCGTCACTTGTTATTGCTTACTCTGATGCAGAGTGAATAGGATGTCCATATAGCTATTGCTCCACTATATTACGTGTAGATTAATATAAATACTCATTATAATCAACCACATGCTTCTAATACTTAATTGCGTTACCAATACTCGTTATTGTACGGTATACACAGACACACAGTACATCATAGTGTATTGTGTACGCTCTCAATAAAGGTGATAGGTCGAATCCTCATAAATAAGTGGTTGATTAAAGGTTCCCGATTCCCCACAAATAACCATGCTTATTTTTGGTGTAAATGACCGGTCGAGGTTCGAGTGTGCAAATTTTGCAGCATGAACGGCGGTGAATTTGTAGCGTGCGTCGAACATGTCTCTGTTGGAGTGCCACAGAATGCTTGGACTCCTCTCCACTCAATAAAGTGCGCAAGTGTATCTCTTCATTGGGCAATACAGTTTAGTTTGTGAGATTTTTTTGGAGTAAAACTATAAACTAAACATTTTATTTTTATTTTTTTATTATCACAAAAGAGTGACTTTTCTTTTATATTAAAATCGAGAACACATACAACACTACATTCAAACAGATTTTACAGATCCAATCGTGAAATCTAAGAGTAGACATAGAGTCAGCTACCCTCATACATAACAACCTGACTTGTTAAACCTGAAGATCTGAAATTTAAAGAAAAGCCTAAAACTATTCGGACAAAAACAAATTAAAACCAGTACTACTAAAGAAAAAAATGTTGAAATAAATTTTTTCACAAAACTCTTCCTGGTATGAAGTGGTTCCGGAAGAGAAAGAGCTCTTGCAATATGGGTGAATACTAACTCCACCACCGTCAGAGCGACCGACCAAGGCTGCACGATCCAACACCGATACAAACTCCCGGCCACAACATGTTCATCCGCCAGCGTTATCTCCTCCAACGTAACTGAAATCCCAAGCGTTAACACACTTAAAATTAATATAATCTGCAGCTCCAACCCCATATTGATAGGGGC